>SPDT01000003.1:3000000-3600000 GCA_008477525.1 Hypomyces perniciosus
CCCCAATCATAATTGTGTTGCGAGCTCTGATAGCAAGACATAAGCCTTCTTGCAAGTCTACATTAAAATAGTGTACTTGCGGGGCATAATTTCATGATGCATGCTGTGCCTAGATACAACTCGGTTGTGTTTCAAGGCATTATATTGTATAAATAGACCTCCGCCACACGGAATAATGGTTGGAACGACAAAGATGTCCTTCGCATTCTCTGTAATCTAAGCATACAAACTAACTGGCAGTGAAAATTTTCGGGATTTAATTGAATTGCCGCAATGGCGCAAAGGCGAGCTTTACCAGCATTGCAATGAAATTAAGTGATTGCTATCCCAGTCTTGTCAGATAACGCGGACCTTGTTATTAGAAACGTCTGCTAGCTGGAATATAAGAAATTACAGTATAGACCCAGTTAAAGGTTTCCTAGAGTGCCGACCCACAACTTCGCCACCCCCCCAAGGTCGCCACGTCATTAATGATGCAACAACACTATCTCGATAAAATAACAACTGCAATTACATAGCCAATTTTCATCGTAACGCATTATAACCGGCATTATGAAATCCCCTAAGTCTCATAAAGAGCATATAATTGAAGAAGGACTGCACCGAGTCTACGGGGGCGCCTTAGTCGCGAAAACAAGCCGAGAGGTCGGAATTCCACGATCTACACTACAAGACCGGCTATTAGGTTATCTTCTAATCCAAGAAGCCAAAGCTAATAGTCAAAAACTATCCCCAGTGCAAGAAAAGCCTCTCGTTAATTGGATTCTGACTAAAGAAGAGGCAGGAAGGGCTTTAATAAAGGTCTAGGTCTAAGGCTTTGCCAGTTTATTATTGCTAATAGCAATAATAATCGAAGTATTAAAGGGAATTAGGTATCCTGCTTTATCTACCAGCACCTAGAGATTAAGATTAAAATAGGCTGGCCTTTTAAGGCCTTTTAATCGAATACTATAACTAAAAAAGCCCTCCACAAATTCTATAACTGCCTAGATTATTAAATTAAGTCTAAAGGCATTAATATATTAAAGATTTATAATTTTAATAAAACTAGTATTATAAAAGGCGAGAATTTTTTCGGTAAAGTAGTTAAATTGGCTTTAATAAAGTAAAGTAAGGTTATAAATAGCAATTCTCGCAAATAAACTATAATTATTAAATATATAAGCGCTTTAAGGCAGCAATTAAAGCTATATATAGTTTTTATAGGATATAACCTTTAAAGCTAATAGTTTCTAACTGTTTTTCTTAACTGGGTATATAAATATAGCCTAATAGGCTAGGCTAATAGCAGGATTATATTAAAATAATTTAAATAGGGTTTTTTTACTATTAATAAAGCTGCCTTTTAATCTTTAGCGTCTCTTTATCCTCAATAGCGTAAAGACTTATATTTTAATTAAATTTATATATATAGATTAACTAAATAAAGTCTAAACTCTTTTATTTACTAGTATATACCTTTTATATAATACAGCTATTTAATATTAATATCTTTTTACCTTTTAAAGCAGGATTCCGCTAAAATACTTAAAGTTTTACTTCCTTTAATACCTTAGCCTTAATTTAAAAGTAATAATTCCTTTAAGCTTATAAAAATATATCAGCTAAAGTATCCTTAATTAATAATATTAAAATAGGCTTTTATAGTATTAGAATTTATCCTATAAATATAAAAAGACCTCTTTAACTTATTATTTAACTTAATACTATTCTTAAAACCCCTATTACTCCCCTATTACCTTTAATTAATTATCCTAACAGAAAACTACTTTTATATATACTAAAAAATAATTAAAATATTAATTCCTAGCTAAGTATAATGCAATAAAGCTTTAATTTTATTAATTAAAATATTTAAATAATTGCTATAAAAGCCAGTAAAGAAATCGACTATAAAAATATAATAGTTATAATCTTTATAGAGAAAAATAACTATCTTAAAGCCTAAATTAAGTTAAAAAAGCCAGTTAACTGCAAGGCTATTAATTATAATCCTAATAATATATTTACTTTAATCCCTGAAATTGCTAAAGCTAAGTTCAAAGCTTAATAGGCTGCTAACGCTTATAAAGCTATTTATAGTCTATATTTTAAAGAAAAAGTAATAGAAATTATATAAAAGTAATAGAAAGAAATAATATATTAATTCTGGATTTAATTTTTTTAATTAATTAATTTTTCATTAAGAAATGCAGCCATAAAGTCCATCGTAATTTTTCGTAATATATAGCGACCTTGGGGGGGTGGCGAAGTTATGGGTCGGCACTTTAGGCATTATAAATTAACTAGCCAGGAAACTATTAGTAATATATCACGACCCGAACATGTGACCTATGTATGCATACGTCACGCGTGTATACACGTGACCAGGACCGACGATCAGGTCGCGGTCCCTGACTCTTATACAACGGACCGCGCCTCCAGAGGATCGGTCCACGAACCAAGGACATCGGTCCTCAATGTATTTCCTTTGTATATATACGACTGGCTCGTCACTCGTTTAGTATAGTTACTTAGACAGTCGGTAACCAAATTGCATTCATTAGAACCGCCTGTTCTATAGAATCGTGACTACGTTACCCTGCTTAGTATTTATCCCTGACCTTTCTGTTAATATAAACCCTGCGCGCCTCGGTTTAACTATTAAGAATTAACCTGGATTATTATATAAGATAAATAAAAGCTTTAAAGGATATTAATTAAAGATATTAATATAGATAAAATTAAAATACTAAAAAGTCCTTTATTTTATTTAGTAATAGCTAATTATATAAATGTACTTTATAATAATTATAAGCTTAAATATATATTATTAAATTTTATAGCTATAAAAAATAAAATTTCCTTTATTTCTTAAATTAAATAATTTAGCTAATAAAAGTATTACGGGTTAGACCTAATAAAGAAGGACCTCGGCTATACTAAGCCCATCACAATTCCCTATATCTCCCGGACCGACTAATACAGATATATACAGTATACAAGCCCTAGGCCTACACGCATATATAATACTGTTCCACAGATCGATATGTATAGCTAGATAGTCCCCCTCTTTTATCCCCTCGCTCCTTAGCTTTGAATAGACAATTCTACAGCGCCCTATTATTAGCTACTGTAAAAGGCTACGCCCATCACAAAAAGCTATAGAATGTTTAGTGGTTGTGTATGCGGCTATAGAAGTGATTGTCTTGAATAATGCTTTGTCTTTTATAATAGACCTCAGGCTAAATAATAGCCTTGTTGTGGCAGAATTGGGTTTCTGGCCTTATTCCTATTTTGTGACGATCCGGGTTGTTTCTTAAAGGATAAACCGAGGCTCGTGGGTTTATATTTAACAGAAAGGTCAGGGATAAACACTAAGCAGGGTAACGTAATCATGATTCTATAGAATAGGCGGTTCTAGTAAATGCAATTATTAATAACTGTTTAAGTAACTATACTAAATAAGTAACAAGCCAGTCGTATATATATAAAAGAAATTTACATGTAATCACTGATATCCCAGTAAGCGTTGCTGCGATCACTGCGATAGTACAGTGATTGAGTAAGTGATCACATTTCTTGTGTAGTGAGCGTTTGAGTGATCACTCTTAGCGCGGTAATCACTTGATAATTGGTCGGCGTAACCAATATTCTCCCGTGCCCCCGTGACCTGGTCTTCGACATGGTCGGGTCGTGATATATTTTCCGCAAAATTCATTTGTATAGAAAATCGGCTAAATCGACTCACGGCCATACAAAGAGGAAACCACCATCTTTCCTCCTATATCTATAGGTACCCCTCTCATTAGGGTGCCCAACCACAATAACAACAACCATTATTTAATCAACAAGCTCCTATATCACCACTTGCACCCCGAGGCACCTAAGCATAATGGCTCCTCCATCCACTACTCAGAACGCCAAATACCCGACGCCCTCTGCAGTTCCTGCTACCCCGATTCCTATCTCCTTCCTGGAAACTGCCCCTACTCCCCCCACAGCAAGCACAGGGCCCCAGCTCCCCACCCTTCTCGCTCCAAGAGGACCTCAGACACAGCTGTCCCAAGCAGTGCTGCATAGACACGCTATGAAACTGAAACTGGGGTGAGTTTCAGTTTCATGAAACCGGACGCCAGTATAGTTTCAGTTTCATATGAAACCGGTTTCAGTTTCATATGAATCAATATCTAATTCCTTTGTTGTTTCCCCCCTCTCTTTGGCAAGCTCCGAGACACCTTACCACTAGGCACTCAAAGATGTCTGGCATTGCCTGCCTACCTATGCTACCAATTCGCCAGGCTCGCCATCGCTTTCTTCCCCCTTGCCCATCTCTATATCTTCTTGGAGTATCCTTACAGCCGCGTCGATATCATCCACTCCCCTAAACACCCCTGCAAGAAGCGGCCTGCTTTTTCCCTTTGGAACACTTATCCAGCTTTTAATGCACTCACATGCCTCTACCATTTTGGCAGACATGCTACTTCTATCCCATGTAACCTGCCGTCTTGCGCCTGAGAAAATTCGCTCTGCTTCCGTAGACATCGGAGGGATGCAGAATATGTCAATGGCCATACGGCAGAGGAGGGGAAAATTCTCTCGCTGGGTCGGTTCAAGCCACCACTGTAAGGCCGTTTGTTGTCCAATCCCAACTTGTGAGCCCTGCGAAGTATCGTCAAAACCTGGCCATTAGGTAGAAGGCTTCAAATTACTTACATAAATAAAGCGGTCGAATTCATCCTTCACCTCGCTCGCTGTGCTGTACACCTTCTGCCTCCAGCGATCGAACTCGTCGAGTTCTTGCCCTTTCTCCTGTTGTTGATCTTGGAGCTGGTAGCTCTTGTACTCTGTGGACCAAATCTTTCTGACAGACTTCACGGCATTGCTAACCCAAGCTGGGTTTCTCTTCCACTGCTCACTCAGATAGCTCTTTCGGAGTGCTGGGTGGAGGAGGATACCGGCCACGTACACGGGGGCCTGCTCGGTAAGCTGGTAATACTTCTCGAACTTTAGCCAAGCCACGTGAAAGCGAGCGTAGAAGCGTGGGTTACTGAAAGCCTTGTCTTTAGCCTGCGTGAAGTGATGATGGAGGAAATCCATATGAGATAGAACTTCATCGAGTGTGTTCTCCCGGCCTTGGCGTACCGAGATCTGGTGAAATGGTTGTAGAAACGCATGGATGTCTCGGAGCTCGTTCCAGTCGTTGTGGTCTAGTGCATCTTTCTCGATCTTGGCATGATTTTCTTGAATCCAATCCATGAACTTTGCCCGCCTCTCAATTGCCACGTCAATAAGACGAAACCATGAATTCCAGCGTGTATCATTGTCCCTCGGCAAGGCCCTGCCAATCTTGGCCTTGAAGTCGTTGCAGATGCTGGTAGAGCTCCTTGAATACATGCACAAGTTGTGGAGCTTCCCCAGAACATTAAACTCCCGCCAGTCCTCGGTGGCTTGTGCCTTCGTAATGACGCCCCCTTCTTCTTTTTCGGATAGCCTGCACAGTCGCTCATACGCCTCGTCAATCCCCTCTTGCTCATCCCCCTGAATCTTCTTTGCCTTACTCCGAAAGAGGAAGGCTTGAACGATGAGGTTCATGATGTGGCCACTGCAGCGTAGTCGCCTGGCAACCGGATCTAAACCATCAATCTCTTTTGCGATATCGTCAAGCATAGTATCGTTGGCATCGTGATTATCCATCGTAAAGTAGCCAACCTTTCCGCTGAGGTTGTACTCTTCGACAACATCCAGGAAAGCCTTGGCTTGCAATTTCCCGTTGTGGCTTCCTTTGAACTCGCGCAGTGACAATAACACTTGAGCGACTTCTCTCGTCTCCGCATCTACAAAATGGACCACGATTGCCTGGTATGCCGCCTTCTGTTCCGATGAGGTCCACATGTCAATGGTGAAGTGAACCATGGATGAGAGAGAATTATGAAGCTTCTTGACGAGGCCTTGTTTGTGTTGAGCGAAAGTCTTTTCGAGAAGCTTCGGCACCGCACTGCGGCTGCGTAGGAGGACGTCCCGGGCCATATAGTTACAGCAGAGTATAACAGCATGAAACTCGGGGTATTCGATGAATGTGTGGGCGATATTGCGAACCGCAAGAAGCCTGGCGAGTGCTTCCTCGAATGCAGGAATATTAATGGCATTTGCCAAATATTTTTCCTCATTAAGGTCTCGATTGGCTTGACGTTCCTCCTGCCTTCCAAACAAATCCGTAATGGTGCCATGTTGCCGCTTCTTCAGATCCGACCTTTCTACACGCTCTATAACCCGGATGCCATGAAAGTCCCGCAGGTGCTTGCGGGCTCGGCTCAGGTTCGTCGTTACCGAATTAGGCTTTTTCGTGGAGTTGCAGTGCTTGCAGTACCAAATTTCGTGGTATGAGGTATCGCGAGCTTTCTCCCCTCTCTCTTCATAAGGGTCACGAGCCTCGTTCCAGGTGCTTTTGTTTGTACGGCCTTTGGCGCGCTTGCTAGCCCGATCAGAGGGAGAACGATGCAATGCGCGCTTGGCGGGAACGGGAGAGTCAGGCGAAGCAGGTCCCAAGACCTCGTCAGAAAGCCCCGATAACAAGGGAGCGGGAGAAGCTGATGACATATTTACTGTTAGCAAGTTTCTAACTGCGTTGAAGGCATTTGGTTTGTGAAATTTTCTTGGTTAAGTACTAAGATATTTGGGTCTCATCGGGCGTATATGAAACATATGAAACCGACTGAAACATATGAAACTGGGAGAGTTACAGTTTCATATGAAACTGGGTCCAGGGACTGTTTCAGTTTCATATGAAACAGTATGAAACAACACGCGTGGCTATACAGCACTGGTCCCAAGGGATCAAGATCCCAATGATCGCCTTCGAGGGAAAAGGCGTCCCTTCAAACCCCCTCTCCTTCTCCCTCCATGCATTGCTATATACTGTAGTCGCCTACTCTGATGGCTCGCTGCTGGGTGGAGCTACAGGATGGGGCGCAGCCACTTTCTATAAGGTAAGGGCCAGCCTTCAGTCTGGCAGACTCCATGAGGCTGAAGTCTTTGACGCTGAAGCAGTTGGATTATGGATAGCGGCAAGGTCTGCTCAAGCAATTGCATCTGCTGACCCCAGTGTCTCCGGAGTCCACCTTTTCCTTGATAATAGCGCTGTGGTCGACGGCGCCCAGGCAAAATATGGGGATCTCCCTCCCTCCTCTAGAAAGGCTTTCCTTAGGATTCAGCAGATAGCAAGAGAAATTTACCCCTGCCCAATGACTGTCCCCTGGGTCCCCGAGCATAAGGGAATCCCAGGCAACGAAGCAGCAGACAAGGCCGCTAAGAAGGGCACAGAACTCCAACCGCCCGAACAATCCGTATCCACGATCTCCTGTACTAGGAGGCATGCAAGGGAAAGAAGCAAGGCCCTATTCCAGAACTATTAGGAAAACAATACCCCTAGCAGCTCTAGAAGATGGAATCTCCCAGCCCTCAGCTCCCCACAAGAACTGGGACTCCCCCGCCTTATATTACATAGACTGCTATTAGAACGGTCAGGCCACGGCGACATCGAAGAGTACCACGATCGCTATAGGCATAATACAGAAACCAACTGCAGTTGCGGTCTCCCAGGAAACCCGGGGCATGTTTGCGGAATGCAGAAAAACGCGCCCTTTCCTCCCAACAATTCCCCCCTGCAAACCCCCCAGGATTTCCTTTTAGGCTTCAGAGGTGTGACGAACCGTTATACCATCACGCCAACAGGCAAAAGAATAGGCTAATAATCGCATTTCTAGCAATTATCATAACGGTACCAACTGTATATAAGGGAAACGTGCTCGGAACGTGACACTTATGTTATAGTCTTTATATAATAGCTTATTATAGAAATAAGGCATTTAAGTTATAATAACTGTATAAATTAGTATAGTATTACATTTTTTCCCTTTATAGTTTAGTAGTTTATTTTAATACTTATATAAATAGTTGGTGGTATTAATTGATTGCTAGCAGATTAATGCCTATTTTTTTGCCTTATAGTGTAATAGTATAATGGCTCGTTACAACTTAATAGACTGCTTCTTTTTAATATCCCTGTCATAGCGCATCTTCTATTATAACCCACTCAACTAGCCAGACAAATAGCATGCATTTTGTCACGTTCCGAGCATGTTTCCCTTATATACAGTTGGTACCGTCATGATAATTGCTAGAAATGCGATTATTAGCCTATTCTTTTGCCTGTTGGCGTGACGGTATGACGGTTCGTCACATCCATACACTATTAGGCCAAGACGTGAGAGGGAGAGACTGACTTCAATGATTGGGCCATCAAGAATCAGCTTTACTCCATTTACAATCCACTATGGCCTACCAAATCTTGGCCATCGTTATCATCGCTGCCATCTATTTCACCCTGAAAATCTTCAATTCTACAGATACCCCTAAAATCAAGGGTATCCCGCAAATCCCTGGAGTGCCTATATTTGGAAATCTTTTGCAGCTAGGCCAGGACCACGCTCGCGTTGCACAGAAATGGGCGGCCAAGTACGGTCCTGTCTTTCAGACCCGTCTCGGAAACAGAGTAAGTTTCGACATTACCAAGTCTGTAAATGCTATGTAAACTAATGTTGATGGATATTACTCTCATGGTAGCGCGTTGTCTTTGTTAATTCATACGATACAGTTCAACACTTTTAGATTACCCACCAGTCTGCCCTTATTTCCCGTCCGACTTTCTATACCTTCCACTCCGTTGTCTCTACATCACAAGGTTTTACAATTGGCACTTCTCCATGGGACGAATCATGCAGGCGCCGACGCAAGGCTATTGGTACTGCATTGAATCGGCTGGCTGTGCAGTCCTATATGCCCATCTTAGACCTTGAGTCGGTGGTAACCATCAAAGAGCTATTCGAGGCCTGCGAAAATGGCACTCAAGATATTGACCCTCGCCCATTTATCGCACAATTCGCATTAAATACTACCCTAACACTTAACTATGGATATCGCATTGATAATAAGACTGACAGCAAGCTCTTCAAGGAAATCACCCATGTGGAACGTGAGATTGTCAACTTACGGTCAACCAGTAATAACTGGCAGGACTATATTCCAATCTTACGGTTGATCAGCGCCAAAAGTGCGAAAGCTGAAGAGTATCGTCTTAGAAGAGATAAGTATTTGGGTGATATGCTGGAAAACCTTCAGAGGCAAATTGCAAGTGGCACAGATAAGCCCTGTATCACAGGCAATATTCTCAAGGACCCAGAAGCAAAGCTAAATGAAAGTAAGATAAATTCAGATTCCAACCATAGATAACAGTACTAAGGATTACAATTCAGTTGAACTCAAGTCAATTTGTTTAACTATGGTTGCCGCCAGTTTAGATACTTTGCCAAGTAACTTGGTTATGGGTATAGCTTATCTCTCAACGACTGCAGGCCAGGCCACCCAGGCGAAAGCTCTAGTGGCTATTGAAGAGGCTTATCCAAATGGCGATGCCTGGGAGAAGTGCCTTATTGAGGAAAAAGTTCCCTATATTACTGCATTAGTAAAGGAAACACTGCGCTTTTGGACTGTTGTCCCAATTGGTCTTCCACGGAGCAATATCTATGATATTCCATATAAGGGTGCAATTTTCCCAGCTGGAACAACCTTTTTCATGGTATATTCACCCCTACCTTTATTAATTTCACGAAGTAATTTCATCGTTGCACTCATGGATTCTTTGCGTCCCAAATCTGCTTATCAATGGCTAACCGGATGCTCATCTTCTCACAGAACGCCTATGCCGCAGACTACGACGAGTCCCGTTTCAAATTGCCATATCAGTTTATTCCCGAGCGATATCTTGGAGAGGATACCCAGGTCGGCCTCCCTCACTACACTTTCGGGGCAGGTTCGCGAATATGCACCGGGATGCACCTCTCGAACCGTGAGATTTATATGGCCTACATCCGACTCATCACAAGCTTCGAGATATGGCCAGCTCAGGACCCGGCCTTCACGCCGATTATTAATGCAATCGGGTGCAATGAAACTCCAACTTCCTTAACTACAAACCCAAAGCCGTTCAAGGTTTGCTTAAAGCCTCGGAATAAGGCCAGCCTAAGGCAGTGGATTGCAGCTGCTGAGGAGAGAACGAAGCATCTGCTGTGATAATAGTTCAGTATAGAGTAACTAGGTATCCACTTTGCTTATCTCTATAATCCTTGTAGTAACTTGAGGCATTGTGTATGCCCCTGAATTCCATGCTTACCTTCATAATCCCTGTACGTTATGGTAAGCTGAGGCGTTACGTACTTGCGCCCGTATATATTCCGTGATAGGCTCCGCAGTTTCCAGGCTTACTCGTATGACTCGTGTTTGAGCTTTCCATAGTTATCCGCAGTTGGATCTAGTTTAGCGGTTATTCAAGATTTTTCCTATATAGGGCATTCCATGTCGCTGCGTCGCCTAATCACATCTTAATAGAGAGAAATGAGAATAATTGACGAAAATGCCCGACCAGCACCATTCCAGCGAAACACTGCCTGTATCCGATGAAAAAGGCGCTTCTGCACCAAATGAAGTCGGCGCCGGCGCCTCGGACGTTGTCGTTGATGCGCAGGGCTCCAGCAAGCCTTTCTCTGCCACCTTTCAAGACGAAAGCTTTTGGACACGCAACGGTCTCAACGCCAAATCGTTCCAGAAACGTCATTATGGCTTGGGTCTCGTGGAGTTGAACCGGGTTATGAAGACGCGGCATCTGCAAATGATTGGCATGGCAGGGGCAATTGGTTCAGGTTTCTTTGTCGGCTCAGGTAGTGCTCTGAGCAGAGGTGTAAGTGTTTTCTCTCCACGTGAATAATATGTTTGCTTACGTGCCGTGTTCAGGGACCTGCTTCACTATTTATATGCTTTTCCGTCCTCGGTTTCATGATTTTCAACGTCGGTATGTATCCAACATACTACAAAGTTTGACCGTTATGCTGACGTTGGCAGTCTTTGCCCTCGGTGAACTTGCTGTTATGTACCAGATATCTGGAGGCCTTTATACCTATGTCGCTCGTTTTACTGGCCCATCATTTGGGTTCGCCGTGGGGTGGACTTAGAGTATTGGCAAGAACCGGCGGGTAGATCAGTCGCATGTCCAGAGTCTCTGCCAATCATTCCTTCAGGGCAGTCTTGCGCGCCAGTCCGAAGAAAACTATATCCTGGTGCAGTGCAGCGCGCAGGCGATCCAGAACGTTATGGTCAGTGTCGACTTGGATGATAGCTCTCAGGCATTGCCATCTTTCGGCAATTGGTTAAACGTTAATAGTGAAAAGGTAGAGGTCATGGCCGGCCAGCATCGCCTAGAGGCGTTGCGAGAATATATAAAACAGGCCGGCTCCGATCCAAAGAAGCTATGGTGGGTATGCGAGTTCTACGATAAAGGCAAGTATCAAGAGCCTCTTCTCTTCTCCGTTCTTTTTCGTCTTATTTGCCTTTTTACCCCCTCCCCCTCTCTTACCTTTATATCATTTCAGTTGGCTTATGATTCAGACACACTCCCGCCCGATCTAAACATTAAGCTGCGGCTTAATCGGCGATATCTGGCCTTGCCTGATAGTCATGGCCAGATTTGGATGCTGCTTGTGTCAGCGTCGGATTGGGATAACACTCTCTTCTCCGGCAAAAAGACAAAGGCAGAGGCGGAAAAGAATATGCGTAATATTCTTTGCCTCAGCAGCAAGGCCCGCTTCCCCACTAGCCGGCTTGTGACGCTATGGAGGAATGAGCGTTGGAAGCCAATGATCACCCGCTGGTGTGAGACGGCGGTTGGGAAGGAGAAGTTCAACATCACAGTCTGGGAAGACCTGGCAAGTCGTCGTATCGATGATGTAAGTCTCTGGCCCTCGTCGATGAATGCCCTCTCTCGGGTCTCGGGGGAGGGCATAGTCTAGAGAACAGTATCACTAACCCTCTTTTCTTCTCTCGCCCTCTTAAAGTACTGGTTCACAACGTTTACCCAAGTGTTGGAGACCTTACAGGCACTCCCAGGAGATGCCACCAACACCATCCGGGCAACGGACTGGGAAGAGTTAGCGAAGCACCTACGCGCCGGCTACACGGCGTCAGATGTGCATAAGCTCTTCTTCCCAGATCAAGCCCAAGGGCCCAACATGCCCCAAACGCCGCTCGAGGAGCACCGAAGACTAGGGTTTCTTAGAGCGTTGGATGTACAAACACATCACAGCGCCTATCGCCATATCGTCGAGAACCCAAAGCTCTCCTTCCCTGGTGTCCATCTACTTCTTAGCATAAAGAGGGATGAGACTCGGGTCATGGCACAGGTGATGTCCCACGTTGTAGGCTGGCTCACCACGGAGCCCACCGATATCATCTGCCAGCAAGACAGCACCAAGCCGCTGCTGCGAAAGGACACTGTGCCCGTTTTGGAAGGCCACGCGTCGCTGCACCCCGCCGACAACAGCAGCAACAAGGCAGCATGGGCAGAGGAGCGCTCTATCCTCCTTGAGCAGCGCGTACTCGACTTTGTCCGAGATCACATGGTGGCCTTTAAGGACCCATCAAACAAGCTCTATCTTCAATTAATGCCGGAGGAAGACGACGACAGCTACGGCGTACGATTCAAGGAAGAAATATGGCAGAAATATGGCAGGGCCTCGATCGCATTGTAAGGGCAGTTGTTGGTCCTCATTTCCGGCCGACCTGGAAACCCACCCTCTCACACTGCCAGGGGCCCTGCGACGACGCAACCCGCAAGTCGGCCTCGACCATCACGCGCGCTATATGCAGCCACCTCCAAAGCATCCCCGAGGTGGCGGAGAACCCTGCGCTCAGGAGCGAGTATGCCTCTATAGAGCCCGCTGCCATTATCGATTGCGGTGTTCTCGAGTGGGTGGCTAAGCAGTGCCGACGAGCATTGGATAGCAACGAGTCTGATGATGGGACGCCCTTGTTAGTCGAGGCCGTCCGACTAATCAAGTCGGTGCGGGCAAAATACGAGGCCCTCGCGAAAAGCCAGCAGCCCAGGAGTCGGCTCCCGCCATAAGCGCATTATACTTGCCAGGAGTCGCAGAGCTAGAAAAGCAAAGTGAAGATGACAGGCGATTCGTCGTCCGCTGCCTTCAGCAAGGGTCACGACAGCCTCGCCGCCCGCAACAGGCAGTCCCCAAGAGGTGCCGATAGCGCCACAGGTTTCGATGCCGCCTAGTTCTCACCTTGGCGCTCATTATACGAGTCATCCACGTCGACCCGTACCTGTAGACCGAAGATCCCCGCTGAGATCGCCCGTTGTCAGTCGGATAAGCAGGGCGCCAGCTTGGGCGAATGGCCCTACAGCAACATCTAGCCGTCGTCGATAGACCCTATAATATAGTAATTCCAAGTCAAGAGCGATATATACCTAATAATGTCTATAAATAACCCAGATCTATCTGTATATAACTAATATGGTATATAAAATATCTAGATTTCTAACTATCCCAAGCATATAGAGCTTAATATATATCTAATATATATATATATATATACATGAGAACTCTTTCTAATAACGCTTTGCAGTTGACAGAACAGTATGGTAATAATCTATTAGTTCTTAATTAGTATATTTCATCTTAACATAGAGAATTAGGGTGCCCTGCTAATTTCTCTCTCTATCTGTTTATTCCTTCCCTCTTTCGTTTCTTCTTCTCTTTTTACACTTTATTAATACGAGCTACTTCGTATAGCAGCCCTGATCTACAGGGGTTAATAATCCTCGTATATTAAGGTAAAGCAATTTCCACATTTTTCTTAGTTATTATATGTAGTAATGTAGTTTCTTTTATAGGCTACGGGAACGCTTAGACCGCTACCCCTTGGTTAGCGTATTGATAATGGTTAGAGAGAGGCAATCTAAGCCCCGATTATTATAAAGAGGATTAGCTAATATATTCTATATGGTAGATGATATGACGGTAGTCTGTAAAGCACCTAGTAGTCAAGTTACTCTGTCTCTTTTATTCTGTCTTATATTTTATATTTTTATTTTATTTTTATTACTATTTACAACCACTCTGTATCTAGGTATAATAGCCTTGTTTAGGCAATAGGTTAGTAAAAGCTAGGGGTCTAGACCCTATTCGCTACATTTCGCTAAATAAAGGAAAGTTTTAGTGTATTCTTAATCTATATCTTATAAAAGGGGGCTATATAGGTTTACCTCCTTTACTAGCTTCTAGAAAGCTTTACTTGTGACGATCCGGCTTGATTCTCAAGGGATAAACCGAGGTTCGTGGGTTTATGTTGACAGAGAGGTCAGGGATGAATACTGAGCAGGGTAACGTAGTCACGATTCTGTAGAACAGGTGGTTCTGGTGAATGCAATTGGTTAACGACTGTCTAAGTAACTATACTAAATGAGTGACAAGCCAGTCGTATATATACAAAGGGAATAATCTTGGATCACCTTGGATCACACTTGTTTTCCTGACGATCCATGGTGAGTCCTTCCGTTGGCTCACTGGGATCACTTTATAGTTCGTGGTGACCCGAGTGATCCAATGCTGATTGGTTCGTCTACCCGAGGTTCCTCCGGGTACGTACCATGTCACGTTCTTATAATGGTCGGGTCGTGACAAGGCTGTTGAAATATATACTGACAATACTTAATATAATATAATTTATCCAATGATAATATCTATTTTATCTCTTTTACTTTCTAACGCCGTCAATGTAAGACGTGATATATCAATTCTATATAATAGAATTGCGATATTAATATTAATTTATTTTATTTTAAACGATATATCCTCTTTAACTGTAGTAACTAAAGGTATAGGTCTACATGGTGGTTTATTGTTAATTACAAATATTACACAAATATTCCATATTTTCTTATTTATTGTGAGTATATTAATATTAACATTAACTAGTTTCTATCCTAGAAAAGTGTGAGTATCAGAATATTCATCTTTAAAAGATTTAGTGTTATATAAATTTGTATATTATAATACTAAAATTATAATTAAAATGGGTGAACAATTTAAAATAATAGAATATCCTTTAATATTATTATTTATAATTACAGGTGCTATATTCTTAATGTCAACTAACGATTTAGTTTCTATTTTCCTTGCTATAGAATTACAAAGTTATGGCTTATACATACTAAGTACTATATATAGAAATTCAGAATTATCAACTACAGGTGGATTAATGTACTTCTTATTAGGGGGATTAAGTTCTTGTTTTATTTTATTAGGTACAGGTTTAATATACGCTAACTCAGGAAGTACTAGTCTAGATGGTTTATACATTATAACTAGTATAAGCGATATAAGTTCTGTAGATTTAATAAGAATGACGGCTGACCAATTATATACTAGTCCTGCATTATTGGGTGTTGGAGCGATTTTCCATCCAGTCAACTTGTGACGAACCGTCATACCGTCACGCCAATAGGCAAAAGAATAGGCAAATAATAGCATTTGTAGCAATTATCATGACGGTACCAACTGTATATAAGGGAAACGCGCTCTGATCGTGACACAACTACGTTGTGTACTAAGCCGTTTAAATAACCGCGGTTAGAGTATCCGACGGGCCGGTAAGACAAAAATAGACTGCATGTAAAGCAAATGATGGGATATCTATTAGGATGTAGTACATACCGTAAATTTCGAAATGGGTGTCGCGGGCCTTCTTAGTTAATTTTAGTAATAAGGTGAGGAGCTAGCTGGAGCCTTTGTAACCTTGAATGCGCACTTGTACCCCGTAGGTATTACCAGAGCACCACTGTAACAAAGCCAGAACAGGCCTGCCACCCTGCCGCCAGCACCCTCTGTGAAGGTAAGGGACAAACGCCCGCCCACCTCCAGCTCCTCCTCTCTCTACTCCTGCCTAACCAAGACCGGGTTTTCTATGAAACTGACCATGGCGCCGCCTTTGGGGGCTGCAGAGCGCGGTCTGATAATATCTATGCTACGAGAGGGATTTGAAACCAGTACCATAGTCTCTATGGCCAAGTGTACCCCTCGTACAGTCCAGCGAATCCGGCGAGAGAAAGAACCCGAAATGCCTAGACGCAAAGCCCGCGCCGGTCGCCGTAGCTGCATTACATCAGCAATAAAGAAATCTTTATTTGATATGCTGATCGAAGAGCCCGATTTGTATAACGAGGAACTGGTAGAATTTATATCTGAGAAGTTCGGTAAAAGGGTGTCAAAAAGCTCGGTCGCTCGTGCTCTGAAGGACTGGCCACGAAAGAAAATGCGACGTATAGCACAGCAGCGGGATGACGACCTTCGAGACCTCTATCTATATACACTCGGACAACTTGCAATTGAGTCCTACATGTGTATCTTCGTCGATGAGTCTGATTGTGACGCAAGGGTCAGACATCGTCGCTTCGGGCGGGCCCCAAAGGGGACGACGCCTGTCTAGATCACTAAGCTCAGGCGTGGGAAGAGATGGCAAATACTTCCTGCTTACACTCAAGATGGTGTTCTCATGAGTCGAGTATATCAAGGGTCTACTGACACGTATTTTTTTTTTTGAAGTCTTCATCGCGGAACTGCTACATTTCTGTGGTAGATATTCAGAACCAAACTCTGTCATTATTATGGACAACGTATCGCGGCATCACTCAGATGAGATGCAGCGAATGTGCGAGGAGGCGGGGGTAAAAATAGTATACCTGCCTCCCTATTCTCCGGACTTTAATCCTATTGAGGAATACTTTTCAGTCTTGAAGAAATTCTTCCAGAAAATCTGGAAACAAAATAAAGAAATTGTAATACGGGAGCAGGAGTTTGGAATGTACTTGGAGTGGTGTGTGGATGTTGTTGGTGATAATGAAGATCTCGCAAAGAGTCTCTTCCGCCATGCAGGAATACCAATTACGCAGCCGCATAATAAAAAATAGAATTGAAGAAAATTGCTCTCGCACCTTTCTATTGTGATCATTACACTGTGCTTCCCTCCTTTCTAAATCTCCCAACATTACTAACAAATTGTAGCGCAGTGCCTAGTTTTACGCAAGATCGCGCCATTGCATTGACAATAACTTGTGGGTGCTTCATAACAAAGTTGAGGTCCAGACACTCGTCCATTGCATATTTAATTTCAACTTCCAATTCCTTTCTCCATCTATCGCTCTGCACCTGCGCTAAAGCCCAAGTGCAATAGTCTTTGAGCTTTTGGGCTGGGTCCCCGGAGACATCTCCAGGATCCTGCATCACATCCCTGAGGATTGCGGCGGGGATCTCGACATTGACATCGACCTCGTCGGGATTGTCCCCCTCTCTCATATTAGCTTTAATGTACTCATAAATGGCTTTCAGGTTTTTGTAATCGGGCTTCCAGTGGTTTCCCCATTTGTCCTTCACACAATGAGGCCCATGTTTGCAGTGCTTCGCTCTGCAGCGATGATGTTTGTAGACGCGGGTCCAGAGGCCAGCCTCTCGATCTAGTCGAGCCCTTTGCTCGTCACTCCGGGATTTTTTCTTTTTGGCTCCCTTTGCTGCTGTAGCCTCATCGGTGACTTCCTTGTAAAAAAAAACTCCATCAGTAGCGTTATTTTCTTACCTCCTTGAAACAGGTCTCCAAGGCCCTCGAGGTGTGTATCTATGGCCTCCCAGTCAACGGTCTGGTCTGTGAGGGTTTCCTTGAGACCACGCCCGCAGGTCCCAACGACCGATAGCGTGATTTTGGTTGTGTCGCATGTGTATCTATCTCCTGGGAAGTTATCTCTGTTTTGTAGAATACCGTCTAGCTGCGTCTGGAAACTTGTCTTCCAAAAATCGCTAGGTGCAAGGACAAGACTAGCTCTCTTGCTTTCCAAAATGAGCCTTGCTCTTTTTTCTCACACTGGGAGACCTTCCAGTGGAAATCATAATGAATGCAGACAGGATTGCTTTCATCATACTGCCTGTCTTCTTCCCAGTCAAAACTCGCAGAAGAGGGAGTCCCCTGTTACTTTTTGTCTTTCGTCCGTGGGCTCGTTCGGCGGCTGGGCTAGGGCTGCGACTAGGGCTACTACGGCTTGGGCTGTGAGCCGTGGCATGTTCGGGAGTTCTGTAATCTAGAACATGATTTTCGGGCCAGTAAAAATCATCGTTTTCCATGGTTGTTGTTCATACAGTCACAAGCCTAGGGAGCGAGCATCTGGTTGCACGCATTCCAGCACAATACAGAAGGTCACTACAGTAGGGCCGCTCGCCCGCCCGTCCGCCTGAAAATGACACGTGGCCTCTAACCAGTTTCCATGGAATTCTACGGTATTCTATAGGAACCTCTTGGTCCACTACCCAAAATTGCAACCAACGTCCTGACAATCTCTAATGAAATGGCCATTCTATGGCAGGAAGAGGGACTGATATAGATGATTAAATACGTATTAGGGGAGTAGGTTTGGGGTCTTGCCACTGTAACTCTATTTGCCGCCAATTTATGCGGGACGAGCCACCAAATATGGGGACCTTGGAGCTGACATTGCATGATTCAGCTGCTATTGGTCGCCTCTTATCTTAGCTGCCTGAAGAGGAAGAGCATCTTAATTAGACAGCTTGCAAATCAGAGGATTTTCTAGAGTACATATAAACGACGATGCGTCGAGACTTTGTATATTTCTTGACAGGCCGTGCTGCAACCGGCGAGCGGACGTAAGGGAGCTTCAGGGCGGATCCATAATTAGCTCTCCATTCCTATTACGAAAAATTTGAAACTGTACTCAGAGGCGAGCCCAGTGATGTAATTAATCGGGGCGATTAATTAGTGATTCATTGAATCTGAATCCGAGGTTTGGATTAATTATCTGAATCGAGCCGCCCAGGATTAATTAAGTTTCAACGATTAATTAAAGTGGGGTCAACGGCTAGACTATGGATATTATTGGCTGGTGCAGCGCTGAATTTGGCCCTTGTTAGCCATCGCCATGCACATCCTGGCTGATCACCTAACGTCAGATCAAACATCATGGCCTCTAATACAAACCCACTCACTGTCTCTGTCGACGACGACTACTTTGCCTTGACAGAGAACCCCGTCGAGGATGTAGACACCATTGGAGAGTCTTCTCAACTCTCAGAATCATCCTCTCCTACGGTGTATAGAAAACGCGCCCGGACCCCTACTGCGCTCGACATTTGGGCAGAAAGTCGTCCGCCAAATCACCAAGAGCCCGAACGCAACAGGCACGGTCAGAAGATATGGTATTGCAAACGTTGCTCCTACTCTCAGGCCGCTCATAACAGAGTACGGGGCCATCTCCGGGATAAGCATTGCGTCTTGATTTCAGAGCAGCAAACAGCCAAGAAGCTCGGGCAGGAACTCGCGATTGATAGACTGTTTCGGCAGCAAGCTGCGAGACAAAAGGGGCATGACATCGAGCGGGAGAAGTATCTTCGTACCTCTATTGACGAAGATGCGTATAACCAAGCACTGGTAAATCTTATTACTGCGCATAGTCTTCCCCATAGCCTCGTTGAGTGGCCAGAATGGTATGCCTTACTCCACACAGTCAACTACATGGCCCCAAGAGTCGTCACACAGAGTCGCGGGCAAGTTCCAAAATTGTTGGAGGCGAACTTTTCTACACACCGCGAGAGCTTGATATCAAAGCTCAACGCTTCGCCTACGCAAATACACTTCAGCATTGATATCTGGTCTTCTCCAAACCATCATAGCTTCCTTGCCATCGTAGGCCACTTCATTGATCTAGGCAGCCGGCAGCTGCAAAAAGCTCTGCTTGCTCTTCGAGAGCTTGAAGGTACACACAGCGGTGAAGCTATTGCGGAGACTTTCCTCCAGGTGGTTGATTCGTATGGAGTACGCGACAAGATCGGATACTTTACTCTTGATAACGCTTACAACAATGATACAATGCTGCGAACTATTGCGGAGACCTGCGGCTTCAATTCTACACATCGACGACTTCGCTGTAACGGCCACATCATAAATCTAGCGGTGCAAGCATTCCTATTCGGTAAGAACAAGGATGCTTCTGATGAGGCTCTGCGTCAAGTGTCACAGCTGTCCTGTAAGGAACAGGAGGGAGCTGTTGAAAGAGCGGAGACGGCGACTGCCTGGCGACAGTATGGAGCGCTTGGTATGCTTCACAACCTCGTGGTGTGGATTCGCTCATCAACCCAACGTTACCGAGCCTTCCTGCGGGCTGCTGGCCATATAATCCCGCAGGATAACTCGACGAGGTGGAACTCTTGGTATCGAATGATTCATGCTGCTATCGCACTCCGCAAAGAACTCAACAGCTTTATGGATGATCGCTATTCAGAGAGCGATATCAGTCTTGATTACCTTCATCCCGAGCACTGGCAGGAGCTTCAGGAGATCCACAACTTTCTGCAGCCTTTCTATGAAATTACTAAAGACACCCAATGGGACAAGACGTCTTTGGATAAGGTGATTTGCTCTATGGACTTTCTTGTTATGCATTATAAAGCCGCCATGCAGCAATTCCAGCACAGCATCACGATGGTGGATCGCATTATGACCAGTTGGTACAAGTTCGACGATTACTACACGCGTACAGATGATACCCCAGTGTACGCGGCTGCGATTCTGCTCCACCCTAGCCTCCGACGAGCACATCTGAATGAGGCATGGAAAGACCAATCCCAATATATCGGGCCGGCCGTCGAGGCTGTGCGTAGGCTATGGGATGGTTTTAAGCCGCTGCAAGAGCCAGAAATTGAGGAGGATCTTTCGGCTTACAAGGCATATAAGAAACTCATCTATCAAAAGTCATCTTCTTATGATGAATTTAGCCGGTTCATCGAGGGTCCGACGCTGCCAATTGGCGCCTCTTCTGCCCTTTCATGGTGGCTTGAGCCGACGCAACAAACTTCCTATCCTTCTCTCTACCGCCTCGCAATCAATACTTTCTCTATACCAGCAATGTCAGCGGAGGCTGAACGAGTATTTAGCGGAGCCCGGCGTACAATTTCTTGGGACAGAAGTCGATTGTCTGCGCAGATAGTGGAGTATACAGAGTGCTTAAAGCACTGGATTAAGAGCGGGCTCTTGGACCAGCCATGCGTGATACCAGAAGTAAATAAGTGTTAACCTAGATGTTAGACATGTAAAATGACGGCTGAGGATGCTAGGAACCAGTTTAGTGCTACTGAAATAGTTGAAAAAGCTTATTAACTGGCCAGGAGCTAATTAATCGCTGAATCCGATAATTAATCCTGAATCCAAGGCCTGATTCAATAATTAATCTGAATCCGACCCTGGATTCAGATTAATTGATTAATTACATCACTGCCCCAGACTCAATGAATCCTGTTTGCTCCGCAACGTCATCGGCAACCTGCTGCCCTGTGGTAGAACCAAAAGTTGTTGTGGCAGGGGTTGGGTCAATTAGCATTGGGGACATTTTATCAGCCTTTCTGTCCCTCATTTCTTCATCTATGATCTTGTCAGTCTCCCCTATCATACAAGTGTAGTAGGAAATAGCTACCTTGATTCTGGTCACCGTGAAGGATTGGTTCAACGGGCAAGGCTAACTGGTTGGCAGGAATGGATAAATCGCCCGCAAGGTCTTGGGCTACCTCGCCATCCGTATTGGAACCGGAGCACTGGTCCATGGAGTGAAAGAAGGATGGCATGCCATCTGGGTAATCAAGACTGAAGTCTTCCATAATATATTGAGAAGACAGGTTGTTTCTGCAAGCTTCCAATGATGTGAGATCCTGTTCATGCGTCTTTGGTGCAGGAGCCGTTTGTTTTAGCTTGAGCGGCCTTTGTGACTTAGGAATATATGTTTTGAATCTAAGGGGGGCAGCCATGGTGGATAAGGGCAGGAATATTGAGTATATTATAATCGAATATGGAAAAGAAGAAATGGGAGATAGCTCTTCCTATTTATCCAAGAGTCGACCTCTCCTCTCGGAGTTGCCAGCGGGGCTGTGAACAGACGTCAACATTGCCAAGTCTCCTCTGAAAGTCCCCGGCCAAGAGGAGAAAGCTGCTCACCCCTCTGCTCTTCCGTCCTACACAGATACCTGTGATGATTTCTCTTTCATTTCATTGCGGCTACGACCACTTGCGCGTTCCGTTTGGTCTCAAAACTAGATCAAGACGTAGAACCCGGTCTCAGCGTGGCGGAGCTTGCAGCTACACGGCCAGGCCGAACCGGTGAAACGAGAGCTTCAGGCTGAGCAACTTAAGCGGGTCTGTTTGGAAACGCTGAGTTGGTCAGATCACCATTGGCCAACCCTTAGAACATGGATACACATTCATGCTGTTGGCCCAAAACCCCTGGACCGAGCACCTCACAGCGTCTTCGTAATAGACCAATACATGATGTCGCATGCGGTGGGCTTATCCATAGAAGGCCCGACTTGGCCATTCTCACACCGAGGGGTCTGTACTAGCATCACACCTCCTTTCCGCCAGGTCAACGGTTCGAAGATGTACATCCGCTCAAGCTGACGAGCTGTGATGGAAGGATTAAGATAGATAATCGCGTAGATAGTTGCCAGCCTGCAAACGACGGAGATTGGCATGGTATTGTTTCGCCCCTTAACCCCTCGACATACGTTCTTGTGTCTTGGGCGTGAGGTGCTGCGAAGTTGCCATGGCCAGCAGGATTCAGGAGTTGATGCGGGCCCCCACGCTCCTTCCATTTTTGCGAGGCCAAGTCCATGTCTTGTGAACTAATGGGCGGAGGGCGGAGGGCGGAGCTGATGACCACGACCTCAGGGCCCAACGCAGGCTACTCCGGGCTCATGCTCTGTTCGGGCAGCACTTCACCTATCATCGCCCTGTCCTTGGTCATCTCATGATGCTAGATGAATGGCTTGAGCTAGAGGCTGTATAACGGTCAGGATGATGCTCCATTCTTTGCGTAATCGGAATCGTCTTCAGCGTGGCCATGCATTCGATATCGGGCAGGTTGAGGGTTACGCCATTCATTGGTTGAATCAGCGCGGACTAAGATCCATGGGCCCAAGGAAAATAGCGCAAAGGGAGGTTTGTGTGTTTCCCCTGAGACAACTAGGGAAATGGTGAGTTGGGTCTGGCCAATTGTTGGGCATGGGGACGGCAAGTCCGCATCAAGTGGTTGATTGCCTTCCAGGATGGACACTCGGAGTGTCCGTAAGCTAGAGTGCCGCTCCATTTGTGACAATGTTAATTTCCCACAACGGGCACCGCCTCGCCCTCATTCCCCTCTGTAAGTCAAATTCACACCACGGAGACCTACTGAGAACTTGGTGGAGCATCAAGTGTTGTGACAAGAAGGCAGATACGACGTCAACGCCACTGCATGATGCCAGCGTCCGTGTCCATCCATTTTTTCCGTACATGGACATTCCTTGTGATAAAATTTTGCCTTTCTGGGTAATTTTGAATAAGTCGTCGAGGGCCATCCACCCCATCAGCTGCGGTCTTTCCGCTTATGACAAGACGTGGATAAAGGTCGATGGGGGAGAGTTGGTCTCATGAGATCAAGTAAGTGTCCGGGACGTACACCAATTTCAGGGTACTGTCATGGTAAAGAGGACACGGTTAAAGCGCTGGATCAAGTGCAGGTGTAATCATGTTTCTTGTCTGTTGTAAAAACCCATAATGAAGTTGCAAGACGTGTAGTTAGGTTAATCACGTGGGAGCGGGAACAAAAGGGAGGAAACAATGACATGAGAGGTACATGGCAAGGGAGGGGAGGGCGGGTCTTTTTATGGCCGACACAAAAGCAGCGAGGGATGGAGAGGCCGAAAATTTCCCGATGAGGCAACTGCCAAATGTAGTGGGCCAAGACCACAATTTCCGGATACAAACAAGCCGTCTGAACTTTTACTATTAAAATTAATAAATTATAATAAAAGAAGTTATATTTAATATTATATTATAATATAAATAATACATAATATTATAAATATATATTATAAAAGTATTAAAATAAAATAAAGTAATAGTAATATAAATTTTAAGTTTTATAATAATAGGCTATATAATAAGTTTTAAAATGAAGAAAAGGGATAAATTATAAATATTATATATTATAACCTATAACTAAAACTAAAACTTAATTAAATATAACCTAAAACTAATATATAATAGGCTAGAAAGAGTGGAATAATAATAAAAAGGGAAGGAAAGGGAAGGTTACGCTTTTATATATATTAGATACCCCCTCTAGAAAAGAAAACTAACCCGACCTTAGGTTATCCCTACGCCACCAATAAACCTGAATAAGATAAGGACTAACGGCCTTATCCAACAGCCGGCTTAGTGGTTCGAAGCCATATTGATTGATATAGCGCTTTGTATAGCCGGCTTGCCATTGGGCTAGGCTATCCAAGCGCTGTCGATTATGATGACTTGGTGGCCGACTTCTAGGAACGCGTTGTTCGAGTCGGCTAGGTCTAACCAAGCAGCGTTGTTCTATCTGGCTTGGTGGAACGAGTTGAATGGGGCCGCGTTGTTTGGGTCGGCTAGGTAGGTCGAATTCGCGTTGTTCGAAGCGGCGTTGTTCGAAGCGTTGGATCTGGCTTGAACGGCTGATGGGCTTGAATTCGATCGGGCTAGCTAGGCAGCGCGATTGAAGATGAAGAAAGTGTTGATTTCGTGACGGGAAGGTCTGGCGGCACAATCCACGGGTTCGGCGCTGTAGATGTTGCTGATATAGCTGCCAGGCCCGCTGTTGTTCGAGCTGATCGAGCTAATCGAATAGGCCCATTACGAAGTCGATCGAATCGAAGGAAAGAAATAACGCCAAACGCGAAGGAAGCAAGGAAACGCGTTATGGAACGCCGAAGAACGAAGGAATAAAGGAAAAGGCGTTATTGATCGTTAACCAACGCGTTATCCGGCAGGCCTGATTAAACCGGATCAAAGCTGCCGTTCAGGCCTAATGAAAGGGACGGCTTAGTCGATTGTAGATAGGTCTGGTTGCAGCTTGGTTGGTGTTGGTTGGTTGCGTTTGGCTGTATCTGGCAGCGGAAGCTGGTTATACGATCGGAATTATAAAATCGCTACTATATAATTCACAATGGGCTAGAAGGAGTGGAATAATAATGAAAAGGGAAGGATACGCTTTTATGCATATTTAAAAACCTACCCTAACTTTACCTTTCACTAGGCTATACATAAAGGGCGTAGTTGCTCAATAACCCTCTCTAAATCCCGCCAAACCTTGACTTCCTCCTCAATCCCAAGTTCATTATGAAGACTCTGCATTAAGAATCGGGTTCTAGTTAAAGCAAGGTCAGTCAATATAGCGTTTCCTGGGTCCTTGTTAGCGGCGACATAATCCCTGGCGATACCATTAAGGTATCTTCGGATAGGCTCATGGTATCCCTCTTGTAATACTCTCCCAAGATCCTCTTCCCACCTATTCAACTCCCTGTCAGTCACTGTTCCTGGGCTATTGCGCAGCTTCGCCAGGAATTCTCTTGGGAACTCGGGGCATATTATGTCAGCACCTATGCACCATAGAGCTTCCTGGAGATATGTAGGGATATTGACCTGGATCAAGGCGGCGTTCTGGTCTTGCTGAATAGATAGTAAAGATATTTGAAGGGTATTGTGCGATGCCATCCATTTTCCAAGGAGTATAGTAGCCCTATTATATACTGTTGTATACTGGGTAATACTTTTGCCCTGTAGTATACTAATGGCCGTAAATATAGACAATGCATCAAGCGGTGCATAGTATTCCCGCTGAGTAAATCGGGTTACTGTTTGGTAAATAGCTTGTTGGGCCATCTTGACAGTGAATAGAATAGGCGGTATTGACTTTAATATTGGAATATACTGTTGCCAGTTACTGTAGCAAATAAGAGAGTAATCGAGTTTGTTGCTAGTTGCTGTTAAGTAAGGAAGTAATAGAGGTAATATATAAAATAATACAGTAATATAAGGTATATATACCCTAAACGCTTATTATATTTACTTTACTTTTAAATATATAAATAGTATTGGCTTATAATTGTTCTATAACTGTTTAAATACACTATAGTTGTTCAATAATAGCTTAAATTTACTACTATTATTAAAGGTACCTATATCTATATCCTTTCCCTTTACTAAAGACTTTATAGTCTATATTTATTAATTTCACCTTTGTCTAGGTTCTTTCTTTTACTATAGACTTGCATACTATATCCATTAATACGCCGTTGTTCAGATCTTTTTCTTCTGCCATAGACTTACACACCATATCCATCAATACGCCGTTGTTCGGATCTCTTTCTTCTGCCACAGACTTGCATACATCACTGCCACAAAGGGCGCCATCGTTCAAATCCCTTTCTTCTGCCACAGACTTACACACCGCATTCGTCCACTACACCGTTGTTCAGATCACTTTCTTTTGCCACAGACTTGCACACATCACTGCCACAAAGGGCGCCATCGTTCAACTCCCTTTCTTCTGCCACGGACTTGCACACATCACTGCTACAAAGGGCGCCATCGTTCAAATCCCTTTCTTCTGCCACGGACTTGCATACACTTAACCTGTCAATTCCCTGTAAGCCGGCTCGGACCAGATGAAGGGTGGTGAATCGGCGCCAGTTCCTCTCTGCTTTGTTCGCTGGCTTGTAAATCAAGGGTTACACCAGACGAATGGTGGTGAATCAGGGCCACTTCCTTCTCCTACTTAAATTCTCCATCTCTCTCTGCTTCCCTCTTCTCTTTTCTTCCCCTCTCTTCACTTTACCTACAAAACCCTTTTCCCTCCCTTTACTATTTCGTTTTCTTTGCATCTCTTTCTATCTATCTCACCTCGCCAGTATTCGCTGCGTCTAGACACCTTTATCCATCGACTCTTCCGCCTTAAAAAGTTCCCCTTGTATGCTGTCTTTATTGTCTGCTCTCTGCTGCGTGGCATTGCCAATTATCGATAACCAAACACACCAGGCTATCAATATACTAGGTCCTCTCTCTTCTCACTTTCCTGTTTAACTACCCTGCCACCCTGTATACTAACTCTTGCTGACAGTATTTGCGTTTTACGTTTTCGGCAACGCTGCCTTAACTGCCAACACCCACTCAAATCCCTAGCCGCGCTCAACTATACTTGAGATTCTATTGTGAGTTTTCCCTTCTCCCTACTGTTCTAGGTTATTGCGAGTATCTTCCCCTTGTCTCCATCTCCCTTTACCTATTATCTCTTGTCTGTTCTCTTTTATACTAACGCCACTTTACCAGCCCTAGTATACTGAGCTCCTGCTCCTTCTCCCATCATCGTTGTCTATCCATCCACTCCCACCGCCTGCCGCTATCATGTCCGACCACAGGGCCCCCGGGGCACCCCGTCCAGTCCTCCGGATGCACGTCAAGGGACCCCTGGAAAAGCAGCCCCTCGAGACAATGCTGGATATACCTCCTGACTTGCGGGCCGCCTATATACAGCAGCCGCCCGTCCTCAACGTGCGCCAGCAGTGGCCCAGCGGCTGGGGCATTACCAATGAAACCGAACTCGCCCTGACCCCAGACAACTTCTGCCAGCAGTTCCCCGGCCTCCCAAAGACGGGTCGGTTTGCTACCACTCCAATAGTGGATGGGCGCTCGTGGCAGCAGCATATCTGGGAAGTCCGGCAGGCACTGCTCCTGTTCCAGTATGGCCGCTTCGCCAACAACTTCTCCCTCCAGGCCATGATGGCCATCGTGGGCCAGGGCATTGAGCGATCTGTCTTTATGATGGAGACGTTTATTGAGTTTCCCGACGATACCCCGGGCCGCTTCTGGGCGAACGGGGGAGACCCATCTGTCATGGATAGGCGCCTTGCCCCCAACGCCGAACTCGTCAACGCCAACCTCCCAAGCGCCGCGGCCACCAAGAACATCCGCCGCGCCATCCACGGCAAGCGGCTCATCGCCACGTTCTTCAACTTCCATGCCGACAACCACTGGGTTTCCGCTGTATACGACCGCGGACCCCATACACTGTACGTGTTCGACACGCTGGACTCGGGGCGCGGTGGCAGGGCGAAGAGCATTGGCCTGGCTTGGCGGTCATTCCTTCTTAACCTCGGCTACCCATACGACTTCGAGGTCATCTGCCCACCATTGCCGGAACAGCCTAATGGCTGGTCATGTGGCTACCTTGGACTCGTCTTAATCCACCAGGCTGTCCGGGGCCTCATCGGCGACACATACAGCAGCCTCGAGCGCCGCGGCGTCCCAGTGACGTGGATCCCGCACGACGGGCGCCAGCAGAGCAGCGGCCCCAGCCTAGGAGGCGCACAGCTCCTGTTGCCGGACTGGACCTTTGGCTCGCCCAGCGGCAGTATTGCCTTTCAGCGAGCAGGGGTTTTCCTTAGGGCCATGCTCTGCAACGAACTGGGCATACAGACATCTGACATCATACATCAACGGCTCCCGCGATGGTCCTCTACTCCCCAGCTGTCCTTC
The DNA here is from genome assembly GCA_008477525.1 of Hypomyces perniciosus. NCBI lineage: Eukaryota > Fungi > Ascomycota > Sordariomycetes > Hypocreales > Hypocreaceae > Hypomyces > Hypomyces perniciosus. The sequence goes on from SPDT01000003.1 coordinate 3,028,306, forward strand.
GCCTTCGTCAATGGCTTCCCGGGCGAACCGATCCGGCTCTCTATCCCGGGCTTGGACGAGTGGGGCAGCGGGCCGTGCCGTGTCCTCGCACCCATATACGCTGGCGGCAACGACACCTATATACTTGGCCTAGGCTCTCGGCACTCCTCGACCCCGCCCCAGGATTGGCCGCCTTTCACGCCCGAGCACCGACGACTATGGCAGCAGAATACAGGGCAACGCGTGTGGGATGACATGGCTCGCCCCCGGATCCGTTGCTGGAATACAGCCAGCCCTCACTTTAACGCCGCCGACCGAGGCGTACTAAACAGAGGCGGGCCTGTTACTGTCATCTCCCTGGGCAGTTCGACGGGTAGGCCGGACGCCATCACTATCTCGTCCTCGGATAGCAGCCCGCGTTAATGGGAGGTGGAAAGGGGAGAAGGGGGAGAGAGGGGGGAACCTAGATGCAAGTTTGCCTACACTAATATAATTGTAGCTCTAATAAACCTTCCCCTACTTCTGCTTAATAATTGACGAGCATCGATCTACCCATACCTTATTGTTACTGTTAAACACTACTGAGATAAAGCGTTCTGCGTCTCTTCGTAAACCTATTAACTCCCTCTGCAATGCATACAGCTCCTCGGCTGACTGTAGACGCGAGTCGCTGTTTCGAGGGCTGTCTCGGTTGCCCTGCACCTGTATCCATCGCAGCTCGCGTAGTATACGGTTATTGCAGCCTTTATGTTCTATGCCCCACATACACTGTTAGCATCGGCTATCTAGACCCTGACCTGGCAGAACTAACCTATCTTTTTGGTCATCTCACTGACTCGGAGGATGCCCCGCTTGTCCTTATCCCAAGGGAACTCCTCCGGCCGCAGGAACCACAGTATTCGTGTAACCATAGTCGCCGCCAACATGGCCGAGTCCTTCTTCTTCGGTGCTACACTAAACTCCCTCTCGTTCACCTTTACCTGGGGCGTTGCCGATGACGCCGCTACAGTCAGTGCCAGCATAAACATAACGTCGCATCGATAATCGCCCAGGCATAGCGTTAGGCAGTTGCGGGCAGTCTGGTAGTGGTTTAGTATGGCCTGGTTACCCTTTGCGAACGTCTTGTCGAGCTTGGCAAACCCTTCAAGGATTAAGCGTGGTATTGTAGTAAAGGGAACGTCGCATCCAAAGTCAATCACCGGTCTCCGTGCTTTCTTTGGCCGCTGCTCCTCCAGTGCCATCCGCTGCTCCGCCTCTATGGCCGCCCGCTTCAGACTGCCTGGGCGAGCGGTGAGGAACTGGTTTTCCTTTATAGCGCCGGCTAGCCGGATGATGCGCCGAGTTGTAAGTCTGCCGCGGTGGGAGCCCGGCGCCCACTCAATGCCGGTCAGGGCCATTGCTGTCGCCAGGCCGTTGATCCAATCGTGGCTGGAAACGTCCTCTTCGCTCGTGTGCTGGATTGCCCCGCGCAGGATAAGAAACCATATGCCGTGCGTGGAAGAGATTGGCCGGCTCGCGGAGAGCTCGCTGGATATACACGCTTGGTATATCTCTTTAGCAAAGTCCTGCCGGGCCTTGTTCGATGCGGCCATAGGCGGGGGCCCTTCAAATGCTAACCTTTCAAAGAGTACCCGGAATTGCCTATTTACATTTTACGTTAGCGATTAAATGCCCTAACCCACTTTTCGAAGGGACTAACCGGTCACTGAACGGCTCATCGCTCGATTCCCAAGCAGCCAAGGCTGTATTGACCCTCTGCGATTGCCTGGCATGCTCGGTCGGCTCTCTGCCACTGCGAATGCTGCGGCCAAGATGTCTCCGCAGCTGAAACGTTATGAAGGATACCATCTGTGGAATCCACATGTCGCGAAACACCTCCTCGAGGAAGCGGACAGCGGCCCTGATATCCCGGATAACCTTGCCTCCAAGCTGGCCAAACCAGACCTGACTATGCCGGTTAGCCGCTACAACAGGGCCGTAATGGTATGCCAAGGCGGCTACATGTAGCAGGATGGGCCGATTATTGTTGGCTGTATAGGGCCACCGCGCGACGTTAATAGTGCCGATGGAATCGCGAAAGTCAAGCATATCCGGTGACACATACGGCCAGGCCCCTTTGCGTAGACTCTCAGTCGTGATGAGGGGGCCGAGGACTGTGTTTGGGAGCACCCTGGGGTCGCCTGTAAAGCAGAAGTTGCCGAGACGATCCAGGACGGCGATGGCTTCTGAGAGTGCCAGGTCGAGACCCTCGTCGCCCTTGGCCTGGAACCGGCGGTCCATCTCACCCAATGCCAGCTCGAAAAACTTGGCGTAGGAGCAGAGGACGTTGGGGAATATGGACGGCCTGAAACTCCGCAACACGGGTATATATGACCGAGTCTCCCTCAGGAAGAAACGCATGAGTTGGAAGATAGGCTGGAGCACGCTGAAAAAGTTCCGCCGTTGCCTGGTAAGGCCTGAGACTCTGACGGTGACAACCTGCTCCATGCGGAACGCCATCTGCTCCTGTGCCATTGCGGCCTCGAGGCGCTGTCTCTCGCGCGCGAACGGGGTTGACGACTCCGGCTGATCCGGCGTCTGCTCGCCACGAAGGATACGGAAAAGCTGCTCTTGTTTGGCTCGTATATACGCGGGATTTCGGTTTGCCTCTGATGGCGGCAATATAAGCGCTGCCGTTGCTGTGCCTCTTGTGGGTAGGAGGTCATCCGCGCGGCTCCGAATTAGTCGCTTGATGTTCGAGTAGCCCTGGAAGAAGCCAAAGGAAAGCACATCCACGCCATCGTTTTGGTAACTCATATTGTCTCGCATAATGGTGTAAAGATTGCTGAGGAACTCTGGCGGGCCGCTAGAAGAGAAATTGCCGTATCGCGGGTGGAAGGCGAGGGGATAAAAGGTAAAGTCATACGGACTGCGATATAACGCAGCAACTTTGGACCGATCCGCCAGCATGCAGAGTGCTTCCCCATCCTGATTGATACTCAGACGCCGGCCCTGGGACGCTCCTTCAACACAGTTTATATCAGCAGCGAGAGCATACGACACCCGGTTAATGTGATCCAGGTTATACTTCTTCTCGAGCTCGACGCGCAGCTGCTCAAGTCCGTCACTGTATAGTGATGCCTGATGAGCAGTATTTTCATCGTCCGCCTCTTCCCATGCCTCATTATTCGATGTATCGTCATTGCGACTGTTGCCACTTTCCCGGGGCAAGTCGCCACGCTCTCTGGGGCTACCGCTACCGGTATCGCTGTCGCTGTCGCTGTCGCTGCTTTCACTGTCACTATTGTCTTCGTTATCGGCTCGGAGGCGTGTCTCTCTTGGAAGATTCTCCAGAGGTTGGTTCACTTCGATCTGGATGTTAGCTCCGTGATCGTATGCGTGAAATGCGGGCTTGTGGTCGACCCAAAACTTATCGTATGCGTGCCCTGGGCAAAGCTAGGCCATTGCTCCATAAACAATGCCTGGAAGATGGACCATTTCTCATACGATATGTTCTGTGACCGGCGATCGCCGAGTTTCCACGACGGCTCAACCCCTTCCCCGAGGAGCTCCCCATCCAAAAAGATCTGCTTTATATGTATAGACAGCGCCTCGGCGTGGTAGCGCTGCATGGCACTGCTCTGCATGGACGCCATCTGCTGGGCCCGGCGCTTCGCTCGCGACTGTGGCAGGTCAAGGATCTCGGTCTGAACCGGGTGCATAACGACGAACCAGGACTCACGGGACGCTCCCATGGCAAGGCGGAATGTGCGGTGCGCCAGGTCGAACGGGAGGCTGCTCGCAGCGTGCTTGGAACTGTATGGTGCCTGCCAGTTCTGCAGAGTGAAGGTGACGTTATCGAAGAATCCGCTTCTGTTACTGATGGGCTGGAGCGGGCAGCCAACGATACTGATCATGTCCAGATGGAACACGGGGTAGTATTCATCATCCGGGCTAGCTGGCCTCGATCCAGCCCCTCGTCGTCCGTAATCCATGGTGAACCTCTGCTGGAACATACCGAGTGCCTGAGCAGCGTTGAAGTCTGCTGCGTTTGTTCTCGATATAAACTGCTCCGCTAACCTCGCCCTGCATCAGCATACTAGAGTTCTAAACTAGAGTCCTAAGCTTCAGAGAGCACTCGTTACACTCACGCTTCATCTTGAAGTCGCCAGACGAGTGGACAATCTTCAAGTCTTCTACCTTGTTTACTATAGTTTCCGCCTTTTCGCGAGTTTCGCCTCTATCTGTATCGAGATAGAACTCGTCATAGGAATCTGGGGTTGCATGGCTGCCAAGGCCATCATCATCGCTTTCCTCTCCATAGTCTGTATATACGTTGACGTCCATAGCTGAGGGTTATACAAGAGCCTGTTTATTTGCTATAGGGAAGACGACAGGACTACAAGACTACCTGCCTAACACGAATATCAACAATATCTCGACATATAGGGTAAATACAACCTAGACTCTCTTTTCTCCCATAAACAACACTATGATAACTAACCCCCAAGGAAAAAAGCTTAGCCTATAAAACACTAGCTATATTATCTCCACTACATTTGCGCGCGCGCTGATGCAACTATTGTTGTACCCTGGGTGTAAAGACACTAGACGGTTATTGCTATTGTAGATATTACGAGGCCAAAAAAACCCAAGCTTATCTATATAGTCTAAGCGTCAACAGCAACAACGGTAGTAAACCGCAAAGCTCTATAATGCAGCATGGTTAAGAAATATCCAGTTAGTAAAATATAAACTAATAATAAAAATAATAATAATACTAGGCTGCTTTATAGCCTCGCCTCCAAGCTCCCTTAAAGGAAGTAGTATTCTTAGACGGAGTGTTTAGGACATGAGATAGGCTAAGTGCCTGTGATGTCGGCTGCGATGATGGAGTCATGGTCTTGCCTGGCTCCTCTGCCCCTCCAACAACGGGCTGAACGACTCGTATTGCGGGCAATGGGTGCCGTAATCGCCTGCTTATGCGCTCGTGATTGCGTTCTGTCTCGCTCACAACTGGAGCCAATATTGGTGCCTGTACCTTTTGGGCATCGGGCGAAATCGACGGGCTACCGTGTGTGACGTCCTCCTTATCCCCCTTTGTCGTCTCTGCCGTCGTCTCTGCCGTTGTGGCTTCTAAAGCGACATTAGGCGGAATGTGCCGGTTGATGCCTCCCTCCTCAAGCTCCAGCCGAAACTGCTCTGCAAACCAGCTGGCCAGCGCGTCGCGGAATATCGCAGAGTTGAGCTTATGGTTCAGGGCGGCGTTTCTAGCAAACGCAGGCGCTGTCTTCATATACTGGCAGAAAGCTTCCACAAAGTCCGCGGCCTTCTGTAAAGGTTCGGAACCATCCGCCGTCGCCGTCGCCGCTGCATTGGGTGTCATCCAATCTGTGTACACGATAGTACCCCTCCCTCCTAGAGTAGCTCCTAGCAGCTCCTACGAGTACGAGTAGAGTGAGTCGACCTGGCTTGGATGCTTCAGACGGAGCACAGGAGGAGGTACCCACGCCCTTGAACACTGTTTCCGGGACTCATTTTTGCATTTCCACCCTGCCGGATCCTTCCGCCATTCTACGCTAAAGTCTTCTGGAAGCCTGGCTAGTCCTCTGTATTCGACCGAAGCAAAGATGCGCTTTACTGGAACTGACCTCCCCTGTACGTACTATACTACATGTTGAGCCCAGCGGTTCTCGTACTAATAAACTATATTACATATGACATCTCTCGCCTCACTCGAGCTCGGCTGCCTTACATTGCGCCCCTCTTGTTCACTGTATCTGCTGTGCTTCATTCTTGTTACACACGCCTCTGATACACACATATATACTATACATTACCCCCAGCCTGAACCTCACTACCTGTTCTCTTCTCCACACTCCTTCACGCAGATTGGAACCCGTTTGAGCCACGGATACGTGGGCTGCTACAATTGGATCTGCTTCGTCTCCCATTGTCAGCTACAACGGGCAGGCCTGTCCTGCCATTCCCCCAGACTTGTTTCTTCTGCCAAATAGATACCCAACCCTCACAATAGGCTTGCCCCGAGGGTGTCTACATCGCCACCAACCTCCTACTACGGCAGTCCGGACTTGGGTGCTGGGCAAGAATTTACTTCGTCTATGAGGGCGATTTCCGAGGAATCACAGGCCGGCTCGTAAGTGTTGACCTCTTTGAAGCTCACCTTGGCGACATGAACTCGACTCACATGAGTATAGGACTTCCCTCGGTGGGCGTGACTATCCAGTATGCTGTCTTCATCCTGGCTGTGATGCCAAACCCTTCAAGCGTCGGGCCGACCTTGACCGCCACTACAAACACAAGCATGCGCCGGAATCGCTGAAGGAATCGTATTATTGCGATTACCCTCGCTGCGGACGACGCAGGGACCCGTTTCATCGCCGAGACCACTTCCGGGACCATCTGAGGGACTTTCACAAGGAAGACATCGAGAAACGCGGAGTCGCCGCCAAAGAGGACTGGTTCGAGGGCCGCAACGCAGCACACACGTGGTGGCGATGTACCAAATGCCTCAAGAGAATCTACATCAGCCGATACGGCTACGAATGCCCAACCTGCAAGACGTCTTGCCAAGCCAGGAGAAAGGAGATCCGCCGTCGAGAATGAGGCCTAGTGGGCCAAATCGCTATCAATGGCGTTATGGGATGACAGGGGCGGCAGCATTCCGATCCAAGGAAAAAAAAAATATCCACGCAGACTACATGACTCCTTCTTCTCGCACCAACATTCACCTACTATCCATCTCCAAGTGGGCTCTCTTCTTCTCCACCCATGATGATTAATGTATGTATGAGTATTGTCTCGAATACTACTGGCCATAGAATACCGCTGGAATACCTAGCTACGAATCACTGAACGGCCAGAATACCCGCAAGCAATGATTTTACTGTTTTTTATGTATATAGCTCTTGCCCACAAAACCGGGGTTCTTGGGGGAGCAAGGGGAGCCAGGGCAGCGTTGAGCCCGCAACTCCAGCACAAAAAATTACGCAAAATTATGTCTCTCATCTTCCTTCTCATCAATCTGACGTTCACCCTTGTGGACTGTGGACTGTGGACTGTGGACTGTGGACTGTGGACTCTCTGCTCTTCACCCCACATAATTTTTTTTCTTCTCTTCGACAAGTACCATTCTGTACATACCTTGCTGTCAAATCTAGAACGCACTATTCAACTCAGTTTCTTACGGCTCCTTCAACTTAGTCCCCCATTGTTACCCATGATTACCCACCCGTCCCACCTGTCTGGAGTCCAGTCGGCGTCTGCATGATAACCCAACGGGCCAGACTATACCGCTCCCAGCGAGCTGTGGCTAGCGTCCAGCAGTGTTTATGGCTAGCTGGTCCCTTAGCATGTCGACAGACACGGCACAGGTTGTTTCACCAATATGTACCTATCTTCGTTTCTCTATCCCATGATCGTATACAGTGGGGTTGCAGAGAAGTGTGTGTGGGGAGCCAGCTTGCACAGAATCCTTCTAGAAGGCTTCGAAAGCGGAGAATCGAAGCAGACGAGGCAGTGCTGCGCGCTGTGATTGACTGGAGAGCCAGCCTGATGGGCTTGGGTGATTAGGGGCTGGCTTAGCAGGGCGCCTGTGGCTTGTTTAGGCGCACCTTTTTTTTTTATGTTATAATTATTGTTTCGAGCAAATATAATCCGTTGGCGTCGTTTTTAGTAAGATACGAAAAAAGGGCGTGTGTTGGTTATGTCTATATCTGTACGGAGGGCGCATTCTGCTGACAACCTGGGGGCACGCACCAACACTATGTACCAGGACATTTTCGGGATTAAGACGCCTTTGTATGTATGTATGTATGAGTATGGATGTTAATATTACGGAGAGAATGGACTATTTTACATGATGCTGATGAACTGTGGAGCGCGCGGAGGAATAACGAGCGATCCAAGGGCATGGGGGGGGGGGGGGATTTCGGTCATCAACTCAATCACTACTCGCAACAGTAGTACTCCGTAATACTACTATAAGATTGTTCGCTATTTTATTTGGGCTGGAACTCCGGCCCCACGTACCAAAGTACGATCCCCAGCACACCGCCCCATGCCTTGTCCAAGAAGCGATCTGCGTACCGCTCGCCGTCCACTTTAACTGGCGGCTCTTCGAGGTATGCCTTCATGGCCGGACTCTTGAAGGCTGCCAAGTGAGCCAAGGTAAATTCGAGAATCTCCTGCTGCAGAGCAATGGACGCCGCTTCTGGCGACGGCTGATCTTGTGTATCCTGCATAGACGTCTGCAATCTCCGATTGGCTTTTCTAACAAGCCGAGAGTTAACGTGCTGGAGCGCTGGCAACAGGTCATTGCGTAGAGGCGGCTTGTTATTATCCCGCCGGTCAATAATGACTGTAGGATTCGGATTTAACCAGGCCACCACGTGGCTCATCACCAGGTACAACACTCGCCCTTCGTCCTTCGATAGTCGTATCAAACGATGGACATTGGGAAACTGAAGCCGGGGAGACTGTAGTATACACTCATATACTGCCCGGTAACCACTATCGTCGAAAGCGATGAGAAAGTTAGGTCGGCGTTCGGGGGACTGTTCGATTTGTTGTCGTGTCTGATTGGGGTAGAAGAGCTCTTGCACCTGCAACTCCGTTCGACCTGCCAGAAGCGAAGCCGACATAAGCGCCCAATCTGTCAACTCCACGGACTTCCCGGCAGCTCAGTAAGAGTAGTAAGCACATTCTGGAAAGTCGTGAACCAAAACTATCGCCCACATCTGTTAGCTAAGAGCATATTCCTCTCGGTCAATGAACCTACGTCATCCATCCTGTAACTGATCATCCAGTCCCATGTCGAGGTCTGAAAGGTCGTCCTCCCAATCGTCGTCTGGCACCAGCGTGTTACCATGGCCCTCCATCGCTCATTCCTCCATACTGTCACCAGCCGACGGAGTGGGAATTCAACCTCGCCACTTAAATGCAATGCACTTTTCATCTGCTGCTCTATGTCTGCACCTTTACCTTGGAACAGCTTCGGATTTTGCGACGATGCCGCCATCACCTGCACCCAGATCTCACCATGACTGTCTGCCAGAGCCGGATCCTTTCGATTTACCCGAAGCCCGAGGTTCAAATCTGGTGGTAGAGTATCCGCATGCGTTTTCAGCTGTCTCTTCTCTAGATAGCAATATTCGTTATCACGTACCCTGATCGTAGAACTCGCATGGCCACCATAGCTCGTCACTGCTAGAGCCCGTCCGCTCCACATACGCCTCCAGTGCTTTGATCCGGTGCTGCCCAGCCAGAATCTCGACCTTCCTTCCATTATTGACAGACAGCCATTTCGAAAACACTGGAATATCGCTGGGTGGAGGGGCAGTTCCAGTATGCCCTAGTCCCAGATGCATCATCATGTTGCTTACATCTCTGCGACTGCATATTACCCGGAGGTGATGCTCTTTTGCGTTTCGGTTGAGCCCACCTTGCATAAAAATGCTACAGAGCTTTTGCGTATGCTGCGAATCTATCGGTCGATTCTGCCCAAGAGTCCACTTCGCTGTCAATGCATCTACTGGCATCCGCGCTGTGAGGATATAGTATGGCCGTGCTTGCTCCAGGGTAGACTCTCTATCACTGAATTGCCTGCCGCGCGCGCGTTTGCTGGCAGGAGTGCTAGAAGCATTATTCTCAGAGCCTAAATCTCTCTGTCGTTTCCGTGAGGTAGTGGCCAGCGAGTCCATTATCCGGTATTATTATCAGGTGCGTAGCTTTATGGATATTGTTATCCTCAGCTTCCAAGTTAACCCCAAAGCCAAAATACCTAAAGATAAATTTTAGTCTGCCAGCTTAAAGCCAAGCACCTATCCAGGGTCCCTTACAGGGATTATAAGCCGCAGCATTATTTATTATTCTTTTATGTTTATTAATCCACTATAAAGACTAGCCCCACCCAGCCACTGGGTTACATACGAAGTAAGTGGGTCAAATAGCCTGCCAGCGCTTTACTACTTTAGGATGGTAATAATAAACACAAGTCCATATCATCCCCTTATCCCCATACACTTCTCGATTCTCTGCGCTTCGTCTTTTATCCTGTTATTCAATGCTTTTTCATCCTTTATATATACTATATGGCGAACTATATAAGGGCCATATTGTAACAGGCTTTGCCTTCCACGTGGAATTTGGCTATGATAATCCAGGTCCCTGGGATTTGCTTGAAACCTTGATAGGTATAGTTATTGACTGAACCCGACCAATAAGTGAATTCATTCTCTTTTGCAATTTTGGCTGAGCTGGGAAAGCCTGCAGACAGCGGCAATAGACCTGCAATCTTGCCACGACTAAAGCCCTGGTATAGCTAAACCATTGCAGCTATACTGGTAAACTAGCTATAGCCACTTCAAGATAAACTGGTGGTATTCATTTTTCTATACTAATCCTGATTATGAATTATTAACTTAGCTCTTTATATTATAATATTAATATAAATGAGAAAATTTCAAGTCTTGTTTATATTGTTAGGTAAGTGCAAGCCTACCTTTTAACCTAATATACAGGACTCTTTCCCGCTAAGGGACAAGACTGTTCAACCCCAGGGGACGAGATTCTTTAACCCCAAGTAACAAAATTCTTTACCCTTAAGTAAAAAAATTCTTATACCCCAGGGGACGAAATTCTTTACCTTTAAGTAATAAAATTCTTCACAAGATTCTTTAACCCTAATATATAAGACTATTTAACCCCAGGGTATAAGGGTATAAAAGCTAAAAACATAGGCTTAACTATATAGCTAAACAGGAGGTTAGCCTTAACTATGCTAATAGTTTTAGATACTATATTATTTATAGCGAATTCAGCTAATCGTAGCCAGTAAACTTAATTATCTTAGTAAAAGTTAATAAAAGCTTATAGGTATTCTTTTATACTTATATTAATTCTTTTAGTTTAGCTATTAGTTTTAAAGTAAAGGCTAATAACTGTTTTAATATAACTCCTAATTGTTTTAAAAGTGATTCCTAGAATTCTAATATAAACTATATACTGCAGTTTAATATAATATTATTAAGTATATTATAAAGGCAGTAAATCCTGCTAATAAATATATTAGCAAGCTCCTCTACTAATAATAAAGTAATAGGTATATGTTAAAAAGGAGGGCTAAAAAGCAAGGATTTCTGTGTAATTGGGTAACCTTCCTATTCTGGCTAGACCCGGAATTAGGCCCGACGCTAGGACCGAGTTCCGGAGGAACTTCGGTGTAAGTCTGGAAATTTCTGTTATCCTCAACGATAACAATTGAGCTAGGATCAGCTACCCCGCCTACCCTAGACTCAATACAATGGGCATAATGGCCATTGTGAAAAATCTGACCAAAATGGTTTCCTGTTTGTATGGCCGTGAGTCGATTTGACCGATTTTACATACAAATGAATTTTGCGGAAAATAGGAATGCGGCCACGAACCCAATTCTGCCACCGCACACCTATTGTTAGGTCGGAGGACTGTTGTAGAAGACAAAGCTATTGTTCATACAATCACTTCTACACCAGCCGCACATCACTAGATATTCTATAGCTTTCTAGCTATTAGTTCAGTTACAATTCAATTGTTCATCCATTGTTAACCCAACTAGACTCTCAGTCGTTTCCTCATTGCTGCGTTGGGTGCACCTTCCTAGAAGCTGCACTTAAATGAGGTTCAGTATAACCTTGTTATTTTAACAATAATTAACCTCTATTTGCAACTTTTAGTAAAAGTTAATCTTTTCCCTAGTTTACAAGTTAAGTCTAAATTCCTAATAGGTAAAGCTAACTAAACTATAATAGACTAAAAGTTAATAAAGCAACGCTGCCTTTATTATCTTTATTAATACTTAAAGAGGGTATATTATTTAAGGCCTAAATTTATAGGTTAACTAGGCATTACAGGTAGTATTAGCGCGCTACTAGGGTTTAATCGTTATACTTTACTAGGCTATTCTATTATTAGCTTTAAGGTACTGCTAAGTTAAGGCATAACTAATATAGCTAGACTTAGCGGTTTTAGTTTTATATCTAATATAGATTTCTTTAATATATATCGGATTACTTCTTTTTATTGTATTTATTAAAGCTATAGCCTGCTTTTTTATAGTAAAAGTAAAATCCTTTAATAATATATTCCTTATAAAAGACTTAAAGATAAAGTAGCAGGGTATATATAGTATTTAGCTATATTAGGTCGCTAGCTAGCGCTAGGGCAGCAGCTTAGTTATTCTGCTAGCATTAATAGTATTACTAATACTGCTGCTATTAGCTTTATTAATATTAGCCTATTTAAGCAATATAGAGGGTATTATAATAGGCGCCCTTTTAAAGTCTATTATAAATAGTCTAGTAAAGTTAATATTATTTAATAAAGTTAAACTTATCTAGCTTAATTATTTAAGTCCTTATAGCGTCAGCAAGCTCTTAAAAGACCTTTATCTTTAAGGTCTTTACTATTTACTTAATAGTCTTACTTGTAACGGGTGTAGCCTAACTGGAAAGCACGCAGTTAGGGCACCTCTGTATTGTCTATCTATAGCTGAAGGAAGGAAGCTCTATACTAGCTATGTATGCGTTATATAGTTGTGCGTATAGGGTTGTGGCCGAGGTGGTTTCCTAATTAGGTAAGCGGTCTAGTATTGGTCGTATTTCCGGATTCGGCGTAGTCGTGATTCCGGGAGACATGGCCTAGCCTGTGACATTACCCCCCCTTCTTACGGTGGCTCTCTCCTTGGGCGCCGTTGCTTCGCTGGCGCATAGCTGTTAAGTGGCCCGTCGTTAGATTCGATTGGGCCATATTTAGATATATAGTCGTCGAGGGCTGCTGTGTCTTCAAGTACGTGTATCGGTTCCCAGGTTGGCTCTATATATCCTTTCCACTGTATTAATGCTTCGCGGAAAGAGCCGCGACCTCGCCGCTTAGTCCTCGCGCAGAGGACCTCTTCAACTTCCCATTCATCCTCGCCATCCACTCGTATCGGTGGTGGTTGGGGGTCGTCTGAAATCTGGCCCGGAAGGGGGTCATCGGCCGCTCTTCTTAGCAGGTCAACGTGAAATCGCGGGTATATACCAGTTGGTACGCCCAGTTCCACTACATGAGGGCTAATGACCTTTGTTACTGTATACTTATGATGTAGGGCATCAAGCTTCTTGGAAGGCCGGGGAGTATTGTAGTTGCCGAGGTGTAGCCAGACTTTATCTCCCACCTCATATCTCTCAGAGGGGCCTCGCCGCTGGTTCGCGGAGTCCTCGTAGCGTTGTTGCGTAGCGGCAAGTGCTGCTTGGGCAAAGGCGGTTACTCCTTCTAGTCTCTCAACTATTTCTTTTGCGGCCTTCTCCTCCGGGTCCTTTAATCCAATAGCTTCGTTTTCTTTCGTATATAGCTGGAGGGGTTCCACATGGTAGCCGTGCTCAAGGAAAAAGGGGCTCATTTGGATAGCCGTGTGTTCGCGGTTATTTAAAGCTAGTTGCGCTGCCGGGAGGAGGTCTCCCCAATCGCTCTGGGAGTAGTCTATATATGCTCTAAGGTATGCTTGGATCTCTTGGTTGCTCCTCTCTGGTCCGCCGTCAGTCTGTGGGTGATACGCCGTGCTTAGGCGTTGCTGGGTTCCTGCTAGTTTACAGAAAGCTCTCCAGAAGCGGCTGGTCCAATTAGATCCTCGGTCGCTGACTATAGACCGGGGCATCCCGTGGAACCGATAGTGGCATTGGAGGAACCTCTTTGCACATGCTTCTGCCTCCATACTCTCCATTACCTCGAGGGTAATATTCTTAGTAAGCCGGTCGATAATAACCCAAAGTATTTAATCTCTTTCTGTGCGAACGCGCACTTCCTAGGATCTAGGTGTAGCCCAGCATCAGCGAGGGCGCGTAAAACTCGCCGGACCTTCTTCATATGGTCCTTTCGTGACCCGTCGGTATAGATCAGGATATCGTCGAGGTATGCGGACGCGAAGTCGTCCAAAAAGGGGCGTAGTACCTGGTTGATATACCGTTGGAACGCTGCTGGTGCGCCGGTAAGTCCGAATGGAACTACCCGCCACTCATATAGGCCATAGCGTGTACGGAATGCAGTCTTGTGTTCTTCTCCTTTCGCGACCCTGATTTTATGGAACGCAGCTACTATATCTAGCTTCGTGAACCACTTCGCTTTCGTTAAGCTGTTAAGGGTTTCAGAAAAAAGGGGGAGGGGGTAGCGATCTCGCTGCGTTATTGCGTTTAAGGCGCGGTAGTCTACGCAGAAGCGAATTCCTCCTCCAGGTTTCCGAACAAAGAGGACAGGGGCTGCGGCGGCTGAGCTGCTAGCTCGAATGAATCCCTTATCGAGTAAGTCGAGGAGGGTCTTCCGTAACACTAATAGTTCCTCGCGTGACATGCTGTAAAGGGGGCCCCAAGGGAGTTCCGGTTCTTTGCCGTGTTCATCGGCTTTCAGGGGAATCTGCAAATCGACTCCGGGGCGGCGTGGTGGAAGCTTAGTAGCTTCTTTTATAGAGAATAGCGAACAGAACTCTTTGTATAGTTCGGGGGGGATATATTCCCGGGGATCTATAGGTTTCTCAGGCTGGAGTGCTTTTTCAATGTCGGATAAGCTGATTGCTCGGAGGAAGTACGCTTCCTTTTCGCTGTTCCTTTTAGTGCGGCGGTATTCTGCTTGCAATATCGAGGCTGGTATAAGCCGGGCTCTTCGTATGGCCTTAATATTCCCGGGCTCCTCCTCATCTGCGAATCGTAGCTGTAGGCCGGCTTTTCCGTGGCTAACTTCCTTCTTGGCTGCATTATATACTACCTGGTTAGCCTCAGCCCAAGGCTTACCGAGGATTAGGTCATGATCTAGTTTATCCACTATATAGGCGTATTGACGTTCAATATAGCCGCATAGATCCAGGTAAATAACAGCGACACGGCTGGTTTCTACCTTCTCGTGGATCTCGGTAAACGTCCCAATCTTCCTTTTAGTGATCTTGATCTGCGGGAGGTGTAACTTCCGGGCAAGGGAGGAGTTTATAACAGCATAAAGGTCACAGCCAGTATCGAATAGTGCTGTAATAGGTATATTCTCTATTCTGGCTTGTAACGTTGCTGATTCGCCGGTCATTCGCTCCTTGAACTCCTTCCATCCCTTCAGTTCTTCCTTTGTGGGCTCCAACGCCCGACTTTGCGTTGGAGCTAATCTTTTGACTCGTCGCTAGAGTTACTGTTTTCCTCGCCGTTGGTATGCTGGTTGTTATCATCAGACTCGCGGTCGGCGATCTGGACCTGATGCGCCCGGGCTCTGTGGCCTTTCTTGCAAAACCGGGCAATATGTCCCTCCTTCCCGCAACGGTAACATGTGGCCTCCCGGGCAGTGTCTGCCTCGCTCGGTAAGGAGCTGCGTCGGCGCTGGTTCTTCATGCGGTTCACGCCCCCCATCCGGGTATCGCCCTCCTCGTCGACTGCTCGTGTATAGTCCTTCGAAGTGCGATGTGGTTGGGGCTTATTATGTTTTTTCTGCCGGGAGTGGCCTATCGAGGCGGCTCCCGCGTTCCGTCGGTCTGGATCTAATCGTTCGACGCGGCTAGCGATATCCTGGACCTTAGCAAGCCATTCGCTATAGGTAAGCGGCAGGTCCACCGTTGCTAAGCGGAATCGTAGTTCTGGAGATAACGCTCCCTCGAGGAAGATGATCTTGGCTTGGTCAGCCCAGTCGTCGCCGCCTGCCTCAGAGAGCTTCTGTTCGAAGCGGGGAAGGAAAGATGAGAGCGAAGTCTTATCTCCTTGCTTGAGAGTGCGCAGCTCTTGCGCAGCTCGGTTCCGGAGTCCTTGATCCTTGTAGGTACGGTCCAGGTATCGCATAAATTCCGCTGGGTCGTAGTTCCTGTTGGTTCCTCCTGACGCATAGAAGGTAGCGACTACCTGCTTAGGTGTAGCGTCTAAGCAGGAGTTAATAAGGTACCACCGTTCTCTGTTGCTGTTATAGAACTCTTTGTCGAGTTCGAGCTTTTCGCGCATATCTTGCGCCCATGCGGCGTACTCCCTTCGCTTTCCCGAGAATTTAGATGGGTTGGGGAGTGGCTTCCTCTTGACCCTGGGAGCTTGTGTAAACTCTATCGTAGAGGTCGATGCAGGCTTCATGGTTGCGGCCTGCGCGGGTTCTTGCTCAGGTTGCGGAAGGAATGACATCTCGTCTTCCTGGCTATCTAGCCCCTGAGTCGCTGGTGCTATGGAGTCCAGCTTTCTCATCAGTGCAGCTATTTGTTCCTGTAAAGGTAGAACAGCTTGCTCGATCCGCGACTGTACGTCGTCGCCCTCGGAGGCTTGGTCTCCGAAATTCGCCATTTTCCTTCTGCAGTGAGAGTTCCGTTACTCACTGGCTAGGTAGTAGCTGAGCTATAGATATGTAACGGGTGTAGCCTAACTGGAAAGCACGCAGTTAGGGCACCTCTGTATTGTCTATCTATAGCTGAAGGAAGGAAGCTCTATACTAGCTATGTATGCGTTATATAGTTGTGCGTATAGGGTTGTGGCCGAGGTGGTTTCCTAATTAGGTAAGCGGTCTAGTATTGGTCGTATTTCCGGATTCGGCGTAGTCGTGATTCCGGGAGACATGGCCTAGCCTGTGACAAATAGTAGTGAAAGAGTTTGCTTAATTGAAAGCAATTTAAAGGTTTAAGCGATTTAAGTTTTGGCGGTAATACTGTTTATTTACTGTAAACTTTTTCTGTTTGCTTTTTAGCTGGGCTTAACTTTTATTGTATTAATATAAGGTTCTTTTTATATTAAATTTATAGTAGTGCTATTATAGACTAGGTTTTTATTAGCTGCTATTATATAATAAAGAAGTAATATTAAAGTATTTATTTTATTAATAGGGGACTTTTAGGAATATTAAACTAATACTTTAACATTATTAATAAATTAATAGGCAATTAGGTTATATAATTTATTATTTAAAAAATAATAAAAATATTTCTTAAAAGCAGTTAATATAATATAAATTAATATAGAAAGTTTTATTTTTTAATTATATAAAACTTATATTTATTATTATAATATTAAAAAGGGTTTTTTTTTAACTTTATATTTTATTTAATTAAAAGGTTAAAATAATAATAGTATAAGGCAGGGCATTTATAGTAAGTTAGTAGTAGGTAATAGTTATATTTATATAAAAATATTTATTAGGTTAAATTACTAGCGGCTTTATAGCGTTTTGCTGGCGAAGGCATAGCAATTTTAAGGGGAGGGTATTTTAATAGAGATGCAACTGAAATAGCATTAGCTGTAAGCGAAGATAGGCTTGCTATATTAAGGTTCTCGGATACTGTAAGATTGCTGTTGTTTTCTAAAACTAGGCTATAAGTGTATTAAATAAGAAGCTATAGTAAGGAATTAGCTATAGAAATTTATAAAATAGCGATATTTATTGTAAAAAGAAAAAGATAATTTATAGTAGTAGGTTAAATTAAGAGAAAAGAACTATGATTATATAATAGGTTAGCTGGTAATAAGAAATAAAAGGAAGGAATATTTATAGAGAAGGCGTTTATAAAGAGAGAGAGGGCGAGAGAGAGGGCGAGAGAGAGGGAGAGATAAAAAGGAAAAAAAAAAGGAAAAAAGAAAAGTAAATAGGAATTAAAGTTATAAGAAAAAAGAAAAGTAAAGTAAGAATATATATAGTATATTTATATATAGTAGTAAATTAAAAAAAGAAAAATAAAGTAAATTACTTATATATTAACAGTAAAGGGTTAGCTTATTATATAGGATTTCTCTGCTACCTTTTAAGTTTAATTATATAAAAGTATACTTTTAAACTATAAAGTTAAAAAATTTTTAGGCTATTAAATGTATATTAAAGTATTTAAGTTTAGGGCTTAAAGAAATGTTTATATAAGAAATAGTTACTGTTTAATATAGTAATAGGGTATGAAAAGCCGGAAAGGAGCTAGTTAAATATAGGGTCTTTGCTGGTATTAAGGTTAATGCTATAAAAGGGGGGGCAGCCTATTAGGAGACTGGAAGCTTTAGAGCTTTTATAATATTATATAAGCTGGAATATATATATAAGAGTAACTGTAGTCTTTAAAGATATAGAACTTTTAAGACTAGTAAACTACTGCTGCTATACTTAACTACTAGTTTCTGGCTTATTACCTGCTTATTAGTACTTATCTCTCCTTTAAGTGACTGCTCTTTAACCTCCTTTACTTTTCCCTAGGGTCGCAGCCCCTTGCCCAATCTGTCTGCCCCAAAAAGGGTCTCTAACATTATAACTATATCTTTATCTTTAACTTTTTATATATAGTACTCCCTTTATTTATTTAATAAAAAAAGGGTTTTTTTTCTAATAAAAAGATAATAAAAAAGCTACTTTTAGGGAATTAAAGTACTGCTTTTATTAAGCTTTAATGCTTTAAATATAGGATTTAGGTAAAAAGATATTTATTAAACTTAACTATTTTAAATATATATTTAAGGGTATATTATTATAAAAGGATAAATAGGGAAAATATACTACTATTATATATTATTTATAAAAATTAAGCCTGGCTAAATATAATTGCTTAATTTATAATAAAGATATATTGGCTGCTATTTGCTGCTTAAAAGAATAAAGGGCTAAATTACAAAGCTGTAAACCTTTTACTGTAATTTTAGATTATAAAAATCTGCAGTATTTTATAATATACTAAAAGCTTTTAAAGAGCCAGACTTATTAGGCCAAATTCCTTTTATAATTTAATATAATAATATAATACTAGCCTAGCAGTAAAGCAGTTATCTTTAATACTTTTAGTCGCTAAAAATAAAATTAACTGGAAAATAAAAATAATAAGTAGGAGTAAAGCTATTATATATAGCTACTCCTTATAACCTTAAAAGTAATTTACTAGCTAAAAGTTATTAATATTTTAATCCTTTAAATATAAGTATTTAATAATAACCTAAAACTGCAGTAATTTTAAAACTAGTAAATATAAGTTAATTTTAACAATTAAAGGGCCTATATAGCAGTAAAGCTGAAAGAATATAGCTTCCCCTTTAACCTTTATTTAAAGGTTTAAATTATAGAATGCGCGATTAATAAACAATCCTGTTTTACTTTCTATAACTAAATTAGGTTCCAGCAGGAGTAAATAAAGTACAGACTATACTATATATATATATTATATAAACTAAATATAATACAGTAATAGCCAGTTACTTTAATTAAAATAGTACTTTTATAATTATAGCTTAAAGATTCTACTAGCCTGGGCTTTTTTAAACTATATAGCAATTTATAAAAAATTACAATATCTATAAAAGAGGGTATATTTAAAGGACCTAAAAGCGCAGCCTTTTTAAACCTTTACTAATCCCTTTATATATATAAAGCGACTTAGCGATAGATTTTATTATTAAGCTTTCTTTAACTAATCCCTTTAATGCTTAGTGTTTATAGGTAATAGTAGACTGGCTTATTAAAGCCGTTATACTAGAAGCTATAAAGAGTATAGAAGTAGAGGCTTATATATAGCGCTTCCTTTAATACTACTATTAATTTTACAATATACCTAAATTTATAATAAATAATAAAGGGTTTAATTAAATTAATAAATTTTAAAAAGTATTTTATTAATTAGCGGGAGTAAAGCAATAATTTAATACTATATATTACCTATAGACTAATAGTAGCCTAGAATAAGTAAATTAAAACATTTAAATATACCTGCAAATATATATTAACTATAGTTAAAGGGATTAAAGGAATTAGCTCCTAGCAGCTTAACTAGCATTAAATAACTATATAAGCTCTGCAATTTAATTAAGCCCCTTTTTTTTAAGTACAGCTATTATATTAAAGTATTTCAATTATATTACAGTTAATATATAAAGTAAAAAACTATAAATCTAGATAAGCGTTAAATAAAAAACTACTTTAATTCTTAAAAGATATTACTTTTTTATATAAGCTAATTTAGCAGTAATATAGCAGTAATATAAAAATACTGCTAATAAATATAAAGGACCTGCTAAAAGGTTTAAGGTTAAAGATAAAGTATAACTCTACTTTAGTAATTATAAGTCCCTGCGCCCCAGTAAAAAGCTAAATACTTTTTACTATAAATGTTTAATAGTAAAAGTATTTAACCTTTATATAGTTAAGTTAAATATACTTATAAGAATCTATTTACACTTTTATATTAACTTACTATAATAAGCAGTAGATAACCTTTTTCCTAGGTAGTAGAATAATAACTTTTAACCCCTTTTTATATATATTAAAGGTAAAGATAAATAAAAAGTAAAAAAGATCTTTTGCGCTAAGATAAAGAAATAAGGCCGCAGCTTTTTCTGTAAAGTATTTATATATTTGAAGGGATATATAAAGCTAATTTAAAAGCCTGCTATCTCTTTAAAAGATATAGCTGCTTTAAACGCTTATATAAAAGAATATAGGCTTATTAAGACTATAAATAAGCCCTTTAAGGAATACGCCCCCGCGAAAAAGAAATATAGGAAATAACTAGCTTAATAGGGGGGGTAATATTATAGGTTAAACCTAATTAAAAAAGACTTTAGCTATACTAAGCCTGGCACTATAATTCCCTATATCTCCTGGACCAGCTAATATAGATATATATATATTAGGCACTGCATATAAGCCTTAGGCCTATGCGCATATATACCACTGCCCTATAAATCGATATATATAGCTAGATAGCTCCCTTTTCTATTCTCTCGCTCTTTAGCTTTAAATAAATAATTCTACGGCGCCCTATTATTAGCTACTATAATAGACTACGCCTATTATAAAGTAGACTGTTTAGGATATACTTTAAAAGGAGTCCTTTTATAAAAGAATAAAAAAGGAGAATACTATATTATAGTTTACTATTTATAAAAGTTAAGCTTTATTAAATATAATTATTTTATTTATAAGAAAGAAATACAAGCAGTAATTTACTATTTAAAAGAGTAAAAAGTAAAGCTATATAGCTGTAACCCCTTTATAGTTATTTTAGACTATAAGAATTTATAGTTTTTTATAATATATAAGAAACTCTTTAAATAATAAATATATTAGGCAGAGTTTTTTTTTTAGTTTGATTTTATAATTTAATATAGGCCAGGCAGTAAAGTAGCTGCTCCCGATATATTAAGCTATAGGGAATAAAACCTTTTATTTAATAAAGGTAATAAGCGCAAATTAAGCCGCTATATATTGTTGAAATAACAAGGTTATACTAAACCTCATTTAAGTGCAGCTTCTAGGAAGGTGCACCCAACGCAGCAATAAGGAAACGACTAAGAGTCTAATTGGGTTAACAATGGATAAACAATTGAATTGTAACTAAACTAATAGCTAGAAAGCTATAGAATATCTAGTGATGTGCGGCTGGTGTAGAAGTGATTGTATAAACAATAGCTTTATCTTCTACAATAGTCCTCCGACTAGATAATAGGAATGCGGCGGCAGAATTGGGTTCGTGGCCCCGTTCCTATTTTCCGCAAAATTCATTTGTATGGGAAATCGGCCAAATCGACTCACGGCCATACAAACAGGAAACCATTTTGGTCAGATTTTTCACAATAGCCATTGTGGCCATTGTATTGAGTCTAGGGTAGCTGGTCCTAGCTCAATTGTTATCGTTGAAGATAACAGAAATTTCCTGACTTACACCGAAGTTCCTCCGGAACTCGGTCCTAGCGTCGGGCCTAATTCCGGGTCTAGCCAGAATAGGAAGGTTACCCAAATACACAGAAATCCTTGCTTTTTAGCCCTCCTTTTTAACATATATAATTTATCCTAGCTGCACTAGTAATATAGCAATTTAAAGATAGCGATATTAATCTCCTTTTAATACGCGTATTTAATGGAAATAAAGAATTACAGGACCTATACAACCTAACGATTTAAACGGACCTAGTATATTAATAGGTATATACTACAGTTAAGAAAAAAGAGCGCTCCCTCTTTATAGACCTTTGATTTAAGGTATAGATATTAGAATATATAATTAATAAAGAATAGAGATTAATATTCTAAGACTATATCTGGATATTAGCTATAACTAAAGAAAAAGGTGAAATACTGTGTATTTGTGTTATATAAATAGAATATAATACTGCAGTTTTAGGCCACCTAAGTTATAATAGAACTTTAGCTATTATTTCCTATAGGTTTTTTTGGCTAGGAATTAGCAGTATAGTCTAATAATTCTTTTATAACTATAGTATATATGGAAGAGGAAAAGTGTAAAGAAGCTATAAGCAAGGACTCTTTAAACTATTACTTATTCCCTAGTATATCTGCAGTAACTTAGCTATAGACTTGATAATCAACCTATTATTTATAAAATTAATATAGGTATAATACTTTTAGGCTATTATTAACTGGCTTATTAAGAATATTACCTTTAAGGTAATAGAAAGTATAGAGGTAGAAGTATATATAAAGAGGTTCCTTTAATACTATTATTAGTTTTATAAAATACTTTAGTCTATAGTTAATAACTAAGGATTTAATTAAATTAACTGCTTTTAAAGAGCTTTCTATAAACTAGCAGGAACCTAGTAATACTTAAATATAGTATATTACCTATAGACCGATAGCAGACTGAAGAGGAGTAACTAAGAGATTTAAGTATACTTTAAAGTATATACAGACTACTCTTAAAGCGATTAAGGAGACCTCCTCCTAACAGTATAATTAGCTTTAAATAATTATAAATATCCAGCTATTTAAATAAGCCCCTTTTTCTTTAAGTATAGCTAGTATATAAAACCCCTTTAGCTATATATAAAAGAAAATAAAGCTATTAGATTAAAAGATTAAGAGGAGAAGGCTGTAAAAGAATTAATTAAGAGACTAAAAGGAGTAACTGCCTTTACCTAAACAGCATTTACTGCTATATAATAATACTATAAAGACTCTATAAACTAGCGGTAAGGCCCTTTTAAGAGATATAAAGTAAGAGATAAAGTCTGGCTATACTTTAGTAACTATAATACTCCCTGGCCTTTTAAAAACCTTAATACTTTATATTATCAATATATAGTGATAAAGGTTATTAGCCTTTCTATAATAAAACTAAGCGTATTAACTAGTATATACCCGCAATTTTATATTAACCTATTAAAAAGAGTGGCCAATAACCCTTTTCTGGGCTAGATTTTAGATGACCTTTAACTACTATTAATATAAGTAAATGGCGAGGATAAATAGGAAGTTAAAGAGGTTCTTTATATAAAGACTAAGCGGTAAGGTTACGGCTTTTTCCGCGAAGTATTAATATAGTAGAAAAGATATATAAAGCTAATCTAGGAACTAATATATATATTTAATGATATAGCAGCCCTTGACAACTATATATCCAAATATAGCCTAATTGAATTTAATGACGGGCCACTTAACAGCTATACGCCAGCGAAGTAACGGCGCCTAAAGAGAGAGCTACTGTAAAAAGGGGGGGTAATATCACAGGCTAGGCTATATCTCCCGGAATTATAACTACACCGAACCCGGAAATACAACCAATACTAGACCGCTTGCCCAATTAGGAAACCACCTCGGCGATAACCTTATACGCACAACTATATAATGTATATATAGCTAGTATAGAGCTTCCTTCCTTTAGCTATAGATAGACAATACAGAGGTGCCCTAACTGCATGCTTTCCAGTTAAGCTACACCCATTACAAAACCAAACACTGAATCTTGCGCCGCTGTTTAGGAATAGCATTATAAGTCGTAACACGCTTCCGCGCATTATAAATTATTATTTTAAGCATATATCTAGCCTACTATATAAATTCACTGCAAATAGTAAATAGTAGGAATACTCGAAAGCGTTATTGCGACCCCAGTTTAATTATAGCTAAGTCAGCAACCTTAACCTATAGGAAAACTATATTAAAGCCTTAATAATAGGATTAAAGCATTATATTAAATCTAATAGCTAGACAGACTTAAGAGAACTTTAAAAGCTCTTTTTCTATTTTACCTTTAACTCTATAACCGAGTTCCTTTTTAAAAAAAGCTTTAATAGCTAGTCTAAAAACTTAAATAAATTTAATATAAAATATTTTAACTTTACCTATACCTTTAATTAACCCTAGTTAATCTTATCCCTTTTTATATATCTTAGGCTTTATTATTAAATAGCTTATAGTATAAAGTTTTATCGCTTAATAAAAGTAGTTTATAATTTTATCGACTATTTTATATAGCTTACCTTTAAGTAAAGTGCCAGTAAAAAAATACCTGCTAAAGATAAGAAATATATTTTCTTTTATACCTTTACTAAAAAAATTTAAAATTTAATTAAGCTTTAATCTTAACTGTTTAATAATTTATTTATAGATTAAAATATTATAGCTTTAATATTAAAATAATTCTTTTATCTACTAGCTAACCTATAATATTCTATTATTTTTTACTATCTGTAAATAATTATTTTAAAAAACTTTAAAACCTATTAATACCTTTAAGATATTATATTTAAAATAATAAAAGGCTGCCAGTATTTATATTAATACTTTAATAAATACTTATAGTTATATTTAATTATCCCTTTTAATATTTATATAGTATATATAAACACTATACTCCGTACTAGTAAAGGACCTAATAGTAAGTCTCTGATTTATATAAAGTAAAGAATAGATATTGGCTATTCGGTATATAACAGTACTTACTATTATTTATAACGTTTGAACGTTTACTAATACTTAGTTGCTAAGGTATATACCATGTATCGCCGCAAACATCTATGGGGAGACGATGCGTTCCCACCCCGAGGACGCACAATCAAGACTCGGGAGTGCCCAGTCATCCCCTGCTAAGAGGTACCATCCTGATTTTGGCCGTCCTCCGGAGTATCATTATCGGCCTTAAATCTGATACTTCCAAGGATCACCGCAGCGCACACGAACATTAGCCCTGCAGCGATGAACGGCAGACCAATCCAAGAACCTCCCAAATCCAATCCGGCGCGGAAGGTAATTGCAAGTAATGGCCCCGCCACCAGAGAGCCGGCGACTTCTAGGGCATTCATACTGGTGTAGAGCACGCCAATATGTCTCCCTTTTGCAGCTAAGGCAAGTAGGCCACGGGCAATGAGATTGTAACCAGAACCGAGAGCAAGGGATCCCATACCAATTACCAGAAGGGCCGGTACACTGGCAAGTCCTATACCAAATGCTCCCGCTGCTAGCAGAGCAATGCTTATACGTGCGAGCCATAGATCTCTGGTGATGGGTGAGAGTCCAAGCTTCGCAACAAGTAGCTGGCTCACCGCCGGAAGCAGTACAAGGAAGAGAACAAGCGTCGTGAACGAGCGGACGGACAGCAGGAGACCAGCCTGGAGGAAAAGAATTAACTTTTAGTGGGTAGGATGGGGAGAGGTGAATATCTGACCTGCGACCAGGACCATCCGTACCGCTTGGTGATATACTGCAACAGAACAACCTGAGCATTTCTGCCCAGGGTTGTGAATAAGAGGCTAAGAAGGAGAAGTCCTAGCTGTCTGTTCTCCCAGAATAAGTATCGCGCTGTTGCAATGAATTGCTTCAGCCCAGACGAAGGCGGTCCATTTGCAGCAGATAGCTCGTTGCCGTCAGATGACGGGATGTCTGTGCTGGGGTGGCCGGAATCCTCTGTATCTTCAACTGTGCTGTTCCTACCACTGGTCTCAGGCAAGGAGAGTGCGATTAGTATCGAGAGTGCAAGACACCCGAGGCCAGTGAAAACCGAGAACCAAACACCTATCTGCATGGCAAAATACGCTAAGGGACTGGAAATAAGATCGCCTACTAGCATTGCTGCGCCAATGTAGGAAAAAGTCGTAGATCTAGAATACGTGTCAACTTTGCGAGCACTTCTCTAAATGGGAACGGTTGGCATTTACCTCTGTTCTTGGGGTGATATGTCGGTGGCGATTGCAAAAACCATAGCACTATACACTCCCGGCCCGCCTCCAATGAAGGAGAACGTTGAAGACAGCCATATCATACGGATAGGGAAGACAGAGGGGAATGAGCCTACATATGGTCAACTTAGCTTAGTGATACACCACTCGAGCTGTTTGAACGTAACACAGCTTACAAATAATAGCAGTAAAACCTTGCACAGAGACAATTCCTAGGATTGAGAGGGCAAGAACTACCCGCCGACCATACCTCTCGGCTGCCACGCCATAGGGAACCGCTGTCAGTAGGCCTGGAATAAGCTCGAGCGTTCCCTGCCACCCCAGTAGGAAAGAGAGCTCGGCCTGAACGTCGCGATCCTTACATCGTGGGTCTTGTGCTCCACCATCGAGATCTCGATGGTAGTTTTGGCAGATAATCGTCTCTATTATCTCATTTAGAGGAATGGAGTTAAGAGAGCCCCCCATCTCAATGACGATAAGCAAGATCAGGCAGGGAATAAGGATAGTTAACTGGCTGGAAGTGATCTGCTTCCCCGTTCGCCTTTCACTGTGGGTCTCACTTCCTCGGCGAGAAGTCAGGAGAGGAGTCTCTTCGGTCTCATGATCTGGGGTCATAGTGGGTGGCTGATGGAGTTTGAGGGGTGAATGGATAGCAAAGGAGGAGAAGAGCGGAGACGCTGGGCGACAGGCACAGGACACACATATTAATATCTGAGAAATTTTTGCGACTGAACCAACAGCCAAGACCATACAGTGTGTTAGACAGTGTGCATTTCGACGAGTCGTGTCAGTACCTATGGTGTGTACATGTCGGAACCTAGTCGGGTCGGGCCGTTAATAGGGTAGCGATAACCCTATTTCCCTCCTTAAAGCACCAAAAACCTCCCGTATAAACTGGTGAATAGCTCACTTGCCGGGGAATTTACGACACAGTTGCAGTGAGACGAGCGTCTACTATTCTGTGGTAGTAATAGCAAACGCTAAGGAGCGGGACTAGGAGATCGGGTTTACGGGAGTAAAACTACAAAATGGGTCCCTTTATGGTGCTACTGTGGATGGTGGGGGGAGGCCGGGGTTACACGGGTCCAGAAAAGCAAGATATTGAAGTACAGCCAATCACCATAGCAAACTGAGAAGGAGTAGTTCGTACTGGGTGGAAAGGTTGTCGTATCGGCGGCGTGACACATAGTAATATAAGCCACGCTACCAGCTACAATCTCCGAGGTGTAGCTTCACTTCTGCTAGCCTAGTACAACTGGGTGGCACTTTGCGTAAACCGGGCCTTGCCAGACGGACCCCCGCACCCCTCCAGCCCAGCTGGAAGTTAGAGATCTTCCACAGTTTTATTCCATCCCTCTGGAGCAAAAATTGAAACAGTATCTTCTGGATTGGGTCCAAAATCAGAGTAGTCTACGAGAGAGCCATTCTCAACGTGCAATCGTTTGTTGGGGAAGTCGATCGTGCGATCACGCGCCCATTCTCGTATTTTTGAGAAATTGCGACACATATGGACATTTCCCAGTTCCGGTTCCGTAATCTTGGAAGGGAGCCATTTGTACCCGATAATACTGATATCGGAGTGGCAAATTAGGGACTGCCGAATCGACTCGATGCAGTGATCTGGAGACAAGACCAACGATTAGTAAGTGAGTTACAGCAACGGATTCATCATCAGATTGGCGATCTATTTACCAATATGTACCCATTGGGGGTAGTTTATCGTCCCATCTGCATTTGCCATAGAGGTATTATAGCGACTGGGGTAGAACCCCTTTCGAAGCGTATTCTAATGCTGTGTGTAAGTGATGTCTCAACTTTGAGTTGATAGAGGTTATAGTTAGGACATACCAGACAGTGTAACTCGTGGAAAATATCAAGTCCAACCATGTAATCTTGCTCCATGCCGGTATGGGGAGCATGTACTGAGTCATTGATCAAGCGATGATAGGCGTCTGCGTCAATTCGCAAAGTGACTCCATCTTCAATGTTTGAGAAGTATGGGATTAGTAAGAAAAGTCCAAGTGCCATCTGATTTAGGACACTCACCGTCATACATATCGCTCCAGAGGTCGTCTTTCTCGTCATTCGGCCAGCCCTGATAAGGGGAAATATCTTTGTTAAAGGCCCTGTGAAAGACTTGAGGGATATACTCCACAGCCTCATTTGCAGGTGCTTCGTTACTCGTCAGCAGTAGGCCCGTATCTCCAACTCACAAGAAACATTGGGTTCATACAGTACGCCTCTGGTCCATGGTCCGCATCATACATGTGCGGGCAAGACTCGGTGTGGCCTGCCGACAAAAAAAAAGAGAATGAAGGCCGCAAGGCATGCATTGATCAGCCAGGGTAGCAGAATCCAGAATCTCCAGGAGACAGATGCTTTGACTGCGAAAACAGGCTGGGCTAAGGTCAATTGCTCCGTTAACAGAGATGCATTCTCTTCCCAGCTTTCGCTGCTCTCGCTTTTCGGGCCTTGTTCTAGTTTATCATGCATTGTCGTTGGTCATTCGATGGTGGCTTTACAACCTGGGAGACTGTTGACAACCTTTAACAGGAAGAAAGCAGGCAATAGAGGTTGGAGAGGGGAGGGGCTGGTGCGAACATAATGAGATTGGGAATCTAATACACCTGGTAAATCTGTTGAGAAGCTCCCTGGGTGTTATTCGGCCGCAATCGTCAGAGCGCAGCTGGTATGTCCGCGTTGGAGTCCATCGGACGTGATTGAGGGTGTTGGTTGAGGCATCAGGTCTACAAGCTGGGATGCCTAGTCTCCACTCGGGGCTAAACGCCGCATACTGGAACTTCTGTATGTGAGTTCTAAAGCAGACATGAGAGATAAACATTATAGACTTTTTCACCTATGAACCAAGGGACTAAAAAAAGAGAGTACACCATGTCTGCCTTAAAGGTACATAAAAGTAAAGTTAATATAATAAAGTTAAAATATAAAGGTAAAAGAAATAAGATATTATAAATAAGTTGCAGATAATATATATAGTACTATTATATTATGATATTAACCTTTTCAATATGTAATATTTATTATATATTTAATTATATTTAATAAATAAACAAAATCTAGAAAATATATTATATTACTTAAATATTTAATTTCGTATATATTATATATAGATTCATCTTAAATTATCCATTGCAATAGAACAACAGTAGTACGCTTTAGGTATATTAAATATAACTGCCTAAATGGCTATCCTTTTACGGAGTACTCTTGTCCGTTACCTAGCTAGTAGCCTGGGCATCCAGTTGCTACCTGCGGAGTATGAAGTACCTAGGTGCTCAGTATTGCTGTTGGTTCTAAAATCTCAGCCACGTTTTGTCAACTAGGATCGTTGTCTTCAACTTCGGAGTATTATGCAGGTTCTCATATGGATGTCCGAGATACCTAACCGAGGTTTTAGAGCCAACAACCCTTATGTATCTTTTGCAACTGTGCTGTTCGCTCTAAAACCTCGGCTACTTTGCCAAGTCAAAAACAGCCTCATAATGGCATACGAGTAATACTACTACTTTGTAGATACACTGCACAGCATCGGTGACTACCCACCCCACACGAAGCTCAGACCCGTAATCTCGCAATCTGCAACCTTCGCGCTCAGAAACGGAGCGTAGGAGCGGTCCGCAGTGCCGGTGGTTTTAGGTACTTCCGCAATGGACTTAGCACGACGCTGGAGAGGTAAACATGACTTCAGTGGGGACGCGACGCAACTCCCTCTGGCGATGTGGTACGCTCAAGGCTGCGCACTGCACTCCGCGGAGTATTGAGTCATGGATTGTCCCCAGCAACTTCGACTCGAGGAAATGCAAAGCAATTTTTCGACTACCCTTCACCCGCCTTCCACAGAGAACCCTACTGCTGTCAGATAACGTACAGATATTTCACCATCACGCTTCTACACAGCATGTTTCTGGTCCGCATTGCCAATATGGTCGATCGCTTTACTTATACTTCGATTCCGGAGAACCTCGATCACGGAGAAATACTATCTGTCAAAGCCCCGTCTCGAATGAAACGCTGGTCCGGAGTGTGGGAGCTTCACTTTAAGGTGTTGACATTCGTACTTGTATTTTGCCTCTTTGTCTTATCTAACGGTATCTTCTTCGCCCTTGGGAGACGCTCCTGGAGTCTGGAAGACTGTGGCAAGCAGTTGTCCACTTGGTGTAGGTCACGAATCAATCTTACTCCAATCGCGGAAAACTCTAAGCTGATACATTGGTGCAGCACCAGCACTAAGCGCGATCGAATATTACCAGACCACTTTTGAGGGAGAGTTCATGGCACCGTCAGTCTGGCGAGGTGAGCCAACACCAGAGCTGGATGCAGCATGGGAAGACATTTCTACGGGCGCAAGTTCGAGTTTTCGCATTCAAAGAGGTGATCTATATCGTCTCAACAAATCAGCAGACGCAGAAGATGCCTTAGGATTTAACTTTTTTTTTTTATTACTATTTACAACCACTCTGTATCTAGGTATAACAGCCTCATCTAGGCAACAGGTCAGTAGGAGCTAAAGGTCTAGACCTCTATTCGCTATATTTCGCTAAACAAAGGAAAGTTTTAGTATATTTTCAGTCTATATCTTATAGAGGGGGGCCATATAGGTTTACCTCCTCCACCAGCTTCTAGAAAGCTTTGCTTCCTTTAAGTCTTAGTAGATATATAACTGACCTCTTGCCGCTAGGTATTTCGGGGAGGAAGCTCCTCGTTATATAGCATTTAGTAAAGTGCCCCGGCTCTTTAGGGGAGCCGCATCTGCAATAGGATTGCATATTGTGGCCAAAACGGTTATAGTAGCTTTAGAAGTCTCTATAGCTAGACCTTTCTACTAGCAGCCTATATAAAACAGGTCAAGGGAGTTTCAGTTCTAGGGGATTTATAAATACTCCTAGGCCTTATAGTTAATAGTTTTTTAAGGAGTTCGCCTTTTAATACTTTTCCTAAAGGGTTATTCTTTCTGCTTTTACCTAGCGTTTAATATATACTAAAGTGCTTTAACTTTAAAAGGGGAAATTATAGGCTATCCTTTCTTTCACTAGTTTATCTGCTATTTTATTGCCTTATATATCTTTATAGCCTAGTACTTAAAAAATAAATACTTTATAAAAGTATATCTTTTCTGCTATATATTAAAACTATATAAACTTTTTTTATAATAAGGTTAAAGCTTTGCTTAATAGGCCTTTAACTATTAATCTATTATTAAAAAACGTATATTTTATTAATTCTAGGGTTATTCCTTATAAGTCTAGCTATTATTTTAATTGCCTTAGCAGCTTTTACAGCTTCTATATTATAAACCTCTATATTAGTAAATAGCCTGTAGTCTTTATAGACTTTAACTTTATAATATACTGCTGCTCTTTATTTAGTTTTCCTATTAAGTTAAAAGCTGTTTAAATAGGCTACTGCTATTAAGGCTGGCAATAAGTCTATTAGTTTAAAGTGCTTTTATATAGCTACCTTTTTCCTAAATATTTTAAAGCTTAGGCCAGCTTTAATAAAATAAGGTTTATAAGTAAAAAGAGTAAGTTAAATAAACCTGCCAATAAATTTAGCTATCCTCTATAAATATATTGTAAAAAGTTAAATGTTTAGTTTATTAATCCTATTAGCTAGCAGATAAAAATAGTCTAAACCTGTAAATTAAGTAGTATGTTTTAGTCTTGCTTAGGTAAGAACTATAAAAGTAGGCGGGATATTAGACTCTTTATAAAGTACTGGGATAAAGGTAATCTTCTAAACTAAAAAGACAGCGCAAGCTATAGTTTTAAAGGCTTTATTTAGTTTTACTGTAAGGTTATTAACGCCTATATTTATTATTTTATTAAAGTTATTCCTAGATTTTCTTTTTAAGCTAGGCCACTATGCCTCTATACTATATAAAGCGATTAATAGTATATAGGCCTTAGCTGCTATAGCTACTATATTAAAGGGGGAGCCTTTTTAGGTTTTATTAAAGCTTTTTAAAAAGTTAGCTGTCTTTAAAGCTTTACCTGCTTAGGCCTTTATATATTTTTTAAATAACAGCTTAAAGTTAAGAATAATACCAAGCTATTTTATATACTCTTTAAGGTTAACCTATTTCCTTTTAATATTATTAAATATTAAAGGTTAAGTCTATATTTTTTATAAAAGTAAAGGAGTTTAACTTTATTTAAAGTAAAGGAGATTATATTTTCCTAGCCTTATTAAACTGCCTAGTTTAATTTATTTTATAGTATTATTAAAGTATAGCCTATATAAGGGCCTATAGCTAAGAAAGCAATATTATCTATATAGCTAAAGCATTTATTACTGGCCTATCCTATTTTTAAAAGTAAGGCAATATATAATATAAATAAGATTAGTAAAAAGGGGGATCTTTAAAGAGTTTTATATTTAAATTTACTGTAAGGGAGGGTAATACTATCCCTTTTTTAAATAAAGACTATATAGTTACTTAAAAAAGACTTTACCTATTTAATAAATTAATCTAGTTACCTTTATTCTTTAAATTATAAAGTTATATAATTCTTTATTATAATATTAAAAGCTTTTAAAATATTAAAGGTAAAGATTAATATTTCCTCTCCTTTAAAGAGTGCTAGTTTTATATTATAAATAAAGTAGGCAACAAGGTCTATAGCGCTCCTTTTTAATAAAGCTTTAAAATATTATCTTAAAAGTATTTTATATTTAAATATATTTTTATAACCCTTTACGCTAATAGCCTTTTAAAGCCTTTGCCTATATATAATAAAAGTAAGATTAGCTGTTAAGCTTTATATATAAAGTAATTTGCCTTATTTAGTTTAAGTATATAAATTACTTTAGTGTTTTAGAAAAAGGCTAGGTAATATCTAATCTTTAAATATCCTTTAAAAAGCTTATATATAAAGTCGCAGACTACTAGCTAGGCTATTTTAAAAAGTTTTATTAAGATCTTATCTGCTTTAAAGATAGTATTCCTTACTTTAATAATAGCTTTTATTACTTTTTCCTTACTTAGTTCCTTATTTTAAAGGATATTTTTAAAGGGGCAGATTAAGTAATCTAAAAAGGCATTTACGTCTTTAAATACTTCCTTGCATTTAAAGACTATCTTCTATAAAAAGGTAACTTTATCTATTAAGTCTATAACCTAATAGTCCCTATTTATTAAAGGTAATAGTTAAAACCAGTTAATAGCCTTCTTTTATTTAACTACTTAAAATATACCTTTACTTAATCTTACTGCAGCTATAATTAAGTTTTAATAGGCTGCTTTTTTTTATAAAATAGTTATATATAAAGTCTTTTTAGCAGTTTCTTTTTCCTTAACTATATTAATAGTCGCTATTACAGCCCTTTATACCTTTCTGTAATTATAATCCTACTATAAGGCGCTATAACTGTTTTAATGCTTTTTTTCCCCGGCCCCTGTTATAGTGGTAGTAAAGAGGTTTTGTAAAGCTTAGGCTGCCCTATTTTGAGTCCTTTTATATAATACTATTAAGGTTTAGGTCTGGCAGGCAAAATTTATAGCTGTATATTAATTAATTAAAGTCTAAGAGGGATTTAAATAAAATATAAAGCTTACTTTTAATAGTTAACGGGACTATTAGGTCTAGTAAAGTAATAATAAATATAAAGTAGTTTGTTGAGGGGGAATTGGCACTCCAAAACATATACACAACACATATACACCTATATATAATAACTGGTATTAAGCGCGGGAACCGCGCTCCTGACAGAACCACAAAGCGGCGATTAAGTAATATAGGGACTAAAAGATACTGCAGATCATTTAATCATAATGCCAGCAGCTAAAAGCAACCAACAGTTACCTTTATACGCCTCAGCGACTATATTCTTATAGGTGGGGTTATATATATTAAACGGGGAAAAAGGTTACTTATTATTAAACTAGGTCTATCTGTATATCTTTATACTCCTGTGCTTTCCTAATCCAGTAGCTGCTTAAATAAGCGGCCAACCTTTCTCGGGTAAGCTAAAAGAAAAAAGCGGGTGCGTTAGGCATATCAGTTACCCCCAACAAAGTAGTTTAACCCTATATCCAGTTATTTATCTACTATTATCTAAGCAGCTATATTAATAAAGACTAAGTCGATTATATTGCCGTAATAGTTAATTAATATATTAATAAAAGAAAGAAAAAGATTTACTCTTTTTACCTATTCTTTTACTTAATTTCCTGCAGTATTAATCCTACTGCTAAATTACTAGGTCTAGTATATTATATTAAAGTCCCCTGCTATAATAGTTCTTAAAAGGGGGCACCCTTACCTTTTAAAGATATCTATTATAATAGTTTCTATTACCTTATAGTAAATATTAATAATAGTATAGTTATAGACCTATATCTAGTATATATTATAGTCTTTAAAGTTAACTAGTTAAAATTAAATCAGTAATAGGTTAAATAAAATCTTAATATATATAAAACTAAAAGGGGGGCTTATACTTAATCCCTTAAAAGGTTTAAGGTTTTGTATTTTAGGTAGTTTTTTATTTATTTATATAAAGAAGTATAATTCTACTTTGCCTATAATTCTTATATTAAAATAATATTAAAGCCGCCCTTTTATATAAGGGAGAGTGTAGTATTATAGTATTTTGGCCTTTATTTTATATTTACCTGCAGGACTTAAAGGCTATATTTTTAGCAGTTTAATCGCTAAGGCATACTATTTATTTAGTATTTATATTAATATTATTATCGGTAACTTAAATAGTTAACTTTAATAAAGATAAAGTATTTAATAAAATATAAATAAAGGATTTTATTAAGACTTTTAGTAGTAGTTATAATAAGGCAGGGGTTTGGCTTAAATAAAGGTTTATAGGGCTTATAGGTTAAAGTGTAAATAAGCTCTTTACTAGGATAAAAGTAATTAACTTACCTTTATTATTATTTACGGTAGGCTTTTTATCCTGGCGTTAAAGGGCTAAAGTAATGGTACTCTTTATATACAGGTTTTATATTACTCCTGGAGCTCCTTTAAAGTAAATATAAATGCAGGTATCTTTATTTTAAGTTATCTTTTAAAGGATTACTTTAAGTCTATTTATACTTTGTCGGGGGTAACTAATATACTTAACACACCAGCATTTTTTCTTATTAACTTACCTAAGAAAGGTTGGCTGCTTATTTAAGCAGCTACTGGATTAGGAAAGTACAGGAGTATAAAGATATACAGATAGACCTAGTTTAATAAATAATAACCTTCTTCCCCCTTTAATATATAACCCCACCTATAAGAATACAGTCGCTGAGGCGTATAAAGGTAACCGTTAGTTGCTTTTGGTTGCCGGTATTATAATTAAATGATTTGCAGTATCTTTTTAGCCCCTATATTACTTAATTGCCGCTTTATGGTTCTGTTAAGAGCGCGGTTCCCGCGCTCAATACTAGTCATTGTATATAGGTGTATATATATATTGTATATATATTTTAGAGTGCCAATTCCCCCTCAATAAAATACTAGTATTTAAATATATTTTAATAAATTTAATTGTTTTAAGTTTCTAAATAGCCTAGAGTTAGTCTTTAATAGGCTATTTAATCCTGCTATCTTTATATTTTAAATATATTATATAGTTTAATGCTATAGATAAATAAAGCCTGTTACAGTTAATATATTATTTAGGGTTTATATACTCTTTATATAATAGCTTACTGCACTTTTTATAGTATTTTATATAGTTATAAGCCTTAAGATTATAAAAGCCTAAGCAGCAGTTATATTAAATAATCTATACCTTTAAAATTAACCATTTTGCAGGGGCAAAGTATTTAAATAGCCTAAAGCCAGGTTTAACTTTATCTTTAAATAAAATAATCTAGTTTTAAAAGTTAATATCTTCCCTATATTATAATGGTTTATATTTAACTAAAGGGGCGCTAAATTTAGTTTAAAGCTATACTTTTATAGTAATTAAAGGGTTAATACAGTAAATCCCTTTAATATTAATAAAGTAATAAAAGACTCTTTATACTATAAAAGTTTATTAACTTTCTATTTCTTTTAGTTTTATCCCTTTTTTAGTAAACTTTAATTTAAAGAAAAAGAGTTTATTATAGGAATTTTAATCTTTAATTTAAATAGTAAAGTTTATATATACCTTTTATATATATATAATATTTATATAGTTAAGTTTATTAAATTAAATAATACTGCTTTTAGCTTTAATAGTAGTATTTTTTCTTTAAATATAATTTAAAGGGACTTAAAGGAAAATTTTATTATTAAAGGCTTTAAAGCTAAAGTCTTTATTAAAGGTTTTCTTTAAGTTATTTTTAATATTTTATTATCTTTTCCCTTTATTTAATTATTATAAAAGGGGGGGGGGGATTTTAATAGGTTATATGCCTTATTTAACTGCTTTAATATAAGATACTATAAGGCCTTTACCTGGCTTACTAATAGGTAAAGGCAAGCTGTCTTTATCTAATAAAGTAAAGCTTATAGGGTTATATAGGTTAATAGGAGTTTATTTCTTTATAGCCTTAAGATATTAAATATTATTATTATTAATGCCTGATTCTTTAAAGGTTAAGATACCCTTTAGCTTATAGTGCTAGGTAATAGTAAAGTTAATAAAAGATTTTTAAAGGGCTTTTGCAATCTGTAAAGTAGTAGCTTTATAATATTTCCCTTTAAGTATAGTAAAGTAGATATTAATAGCTTTAAAGGTACTTAATAGTATTTCCTTATAGGTATTATTAATTTCCTCTTCTTTTATATATTACTCTGCTAGGCAGCTATAGAGAGATATATTAAAGGGTTTATATAGGCTGGCTATTCCTTTAAGGCTGGGTTTAGGGGTTTTATTGCCAAAGTCGACTTTTAAGGCTTTAGCATTTCTAAAGTAGACTCAAGCTTCCCTCCTATACCTACAGGTACCCTACCTTTTAGGTGCCTACTCACTAAAATTCATAACCTTTTAACTAGCTATTAAGAAAAACAAGCTCAATAACTCTCCCTTGCCCCTTCTAGGCACTTAGAGAAAGATAGTGAATGCTATTAGACTTTAAGCAAACCAGGGACAACTAAACCTCGCTGCCGCTAAGCGGGCAGCAGTCCAGCAACTTAAAAAGGAAAGCACTCTTTCGCTCCCAGGATAAAGAGGGACTATAGTCCTCCCGCTTATACTTAAAAAACGCTGCATTAATAATAAATGCATTGAAACTAATATCCCTAAACTTAATTTCGGCTCTAATATAAAACCTAATGTCTCTCTTTTCCTAAAAGGGACTTAAAAAGGCCTCTTTTCCTCCCTTTAAAGCAGGCTAATAAAAGCACCTGCCTTTAATAATAGTAAACAGTTTACTACAGTTTATAAAATCTTTACTTAAATTAAAGAAATTAATATAATTTAAAAAGCTAGATAAGAAGTTTTATTTTTAGTAGCCTAAACTATTAATAACTGCTTAGCTAAATATTAAAAAAAGTATTACCTTTTGGCTGCCCTGTAAATAAATAAAGCGTTTACTGATACTTTTAAAGGCCTCCTGTCTTTAAAGGCCTTTATAGACCTTAAAAAGTTAAGCAGGAACCCCCCTTTAGCCTAACTAATAACTATATAGCCAGTTAGTAAAAAGATTTACTAAAACAATAAGTAATAATAAACTAAACCCTACCCTTTAACTTAGAT
Source organism: Hypomyces perniciosus (assembly GCA_008477525.1). Classification (NCBI taxonomy): domain Eukaryota; kingdom Fungi; phylum Ascomycota; class Sordariomycetes; order Hypocreales; family Hypocreaceae; genus Hypomyces; species Hypomyces perniciosus. The sequence goes on from SPDT01000003.1 coordinate 3,065,826, forward strand.
TAACCTAGGCGCTTTGCTGGCAATTAATAGCTTAAAGTAAGTTATATAGGCTATAATCGCAGCTAAAGGCATAAATAAAAACCCTTTAATAGGAAAAGAAAGCAATTTTACTTTATAGAATAATAGAGGGCTAGCCCTTATTGCGAAACCTAAAACCTAAAAATAAAATGCAATAATTAAAAAACCTAATAATAGAATTGTTAAAAAGGAGGGCTAAAAAGTAAGGATTTTAGTGTATTTGGGTAACCTTCCTATTCTGGCTAGACCCGGAATTAGGCCTAACGCTAGGACCGAGTTCCGGAGGAACTTTGGTGTAAGTCAGGAAATTTCTATTATCCTCAATGATAACAATTAAGCTAGGATCAGCTACCCCGCCTACCCTAAACTCAATATAATGGGCATAATGGCCATTGTGAAAAATCTGACCAAAATGGTTTCCCGTTTATATGGCCATGAGTCGATTTGACTGATTTTATATACAAATGAATTTTGCGGAAAATAGGAATACAGCCACAAACCTAATTCTGCTACCGCACACCTATTATTAGGTCGGAGGACTATTGTAGAAGACAAAGCATTGTTTTACAATCACTTCTACAATAGCCGCATATACATTAAATATTCTATAGCTTTCTAGCTATTAGTTTAGTTACAATTTAATTGTTTATTTATTGTTAACCCAATTAGACTCTTAGTCGTTTCCTTATTGCTGCATTGTATGCAGCTTCCTAGAAGCTACATATAAATGAGGTTTAGTATAACCTCGTTATTTTAACAATTATTATTAACGTTTACTGCAGGGCCTCCTTTAATACTATAACAGAAACCCTTAAAAGGTAGGGACAGCCCCCCTTAAACTTAATTATTGCAGGAGACTTTAATGCATTACATTAAATATAGCAATTAAGCTAAGTCCTAGATGCTATAGGCAATAGATTAGCTGAGTAGGCGGATAAATATAACCTAGTCCCTGCCTTAATAGATACTTTTATAAAGGATTCTAGAAAGTATATTAACTTTATTTTCTTTAACTGCCTTATATTAATAATTATTGCAAGAAACTTAAATACAGGCTTAGATTACTATACAATTACTACTATACTCTTGAGCCCTATTAGGCCGACAGCTAGCGTAGGAAAGAAATATATCCCTTTTAAAAGCCTATAAGAGTTTAGCCAGCTAATATATATATATGCCTAGCTCCTCTTAAAAGTAAATATAACTAGCTTAACTAAAGAAAACCTAGACGCGGCCATATAAGTACTTTAAAGACTCTTTATAGACTATATACAGTTAGCAGGCAAAAAGAGATACTAGAATAAATATAGCGCCCCTTAGTAAGATAAAGACTGCTGGATAGCCTACTCGGCTTATATTATAGCGCCCCCTAGGACTAATAAATAGACTAAGGCAAGGAAGATACTGCATAATATAGTTAGATATAAAAAACGCAATTATTAGGATAAAATTATAGCCGAAGCTAGCCTAGGTAAAGGAATCTGGCAGGTAGCTAAATAGCGCAAGGCTATAGATAGGTTCTAACTACTTTGTCGAGGGGGAATTGGCACTCCAAAACATATACACAACATATACATACACCCATATACAACGACTAGTATTAAGCGCAGGAACCGCGCTCCTGACAGAACCATAAAGCGGCGATTGAGTAATATAGGGGCTAAAAAGATACTGCGGATCATTTAATCATAATGCCGGCAGCCAAAAGTAACCAACAGTTACCTTCATACGCCTTAGCGACTGTATTCTTACAGGTAGGGTTATATATTAAAGGGGGAAGAAGGTTATTGTTTATTAAACTAGGTCTATTTGTATATCTTTATACTCCTATACTTTCCTAATCCAGTAGCTGCTTAAATAAGTAGCCAACCTTTCTTAGGTAAGCTAACAAGAAAAAATGCTGGTGCGTTAGGCATGTCAGTTACCCCTAACAAACTACCCCCCTTAATGGATAGCGATAGGAGGATCTTAGACCCCAGGGAGCAAGCGACCTTCTTTAAGGAATGCCTGCTGCAGGGAAAGGGAGCAGAAAAAGATATTAAGAACCTATAAAAACCTTAAGTATTAGAGAACCTTTAAATACTATAAGATAAAACAGTTATTAAGGAGGAGGTAAAGAAGGCTATAACTAAAGCAGGGAATACTGCGCCTAGCGCAGACAGTATATCAGTTACCCTACTACACTATATATAGTCTACTATTAAAGAGTTTATTATAAACCTCTTTAAAGGCTGCCTTAAATTAAAGTATTACCCCCTCCCTTTTAAAAATATAAAGGTTACTATTATTCCTAAGCCTAGTAAACTTAATTACTTAAACTATAAAGCTTTTAGGCCTATTTTACTGCTATCCTATATAGGAAAAGGCTTTAAAAGACTATTTGCTAAAAGGGTATCCCTTTTAGTACTTAAATATAAAATCTTCTTAAAGTAATACTTTAAAGCCTTTTTTAAAAGAGCAGCTATAAACTTAATCGCTTGCCTAATTTACAATATTAAAGTTGCTTTAAGCAGAGGGGAAATCATAACTTTACTTACCTTTAATATCTCTAAGGCCTTTAATATTGTTAAAATAACGAGGTTATATTAAACCTCATTTATGTGTAGCTTCTAGGAAGCTGCATACAACGCAGCAATAAGGAAACGACTGAGAGTCTAATTGGGTTAACAATAGATAAACAATTGAATTGTAACTGAACTTGTTAAAAAGGAGGGCTAAAAAGTAAGGATTTCAGTGTATTTGGGTAACCTTCCTATTCTGGCTTGACCCGGAATTAGGCCCGACGCTAGGACCGAGTTCCGGAGGAACTTCGGTGTAAGTCAGGAAATTTCTGTTATCTTTAACGATAACAATTAAGCTAGGACCAGCTATCCCGCCTACCCTAGACTCAATACAATGGCCACAATGGCTATTGTGAAAAATCTGACTAAAATGGTTTCCTGTTTGTATGGCCGTGAGTCGATTTGGCCGATTTCCCATACAAATGAATTTTGCGGAAAATAGGAATAGGGCCACGAACCCAATTCCGCCGCATTCCTATTATCTAGTCGGAGGACTATTGTAGAAGACAAAGCTATTGTTTATACAATTCACTTCTACACCAGCCGCATATACACTAGATATTCTATAGCTTCTAGCTATTAGATCGTTTACAATTCAATTGTTCATCCATTGTTAACCCAACTAGACTCTTAGTCGTTTCCTCATTGCTGCGTTAGGTGCACCTTCCTAGAAGCTGCACTTAAATGAGGTTCAGTATAACCTTGTTATTTCAACAGAACTAATAGCTAGAAAGCTATAGAATATCTAGTGATGTGCGGCTGGTGTAGAAGTGAATTGTATGAACAATAGCTTTGTCTTCTACAATAGTCCTCCGACCTAATAATAGGTGTGTGGTGGCAGAATTGGGTTTGTGGCTGTATTCCTATTTTCTGCAAAATTCATTTGTATATAAAATCGGTCAAATCGACTCACGGCCATACAAACGGGAAACCATTTTGGTTAGATTTTTCACAATGGCCATTATGCCCATTGTATTGAGTTTAGGGTAGGCGGGGTAGCTGATCCTAGCTTAATTGTTATCATTGAGGATAATAGAAATTTCCTGACTTACACCGAAGTTCCTCCGGAACTCAGTCCTAGCGTCGGGCCTAATTCCGGGTCTAGCCAGAATAGGAAGGTTACCCAATTACACAGAAATCCTTGCTTTTTAGCCCTCCTTTTTAACAAGGTTACTTAGCAAGCCCCCCTTATCTATATAAGGAGCATATATACACTTCCAGAAACTAGCATAAAGTATCTCGCCCTGCAAGACCTTTATCTTATAAATCCCAGGATATAAGGATATTATAAGCAATAAACAGGCTAACTGTTTAGTTAAATAAAGCGCAGCTTTCCCTACCGCGCTATAAAACTAGGCTATAATTATATATATTAGAAGATAGATTAAAAAAGAAGTTGCAGAGGTAAAGGAGCGGGACTAGCTTAGTAAGACCCTAGAGGGCTATAAATGGTAGGGACTTAGGGCCCTAGCCTCCCCCCTAAAGCTTAAACTCTTACGCCCTATCCTCTACAGGCTCTTAGCGGAAAGATTAAAATATAAGGACTTTTAGGAATACTATAAATACTTTAAACATAATAAAGAGTCTGTCTGTAAATGCAGTAAACTAAAAAGGCAAGGCCACTTTATAAAATGCAAAATAGTTAGGCCCTTTTTTCCAAATATCCCTTTAAAAGAGACCCCCCTCTTTTACCTACTTGGACTTACAGGAAGCAAGGCCTTCTAGAAATTAGTAGAGGAAGCGGACCTTTATAGTCCTCCCTCGGCGGAAATAGATTAATACTACCTAGATTAACCCTTTTTCCTTTATAAATTGAAACTTAGCGAACAGCGGCGCAAGCCGCCGGCTCCTGACATCCTATGGCCTATAAGGGATTTATGTAACTAGTTTACTTAGTGGATGTAAATAATAAAACAAACAAAAACAATTCTAAAGTAGACTTCCTTATTCGGGCGCTTCTTAGGTGTAATGGGCAGTGTAAACGGGTTCGCGATGCCCGGGAGAGCTAGGGTGGCCTCTCTTTAGTCTTAGGGGTTTATTGCCAGCCCGGCAGTAATAGTGATTTGGGTGGGTTAGGCGTCTGAGAGGATAAAGGCGGTAACCATCTTGCTTAAAGGGCCCAGGAAGGGCGAGGGGGGATTTGAGGGTGTTTTCTTAATAGCTAGTCAAGAGGTGGTGATTTTTACCGTGAGTAGGCACCTAAAGGCAGGGGTACCTGTAGATGTAGGAGGGAAGCTGTGCCTTAGGATTTAACGACGGTACGACTGACATTCAAACTATGTTGGAAGTCTTCCATCAACTTCACTGTCTGGTATGCTGACCTTATAAAACTACCGACTGTCCTTCCTTAAACTTACTATTATCTTCGCATGAAAGGGCTACACTAACAAAATTGTACGGCTATAGAATGAACTTCGCAAGAAGACTTGGCCAGACCACTACCCCAAGCCAGAGCCAGATTACGAGGACGTGGAGAGAGCTCACACTGGTTAGCATTCACATTCCTACACATTGCCTCGCATCACATACTTATGGAATCACTTTCAGATCATTGTATCGAGATATTGCGCATCAATCTCATGTGAACTGCCGACGTGACCCCAATCACGGCAAAACGGGTGGACTGGAGGAAGAACCCGCTCCCCGACTTCAGCACGCTGCACACATGCCGGAACTTCGATAAAGTCTTAGAGTACGCACATAATCACGCTGAGGTAACAGGTTTGTGGGCCTCGCCGAAGCAAGGCCATTGAACCCGGCGAAGTGGGAGTTGTACTCTGTTAACCCGGTAGTATGCTGCGGTAGCTTTTGAAAATCCCTGTCAAGTGTTTATTTCCCCCCTTCAACTCAGGACATCCGTACGGTATTTTGTGCCACAGGATCCATATATAGATATACGTAGGATGCAATAAACGAGGCCTATACCCAGGCCTCAAATACAGTGACAGACAATAAAATGCATACAGTTATCTGTTGGCTGCAGCATCCCAACTTGTTGCATTTGCAGTTGAAAGACCACCTGTGTCTGTCTAGTAGTCAGCTGTTACGACCCACCAAACAGGTCATGAAATGGGCTGGTCAAAGGCCGCATGTCATGTATATAGGGAATGGCAGGGCTGCATCCCGATCAAATCAAATCAAATATTCTATCAAACCAACAAATAAATAAAGCTATTCCCAATAATTAAACAGTTAAATGTATAAGGCCTGATATTTGACTCATGTAATTAAATAATTTAGGGTAGTTTTCCTTTAAAATATTATTATTCCGGGCCTAGATATATATAAAAGAAAACAATATATCCATATAAGCCTTAAAAGGGCTTACCTGGATATATATAGCCTACAGTAGGAATTAAACCTATAACCTCTTTATAATAGTTACTTTTAGAGATTATACTATTATATAAGGTTTCCTATTAATTATTAACTATACCCTTTATTGTAATCTATATACTATATAGCCTAGCTAGCCTTTAATATAAATCTAGCCCAGTAATGCCGCTTTATATATATCGCGATATTATGTATATTACTGCTACTTAAATGTATTAATAATATAACTTTATTTGCATATATGCCTTTAATATAATAAGTCTTTTAATTTTTAATTTATCTCTTTATCGCAGTATCTTATTGCAATTTAAAAATGCCTTTAAAGTTATCTCTTTTTCTATTTTTCGCCTTAATAGCTGTAAAACAATTAAAGATATCTTAATAGCAATTTAGCGCGGTTGCTGCTTTATCCCTAATAAATTAGTATTATGAAAAGGATTATAAGGCTATATAAGCTGGATTAAAAAGGAAAGGCGATTTATATAAAAAATCCTTGCCGGCAATGCTTTAAGTATATTATTTTAGATTTTTATCCTTTTCTATATTAATTTTTATAGGTAAATGCTTTTAAATTTACTGCTGCTATAATAAAAAGGGGGCTATTTTAAAGCTATTTAAAGTATTAATAATAACCTCTACAATTAATTACTTTAAAAAACAGTATAAAATATTAAAATATAATACTATTAATTCAAATATAAGTTCTGATTTTAATAATATTACCCTGCCCCCTATTAAGCAATAGCAATAAAATATTAGATTAATTCTGCAGTTATATATATAAAGAGTTTATAAGCTTTGCGTTATATATATTATTAGTGCTAATCTACTATTCAAAGCGCCTAAAATTAAATATCTTTAATTTATTATATATTAAATAAACCTTAATTTGATATAGTAAATGTCTTAAAGTAAAATAAGTTATTGTAATTCCTTTAATATAGTATTCTCTTTTAAAAACGGACTTATTAAAGCAGAGCTTTATACTTTATTATTATAAATTTATTTTAGTTTTAATTTATAGATTTCCTTAAATTAAAATGCAATAATAGTAGTTACTAGCCACTTCTTTAACCTATATAGTTATTAATAATAATATCTTTTTACTCTCTAATAGTAGCCTGGAAGTTATATAAAGGAGAATCTTATATATACTTTTTAGTAAATTATCAATAACTAGAATCTTACTAATCGAATTAATATAGTTATTTCTAATAATATATTAAATAATAATATATATATACAGTATTTCTTTTATAGTTTAGATTTATAGCTAACCGAAAATAATGCATTAAAGAGGCGTATATAATATTACAGGTATATTTTAAATCTTATTAGCCAGGCCTTTTTATTTAAAGAGGATTATAAAGCTTTTAAATAAAAATTACAACTTTATATTATCGCTAATCGCCTTAATAATAATCTTCGCTATTAAAAATTCCGGGGTCCTATTAATAAGCTTTATAATATTATTATATTTATTTATTCTTTTCTTTAGCGAAGTGAGCGTTTTAAGGAGCTTGCCTAGGAATCTGACAAGAATAATGACTTCCGAATCTTTAGCGAATCTGCATTTAAATTAAAGTTTATTTTTAATAACGAGACGAGATAGAATTCAATATATCTAATAATTAAACGAGTATTATTAAAGCGGCAGTATATCTAGAAATTCCTATATAAAGATAACTTTAAAGAAGGCTAAATTGTTACGGGTCAGACCCAATTAGGAAGGACCTCGGCTATGCCGAGCCCGGCACCACAATTCCCCACATCTCCCGGACCAGCTAATACAGATGTATATATATCGGGCACCGCGCACAAGCCCTAGGCCTACGCGCACATATACCACTGCCCTACAGATCGATATATATAGCTAGATAGCTCCCTTTTCTATTCTCTCGCTCCTTAGTGTGACGATCCGGGTTGATTCTCAAGGGATAAACCGAGGCTTGTGGGTTTATGTTGACAGAGAGGTTAGGGATAAATACTAAGTAGGGTAATGTAGTTACAATTCTATAGAATAGGCGGTTCTAGTAAATGCAATTAGTTAACAACTATTTAAATAACTATACTAAATAAGTAATAAGCCAGTTATATATATATAAAGGAAATCTATATATAATTATTGATCTTTTAGTAAACGTTGCTGCGATTACTGTAATAATATAGTGATTGAGTAAGTAATTACACTTTTTAGTATAGTGAGTATTTAAGTGATTACTTTTAGCGCAGTGATTACTTTTTGATAATTGGTTAGTGTAACCGATATTCTCCCGTGCCCCTATGACCTGGTCTTCGATATGGTCGGGTCGTGACAAGAAGCTTAATGTTTATTATACCCAGCTTAAAGAATCGCCTCTATTTGCAGCAGAGTTATTCTATACCTAGGCTTAAGTATTAAATAGCTAGAGAATTGTTAGAATAGCAAGGACTAGCTTATATAGCTTTATAATGCTAAAGATAGTCTTACTATATACTAGGAGTGTTAGTATTATAACCAGGATAATAAAGGTATACCTAATTCAAATCCAATACTAAAAAACTCTTTTCTAGTATTAAGGAAAGATAAAGAAAAGAGTTGCTATTAATAATAGCTTAATTGCAAAACAGTAAAACTATCTAATAATAGCTTTAAGCTTAAGAAATATTATTGCCTTAACTTGCCTTAAAAGGTTAATAACCTAATGTAATAGTAGATATTATATTAGTATATATTTCTAACCCTTAGTAAGCTTGCCTTTAATATATTGGCAATTCCTGCTATAGTGGCTGACTATAAACGAGCTTTTAGTCTTACTAAGTTAATATTAACCTTTTAGCGACTTTCTATAAAGCTATTCATACTTGAGAAGGTATAATGCTTAAAGAATTAGCTGCAAAAAGGTGCAATTACACTTAGAGGGAATTTTGTTTTTAAAGGGGAGAAGCAGAGTTATTAAATTAGTATTAATACTAAGGAAATTAAAAGATAAGGGCATTAACGAATTGGGAATAGTATCACCTAATTAAATATATTAAATCAAATCAAATCTGGTTAAACAGTTAAATGTGGGATCGAAATTCGATCAAACAGTTAAATATAGGGTCCAGATTTGCTTTGTTTGATCGGGATGCAGCCCTGGGGAATGGTCGGGATAAGGGAACATTTCGTCATCAGGACCAACGTCTTGTTGCCTGCCATAGTCATATCTCATGAACAGACAGTCGAGACCGCAGGGCCCACCCAGCACATGAGTACGTCCTTCCTCATGCAGCTTCGTCTATATTCAAGATGTGATCATGAGGGTATTATTACGAATGTGCTAATTCCTTCTTATCGCGTCCCAACCTCCAATACTTAGCAGTTGATATGCTGATCGAATATTGAGCTTCCAGCTAGCTGATGATCATCTACAGACCACAATTGTTTCAAGGAGAGAGTTCTGCTACCAGGGTAAATGAAGCTCCCACATAAGTGCCATCGAGCCACCGCGTAGCTTCTAGAAATACACCCAGAATTACGTAAAACACGCCAGAACATATGTTACAGGCTAGTGTTGGCTCACTTCACTGGAGTATGCCAAGAGCTTTGGAAACTTTGTGGACAGATTATGAATCGGATAGAATCATGAGCTAAGGGGGGGGGCCGCGAGGGCAGATGGCCCTCATCCCTGGTGAACTTTTGCGTGTTTTTTTTGGGGTTGCGGAGACGCCGCGGTCCATCCAAAAATGACGAGATACTTCTTATGTCTATGATGATGGGACGGAATTGGAGGGTCGGTTAAGCACAGTTTCTTAAGAGCTGTTGGCTGCTGTTTACTGCGACATGCCAAGAACTGTTAGCTATCTATGCCTACGTAACTGGAAGCTACATGCAGTAAATAATGTGATATACGGGGTTACCCTTCATGATATAGTATACAATACAGGTAATATTTTAAGTTTAAATTTCGTTTTATTATATGATTTACGTTTATTAACTAGATTTCTATTTCATATAGCGAATTAAGATTTTATAGTTGACTGTCATTAGATGATATAAGTATATAGAGTATGTATTTAGTATAAATATGTGTTTGGGTTTAAGTAAACAACAGTAATAATGTGTCTTTATATTAATTTAAAGTTAGATTATCACTAATATTGGTATTATAATTATGATAATTATTACTAGATTTTATTATTTAATTAAATATAATATTTACTAGAATACAAACATGTCCCTTATACATCACCTTTTTTCTAAGCTTTATTAATTAAATTAGATAATACCACCCCTAATCCTTTACTCGTAACAGATCCAATTTTAGCCCATCATACGGTATTAAGACATTTCCATTATTAATCCATACTGCCAGCCTTAATTATGCTTTGTTAATGCAACTCAGAGCAAAGTATAAGTAGGGGCTCTCTACCCTCTTCGCCCTGGATTTCGTCAAGCTCTCTTCATAGCAGCCATCACCTTGCTCATCACTTTACTACTTACTGTAACCACCAACCTCTATCCATAATCATAAAGTTCTCGAATTTTCTCCTGGCCGCTGCTGCTAGCGTTGCCTCTGCTGTCCCAATCACGGCTGACGTAGATACCAACTTCTTCTCCCCTGCTACTTGGGCTATCATTGTTGCTAGCTATGAAGACAGTGATGTCGTTAAGCAATTTAAAAAGCGTGCCCTTGCTGCTGACGCGGATACCAACTTCTTCTCCCCTGCTACTTGGGCTATCATTGTCGCTAGCTACGAAGACGGTGACGTTGCTAAGCGATCTGTCAAGCGAGGCGCTGTAGTTGCCCGATCCATTGATGAAGCTGTGTCCCTTCTTAAAGAGCGTGTAAGTTTTAACATCTTTTGGCACCTTGTTGCCTGTTCATCCCAACAGTGGAATGGGAAAAATACTAATCTGTTGGGAACTAACAGGCTCCCGAAAATGCAGACATTATCCTTCCTGTTGCTTACATCCTCCTTGCGAAACCAGTAAGTTAATCATCGTATGACTATAAACCTGTTTTATATCGCTAATGTTAAATCTTCGCGAACTGGAAGGATGAGAGCGATTAAGCTCATATTTCTCTGCCAATCTCAAGACTGGGAAAGCATAGGACAAGTCGGTGGATATTCAGAGGCCAATTGCCGTGAGACAAGGTGGCTAAGATTGCCAAGTAGTGTTATAAAAGAGCACACTCTTTTACGCTGGGAAGGGACAGTCATTACTACGGAAATACATACACTCGTTATATATTTGCTATGGTCCAGAGTGATGTACTTGTTTTACTGGGCTGATCCCGGATGGATATGGTGTATACTCGGAACAATGTTCGGGGCAATGGACGAATCAAGGAGGGATCGTACAACTCCAAGTTGAGCTAAAGGGACAGTGATATAATAACTGTGCTCCGTAAAAGCCGAGGGGGTGTAGTTATAGCCCGCCAAAGTTCCTCACTAGCGTAGGTACTAGCCAGTTGGAGTCCAATATTTACATTGTACGATCTACTTCGTATAATGCATCATTAATGTAACTCGATTACTCAATGACTCCATAATGTCCGACCAACAGAAGCATCATTCTTTAGTTTATCCATTTAGGAAACCGATTGAGACTGTCACAATATGGCACCAGATTGAAGATATAATGTCAGACCAAAATCCAGCAAAATATGAACCAACATCCTGTTGGAACATTACAACGGTATTAAACGAGTGAATCAGTAAAAAATTGTAAACTTGACACAAGATTCAAGGTAGCGTGTACTAAAGCAACTCGAAAGACCTAAAAAAATCGGGTGAATAATAGCAATCTCGACATGCGATAAACACAGTCGCCGCCCCATTATCCTCTCAGACCGCATCTTTTCTCATTGTTGTGCTCCCTGTCACGCCAATGACCTTCCCAGCATGCAGCTCCACAACAAGATCCGCATCTCGAATAATATCGACTCGGTGGGCTATGACAACGGTAGTGCAGCCAGAAAACGCTTCCGTCATTATAGTTTGCATGCATGCTTCCGTGTCACGATCCACGCTACTTGTAGCCTCGTCCATGAGAATAATCCGACTCCTAGTGCTTGTGTGGTGCAAAAGAGCACGAGCAAGGCAAAGGAGTTGCCTTTGACCATGTGAAAGCCCGATGGTTGCCAAGTCGGCATCGAGGCCATCTCTGGCCCTAATTACTTCCCAAAGACCGACACGGGATAGCGCAGCTATCATGTCCCCGTCTGAGACCGAACCTGAATCTTCTGGGGAGAACGGATACAGATTGGCACGAAATGATCCGGGGAGATAGATAGCGTCCTGGGTAATGGTGGTAATGCGGGAGCGGAGGTGCTGGCGGGTAATGGCAGTGATCTCGACGTCGTCTATCAAGATAGAGCCAGAAAACTCGATCAGGTGAAGAAGAGTCAGGATAAGTGAACTCTTCCCACTTTTAGAATGATATTGTCAGTAATCTCAAAGCCTTTGTGGGTGAATTAGAAATACAGATACCTCCCAGTTCGACCCACAATGCCGACCTTTTGGCCTGGCTGAATGACAAGAGAAACATCATCAAGTACAAACTTTTCGGCAGCATCTTGAATACTGTACATATATCAGCAATCGACTCTAATATACCCTTTTTCTTCAAACTTACTTGTATTTGGCACTGACATGACTAAGCTCGATCTTGCCACGTGTTGGCCAATCTTCAGGAGGTTGAGCGGGCTCATATGGCTCGTCCTCTACTGGAGTGTCAGCGACGTGTTTCTTCAGGCGGGCGATGGCACCCAGTGATGTCTCCAGCTTAGTCCAGGAGTTAATCAATTCGGATAGACTTTGGCTGAACCCAATAATATTAATCAAGGCCAAACCAACAGCACCCTGGGTCGTTGTATGTGTGAAATTCAATGCAAACGCTACCAGCAGTGTAGCAATACATAGCACAGATATGTCTAGAACCAGCGTTAGCCAGCGTTGGATACAAAACATCAAGTAGTATGGTTTCTGCGAATAGTTGAGGAGCCGCAAACTATGAGCAAGGAACTTCGATTGCCAGTGAAAGGCACGTATATGCTGCACGCCTGTGGCTATCTCTGTGAACTGTGTATAGATTGGTGACTTGGCTTCAAGGTCGAGATGCCGCATTTGGCGGGACGTTCGTAGGTAGTATCTCTGCAGAAAGTATAGGGCTACTAGAAAGAATGGAATAGTAGCTGCCGTATACTGAGCTCCAGAGGCAATAATAGCGACGTCGCATAAGATGACGAATGTATCTAGAGCAGTCAGTGGTCCTGTCTAAATGTGACTTCTGAGAAGAGTTATCATACAACATGTCAATTCGAAAACAGACATTGGGAGCACCTGGTTAACTAGAGTCATGTCTTGACTGAATCTGTTATACTTTCTTTTAGCAAGAGTACAGGAAGCTATCAATAGTAGCGCTTACCTATTGAGTATTGTTCCAGTATCTGTCATGGAAAAATACCACAATGACGCCCTGAACAACCATCAAAACCTCCACTATGCTTGATATATAGGGGAAGCAAACCTTATCACAGTGTCTAGCAGCAGTCGGTGGAGATTCTCAGCAGATTTGGGCACGAGCTTTAGCAAAAAGAATCTAAAAGACCATGAGCCAGTTATCATGACCTAACCGGAGAGGTCTTACCCGACTGCGGAGAATGCCGTCAGACATGACAATACTGCCCAGGCGGCATACCCAGCAAAATACCAATTATTTTCTGGATCAGTCTCAAGCCATATGCGAATCCAGATCTCTGTTATCAAGTCAGCGGCGGAATACAGGTTGGAGTTACGCAGACGAATCTGGTGGAGATGCTGACCTGGCATTTTAGTCGCAATAATGAACGCAGCTGCTAACAGCAGAAACATTGCAAACGGCAATTTTCCAATAGATTGAAGGTAGAAACCATACAAGGTCAGATCGCCAACCTGGTGCTCTAAAGCTCTGTTGTTGTCCATACCAGTAGGAGTCTTGCCTACTTGGACTTGACGCTCGGACTCCTGAACTCTTTCCGTTGGTTTGATCGTCTCGGTGACGTTTTCCGTCCGTTGAAGCCTGTCGATGTTTTTCCTTGTAGACATTCTGCCTTGAGTGTCGAGCGTAACGACTGTATCAGCCCAGGCAAGTTGCTCAACTAGACACCAAGCACTGTAAATAAGGTTGAATACTAGTAGGAAGTATTGCCTACCAATGTGAGTAATCAAAATGACAGTAGATCGGCATTTTCGCAGAATTCCTTCCTCCCCGAGCAGCCGACTGAATGACGCGTTTGCCGTCTTACGATCTAAAGCACTGAAAACATCGTCCAGCAATACGATTTGTTTTCGAGAGTAGACGGCTCTTGCAAGTGCCTAGAAATTGTCAGCTTGTAAACGTGAATCCAAAAAGACCAATCCTCAGCCACATACAACACGTTGCCGTTGGCCACCACTCAGGTTAGAGCCGCCACTGCCAGCGTGAGATTGGTCACCTTCAGGTAGCTGTCTCATATCTTCATCTAGTAAGCAAGCATGCATTATGGTTTCGTACCAGGCCAAATCGAGTTGCTCTTGACCCAGGACGTTGTCGCGGATAGAGGTATTCTGTAGCCAAGAGGTCTGGTCACAATATGCAACGTCTGCATGCTTGACGTGTACAGAACCTTGGCACAGATAGGCCTCGCCGAGAATTGCCCTTAAGAGCGTTGATTTCCCCGAGCCAACAGGTCCAACCACCATAGTTAAACTTGACTGTGTTAAATTGAGGTTGATGTCGTGGAGGATGGGTTCAGTCTCCTTTCCAACCGCAAATGATGCCCCTTGAATCTGAATCATGGAATCGCCAGGTGACAGTTCCGAAAACTTTTGCTTTGTTGTGATTCGTTGAAGTTCGTAGCCATTATGGCCGTGTCCAGAGCCTTGCGATGATGATCCTTCAGCCCGGTGTTCATCCATAATTAAACGTTGCTCAGCTCGTTCAGCCAAGAGAAGAAAGCTTTGTATCCGACTGACGCAGCCCAATATGCTCGTAAACATCGGGTATGCCAGCAGCAAAGCAGCCAAGGGGTGGGAGACGAGGGTGATAATCGACAAGGTTGTAAATGCCTGTGTAGCAGTTATACTTCCTCCAACCTGAGTCCAAAATAGACCTCCCGCAATGATGAGAACAGGCGTTATCGCGTTGGAGAATGTTGCTGTGGGTGTGTCAGAAGTATAACCATTCATGGGATGCTAAATACCAGTCTTACCTATCGTGTGCGTTGTGACATTTAACGTCCTAAACTTTTTGGAGAATTCCATTTCAACAACACGGAGGCCTTGAATGTGGTCAAACACTGAGGGACCTAGCCCCATCATTTTAATACCCTTGAGTTGGGCAAGCACCTCAGAGGTTGTAGATACCCGTTTCTGGATTTTCTCGTTCCAAGCCATCCGAGCCGGTCCCATCCTCTGCGCGATGTAAAATGAAGCAACGGAAGTTACTATCAAAATAATCGTTAATAGAGTGTACAAAGCATTGCTGGCGGAGATCGAAACTCACCTAAACCGGGTATAGCAACTAAAAACGATGCGCCGCTAACGATTCTCGCCAGTAGGTAGATGCCGACCCCGAGCTCGATTATATTCGCCCAGACATCGTGGAAGTGCTCAATTCCCATCGCTATGCCGTCAATATCGGTACTCATAAGAGTAACGGCAGCAGAGGCTGCAGCTGCGCCACCCTCCAGGCTTAGAGCCTTTTTAAATATGATAGCGACAAGAGCTCCTCGCAGCATGGTTATAAACTGGAACACCAGGTGCGTGTAGTATGCCTTTGAAAGCTAGAGAGATATCGGAACTCCGGTCGGTGCCACACATAGACGTGCGTTGCCACTTACCGCTATGCCTAAGTAGACCAGGGCCGTAGCCCCAATGAGACCACCTATGACATTTCCGGGGAGACTTGTATCGCCAACAGCATCAACGATCCTAGGGAATAGGAACGGCTGGGCAAACGAAAATCCAGTAAAGCATAGCCTAGGGAGAATCACCACTAGTATCTGGCGAGCGAAGGCAAGAAATATCGCCTTCAGGAGGCAATAAGTTGAAGTTTTATCAACTTTTAGCAATTTCAGTATTCAATACCGCGCAGTTGATAGATATAGGACTTACTGGGTCCCCAAGCATCCTCCAGGATGGAGAGCAGATTTTCGGAATCGAACTTCGAGCCAATATCTTCAAGGTTGCCCACCGTCAGAAGAGAACGGTATCCTGCCAGAAGAGTCGAATTCAACCACCAAAAGACGGAACGGTTCCAGAATCCACTTATTTCTTCCTGACTGATAGTGGAAGTTATGGTGTTTCCATAGAATAAGGAACGCTTAGGTACTTCTTCTAGGAACAAGATAACAAGCTTCAGGGACAGAATTACTACCGTGAATGACCCATTGATATGCAATCCAGGTCTGATAAATAGGGAGCGGGCCTTCGCGATATCGAATAGGAGGGTAGAGGATAGGTAGATGCTGAGAAGGGTCGAAGGTCGGAGAGAATAGCGGTGTTTGGCGAGGAGCAGAACACCGATGCAGAGCGAGCTAATGCAGGAGAATACGGCGGCGGCAATGGAGGTCTTGGTTCGAGCGACCATCGGCTGGCTCCAGAAGACTAGGTTTGCAATCTGAAACGCTAGGAGAACCGTGGCCACGGCCTATCCAATTTCGCCTTGTGTTAGAGACAGCTGCTACTTGGACTTCGATGGGGTCTTCAGTTTTATGACTAACAAGCTTTATCCATAGAAGAATACCTGGCTTCGCATAAAGTGGCTTGCGCAAGAGGCGATAGATGTATAAAGGCGAGATGGAAAGCAATAAAGCAGAGGGCAGTATGGTCAGGATGGCCTCTTCGAAGAGGAGGGTGAAGTCGAATTCATCCCTCAGCTGAGGGCCCAGCGAGTTGTCATTGGTCTCATTCATGGCTGGCTACTAGTTGCTATTCTGGGCGCTGTTTTTCGCACTGTTCTTCGAGCTGATATGGGTGCTGATATGTGCGCTGTCTCCTTCTGCTGCATATATGTAGCTTCAATCGACTTGAGGAAAAGTGGAAGAAGACGAACGCTTGCGTCGTCGAGAGGGGAATCCAAGGTGATAAACGTGCCAAGCCAACAGGTTGAACAGGTCCCCTACAGTGGAGTTCCCCCAACAACAGTCACGGATAATAATGGCGCCTTTTCTTGGCAATCTTTGCACAGAATATCTCCGGTTGGTTGGAGAAATGTCCGCAGCTCAGGGCAGCCAAGAGTACTCCTCAGACTCCATTTGGTCGTGATAGACGCTCAGATTGAAGCAGCCCCTAGCTGTAGCAAGGTACAATGTAATGCTGAAATATTGAAGGGGGGGGCTGCTGGCTTCTACCTGAGTCATGCCATGATAAAGCCTACAACCGAAATAAATCCACTATATGCCTACAATTCTCACAAACGTTTACCTGGCGATTGCCTCGTTTTAGGGGCGCGTTATAATACGTACTCTTCTTGCTCCTGGCGGCCGGCCTAGGTTAAAAAGCTTGACCCAATTATAAATAAAAAAACAAAAAAACAACCCTTATTCAGTACTTCGTGCTCTTGAGTCTTGATTCTATACTTCGTATATCCTAGTCGATTTGAGTGCGCACAAGAAAACACGTGTAATTAAGCTGCGATGGCTGCGCCACTGGCTTTGCCTCGGTTGGCTATGATTTGTTGGTTGGCAGCCCCTTGTGCATCTAGCCGTAGGCTGCCTCTTTGCTCGTTAGCGAGGCGCACTTAGAGCCAGTCTTAGTGAAATGACGAGGCAGTTTCATTGTGTGCCTCACAAAGATGAAGTGAAATAAATACCTGAAGCCATTCCTCTGCTCGACACCATGGCGCCGCAGATGGCATATTCGTTGATCCTATCGACCAAAGAGAGACAGCATGGAGAAGATAAACCTGACTAAAGACGGCGACAAGCAGCTTCAGGTAACATCCGAAAATGAACACAATATCCTCACGTCTTTTTACCACTCCATCGCCAACAGACGCCCTGATATCGTCTCTGATCTCATCACGCGTGAGCTCATATCCCCCGACACACCAAATCTTCGAGGCGAAACTCCTCTCTTAGCAGCCGTGCGCGCCAACGATCCAAACATCATACGCGCCCTTATCTCTCTCGGCGCAAATGTTGACGGCTACGGACAAGTACATCCCCTTGACCGGCTACCAACTATACAGCGCACGCCTCTGCAATTTGCCGCTGCAGAGGGCAAACTCAGTCTCGTCAAGATCCTCCGCGAGCTAGGTGCAGACGATTCCCTCGTTGCCCCGGACGGGGCCATCGCTCTCCGTCTAGCTGCTGAGAACGGCCATCGGGAGATCGTTGAGTGCCTTCCTGCTCGTCGTGCTGGGGCTTGGAAGAGATGGAAGGCGACACATGCGAAGGAGATGCGCCGCATTCGCCGCATCTTGGCGACGTTTGGCTCAATTATTAAATTCTTCGCCTGGCGTATTCCGAGGTTCTTCTGCTGGACTCTCCCTAAGGAGACCTGGGAACGTCGCCATCGTGTTGGCGGTTGGTGTCGACGACAAATCAAGGAGTTTCCTAGACGCACGAAGGAGGTAGCGAAACTTACACTTCGTGGCATAAAAAAAGTGCCCAAAATCATCAAAAAGGTACCAAGGAAAGTATGGGAAGCCATCAACCGTTTGCCACGCGCTGTATGGATTATCTTACGGTGGATCGGCAACGGGGCGAGGAGAATCGGTGGCGCGGTCG
This sequence comes from Hypomyces perniciosus, assembly GCA_008477525.1. NCBI lineage: Eukaryota > Fungi > Ascomycota > Sordariomycetes > Hypocreales > Hypocreaceae > Hypomyces > Hypomyces perniciosus. The sequence continues at coordinate 3,084,463 of SPDT01000003.1, forward strand.
CGGAAGCCGTAAAGCGGATCTTATCATTCCTGCATACGGCCTTCACAGCCATTGTGGATGTCTTCCAAGCTATCACCTTACAAGATATCGTCAATGCGTTCCATAATGTCCTTCGGGCGGTATTTATTGCGTTTCCAAAGGCGACTTGGTGGTTCATTGCAAACTTTAGCAACAGCACCTTCGAAGCGATGAAGGCAGCGTTTGGTATGTTTGGACAGATTCTCTGGTGGCTTGGCGATTTTCTGTTTAAGCTGGTTCTGTTCCTCCCTGTTAAATTTTGGGAGATTTTGGCAGCGTGTGGAAGGTCAACTGTCAAAGGCGTGGATGAAGTCTTGGTTTGGATCAATCCGAAGAGGATGTAGAAAGGAGTTTTGGCCATAGGGGCACTTATATGGCCTGGTTATGGGCTCAGCTTCATGTTTACCCCTGGCCCTGGGTATAGCGCTAATGCTTGATTAGACAGTTGTTTTGTCCTATTAGCCAGTCCCACTTCAACCCAGCTCCTCCGAGAGATGAATTATGGCGAGTGGGGGACAGAAAAAGTGAAACCGCAAAACACATGGATCCTCCGAAAGGTAACTCGTGGAATGTTAACGCTTCTGCGATTTAAGCATATGGAAGTGGCTATATTGGAGTTTGTAATAAGAGCTATCCGGTATACCTAGCCATACGAATGTGAGTGAGTTGCGGCAAGTTGGCAAGGTGTATGTTTTGCGGCCCCATGTTCATTATCACGCGCCTGCATGATGCTGGAAGAGTTGCCACTCATGATTACTCAATTCCGAGTGGGAAAAAAGTTCCCAACTACGAATATTGTACATACGGAACAGGTATCCCAGATGCAGGCCCACAGGTCATTACGTTTTACAAAACCCATTTACTATATAACCCGACTACTTCAACACCCATCTTGTCAAAATATGTCGAAAGCCATCACAGAATTGATACACATCCACGTAAGAAATCCTATACTCGTAACACCATGAAGGAAGACTCGCCAATTCTGTATCCAAACCAATCCGTCGGAGAGCGGATAAGTGCCTACGCGAAAGCACACACCACTGGTGTCCCCAAGCACATCATTGAATACCATGAATACGTTCGTGGGATAATGCCCGAGACGGCAAACTACATGATCTCCATCTCCCAGGCGCAGGCCATGCTGTTCCCGGCGAAGACACTTGGGGCCAAGAGGAGTGAGTACCCTTTCGAAGAGATCGATGCATGAATCGAATGAGCTAACAAATAGATCCAGTCTTGGAAGTTGGCGTCTATGTTGGTCTCTCAAGCTTGATGTGGAGCCACGCTGTTGGACCTGATGGTCAGGTCACTGGCCTGGAGTTCAATCCCTCTTTCGCCAAGCTGGCTGAGGACGCCTTTGAGAAGCATGGCGTGAAAAACGTGGAGGTACTGACCGGTGATGCTCTCGCGACGTATGTGGTTGAATCCCTTTCGTGAAAATGACTCTTTCCTAATAGTTTCGCCAGTCGTCCGACTCTTAGCCCTGCCGAGCCGTATGACATGATCTTCATCGATGCGCAGAAGTCTGGCTATCCGGAGTATCTCAGCACAATTCTCAGGTCATCCCAACCCGGATCCCAGAGCCGCCTACTCCGACCGGGCGGCCTAATAGTCGCTGACAACATCTTGAGATGCGGCCTCGTGGCGGATGACAGCGAGGATAACCCGTGGCGCCAATTCGATTTTGGACCTCAACGTCGTGAGTATTGGAAGTCTGAGGACATAAAGGCTCTGAGGAGGTGTAATGAGATTATTAATGAGTCAGGCCGACTGGAGAATTGGCTTTGCGCGTTGTGGGATGGCGTCAACATTGCTCGACTTCTAGATTAGGGTTGCTTCATCTGGCTGATGCATAGGATAGTTATTTCATAAAGACTCTGAATGGAGAGTGGCATTCTCCTTCCATCCTTCAAAAATTTGAAGTTTCTTCGAAATATTAACGCATATTTCAAGACTCAGTTCCTGATCAAATAATCGAAAGTGACAGAAAATACGTATTAATGCCTGCATCGTTGAACTTAGGATGGTACAGTCACGAACGCCACTTCTACGGTCCATGTCCTGGACTAATATGACTGGGTTCGGTTATCTTTAAAGACTTCGAAGTGACCTCTGGTAGCATGACTCCTGTGCTAACAAGTAAAGTAACAAGCAGTTCTATGTGGAGGCGCAATTATCCACATCGTATATACGAACACAAGAGTGGAAGGCTTTTGGCAGGGATAAGGAACATCTAGGCTCTATCGAAACATCAATTAAAAGGTACGTCGAATGATTGCGGACGGTGTCTAGATTTGAAATGCCAAGATGCTAGCGAATTGCCTCACCTCTTTATCCCACCTTTTAACTCACTCAGCGGCGGATCTCGCACCGAGAGTTCAGAATCAGCAGGGAATTTCAGCTCGAGAGTAGAATAGTAGTACTCCAGCACTGCAGGATAGTGTTGGACAACGGCCTGCCATCTTTCATTGATCTCGTCCTGCAAAGGCTGTCCGTCTTGGTCCTGTTGTCCATCTTGGTGCTCCTGCTCTTCGACTTTGGAAACCTCATCTGTATCTTCTTCGTCTTTTCCCTGTTCTTGTGGACTTTCAGATCCCAGTGGCTGCTCCCAATATCCATTGAATTCTTTTAGTATTAATCCCTGTGACTTCTCTCGTACCCAATTTCTTATGTTGTTGTATATCGGCATCATCACTTTATCCTCGGCTTGGCGCATAAACATCTCTAGAGCGCGGGCCTCACAACCGCAGGCAGTGGTAGCTAGGGAGTTGCATATAGCACAGTCCGGCTGTATCCTTATCACGGTTTCTCGAGGCCGCTGTTCGTGTTTCCCCCATTGTAGAAATGTCTGTAGGATTGGATCATCCTTAGGGTTCGCAGGCGATATCTGAGCGGTAAAGGCGAATCCCCATTCAAAAAGTCGTTGATCAACATCACGACTCCCATCAAATAGACTTTCTTCCACAAATTCAGCGGATGGATCATAAGAATCGAGTGGTCCTTCTAGAAGCCTAGGTGGAGGAAACTTGAACGGGTACGGAAATGCGGGCAAAGATGGATTGACCGTCAGGGATGAAAACCTCAGACCATCGGGGAACTTCGAAATATAGTTTCGAAACCCTCCCCAAGCTTGATACTTTGATGAACCATCACTTTGTTGGATATGTGGTGGCCTATTGCCGAAGTCCTCAAATGTTAGATCGGTATGCCTCTCTGGGTCGTGTTTGATGGTGCTCCTGCTCTGCGGCCTTGACGCAGCTAGGCTGCCCTTTTGGCTGTCTGGATCGTCTTCCTCCTCCGTGTCTTCTTGGTAACCAGGTAGAGATTTGAGGGCCAGAAAGCGCAAGTGTCCCACAACATGGTCTTCCATTTTACCATCGACCTCCTCAACCCCACAGAGTGGACAAGACTTGAACATGGGACCAGCCATACGGGCATTCCTGTTGGCTAAGACCTCAAGTTGAACATCTGTGAATTTTCCTGAGTGGCTGGCCTTCATGTGACTGAGATATTCACTTTTCGCGGAACCCATGAACTCGCTGTGCGACTTGGATATACAGCGCCATCGTAGGAAATGCATGCGCATGTGTTTGAGCCATGTGTCGCTATGACTGTATAACTCCTCGGGCGAGTTGCAGTCCTCAAACAAGCAGACGTATGGATCGAGATCATTCTTGACGTGCAACCTATAGCGGTTGGTTAGTACTTTACTTAGAAGACAAGTTGATGCAGATCAACTTGGGATATTGCCATTAAAATCGAAATTCGAGTTAATGCGACGTACTTCCATTTCTTCTCGACCACAACATCCTGGACCGGCAGAGCGGAAAAACAAAAAGGACAATTGACTTCCCCTATTGCTCCGAGGCACTCACTCCAATCCTTGTCCAGTACCTCCTTGAGTTTCGACTTAAATTTCGCTTTGATTAAAATCAGGACAAGACGCTGCGGTCCATCGCTCTCGTCAAACCCCCTAAGATATTCCAGATAAACAGTGTGCTCCTCTTCTCGTTGCTTCTTTAGCTCATTATACTTCCGCATGAGACTGCCACAAGGAGCAGGAGGGAAGGGCAGCTGCTCCCCATAGTTGCTTAACGCAACGCTCTTTGATACCGAAACCACGGACGGGCTTGAGGCCTTTTGAAAATTCTCGGGGCAGAATGTTGTCGCTGTCTGTGCCACCGATTGCACATGGCTTCGAGGGGCCATTGTAGTCGCTTGACATTCTTGGGATTGATCCTTGGCGATGGTTGCATGGCGAACCTTGGGCCGTGTTATGGAAGGCTGGGATGGCACGTCCTCAAGCTTGATGTAGGTCTTGCCATAGCGAGACCTCCGATATAGGATCCTCTTGCGACGTAGCAACATAGTGCTTGCGAGACGTTGCCGGATGCTATCACTGACCTCAGAAAATCGATCTCGGATGTAGTTGGAAAACAGCTCTTGCAAGAACGGCTCTACATCAGTTCCGTCCTCATCTCGGATACGAAATACTTTCGCTGCTGTGGAATTTTGCGTCTCTCTGCTTGCTCTGCGAATGGTATTCGAGAATCTGTGGAGTAGACTAATCTCGTTCGCAATTCCTCGGACAGATTGGTCAAATGTCTCATCGACGGCTGCCAACAAGCCATCAGATGTCACTGGACTAAGACATTGGAGAATATTGGAGCCTGAACAATCGCAGTCAGTGGGATTGGATCTGCAGCTTTTGTGAAAATCCGGTAGTAGGATCCTCGAGCAGACATGCACCCACAATTTTGAACACGGTAGTCCAACGCTTCTAAGAGACCTATGACAGTATCCTGAACATCAGGTGCCTCTCGCAGGCGATGATCTAGGGATCCTCGGCCCGGGGTAAAGATACCTATGTTGGCTGTCCAGAGGGAGAATCTCGCAAGCTGATCCTCAATTAATGACAGTTCTCGAGCGTGAACAGACGCTGCCTTGGAGAGGCACTGCTGAAAAGATTCAAGACATAGGGAAGCACACTCGACGACGCTTTGTGTGGGTGTTTGCTGCTCTAGAGTAGCCTTGGCCGCCATCTCGTTGATGATGGAGGCCAGTTGGAGACCTGTAATTGATTTTCGTGTGGATTCTGAGGCTTGGTGGTGCTCCAAGTCTATCGTTGAGACCGTACTGAACTCAGATTAATAGAAATAGTGAGCCCCCCCGCTAGCTGTCCACGATGGTCACCGTGCTTTAAGTTTGGGAGGTCAGAAAATTACGGGTGAGGATGCAAAGGCTGTGGCTCTTTGAGGTTGAACACAACGTTCCCTGAAAGCGATGCGGGGAAAAATGCATGTCTCCTCGATGTTGCTGAGCTGAGCCTGCTGTGTTGGAAAGTCACTCAGCCTTGCCTTGGCTGCATGATTATTACCCTGATATGTAGCCAAGGCAGCATTCTACCAACAGAATCTCGTGGTTTGGGACTTCGGACGTGAACACTTGTGACGCGATGATTGGTACCTTTTACGATGGATGCCCAACATCCACATTTTGCCCAACTTTTGGGTCGCTCGTAGTTATTGAATCCTGCTTCTTTACTTTAGGATACTGCCATCGGTCTGATCCAACGGTTCAACACAGTCGATTAATGCACAAGATGACTCCGGTCATCATCACTATCGAAGATATTGACACAGTTGACCTATTGCTGACCACTTGCGGGACAATCCAAGAGATCGCTAATGAATTGAGGAAAAGTGAGAAAGATGCCGAGATCAGGGCATTCTACGCCAACCTCAAGGCCTATTGCATCATAATCCGTGATTATTTGAAGCGCATAAACAAAACTGTTTTTGAAATGAGTAACAAACTCATTTCCAGGATTTTGGACCAACTAAGTTCCGCAGTCACAGCTGACATCGCACCACCTGGGAAGTCCGCTTGCAGTTTCTCAGCTAGCACGAGATTATCAGTACTTAATCAACGCTGGGATGAGATTCAAAGGCAAACTGACGGCAGTGCGAGGCTCCAACACGTCCGATCGTGCACAAATTTTGGAACGGCCCCAGAGGAACGCAATGATTTCATACAATCGCTAGCCGCGTATGAAGAAGAGCTTAGAATGCTATACCCAGAAGATCCATCCCAGTGGACGGCGGATAGTGTCATCCATCAGAAGATAATCAGAGAGCCATCATACGCAGTGTGGAACGCAGCACAGACCATGTTCAAGGCTCTAGTAGCCTGCAAGAATTGTCAGTGTACGCCTACGCACGAATTTGGTGCTCGGCTCTGTTTGGGTACCTATCGAAAACCCAATCTGGGAGACAACGTGGAGACGGATGATGAACTTGATTTCGACATGTTTCTCTCCATGCAGCAGGATTGGCATGAGGTTCATGTCCACATGGCAAAGGAGACAGTTGTCCAGTTTTTCAATCAATGCTGAGACAGAACAGCTCCAAGCCAAGAAAAGGGAACCAAGATTTAGGCCAATGAAGGTGAAAAGACTATGCGAGCCGATCACGAAGATCAAATCCATGGCAGCACATCGCCTCGAGTTCAAAGTCATGCGGGGTCAACTATTCAAACTGCGATCCGAGAGGATCATACCCCTTGTTGACCAGAAGAGCCCTATCTCCCTGAAGCAGTTCCTCAAGAGTGGACCACGCTCCTTCACCGAGAAGACAAAGCGTATTCTTGCTGTGATTCTCAGCTACTCGGTGCTTCATCTACACGACACGCCGTGGCTACAACCGACGTGGGGCTCGTCCAACGTCTTTTTCTTTCGCACACTCACTTCGGCCATTCCTCTTCGGCCATTCATTCAAGCTCAGATTTCAGACCTAGATCACCAACACGTCTCCAAACCAAGCAGAGGCCTTAAACACATTCCAACCCATGGTGAAGTCGATGACATCGACTCAGACGATGTTGAATGGGGCGATGATGATCCAGACGATTCGATTCCACACCACTGTCCTGCCCTCGTTACATTAGCTGTGATGCTTATGGAAGTATACTTTGTTACCCCTTTCAACGATCTGGCCAAGAAATACGGCGTGGACTTGGGACAAGACATGGAATCGGCAGCGCGTGACGCAAATTTCGTCTTTCAGGAATGCAGAGGCGAAATTCCCGAGAACTCCCAATTTCACTACGCCATAGAAATGTGCCTGGATCCGACAACTTGGGAGGATGAATATGGGAACAAGCTAGATAACAAGTCTTTGAGAACCAGAATCTACCAAGAGGTTGTCAGACCGTTAGAGACCGAACTGAGTCAAGCCTATAGTTCCATCTCTATTGATGAACTAGACCAGTTCGCACAGCGTTTGGACTTGGCGAGTTGGGACCAGACCATACAGACATGGAATCCGCAGACTCAAGCCGAGGGGTCGGGTGAGAATGCATATGACTACAGGCAAGCATACAGCAATCCACCAACTAGATCTGCATCACCATTTTGTCCTCAAAATCTCCCTGCGCTTCCGACACACTGTCAGCCTTCAGCAGCACTCTGCTGGGGTGATCATCTTGTTGCTGCCCCTTGCGTTGAGCCTACATTTAACACGACTCACCCAAGGTCTAATGACATCGACTACAAGGCCTCAAGATTCTTTGACGACGAGACTATCTCTGAAGCCCATACACTCAAAGCGTAAGTCATGAGTCTTTTCAACCATGCCCTTCATTATCTGTCGTAGGGCACGTTAGGGCGTGAACATGGAGGGATTATTGGCGAATGAATCCACTAACATTCCTTATCTTGCAGGCGTTTAAGCTACTCAAACTGGAAGTCCAAATACCTAGAAGTCTATACGAAGTTTATTTCGGAGTATCTAGACCAGTCCCGCTCATCCCCAGTCAAGATTGCGATTCTCGATACGGGTATTGATGTGACACACTCAGATGTTGAAGTACGTCTTGAAAACATCAAAGATAAATACAACTGGGTCAACAAAAATCTCAGCACTGCGATCCATGACCGCAACGGCCATGGTACATTCACAGCGGGTCTGATTCTCGACTACGCGCCCGATGCCGAGCTATATATCGCCAAGATTGCTGATAGCAAGCCATCAAGTCCTAGTATCATCGCCAAGGCAAGTAATGGCCAGGTTTCTGGCCAGTCTCTGTGGTCGTGACGGTTTGTACCCATTCTAACAATACCACATCCAGGCCATTAACCATGCAGTTTCGACCTGGAAAGTCGATATCATCTCCATGTCCTTTGGCTTCCCGACGTGTGACATCGAGGGCTACGGCGAGCTCGAGAACTCCCTCACGAACGCCCACGCAAACAACGTGTTGCTCTTTGCCGCTGCCTCAAACAGCGGCGGCAAGCTCGGGCGCGCATTCCCAGCCCGCGAGCCAACCGTCATCGCCATTCATGCGACCGACACGAACGGTAACCGATCGGAGTTCAGCCCCACTGCAGTAGGTGACGATATCAATCTGGCAACAGTCGGCGAGGCCGTTGAGTCGGCATGGCCGGTCCATCTTTGCGACGAAGACGCGAATCTTTGTATCAAATACAAGTCCGGCACGTCGTATGCGACACCCATCGCAGCTGGGATTGCAGGCTTTCTCCTACTGTATGCAAGGCTGCACTTGCCGGAGAAGGCGAGTGCACTGAAGAGCCAGAAGAGGATGAAGATGCTATTAAAGCGGGTGGCCGAGAAAGGTGGAGGGCAGAAGCTGAGGGACGATTATCATTTTGTTGATCTAAGCCTGTATACGGACAGCCTGTTTGGTAAGGACAAGAAATTTATTAATCTAACAATCCAGGATATTTTGAGGAATTGTTAAGAATATTGTAAGTGAGGAGGGTGCAATATAGTCCTATATAAACGATGTAGCATTCATCAGATAAGTGCGTGCCTGTTTATATATTATGCCGAACAGCCATAACGGATAATTGAGAGAAAAGACTTGTGAAGTTACTTCATATCGCCCTCTGGATCACTCTCCACATGCGGCACAGCGCAAGCAACCACCTCATCACCGTCCATCAATTCCTCTTTCATAAATCCCTCCTCTTCAGCGTCTGCCTCATCCTCTACCACGATCCTCAGCTCGGGCCCATCTCTTCCCTTGACCGCACCATCCAGTATCGCCCCCAACTTGTACTCCTCCTCTTTTCTCACCATTCCGGTCTTTCTCTCCACCAAGACCTTTCGCACTCGAAACGCAAAGACAAAGTCACTCCCCCCTTCCCATGCCATATGCTCTCTGTTCTCTTTCTTCCCCCCAATCTCAGGCTGGCCACCGAGTGGCACGCCGCCCCAAATCCTCCCGTCGACTTCGGCTTTAACGTTGGCGCCGACTGCCCGCTCCCGGAGAGATTTAGCCCTCGCACCGCTGACGGTCTTCAGCCCGGTGATGATGTAGATTGGTTTGCGGTAGCGGGACTTGTCAAGGTAGCGCCGCACTGGTTCCGCAGCGATGGCGGCCTCGATATAGCTGGGTTTAGGGAGGAATTGAGTGGTGTTGAGGCGGTCGAAGGTGAAGAAGGAGGTGTCGCTACAAGGGGAGAGGAGGGTAGGAGTTAGTCTCGGATGATCTTGATAATATGGTGGGAAGAGATCGAAAATAGACAGACTCAAAATGTACAATAAACCCGTGATGGATGGAGAAATGCCTCCAGTAGCAAAAGAGTTGAAAATTTCGTACCTTCCATCCCATCCCACACCCACATCAATACTTGTACCTGAGGCGGCACTCAAAAACCTCGTGAATATCCCAAATCGTCCAGCACGAAGACTATCTGTCGAGAACGAAATCTGCCGCTTCTCTGTCGAGAAGACGTCTGCTTCGGCGGGCATCGGCGCTCTGTAAAGCGGTCGCTCAGGCGTCTTGACTGATGTAATGACGCTGCCCAGCTGGATGGGGCCCAACGGTGGAGGTGGAAAGTCCCATGTCGGCACAAGGAAGAAATATGGTGTACGGTTGGCCATCGAAAAGAAAAGTCCTGGTCAAGGATCGTCTATCCTAAATGATGAACTTTAGAACTATCATTGCTGCGGCACTAGAACAGGCGAAAGAGGAGTGATGCGAGATGGACACTCTACTACCAGCACGTGATATCATATGTGTTTTTCCCCAGTTTGAGGTCGACGATTCTGTTGGATGGTGGTGAGCCACGTGTATCATGCATTTCTTGAGCAGAGCGGGGTCAGAATAAGTTTGATATTTTAAGACCTTTTATCTGATTTTGTATTCATACAAAACCATCAGGGAATCATCCAGCAAGCCAAGCTGTTGCTAGAAAAAGCATAATCAGAGAGGCGCAATGAATGATTACCGCAGACACGCACAGTACAGAGAAGCGGATAAATTTAACCTGAAGCGGTATGGGTCCCATGACGGCCCGCGTCTTTCCTCCGGCTATTAGTACTAGTACTACATATTAGCAGCACTACCCTTTTGGGTATCTCACGCTATCGGATCCGTCGCTAAGTAGATTTGGGATTACTCCGTAGTACGGAGTTGATTTCTGTAGTATCAAGTTTCACCAGGTATATATGCCTTAGACGAGACCGATAAATAAATTACTGGCTATCCAGTCTTAGTGAAGGACTCGATTTCGTCATATAACACGGTGGTTCTGAGTACTACAATCCGAATTCTACGCTACTCTATAACGGAATAAAATTAGCGATTACCCCCTTGTCTTGGACAGTCCACGTAGTAGACGTAAAAAGCCACCATCATAGAAAAGAACAATAGGATGTCAAATTTGATGGTGCCATTGGATAGACGGATATTCTAAATATCTAATTGTTCGAATAAGACAGCAACACTTGATAAAGGGATTTAAGCGATACTGTGCATACATCGAGGTCCAACTTATATAAAACGTCGAGCAGTTCGCGGAGTGAGGTCGCGCCTACGCCTAAATGCGATTAATTGGTTACTAAAAATGCAAAACTGGGCATACGTAATATTGCGGGTGCCGATATGCAATACACTGGCTTGGGAAACATCAAGGACAGCCCTACCTGAGCTGAGACGCGCAGGTAATAGTGGATACTCTCCTACCATCACAATATGATTCGTATAAGAAAGTCTCAGGTCGAGTTTAGACTTAGTAATGTCATCCAGATCCTCCCAGTTCCCCGTCCGAAGATAAAAGAGGGATGAGGGGGAAAAGGGAAAAAAAGGATCAGTCGCTGGTCAGGCGATGGTGATGCTCCACCACAGCCTGGAGCATGGGTATAACAGATCTGCTCCATCTCACTACGGGCCATAGTCGCGTATCTGACTCTTAACCCCCCCTCCTACTGCCACACGAATACACATTGTTACCATTGTCTTGACCAAAGTGATAGCATTGCTCGGGTTTGACTCTTGTGATGGAGACACTCCGAGACGAATAGCCTTATGTGGGCCGCCAGCCCGTGAAACCATTGAAAGTCATCATAATCGGAGCAGGGATTGGTGGACTCTCTGCTGGTTTAGCATTGTCTCAAACTGGCCACTCTGTCACAATTCTTGAGAGCGTTCCCGAAATCACCGAGGTCGGCGCGGGCATACAAGTGGCACCCAATGCATCCCGTATACTTCATAGGCTTGGAGTTTTGAGAGAAGTCATGGAGTATGCGACAGTACTTACAAGGCTTAGTATAAGGCATGTATAAATTTTTAGTATGAAGCATCATACCCTGTTTGGATCTCTCTGTAACGAAGTGATCAGCTAATACGACAGTGAAGACGGTATATTAGCGACGATGAGCTCAGCACATCACCTTTGATGCCATATAATGGGCTGAAATATGGTGCGCCTATGAGCGCCATCCATAGAGGAGGCCTGTAAAGAATCCTCCTTGATGCTGCCAAAAAGAGCGGATGTCTAATATTGACAAGCCATACAGTCATTGCGGCCGACTCGGAATTCTCACCTCGGGTTCAAGTCCAAAATCAAAGGTCAGCCGACCGAGACTGGAGACGCGGCTTACCGGCTGCTGGTTCCCCAGGAGAAGATTTAACATAACCCTGTGCTGCTAGGAATGTTGGAGCAGAATGTCGGAATGCGCTACATGGGCCCTGGCGGTCATATAATGGCTTATCCGGTGAAGAGAAACACGGCGTACAACTTGGTTCTCCGACATCCCGCAAACCCGACCAACATGACAGGCACCGAGGACTCCTGGACAAACAAAAGCGACCGAAAAGAAATGCTTGACTTTTACAGAGTTGGTTACCAGCCATCCGTAAGTGGCTCGAACATGTAGACCAAGAAATCTTGGAGTGGAGATTATTCGTGTATCCAAGGCAGCGTTGCCCTGCTTGGCGATGCTTGTCACCCTATGCTCCCCTATGTAACCCAAGGCGCCGCCAATGCGATAGAAGACGTGGCTGTGCTTGCCACAGCTTTTACCTGTACCTCGAACGTGCAACTCGCCTTACGTGCATATGAAATGATGCGCAAAGACAGGGCTGAACAAATAGCTGCGAGTGCTTCTACGACGGCGACAACACTACATCTACCCGACGGTTCCGAACAGAGAAAAAAGGATGAAGCAATCATGAAGGCCAATGAGGGAACGGAAAATCCAGACAAATGGTGCGATATGAAATGGCAGGACTTTATGTGGGGTGTTGACGTTATGAAGGACACGATAGATAACTGGGACAAGCTCGTGGAGAAGACGACATGCATGTAAGATGGCAATCGAACTGATAGTAGCGGTTCTATTGCCGTAATACGCCCGAAGGCAATAAAGGAGAGTTAACCTTAGCAGCCTATAGTTGAAAGCAACCTTTTCATCATTCCTTCGAAATGAGCCAAACTGTCTGGGGCGTCTATGTCTTACCGCCTATCACAACATCTATATTATATAATTTAGGAACTGTAGTTGTCAATTTCGGTGCACCCGTTGCTCCATAATCATAGCGTATAGTAAAAAAAAAACTCAAGGTCTACCAAAAAGACAAGTTGCATGCGTAATCTGGGAATCGAACCCAGGGCTCCCCGACGTTGCTCGGATGGCAACGGAGAATTTTACCACTAAACCAATTACGCTTTACATGTTTAGGACTTTGAGTCTTTGCATTGTCAAGGGTTTGCGGAGAAACATTGCAATGCTGGAGGTTCAATGTTTATTGGGTCTCTCTCCATCACGGGGCAACACTGCCAAATCCTGAAATTCCATATTCGCAACAAATCAAGACAAGATCATTATATATGCATTTAAATATTCAAGCATTATGCAGCTAATTATTTAATCTTCGCGAGTGCTTGTTTTTTTGGTTAGACTTGGTGCGTTGCCACTGTCGTTGAAGGATAAAGGAAAAGACATATCATCAACTTCACACCATAGAAGAAGTGACGAAAAGAGCAACACATAGTTATATGGGGGATTGAAACGGAATTCTAAACATGAGCACATATTATGTTTCATATCAGCCAACGATTGACACCGGATTTTCCCTCGTTCACAATTCTGTACCCTATCACATCTTCATACGGGACCATGTTAACCTGCAATCCTCTAGATAATCATGTCCAAACACATATGTATCTGCACCAGAAAGCAGATAAACACCAGCAGCTTTCAAATCAACCTTATAGACAATCCAATTGATAGCGGGCTTCTCGTCGAAGGCTCCCCAGAATTTGGCCTGCACCTTTATAAAGTTTTCTGTCGGGAGCATGGAAGAGAGAATTATTATTTACTTAGACACTGATCTCTTTCACTCTCAGAACGTTTAAACCTGTTAGCACCGCAATACTTGCAATTAGCTGTCCCAAATCTTTGGACCCCAAAAATTGATTATATCAATAGTACTGCTTTTTGCAGTGACTGCGTTGGCCCTCTGACGATACACCATTCAAGGCGTCACAACCATCATATATTTGACAACGCTCGTACTAGTAGTATCGACTCTAGCAATCTAGCTCGACGCCATTAGTTAGTTTCCGAACGGCCCCGCGCCGGCTCTTGATGCTTTATTCCGGTTAGTGTGTGATACAGAGAAAATGCCGAGATCAGGACTCGAGCTTATACGGTAATGCTTTTACTTTAGAAAGGGTTATGAACGGTGTTATTCATATTATTTAGAGAGTCTATGCTACCAATGTTTCCGTTTCTTCCCCCTACATGGTGAGAACAACACGATACATCGTTGCTCTCATTGAATCGCCATCGCATTCGCCAGACTCGCAATCCCACCTGTATCATGTTATAGATGTGTGAATAAATCCAACCACGGAGTTGCATACCTGGAACATTAGTCGGCGTGCTCACGAAAAAGAAGGACCAACGCTGCTTCTTTTCGCACTGTTTGGCCAAAGCCTTTGTTACGTCAAAATGAGCTTGTCGACATTCAGTGACGACTTAAATGCAACTCACCTCCAGGTCGAACATCTCACCAATTGGCATGCCCCAACAACTGAGAACGAATTCGTGCTAAAAGCCAGTCAACTAGCCTGAATTGCCCAGGCTTCAACTCTACTTTCCAGGATCCAAGGAGTTTTCGGTGGTGAGCATTCCCAAGCAGGTGCATCGCCAGCTACAGCGCTGAAATACCTAGATAGCCCGTCAGTCCCTCTGGTAGAAAGTTTATGGACGGTGGAAACGGACGAATCGTGAAGCCAGGTTTTGATCTCCTCCGTTTGAGCCACACCAACCAAGTTTGGAAGGGGCACGGCAGCTTCCTCAAGTCTCTTGGGGTTAGTCTTCTGGTATTCGTAATACGCACTTGTGTATCCACTGCGGATCAAGAGAATATCGCCAAGTTCAAAGGTCAAATTTTGGCTCTTGGCAACTTCAAGCAATTCCTCAAGGTGTATGGAGTGAGATGAAAAGGGATCGTACGCCTCTCCCTTCTTGATCTTCCAGCTGTAGTAGTCTAGCAGAACACCGCGACCGACAATTCCATGGTCCGAGAGGGCTTGAATACCACAACGTGTACCTGAGAGTCTTGGATCAGAAATAGAGCCTAAGTTAATCATGCGAGCATCCTACCGGATTTCACTTCCTCAGGGGTGAGGTCATTATAAAATGTCTTCTGGGTGACGTGCCCGAAGTGACGGAAGCCATCTCACTGGCTGCCAGATTGAGTGTTCATGTCAACATAGTCATCAAAGGCCATAGGAAAATCTGGATTCTGCACGATAGTGTGCTTGCATGGATGACGGCCGAAAGATGGCTTTGCCGGTAGAGTTATTGGACAGCTTTTGTCAAAATATCAGGGTGAAAACTCCTTCTCAATTGGACATAACCTTTCTTACTTCAAAGAGACAACATCGCCCTCTTTCAATTCCTCCTCTTTAGCCGTTTGGATGCGTGTGGGCGTGAGAAGATTAATGCGGCCGAGCTTGGAAAATGTTAGAAACGTTGCCATGATCAATTAATACTAATGATAATACGGAGTAGACTCACCTAATGGTCTTTACCCCAGATCCATGCTGTTTCGGGTGGGATGTTTTGCCCTTTATTTCGATCTTTGATCTTGTCAAGGGTTGGCAAGCCATTCGGGAATGTCTTCAATACACTATCCAGTACCGCTGATCTCGGCTTGGCTTCCGGTGCCGCGTACTCAGCAGAGGGCGCCATTAGTTCAGAACAGTGAGATATTCGCGTTGCCTGTGCTCGATGTCTGACTACCTACTTCGTATGTAGATTTACGATACTATATACTATGTAGTTGTGCGAAGATGAGGCGGGTATATTACCAGGTCCTACCCTTGTTCACTGGTCAGATTCCTGAAGTTTCAGTTCGATATGGGCATTGTGGGGACAGCAGGGTATCACGACCAGGGGCCGAGGCAATGTTGTCAAGGCGGGCGATCCGCATTACCGAACATTGGAAATAGCCGAGGAAGTTGAACTTAGTTAGTATTAACATATTTATTTCCTGTCATGAAGCTAGTAGTAGATGTTAGTACTACTCCATAACTAAACTCAATCTCACAGTAATCACTGAGTTGACTATCTCGGCATTGATCTAGGAGTGGAATGCGACCGCTATCATTGAAATATAGGCTTCTCCACTATGAAGGGTTACGAAGTATGTACTTCGTTTGTTTGTTTTGTTTGTTTTATTATTTACGTCCACTAAGTAAACTAGTTACATAAATCCCTTATAGGCAATAGGACGTTAAGAGCTGGCGGCTTGCGCTGCTGTTCGCTGAGTTTCAATTTACAAAGGAAAGAGGGTTAATCTGGGTAGTGTCAATCTGTTTCCGCCAGGGGAGGACCATAAAGGTCCGCTTCCTCCACTAGTTTCTGGAAGGCCTTGCTTCCTATAGGTCCGAGTAGGTAAAAGAGGGGGGTCTCTCCTAGGGGGATATCTAGGAAGAAAGGCCTGACTATTCTGCATTCCGCAAAATGGCCTTGCCGCCTTAGTTCGCCGCACTTGCAGACAGACTCTCTGTTATATCCGAAGCGTTCATGGTACTCCTGGAAGTCCCTATATCCCAATCTCTCCGCCAGGAGCCTATAGAGGATAGGGCGAGGGAGTTTAAGCTCCAGGGGGGAGGCTGGGGCCCTAAGTCCCCACCGTTCATAGCCCTCCAGGGTCTTGCCGAGCCAATCCCGCTCCCTTACCTCTGCAACTTCTTCCTTAATCCATCTTCTAATGTATATAATCGTAGCCCAGTTCTATGGCGCGGCGGGGAGGGCCGCGCCTTGTTTGGCTAAATGGTCAGCCTATTCGTTGCCCATAATGTCCTCGTGTCCTGGGACCTACAAGATAAAGGTCTTGCAGGGCGAGATACTCTGTGCTAGTTTCTGGAAGCATATATACGCTCCTTGTATAGACAAGGGGGGCTTGCCAAGCAGCCTGTCGATAACCGATGAGTTATCCAGGAAAAGGAAGGCTGTTTAAATCATGCAGTCTTCCTCTACGCGTCTAGCCATTAGCTCTATGGCCTTCAGGGCGGCCTGTGCCTTTGCGTTGTAGACCTCTGTGTTGTTGAGGCGTCCAATATCTGTAGTTACTCTTGCTCTGTAGTAAGCGACCGCTCCCCAGCCCATATTCCCTCCAATTTAAAACCTATCGGAGTAGGCTAGGACTAAGTGGGGGGGGAGGGAGTTAACTAATTCCAGGTGTTTCCTTACTGCAGTTAATTTGCCTATACTTTTTAGGTCGGGATTAGGGAGAATATACAGGGACTTTTTAGCGAAGAGGGTGGGTCTGCTGGTTCTGCCAACTAGGGCGGCGGTGCGTTGAAGTCTGGTTTGTGGTAGTCGGGGAGGGAGTTTCTTGTTAATGCATTGACTGATCGGGTAGTCCCGATCCAGTCCCGCGAATCTCGCTGCGCACCTGAGTCGGGCCTGGGCTAAGGCGACGCTGGCTGTGGGGACCCCTGACTCTCTGTATAGGACAGGAACGCTTATAGTCTTCCAGACCGGGAGGACTGCCCTTGCCGCAGTCTTGAAGGCTTTGTCTATTTTGTCTATTAGGCCGGACACTCCCGTGTTCACCTGCTTAGTAAGGTCGGTTTGCGATTGTCGTTTATGCCCCGGCCACCACGCTTTTATCCTGTATAGGGCGATGGGGAGGACGCAGGCCTTTGCGGCTTATGCCACAGCCTCGGGAGGTGAGCCCTTCCGAGTCTTGTTAAGCGATCTGAGGAAGTTGGAGACCTTGTATGCTTTGCCCGCGAGCGTTTCCACATATTTCTTGAAGGAGAGCCTTGAGTCGAGGTAGACCCCCAGCCACCAGATATCCTTTTTAAGCTGGACTGGTTTTCCCTCTATTATAATGCCTTCTTTATAAGTCTGGCCTCTTATATGGTAGAAGTGCAGCAGTTCAGCCTTAGCGTAGTCGAAGGATACCGCATTCTCTGCTCCCTACTCTAGCGTCTTGTCGAGCGCCTACTATACGAGGGTGGCTGTTTCTTGGGTGGACCCCCCTGTGATAAGTATAGCGATATCGTTAGTGTACCCGAAGCGAGATTGTTAATCTTTGAGCCGGAGGATCGGGCTGAAGTAGAGCATTGATATGATAGGGGAGATGGGGGACCCCTGTAGGGCACTGCACTTGAGGGCGAGGTCCGGTAAGTTAGTCCTGTCTCCTTTGCGGATGGAAGCGGTTCTGTTGCTTATAAAGGACTCTGCCTATCTTATGAACTAGACAGGCCAGCCTTATTGCCTAAGCTGTAGGACTAGTCTGTTCTTTATAACAATATCAAAGGCCCCAGAGATATCGAGGGTGAGTAGGGTTGCGACCTCCCCTCTGCTTAAGGCAACTTCGACATTGTGAATCAGGCAGGCGACTAGGTCCGTGGCCGCTCTTTTAGGGAGGGCTCCGAAGTACTGCTTTGGGAGGATTTTGTGTTCGAGTGCTAGAAGGGATACCCTTCTAGCAAGTAGCCTCTCGAGGCCTTTTCCCACGCAGGATAGCAGTGAGATAGGCCTGAAGGCTTTATAGGTCGTATAAGTATGTACTTCGTACTTGGTACTCGTAAATAAATTATCAAGGCAAAAATCTCTCTCGTGTATGCAATCGTACATTAGCCAAAATGACATATCTGTAAGTCTCTAGAAGAGGCACGATGGGGGGCGTATAATCCCTCGAGTTGTGTCCCCTTACCTAATTGACGATTTTCACAACGCCACCAGCCCTCCGTGTCATAGGAAAAGAGGAAAATATAGGCGGATGCTTCCAGATTGAGTCGACCACCAGATAAGCAGAGCCACTATTACTTCATACTTCCTTGTGCGATGTGAGATAACTAACGGGTACTGCTTCGGCTCTGTCAGCTGTTGGAACTTGCCTCCCTATTTTGGACTCGCCTGGCGCCGATGCTGATGGCATCATAGTAGCAATTCACGGTTTTCTGGTGTAAGACCTTTTTCTTTGAGTAAGGCAATCTTCTTGATGTTTTGATGTTCTGGCATATTATGACTGAACGTGGGACGCCTTCCTTGAAGCATGACGTTGGGGAAATTCTTTTTATTCATATCTCATCTTTGAGTTGCCCTCTAGCATCCCATGTTCATCACTCGCTGCTATATACTACATCCGCCCTGGGGTATCAGGAAATCGTTGCTCACTGTTCCTCCTGCTCCTCCACTGACTTCGTAAACCCACTCCTCGTGACCACCAACTCCGATAGTGCTCTTAGACTGCGCGCATCCATGAGGTCAAATACCGAGACGTCCGCGTCCAGCTGCTTGAGGATGAAGGTGCGGATCTCGACAGCCACCAGCGAATCGACACCGAGTGCCGTCAGGGCCTTGCCCGGCTGGACCTCGTCTGGCGGAATGTTGAGCGCGCGCACGAGCTTCGTGGCCAGGGCGTCATAGGCGATATCAGCCCCTGCATCGACAGAATCGGCTGCCGCCAGCAGCAGTCCGTAATTGACGCTCCGGCCACCTTGCCCTGCGTCATCGCTGCTGCTACGACCCTGCAGGCGGATGCGGTGCAGGTGTGTAAACATGGGATCGTGGAACCAGCCCGGCTCGTCAAACCCAGATGTCGTGAACACCTCTGGTATCTGCAGGCCAAGCACGACCTGCGTCTTGAGGTTGGATGATGTCGGCGTGGGGAGCCCTGGATCACACACTGTCTCAATGATGGCGAGGAGCTCATCCTCACGCATTCCCTGAACTCCCATCTTCCGCATGTGTGTAGTCAGGTCTATGTCAGCGACACCCTCACCCTCGGCATGCTGGGATCGCTCGGCAACGTAGCCGACCGAGAGGACAGAGCCAACGTCGATGGACGTCGCCTTCTGGCCGTTAAGGGCGCGGTGGCGCGCCAGGGCGTCTTGGTAGGTGTTGCCTACGGAGTAATTGGCCTGGCCTGGGTTACCCACGATACCAGAGATGGAGGACAGGAGGACGAAGAAGTCCATGTCCTTGGGTAGGAGTGCGTGCAAGTTCCATGACGCGTCCACCTTTGGTCTCAGGGCCGTGTAGTACTCCTCGATGGTCATGTTGGAGAACATTGTGTCCCTTAATACCATGGATGCCTGGATACATCCTCGTACTGGGGGCATGCCCTCCGCGGTGCAGTAGTCAAGAGCCTTCTTGAGTGCTTCAGCGTCTGAAACGTCACATTTTGGCGACTTGACGACTACACCTTTCGATTGGAGCTCCTCGACTAGTTCCTTGGACGCCGCATTCGATGCTCCCGATCGAGACAAGATAATCAGGTACCTGGCACCGCGTGATGCTATCCACTTACAAATACTCTTTCCGATGCCTCCGAAACCTCCACAAACGACAAACGAGGCATTAGGGTCCAGAGTGTAGGTGCTCTTTCGGCTTGGTACGATCTAATGTCAATCATTAGTAATAGTTCATGAGCCATATCAAATGCCCAATTGAATGGAACCTACCGGGACGATATCCTTCTCATCAGGGACCAATATGATCTTGCCTGCGTTGGTTCCAGCTTGCATTGAACGGAAGGCTTCTTGAACCTGCGAGAAGGGTATTTGATTCAAAGGCACGATGTCAGAAATCTTTCCCTGGCGGACGAGATCCAAGAGCGCGTTCAGGCAGCGTGAGAACCTTTCGGAGCCTGACCTGGCCATGAAGCGGAGGTCGACACATTCAAACCGGACGCAATACTTAAACTTCTCCATGTTCAGTCGGGCCGACGCATAAATGTCCATCTTGCCTATCTCAATAAAGCGACCGAAGGGCGCCATGAGGTCCCAAGTGGCACGCAGAGCATCACCAGAGAGGCAGTTGATGGCCACATCGACACCTCGGCCCTTGGTCATACGCATAATACCCTGGGCAAAGGTCAAGTCTCTGCTAGAAAAGATGTGGTCCTTGGGGATGCCATAGTGATTGATGAGGAGATCACGCTTCGCCACCGAACCAACCGTAGCAAATATCTCTGCTCCTCGGATCTTCGCCAACTGGATACACGACTGACCGACACCACCAGCACCTGCATGGATGAGGATCGTCTCGCCAGGCTGGAGATTGGCAGATTCGTAGATGGCCACATAGGCCGTGATGAAAACGACACCAAACCCAGCGGCAAGGGCAAAAGACATGTTTTCTGGTATCTTAGCTACGCACTGCTCTTTAGTACGAGCATAGGTAGCAATGGTGCCAAGGCCGTCGCCACAGACACGGTCACCCGGCTTGAACTTGGAGTTCGGCCCTGTGCGGGTAATGATACCAGAGGCTTCGATACCCAGCTCGTTTCCAACGACCTGCCCCAACGAGACCATGATGTCGAGGAAGTTCAGGCCTGCAGCCATCACCTTGTACTCCACCTCACCTTCTTGTAGGGGCCGGTCATAAACGGGATCATCGATGAAGAAGAGGGTATCTAGAAGACCGGGTGATCCAATGACGAGCTTAAGGGCTCGGTTAGGGTCACCTCCAAAGGCACCTGGCTGAGGTGGTGCCTGCGTGGTCTTGCGCACAAGCGCGTCATTCATGTAGGTGGCCTCCACCAGTCGACTTATGTGAATGACGCCGTCCGCAGACTCGCAGAAGCTATTGTCGATGACGGCGTCATTGTCCGGTTTCGCGCACAAACTGGTGCTTATGATGGTCAGAGCCGAGTTTGCTACCGCCTGGGCACCCTTGATCTCCTCGATCGAAAGAGTAACGAATCTGAGCAGTGGGTTCTCCTGTCGTGCGACCCTGGCAAATCCAGTGACCATCTCGCTCTTTGGATTCCTAGGAGCAGGGCCGCCGCCTTCACTGAGCCACACTATGGAATCCAAGTCTGCCAACATCTTCTGGAGGGCCTTGAAGGTCGACTCGTCCAGACTTTCAAGAAGGGCCGTTCCCTCAACATCGTGTAAGAAGACGCAAAGCTTCTGTTTCCACTCCACAACTGGCAGCTTCTCGAGGGAGATAATCTCACATGCCGATGTACGAGATGAAGACAGCAGAGACTTTTTGAGTTCTTCTGCGGCGGATAGCTGCAGTTCAGACTTCTCATTGATAACGATGACTGTGGATGGCAACGCGCGAGGCGGCTGCTGTGGACCATCAGCCGTCGAGACGAGAACACTATGGAGGCAGTTGTATTCGGCGGCAGGGCCAGAAGCGTCTTGGAAGTTGAGATCGATACCACTGAAGCCATTGCGCTTCAAATGCGCGTCCCAGTCAGCGACCGACAGTGGTGCGCCCCAGCGGCGGTTCGGCTCGTCAGATAGCCACCAGCCAGGGAGCAGACCGAAGGAAAAGGTCGACCGCAGAGTAACTATGTTGGTCACTTCGTACATGACCAGCTTGCCGCCTGGCTTCAGGAGCTTACGGACCATACGGAGGGTGTTGTCGATGTTCTTGGTCGCATGGAGGACGTTGGCGGCGATGATGACATCGTACTGTTCTGCCTCGAATCCCTGCTGTAAGGGGTCGTTTTCGATGTTCAGCGTCTGGAACCTCATGCGGTCAGCTGTCTTCTGTAGTTTCTCCTGTGCGGGTTCGAGGAAAGACGGCGAAACGTCCGTGAAGTCGTAGCGCTCGAACCGCGGCGCACCACGCTCAGTCTCTCCATGGCGGCAGAGCGTCTCGATGATTGGGATTGTCGCACCGCCCGTACCACCGCCGATTTCAAGGATAACAAGATTGTTATTCTTGTGAGCCAGGACATCGAAGTACTTCGACATGTGCTGGTTACCGATCTCAATGCCTGTTCCATGTCTGTACACAGGCTCCGTCATCTCAGGTCTGAAAAGCGTCTCGAGCGCATCGACAGCCCCCTCGAGGACATCTCCGATGCTGCGACCGATGGCCATTGTCAACGGTCCTTCAGGGCACATATTCTCCACTTCTGCCTCAAGGGCAGCAAAGGCAGCATCATCTTTTGCCAAAATCTCCCAGTCCTCCGTGGCGTGAAGCAGTTCGCCTCGGGCGTAACGTTCCAGCTGATACTTGGCCCAGTCCACATACTTCTGGAGCCATGGCTTCGATTCTGGGACTTTACCAGGCACATATCGTCGATCAAAGTATCGGCGTAGATGTATGAAACATAGTGTCTCTAACTTTGCAATAATATCAGTTGGGTCTTTTCGCGCCAGAGCTTCTGGCAAGGCGAACGCCTCGTTGGCGAGGGATGCCTGGCTCAAGAGGGCTGCATCGGGTTTCCAGTCGACGTTATAGCAGATATGATAGTGAGCGTCATCTCCAGAATCCTTTGCATGACTAGTGACCAACGTGAGCAAGAAGCCATCGAGAGTGAACAGGGGTTTCTTCGTGCGGGAGTCGACGCCTCTCATCGTGGATGAGAACTGTCGTAGACCATAAGCCTGCGATTTGGCGGTTACCCGAAGGGAATCATATGAGCTTTCTGTGTCGGCAGCTATCCAGAGCTCATCGATGGAAGCGGGAACGAAAGCCCCAGTCGACTCACGTCCACCTCTGGTGTAAGCCACCGTCGAGAGCTGGAAGATACCGTCGAGAGTAGTGGGATGGATAAGATGCGGTTGGACATGGCCAGATGGTACCAGCGCTTTGTTGTCTGGTGCTTTTATCGTAGATACAACCCCAAGCTCTTCGTCGATGGAAATATCGTAAACAGTCTGGAAAGTTGCGCCATACTGGGTTCCAACGGTACCCAGCAACTCGTAGAGTTGTGCCCTGTATACCGCGTTCTGACACGCTACCTCCGCATCCTCGACTGTTTGCCTGATGCTCTCAGCCAAGCTACGCTGTTCAAGGCCCTCGTCTATAGGGTTGACCGGCGTCTCATATTCCAATTGAACCAAACCTCGACAATGAACTCTCCACTCATCGTTATCAAAGCTCGACAGCTGGAACTCGTTCCAGGTGGATGAGGTGTTGGACGCACTTTCGGCATAAGGTCGTACGGAGAACTGCGTCTCGACGCCCTCTGCCGTTGTGGGAACTCTTAGCGCCACCTGGAAGACGACGTCTTTAAGCCGGATTCCCTTAAGCACCTTATCCGGGTTCACCAGCTGCAAACTGGCCTCAATGGCCATGACCAACATGCCCGCTCCGGGATAAATAACACTGCCGGTGATGCTGTGATGCTCGATCCAGGGGCTTTCGGACAGACGAATCCAATTGCGCCAGACGGCGTTCGACTTATTCCAATCAGGCACTGGTGTGCCCAATAGGTGTAATCGCGGACTCCGACGGAATCTGTGACCTTTACTCAGCCGGCTCTCCCTCCAATAGGACTTGGTATGGTTGAAGGGATATTGAGGCAGAGTGACGAGCATTTCGGGGGTTGGTTGCGAGATGTTGTCTACCTTACGGGTATTGATGGTGTTAATGTCGACAACCTGGCCTCGATTGTTGAGCCAACCCAGAGCGGAGAGGAAAGTATCGGCAGCTTCGATATTGCGCTTCAACAAGGAAATGTATCCAACGTCCTTTGCGTTAGGCAATTTGTCCACAATTTCTCGAAGAGGTCCTTGGAGCGCTGAGTGAGGTCCAATTTCGACGAGTTCGGTGATGGGCTTCAGTGCCTGCTGTTGGGATCCGCCGAGTTTCTTTGCCTTTTTACGTCTGTCCATTAACATGCTCGATACGGCATCGGTGAATCTAACTGGAGATACCAGGTTGTCGACCCAATAGTCAGCAGATTGTAGCTTACTGAGAGGCAAGCTACTTCCAGTCAGACTGGAATAGAAGACAGGGACGGCGCCACCCTCATTGTGAGCCAAGGTTCCCGACTCAATGTCTCCAATAGCGCGGCGGTACTCCTCAGCGATCTCCTGCATGTATGCGGAATGGTACGCATTATCGACTTTAAGCTTGCGATTAAAAACAGATGCCTCGTCAAGCACCTCCTTCAATGCGTCAATCAGCTTCTTACTGCCGCTGACGGTCACATTTCTGGGGCTGTTGTAACAAGCAATAGTGAGTACACCAGCACCATGAGCAGCAGTGACTGTCTTGATGTGTTCGAGCGTCTTCTCTGGATCTGAACCGACCGACATCATGGCACCGTCGCCCAGCGACTTGGCCAGATTAGCAGAGAGTAGACCACGATGGTATGCAACCTTCCATGCGGTCTTGCTGGAGATGGCTCCAATGGAGTAAGCAGCGGCAATCTCACCGGAAGAGTGGCCAACAACAGCCCCAAATTGGATGCCGAAATCCCTCAAGACATCGACAAGGGCCACCTGTAGAGCTGTGCAGATAGGCTGACTATATGCTGCATTATCGATCGAGGAACTATCTTTTTCCTTCAATAGCTCTTCAATCAGTGACCATGAGCATCCAAGCTCCTCTGTCAGGTA
This sequence comes from Hypomyces perniciosus, assembly GCA_008477525.1. NCBI lineage: Eukaryota > Fungi > Ascomycota > Sordariomycetes > Hypocreales > Hypocreaceae > Hypomyces > Hypomyces perniciosus. Next base: position 3,109,580 of record SPDT01000003.1, read on the forward strand.
AAGGCTTGCATTGTCGAGGCTCTGGCGGAACACGTCAAAGGTTACAAGCTCACGGCCCATGGCAGCCCACTGGGCCCCCTGGCCGGTAAATATGAGGCCAACCTTGCCATCAGTACCAGCGCGGACGGGGGCCGGGGAATTGGCCAGAGACTCGAGCAGCGAGGTCAAATTGTTGGCAACAATAGAAGAGCGCCAGGGGAAGGACGTGCGCTTCGAAGCAAGCGTGTAGCTTAAATCGTTAAGATAGGCCTCCTCATCGGTGCCTATCTTGCCCAGTTCTAGTTGCTTCTCGAGATATGATCGGTACGACTCAGTAACTCTCTTGACACCACTCTCATCGTAAGCGGAGAAGACAAAGATTCGTTTTGTCCCTTCTGCGAGCGAAGCGCCGTTCACGCCATTAACCCCATTTGACGTCGTATGATCATTTGCTCCATTACTCGTCTCTCCACTCTGGGGTACCTCTCCATTGCTGTGATGACTATCTGCGATTGCCAGATATCTAGGAAGTTTCGGAGATACGACTGTCCTATGCACACCTTTCAAGCCACGCGAGGTGAGGTAATTATACGCATCGTCAATGATGACATGAACATTGCTGCCACCATAACCGAAAGTATTTACCGATGCCCGTCGCAAGCCGTCACCTCCAGGCCAGAGGGTGTTCTCGGTCGGGAATCTGAGATTCCATGCTTCTGCGGGGATCTTGGGGTTGACTTTCTCCATGTACAGATTTGGAGGAATGATGCCACTCTCGACAACACCGATGGCTTTGATAAGACCAGCGACACCAGCTGTGGCCTCCAGATGGCCGATATTGGTCTTCAAAGCACCCACGTATAAGGGGCTGTCGGCAGAGCGCCACTCTGTGAAGACATCGCTAATGGCACTGGCCTCGATTGGATCTCCAACCGGGGTACCCGTTCCGTGGGACTCGAAAAACAGAGTCTCTTCTGGTGTGACTTTGGCAATCTTGTATGCTTGGCGGATGAGCGCTGCTTGAGAAGCTCGAGTTGGTTGTGTAAGACCGGGAGACCGGCCGTCCTGATTTGATGCCATACCGCGGATGACGGCGCGTATCGTATCTCCATCACGGATTGCATCCGATACCCTCTTGAGAACTACGATTCCAAGACCTTCACCGCGAGCATAGCCATTGGCTCTGTGATCAAAGGCATAACAGATGCCATCAGGGGACAGGTAGCCCTGGTCATCCATGAAAATGTTCAGGTCTGGCATGAAAAAGAGATTGCAACCGCCCGCGACTGCCTAAGCAATTTTCAATCATGTTAGCACACCGTACATGTACAGATGTATGCCCGGGCTTCCCATATTAGGGGGGAGACGCATGGGGACATACCATGTCGACTTCACCAGATCTCAGACTATTGTAACCCAGATAAACCGCATTTAAACTGCTGGAACACGCTGTATCGAGCGTTATGCTGGGTCCAGTAAAGTCGTAGAACCAGCTCAGGCGGTTAGACAACATTGCGGAGCCCACACCACTGGGCATGTAAGTGAGATCAACCTCCGGATCCCAGGAGAGGATTTTCTCGTAATCTTTGTTGAAACATCCAATGTGAACAGACGTATTGGAGCCTACGGCCTTAGACATAGGAATGCCAGCTAAACAAGTAAAAAAATCAGTCTCAACTACAAACGTTCTCAAAGTTGGCCACAGGAAAACTAAGAATTAAATCTTACCATTCTCAAGTGCATGATAAACCGTCTCCAGAAGTAATCTCTGCTGGGGATCCATGTATCCAGCTTCATTTGGTGTAATTGAAAAGAAGGGTGCGTCGAAGGTCGAAATGTCATCCTCGAGGAAGTGGGCATGACGCATGCTCATCTGCCAGCAAGAGAGGGTTTAGCCATCTTGTCCACCTTCAAGCAAGTACAGACTTGAGGGATGTAGGGAGATTAAGACGAAGAGAACGTACGGTGCCTGCATGATCAGAGTCTGGGTGGTAGAAGGCATCCTTATTCCATCGATCAGTAGGCACTTCTTTCCGAGCTGAACGAGCACGCAGAAGGAGGTCAAAAAATTCTTCAGGAGAAGCGGCATCGCCAGGGAACTTGAGTCCTACGCCAACAATGGCAATATCTTCATCCGTGTAAGTAGTCATTATTTCTTAAGGATAGATGTTCAGTCAAGAGAGTTTGAAGTCAGGACTTGCTAAGATGCGCAGGATGGATGCAGTACATTCCTAGTTATACTATTTACTTGTTTCCTAATTGCCTCAGTATCATCTTTTTGCCAACTAAGGCTAACAGTTTCCGTCAATATCACGTCAGCTCATTTGTAAAGGATCTACAAGACCTGTCGTAACTGATACCGCTCTCTATTGCCGATTATTCATCAGAAGGAACAGCCCCTTGGAATACTCGGGTCGATTCATCCGACTAGCGTATTTCACCCGTCCCTAGCCTCGATCATGAAGCAGCCATCTCGAAGGAACGAATCCTTAGCTTACGGGGTTCAATACGCCCGACGATCGTATTTCGTGTTTAGATACGGAGTACAGAGGATACTACTTCATATCCTTGGAAAGGTCCTGTCAGCTTGAACACAATGTACATAGACTATTGTGACTGAAACTGCCTCCAACGCATCAACATAAGCATGCTAGAGATAATGGAGTAAAGAACTTTTGATATGAACACACGGGCCAATAAGCTTGGTAATGGTAGTAGAAAGAAAACCTGATATATAACAACATTAGGGTATTTGTCACGCTAGTCTTTTTTTAGGTTCATATAATCTCGGTTTACTAAGTAATACTACCTCACGGTATTTAAGTTCAGTGAAAAACATACAAGGGGGTTCCTGCTCGCAGGTCAGTGGGGATGAGGCAAACAGCCATTGGCAGCTATCTCGTGTCGATGAGAGCCCAATCTATCAGTCATTTTTCGCAAGGCCAATGTTCAGCATGCTGAATAAAACTGGGGAGACTAGTAGTACTCGCGGTCAAATCCTTGTGGGTCGTGATACTCCTCACAGGACTTATAAAATCCATCTTTATGCATTTCGGAGATAAGTGTGATGACAATAATCCTGGTTGATGATTTGCTAGAATAGTCTCTGCTGCTCGTATTCACCTCCTGAATTCGTTGGAATAATAGCCCTAAACCCCCAGTCACTTTCGGCCTGCTCTCAGCAATACTACTCGTCAACTCACTTAAATCTCTATCCAATCGGGCATCTGAGGGCCTCTTCTCCAGCCCCATTATCCAGTCATTGACCGCAATTGTCAAGATGAAGATTCTCTGCCTTCACGGTGGTGGTACGAGCAGCAGGGTATGGGAATAACACATGCTCCTGATTGAGCAGCAGACAGACTGATGGTTGATATGAGCTAACATCTTTACCGCCAGATATTCGAGATTCAAACTAGTAAGCATCTGGAATCTTATGGTACACACACCTGAATCATCAAAGGACTGAGGACAGAAATGCAGGTGCAGTACGCCGAGAACTTGGTGGAGATACATGCCACGTTTTCGATTTCCTCGAGGGCTGTGTCGATTGGCCACCAGCGCAAGGTGGGTTATCGCTACGTCTTTGCCTCCCCGTGATGCATGATGCCATTGCGCATCTAGTTGAGTAGCGAGAATCTCTCAACTGACAACTCCAAGGCATCCGCAAGCTTGTGCCTGAAGCAACCGAATTCTTCGGCTACTACGACCTCAGTCAGCCACGCACCATAGTCCAAGCCGTGGATGACCTGGCCGACTACATTCAGTCTGAGGGTCCCTTTGATGGCGTCTTTGGCTTCAGTCAAGGTGCGGGACTAGTGGCTATGTTACTGCTGAGGCACCACGACGCCATATCACCCATCTTCTCCTTCGCCGTCTTTTTCTGTGGCGCGGGTACTTTTGACACGGAATTGCTCCGCGAGGGCGAGCTTCGTGATCTTGACCCGGCCATTGATAAACAACGAATCACAATTCCAACGGCGCATATTATAGGGGCAAGAGATGAGCATGTGGCCCATTCAAGAAGAATCTATGGCATGTGCGTGCCTGCGATGAGAGTTATGCTCGATCACGGGGGAGGACACGATATTCCTCTCGCCCCGATGAGAATGATCAAGAGTATAGCAGATGTCATTGGGAAAACCATCAGCAAGGGAGCACTTCAATTAGCGTAATCCACTTACCAATTTTGATACTAATTGTATGGAGTACGGAGTAGTATTACTAACCCATCGACTACATGTTTATCAGGCATTAGTGTAACTATGGTAGTGCATACGCAGGTCATCAAACATCAGATTAGCATTCCCAATCACCTATTCAGTTTAGCTCTTAGGGATAAGGGTCCCTGGCAGTTTGCAGTTTTGTGATTATCGAGGTTCGACACGTCTATAAATGGCGCGCCTCGTTTGTCCCGGCATGTGTGCCGGCATCCGAACCGCAAAGCCATAGCCTTCATCGTCATGCATACGAGTATCTACTCGTACTCGTACTCAGTACTAGTATTAGTACTACCGGCTGGGGTGTTTCCAAGGTAAGCCTCATCACACCGGCAGCGCCATGCCGTCCTGCGCTAGCGAGATCCTGGGAGAAGTGGAATAAGCTAGACCTCCGTATCAGGCTCTGTACTCCGTACTCCGTCTTCCGCTCACTCAATCAAAAGTACATAGTAGTGTCAACTTTGCTAAAACAAACTTGTTCCAACTCTTAACTGCTGCCTGTCGATCCGACCGGACAGGCCAGGATCTTTTTGACCGTCAGGCCGGCTCCGGAAGTGGCAAGAGTCCGAACCCAACTGTCTGATCGATTGACTAGTATTACGAATTACACCACTCGAGACTCAATATGGACTTTTGAGATTAACCCAGTCTCTTGTCGGACTCGCCTCTTGACTGGTTGTTTGATTTGCTGCAGGTTTGTGATGTAGGTACTCGTACTATTTTTGACAATGCAGACTAGCGACCGAATTTGCTGTACGTACGAGTATTACCTATGTCTCACAATGATCGGCATTTCGTACCACATACGAGTAGCTCATTTGGCACAGAGCGGAGTCCAGATGGAAAACTTACTCTTCTAGGAGTACATACGGATCTTGGGTCGGTCCACATTGATCCGCATATCTCACACTTGTGCAAAGCCAACCTCGTATTGAATGAAGATTTGGAAGTAGTAGCACGGAGTTTGCGCCAGCACAGCCTATGATGGCATCATCCGCCACCAGAATGCTTTCTTTGGTACCTTTAGAAGATGTATGGGCCCTTTATTTTATAGTACTTTACAGTATTGAGCCCAAAAAAACAATCTTCAATTTGCTACATTGCGATTACGGAGTATGTACATCTTGCGCATTTCTCAGCTGTATAAAACGTAATCACGGGAAGATCATTCTTTTCATTTTAATTGCTCGGCCGGTGTTACCTATCATGGCCCACAGTAAGCAAGACTTATCCCTTGCATTACGTTCGTTGGTGAGAGATTAGTGCAAACCTTGTGCAGACGTCGAACCTGCTGATCTCTGTGATGAGACTGAAACCAACATGATTAATCACAAACCGGGCTGAAATACTTTGTCACAATGTGGTATCACTTGATATCTCTCCCTGCATGAAGTTTTAGGTTGGACATACGGTGAAATCTCTACTCTTGGTTCGCGTAATGGATCCAAGGGCTGTGACATATAATTTTATGCAGAAGCATAAGAAAAAGAGTTATGATATTCTTATGATTGTGAGCAGGGGGATGTGTACGTTGAACACAAGATGTACTTCGTAATCCATGTTAATCTGACATGAATGGATTGCCCATCTCTACCATCAAAAGGAAATATAGACTCACATATCAGCTATGGTGGAGACCTTTGTCCTGATACAACAGTTTCACACACATAAAAAAGGAAAATTTAAGAAGGGCCATTATAATTTCTTCATCACATCTTGTATGTGTGTTTTATCACATCATTCACGTCTTTCACAGGCTTCTCAAAGATGATTGGCTTACTACCCTTAAGACAGTGGCGCTATTGGAAACATTGTTGTGACACCTTCATTATTCCTTGGCTCACCATTTTTTATGGTTCAAGCTGAGGGAGATGATTCAGCTGTTTATCTATAAGAATGTAACCTGTCTCCTCTAATTCTTCATAGGTTTGCCTCTCACCAATCCTTCATTCTTGTCAGATCTTGAGTCTCCCTCTTCCACACAGAAAGTCTACCTCATCATCAGCCGCCATGAAGTTCACAATCGCGATCATTACTACCTCTTACCTCGCGATTGGCAGCATTGCTCTGCCTGTCAACCCACAACCCCGAGGAGTCGCACCCCCCGGGGGCACACCTATTGACGCGGCAACTGCCGCACAGATCGGTTCCCAAGTTGGTGAACTCGTTGGCAACGCCCTTGGTGGAGCCCTTGGTACCAACATTGGCGGAATACTTGGAGGCGTCAACGAAATTATAGCCAAAGTTCTCACAGAGGCCGGCCTTGCGGATGCTGCTGGCAAAGTACGCGGAGCTTGTCAGCCTTAGTGGATTGCCTCATCAGCCAACGGAATAGACAAGCACTTCAGGAGGATGCTCGATATGTCAGCGACTTTGACAGGTTCTGGGGGTTAAGTTCGGTCAACTACTATATGCACCCTCGGAGTTGGTTCAGTTTATGAGAATTTTCATATTAATGGTATTTAAACTGCCCTGATAGGGTATTTCCCTCCCCAACTTTCGCCCTTCTAGTGTCATTACGCTGCACATTGTGTGTAGTATTTTTGATTTGCGATATGTGGTGAAATCTCATAACCTTTAGACGATATTAAATACCCCATTGCTTGTGGTAGTGAAGTTTCACAGCCTTAGTTATACAAGTAGTATAGGTTTACCGCAAATAGACCTCTGCACCCAAGGGTAGCTGCATCAATAATAGTCCCACCTCATAATCCCGTCTCATAGTCAGTCATCAAGGTGTTAAGGCAAAGAGGAGGCGGTCAGAGTTGGATCTTGTGCTCGGGATGCCCGAAAGATGGTGTTCCTCATACTATTCTTCCTATTCGTATCTTTCTTATTGGATATCCACTCGAGGTCAGCCTAGACCACGCCTTCATCGGACAATTTTTTCCTCCTTTAACCTGTGTGGGGATTCGCCTATGTAAGAGCTAACTGCAAGGGTTATCCATAAACTGCCTATAACAGAGGAGCACCCAACCCGGGGCGTACCAACTACAATCCGGGGCGTACAACTAAACCAAATTAGGCATAGATTATAGACTAACCCTAATCTAGCTTAGATACATTTTTCTCTACTTTAAAGACACTTACACCCTATTTTATATTACTATGAAAGCGAGCGAGCAAAGTAGTCCGGAGCGAAGCGGAGGTGTTGCTGCTTTTTCGAGCGTAAGCGTTCCTTAATAGATTCGGGCTAATCAGAGCTAAGACTATGTAATTAAATTTTATATAAAGTATGAAGTTTAGAGTGCTAAGTATTTGTGATGTATATACCTTAATAACTAGTTTATATTAAGGCTAGCGTATAACATATGCCTAATTCGGTTTAGTTGTACGCCCCGGATTGTAGTTGGTACGCCCCGGGTTGGGTGCTCATAACAGAGCTATTGAAGACTATAAAAAATGAACCTATAGCTAGCTTTACCCACCATTATTGGTTCGGCATAACTGTGCGGGAAAGAAAATTCACTCATCAAGTCATAAAAGGAAAAAGCTCACGTGGATATTATTCAGCAAAGATCTCAAGATAGTTTCACTTTGCTGCGCAATAGGTTGGCTGCCGATGGCGGAGATGCTGGGGCTGAAGCTCATGATGGATCGGATTGAGTCGTGTGGGTACAATCGGGTGACTTGGAAGAAAACTTGTTGAAGGGAACCGATGGACTTTGAGATGGCCTACCACGGTGATCCAGGCAGGTACTTGGAGAAGACCGTCGTTGAGGTTGAACAACCGTTCACCACGTTGGGGACTATGTTGAATGCAGCTAGTTACGCGTTGTTTCAGGAGAGCCGACCAGGTAGATCTAACAACTATTCACCACACTAATCGCATTCTCTCAATCATATTGCCCTACGGCTTCTCCAAGTCGGAGACCAAGCCCGCCTTCATGGACGCACGATGGAAGGCTGTCGAATCTGGAGAGGTGCGTTCCCGCCAAGCTACAGAAGAAAGGGGTCCAGACACAGAAACGGGTGAACGTTCACGTACAGGGAAAGGGACCTTCAAAACACCAGAACCGGCTCTATTTCTAGTTCGAGTGCGAAGACGATGAGGATGATTACCGTAAGCAGTTGGGCCACTTCGATTTTGACTCTCAGTTAGTAGCCCATAGGGTTGTTAATCTGCCTTTCTTGTCGTCGAAGCCTAAGCTTACTTTGTCCATCTATAAGATCGCCGATAAGCCGAATGTGGAGGAGGCAGAGTAAACGCCATAAAGCTGCAGCTGGGCGATGAGCCATGGACACGTGGCCTCTCGTATGCGGAATGCAGTAGCTCCCTTACGAAAGAGCAGCCTCAGTTCTTTCAGTGATGCGCGGAAAATGCTGTTGACCATGAGGCTGTCCTTTCCGTAGGTGAATATGCCAGAGCTGACTGCATCAAGCTTTGCAGGTGGACCACTCCACCCAGACTATTCCTCGTATCCCATCTTAATTTGTCTGCTTCGGTAGTATTACTAACGGCTCGCTGGAGACTTTTTGATTGGTTTGCCGATCTATTCCGCGTTGACGGTTTGATAATGTGCGTAAAGATATCTTGTTTACTTCTTGGGTCTGTATTGTTGTCGGGTAGCGGGGCGACGAAAAAGAACCATTGAATTTCGTGAAGACATCATCGTGATTTCCTTTTCCCTCCCAATTTTTCCCTTAATATTTCTCTATCTCAGTTGATTGGCTAACCGCCATGACGACCCTCCATATTGTTCACGGTTCCAAATGGACGAAGCTGCGAGAGTGCTGGAACTATGTACTCCCTACCTTCGGCGCAGATCTTCATAACTGTTGAAGAAAAGAGTGGAAAGATAATTGATGGTGGCATCAGCTGACATCCCAGTACTAGGAATTTGTCTTTCACCCATGTTAAAGACTTTCGGTACCTCAGAGGCTATCAAGGTGATGGTTTAAACAATCCATATAAGCACTATCCGACTAAAATCAATACTATCTTAACAACCACTTTGCGGGGATATGATACAAATGTTGGCCCGGCTCAAATGTCACAGAGCGAGAATGACATTACCCTATGGCTACAGGGGTTAGCTTCCGAGCAGGTGGCAACCTAGTATCTGACGTACATAAGTAGACCCGTCAATAAGCGGATTTCAGATATACAGTCCACCCCCTGAATTATTTATTAGCGCATACTTTACAGTAGAGTTTTTCAACCAATCAGAAAAGTTAGAGAAGAGGAATAATACCTAAAACTTGATTTTTATAGTTAATAATAAAAATAAAAGCTTTTATAGATATATTATATATAAATAATAGTAAATAGAAAGTATTGATTATTTATATTTTTATCTTTTATATAGATTTTTTTTTTTTTGAAAATATGCAATTTATTTTACATTTTATAGGGTTTGTAGTCCTGCGGGGGCGGGGTCAAGTACACGCTAATGAATAATTCAGGGTAGACTGTACCTTTAGTCGATAATCTTCGTCGAACTAAGATCTATCAGGTAAATTAGATGATGCCTAAGAATCTTGGCTATCCAGAGTTGGCGATGGATCTAATCTCGCCAATAATACGGTATTGGGAATGGTGTCTCTGACAATACCGAGGTTCGTTTATAGCTTAGCAATTGAGAGGTGGTTTTGACTAAGGTCCCAGGAGCAAAAAATTTTGCCAGCCACGCCGACGCGACACCAGGATGCATATTCATTTGGGGATAGGCTGATGCAAAGGTCAACCCTGATCAAAGGGCCATGTACTCCGTACTTCGTAGCGATGGTATCACTGGCATTAGGAGAAGGGCATGGTGAAGTGATTACTCAACATCAGGACAGCGACCATGCGACCGATGATTGACTACTTTCTAGGGATTGCACCCATGTTTGCTTGACGTTTCGGTCATCCATTTCTTAATAGTACTGCACTCTTAATTTTCTCTAGGCTCGTTGAGCGGGAAGTCTTGAGACCAGGAAGGATTCGACCTCCTCCAGTTCCTCCAGACAGGCCGAATGTTCCATACCCCTAAGTCACGTCAACAAATATTCTTCCGAGACCAAATGAGATGTTGGCTGATTGCTTACCTGTACGTCTTCAGTGTCACATCAAAGTCCAGGCCCTTCAGTGCCTGCTCAGTAGCCTGAGCCCAAGCATACTGAACCAACGGGTCTCGGTCGCCATGTCCCATGAGGATTGGCGTCTCCTTGTTGAAGTTGCCTTCTGGGATGAAGCTCTTGAACTTATGGTTGAGAAGCAACCAGCTTGACAGACCGACGATGCCACCAATCTTGACTGGGGCCGTCAGTCCAGCAAAGATGCTCATGGCGCCACCTTGAGAGAAGCCTCCAAGCACAATACGATCAGCGGGGATGCCGTTGGAGATTTCTTGTTGGATGAGAGAATGGAAGTAGGTGCGGGACTCGAGGATGCCTGCTTCGTCCTCATCCCGAGCCTTGTCATTGAGGGACTCGTATGTGGAGCCTAAAGCTTTCTGTGGCCAGGGAGATTAATACTTCTCCGTGTCATCGGCATCGAAGTCTTGAACAGAAAATGCTGATTAGACCGGGCACAAGAAGACTTACAATGTCGAACCAGCCTGGCATCTGGAAGCCGCGGTTCTACACAGGCGACATGCCATATTAGCGCGTCATTCAATCATGTTATGCTGACAAGTTGAAACTAACCATGGTGATGGGAATGACCGGCGCATTTGGCAGGACGAACTTGACTTCATCCAACTTGTGTCTCCCCTGCCAGAGCTGCACCGCATCCGCCCAGCCGCGGCCAGTGTCGCCCAGGCCGTGGATGAAGATCACTGTGGCAGTATGACGGCCCACAGCCGGGAAAACGAGAGGAGCAGCTCGTCGAAGTGGAGCAGCCATGGTGTCAGGAATACTGGTGCTGAGACTTAAGTGTTGATTGTCGTCTCCCCTCTTATGTGTTGAGGGGTCTGAGGCTGTGAGTTTTTGCTCGGGCGTACGTGCGCGAGCTGATGATTCCGGTTTCGGAGGTGAGGAGAAGGGGAAAACCGGAGTGAAGATAAAGGCGACAATGGCGACAATGAGAGTGATGACGAAGATGAGCCTCGGAGTGAGATTCAACATGAGCCTCAATATTTAATACGTGAGTGAGATAGGTGGTGAATGAGGCAAAATGATGACAGCGGATAAACGCGGGCAGTTGACGAGTGGAGAAGAATACAGGGTTTTGATTGGGCCGCTATCTAGATCTCCGCATGAAGAGGCATCTCATTTTCTAGCTTCTTCATGTTCCAATCCTTACTTCTCTATGTGTGACAAGACCATTTGAGACAGGGCCGTTGTTGAGCGGAGACTCAAGAAATTCGATGCCAAAATGGTCCATGCTGAGCTGAGAAATGTCAACCTGTCCGCTGAACAGCTGCGGCTTTGAGATGAGTGATGTGCGGGGCATGGACTTCATAGCAGCAGCCAGCAGGCGATTTTGGATTTCGCTCCACTCATAAACCTTGTCGATTACCTGGTCAAGCTGAGCGGTGAGGTTCGCCAGTGAGTTAGCCGGCTTCATCAGAAAGCTACGCATGTAGTCGGGATCCTGCGGGGTGTACACGGAATAGTTGCTCTTCCAGATGGTCGTGGCCAGGCTCTTCTCGTCGAGGGGGTGCGGAAGCGGATAAATCCCCGTGTATTGGAAGATCTTGAAGAAAACCATGCGGGCGAATGACGCCGTCGTCCAGTCATAGATGCACATGGCGAGCTGGAAGTTGTAGGGCGTGAAGGGGAAGAACTGCTTGCCGAGAGCCCTGATCTCCTCAACCGTCTTCATCGGGGCGTCGGTGATGTTCTGGTAAGGCACGTAGTCCTCCTCAATCATCTTGTCGATGAACTTGACGTCTTCGGGGGAGATGTCTGGCAGTGGCTTGAGCTGACCAGACACCCTGTTGGAGACGCTGTAGCATTCTGCATCTGTGTGAGTCTCTGAACACGAGCCGGGCGAAGTACAGCTATGAGTAAAATTTTCTCCTACTTTGCAAAACATTGGGTATCCCATTAGTCAAGCTCAGCTTAAATCTTCCATCATGTTCAATCTTGAGCGACAGGTTTAGAGGCTGAAAGCTTGTCTCAAGTGACGGACAGCGCAATTGGGGTACTGGCTGGCGCCGTCTCACCCATAATGTCGCACCATTCGCATCAATAGCCAGCGACTCGGGCGAGCGAATCTCAGTCAGGTCGAGGAATCCCAGGCGGTCGACAATGAGACGAGACGTCACGCCATGGCCACCTCGATTGGCTTCAGTGGGGAGCCCATCACTGAACCAGAGCTGGCAGGCGGCGAGGATCTGAGCCAGATGCCACATGATGTTTTCTTCGTGTACCAAGATGGAGCCAAAGCCAGAGTGAGATTCTCTACGGAGTACATGCAAATGAGAAAGAAATCTCAAGATGACCTGAGAGAGACGATACCCTACCCGCCCTTAAAAGGGGCAAACGATACCGCTAAGTATTACTCCGGACTCCATGCAGGCGGCAGATTTTTTTTTCCTTTTTTTCCCTTTTCACTGTCGCCAAGTGTCTTAGTGGAGCTTATACTGGACCTGCATGGCTTCCTGGCAACGAATCACTAATGAAGCTACTCTACGAAGTACTCTGTATGCTTAATGGCAAATTCTCAATAGTAATAGAAGTACTACTACTACTACAACTGCAAAGCCCAGGGTCTAGTCCAGTAGCAGAGCCGGAGACTTTCAGCGGGCCGCTATGGGGGTTGCGGAAACCCGCGGCGCCACCACCCGTAAGAGGTTGGCTGCTACAAAGACTGTACTGTACTACTACATACTAATAGTAGAATCTGGTGGTAGAAAGCAGTATTAAATTAATTAACTAGTTGAGTGAATCATTTTATTACCTGTCATATGCATTCCAGGGCCATGTCCAAAGCACTCCGTCATACTCCGTATCTGCCATTCTGCTGGTTAATCCATTTTTGACGCTGGTCAGGGTTACTTCGTACTACTGTCCTCATGTAACCATCCCAATCCCAGCCACCTGAAAACGCCTTAATCTTAAGCCATATCCTCACTACGAAGTACGCAGTATCTCCTCGTTAATCTCTCGACAACCATCGAGATCTCAGTGCCAAAGATGAAGCCCAGGCTCAGCAACTGGGTTCAAGAGAAGCTTCACAGGGTAAAGAAGAAGAAGAAACAAACCGGCTTCCCCAGCCTCCCTAACCCACGGCCACGCGTCTTGACCCCATCAGCCTCACATGAGCATATCGTGGCCACGTCTTCCTTCTTCACCAGGATCCCATACGATTTACGGCGAACAATTCTCGTCTTAGCCTTTGGCAACCAAATGCTACATGTAGATCTCACCTTTGATCATCCCCCTATCGCTCGTGGCACGCGCTGCACAGATCGGTTTGGCAACGTAAAGTTGGACTTCAGCTCACCAAAGTGCTGGAATTGGTGGAGCTCAAACTGCCATCGCTAAACTCCCAACCTAAGATGGAAAGACCCCCTTCTAGGACCTATGGGCCCATGGGCTGATTTCTGCCGCATTGGGTAAGTAAAGAAGGTCTGCGAGGCATGGGGTGGAAAAACGCCAGAAGAGTCCAGAGTCGGAGTCATGGGTTGGTTATTATCCTGTCGGCATGCGTGAGCAGAACACCGTATCCAATGCATCATGCGGCGCATGACGAATGTTAGTATAGCTACACGGAGGGCATCGATGTCTTATGCGGCACGAATACCTTCCATATGGCTAGCGAGGCTCTAATCTCACGTCTGCCCGAACTGTTTCTGCCACAACGGCTTGCTGCGATATTGTCACTAGAAATCGTATGCAAACTCAGACTTCAGACACAGGAGAACGATACGGAATGCCTAGATGCGGATCATCTACAATCCCTTCTCAGCCAGGTCTCATCAAGCTTTCCCAATCTACATCAGCTTAACATAGGTTTGATACAGAGTCACATATTAGCCGCAGCATTCATGTTGAAAGCACGATGAAGACGTTTGATCATTTCGCTTCTCAGAACTCACATATACAGTACTTGTACATGTACACCGCACTTCCAGAGACTCTATTCTACCATATCTGGTCAAATTGTTGGCACACAGCAATCGGCAAGGATCCAACACTGGAGCCAAACTCACATCTGCAAGTCTGGCGCCAAGTCAACGGCGAGTATGCTCTCAATGTAACGCACAATACTTTCCCCACACCACCACCACCACATACACAGGAGACCGAGAGCGAGGAATCAGCTCCGGGCTATTGGATATTCCCCGGTCTTGCTGATGGTTCTCCTCCGAGGACTGCTTGTTTCTAGGTAACAGAAACTTCTCGGAGTGACCACCACTAGCACGGCTGTGTTCCAGGAGCGTGTTGAATCAGATTGGGATGCCCCCATAAGCAGCCGACGATAACCAGGTTCCTGTAGCCTTTTCCGTTAGATTGCTTCAAATTGCTATATTAGCGTCGCTCACAACATAAATCCACGCCATTTTCTCATTCTCTCAGCTAGTATTAGGAAGCACGACGGACGAACGAAACGCTAACCAACACGATTAACTACATTCTAATATCCGGGTAGGAAGTTGTCACACAAGCCATGCCTTGATACAAGGACGTAACCAGATGGTTGAGCTCCTCAAATCCTTGCTTCCCACCTTGAAAAAAGTCTCCTCAGAAGCTCAAAGCCATATTGGAGCTCGGATATGATGAGGCCCTCTGGGTACAGAGCATAATGACCACAACCTTCAAGAATGAAGGAAAACATCAAAAATACATACAACAGCCGGTGTTCGCCAGTGGTCACCCACCTGACTACTAATCTGCCTCTTATTGGCTTGACTATGGGAGAGCGGACGGGATCCCGTATATTCCAATAGATATGGTCGTATGTGCTAGTTGTGCTGTTAACTCGCATTATATCCGCACCAGCCAGTATACAAACAGCAAAAAAGGAAAAAAAAAAACATACAACAGCCGGTGTTCGCTGGTGGTCACCCAGCCAACTACTAATCTGCCTCTCATTGGCTTGACTATAGGAGAGCGGACGGGATCCCGTATATTCCAATAGATATGGTCGTATGTGCTGGTTGCTGTCTCAACTCGTATTATATCCACACCTGCATTCGAAGAACATGACAGTAAAAAAGGCAAAAAAGGAAGACATACAACAGCCGGTGTTCGCTGGTGGTCACCCACCCAACTACTAATCTGCCGGTTAGTGGCTTGTCTATGGGGGAGCGGACGGGACCCCGAATTTTCCACTACCTATGGTCGTATGTGGTTGGTGAGGGCTTCAGTCAACCTATCATTATCCCGAACACCGTCTATAGAAAACACTTGAAAAAATCATTAAAAAAAAACAGACAATAAGGTAGCCGGTGTTTGCCAGTGGTCACACACCCAACTACTAATCTGCCTCTCATTGGCTTGACTATGGGAGAGCGGACAGGGACCTACCCTAATCATTGAACTTCCCCGAAGTTTTACCGACCTGGTCCTCCGTTATCTGATAAAAACCAAGTAGAGCATCGAACTTCACACTTCAATAACTTCTCCAATACAAAGTATCTACTTGGTTCCTAATTATATAATATATATCAGTTTATGCCTTATCCTTAGCGCTATCACATGACATTATTCACTAGTCACGTGAAACTTACTACTCCATCAAAATTGCCGTTACCGATAAGCCTCCTTACTTTAACCAAATACGGTTACTTCGTACTCTATTACGTTATCTGCTTATAACCTTAACACAAAGTGATTCCAGTACCGATAATGATTATTTTTCGGACTACTATTAACTAAAATGGCTTGTTTTCGAACCACTCTAAGCCGAGACACAGTTGGATGGCAGTGAACGGCGCGAATTTGTTGCCTGACGCATCTCTGCCCAGTCAATAGGGATTAAAGTCACGAAAAAAAAACAATGCTAAAGGTGAATAAAGGATTTGTTGAATGGATTGTGGATTAAAAAGGATGCTCATTGGCGGTTGCAAAAAAGATTCAGTAAAAGAGCAAAAAAGAGGACATACAACAGCTAACGGCAGGATGCTCATGACAAGGGCCACTACGAAATAACTGGCTCTTTTGACGTAGCACTAATGGTTTTAAGCTGCTGTTCCGCCGCTTCTCCGTCGCCCTAGCAGTAGCTCAAAGCTGCATATCGTTTCATCCCAGAATCTCCCGCTGCTTGGAGACGGTGATATTGCTTCGTGATGACGAGGCGAAGGCAAGGTACTGCGGTCGGGACGATATCTGGCAGACACGTAGGTAGGTATATGTTATCTTTTGGAGCAGAAACCTCGTCAAAAGACCTAGCCAAAAGGTCACGCAAATGTTTAACCGAAAGGGCGGATAAGAGCTCGTTCGAGAAAGGTATCCGTGTAATGTTGAACCAGGATGCGCAAAGGTGTACCTTGCAGCATTCACAAGGTTGATCAAAGACCAAAATCTCCTCATGCCCCTGTTCGTCCGTCGCCGAGATGTTGATACTATTCGAACTGGCCATGATAGTGAAGCGTCTGGGCAAAAATAACGTTCACAGACTGATAAAGTATCCGTATAGACGTTATCAATGTTCAATAAACACTTTCAAGTAAATATTGTGCCCCTCCGGGTGTGCATCCACAGGTACAAGTACTGCTTCATACATTGACACCTGCCAAGGCTCAACAAAATGAAATGACAAGTTGGAAAATGATGTCCTGAAAGCAGTTGTGGCAGTTGTGAAGCACTCTTTAGAAGATTGGTCTATAGTAATCAGAATAATCTATATTCAAGTTCCACTTGTGTTGGGTGCGGGCCCCCCTTCGAGGATCCCTTCATGATCCCAAGACCCTTCGCCATGATGACTCCGCTCATGTCTTCAGCGAATACGCTGTCCAGGTAGACTGTATTTTGCAGTGCTTTGATAATGTTTTTTAGGTCTTCCCTGAGAAACCTTCTAAATTTGAGAGTAACGCTAGAAATGTTCTCGAAAGTTTCGTTAACGAAAGGATCCTCCTCTAGTTCAATCAAGGATAAGTTTGTGATGGAATTTCTTTCATAAGCTTTCCCAAGATTCTTTTCTGACCAGAGGGTAAGGCTTGGACGGTCATTCATAGAATACGAAGTAACATAAGATCCATGTAATGATTAGATCAAGTCTACTCATTCAGTACAATAATCTAAACCTCCTCCATCTTCTGCAACTGCATGACCAGGGCATTGATCGATATTGACCCCAGATGATTCTTCCGGTACATGTCTTCGTCCGTCCCGCTGGCCGAGGGATTATAACTGCAAGGATACCCAAATGATGCGGCGATGCCTACGAGGCACTCACCTTCCCCTGCCTACTGCCAATCGGTCCAGTTGGCTTGGGAATTACCATATGACTCTGAGTGGCGACCATGGGATGTAACAGACTAACAATATTATTAGAGTGATGATCTCGGGAAATGCAAGCCAGAAGCAGGCGCCAACATACCTCAAGTTATTTAGGCAGCTCATTTATACTATTGCCTAAATGGATAAGCCTTTCGCCGGCCGCTCCGTCAATATTAAACCATTTAATATGCTACTTATCATACTATCCAATTATCTGTCTTTTCAGCCCCTTATACTCCACTGCCAGCCCTATAGGCAGATACAATATACGTACAGAGACTATATCAGTAACAGTGCGGCTTGCGCCAATATAGACGCCAAGCCAGCGCGTATAACTAAACTCCTTCTCACTTATGCCTAATATAAGAGCCTCTTGTGGGATAAAGGGGAGGGATATAAAGCTCTAATACCCAGTTGTAAACGGCAGGGAGCGGATGTGTGGGAGAAGGACTTTAGGTTTCCAGAGCAACTTCTCGGTGTCTGAGTTACATTTTTATCATAAGCGCATGCAAGGAGACTGTCAACCTCGGTAACGGATAACTCCACATCCCGATATATTCCGTTGTTCCTAGCTAGCCTGTGAGAACCCGGATGGTCAGTAACAACCCGGATGGTTAGCAATTTTCATGTATTTAAGCAGCAGCTTTTCCCACCTAACTTGGGATCAGCAAGAGTGTCGAATTCTATCATTTTATGCATCTGCCAATGAGCCCTCATACTGTTGATCTGTGATTGATAGAGACCAAGCCTGGAAAAGCTTTAGGGATCTGTTTTGGCCTATTAAACCGATAAATGTGTTTGATGGTAACACTGAGAGGAGTCTTTTGGATCCGTCGGCCAACCCCACTGCATGTATGGCGCCAGCAGTTGTGTAAATAGTAATACCTGTGATCCAAGCCGTGTAATCTGCGTCTCCCTGGGAGCACAGATCAAGTATTATGCCGCCAAGGATCAAAGTTATTGCTCGAATCCAGTCACTGGGTAGGACGCTAATAATATCCATTCTCTCACTATCCGTTTATGAATTACCAAAGAGACAGTCATTCAGACCAATGCCAACAAGAGTACCATCTAGATAAGTTCCAGTGGACTGAGAGAGACGCGCCTATATTAATATTATCCCAACTCTTCATAAAAAAAATAGCTTTCTTGCTTTTTGCTTTTCATTTAAAGCGGGCTCGATAGAAGGGTCGGAGGCAGTTATCGGTTAACGACGTGACTCCTGATCCACAGCCCTATCTCCCTATCTGGAGGTTGCTCTTTGTCTTAGTTGCCCGGCGCAGCGGTATACAAATCAACTAAGCGGCACGCAACGCCCCAAATTCTTTTTCTATTAGCAAGACTAAGCAAAGTTCCACTTTAGGTGTTTTCAAGACTAGTCTTGCCAGTATTATTGTTGGATAACGTGGATTGGTGGAAAAAGTCCGAGGAAGATGACACGAATTGGAATACGAGGAGGGTATAAAAGGGTGGAGAAGAAGAACGCGTCGCGTTCTTCTAGCACTATAAATTAGCTGGCCGGGAAACTATTAGCGATGAGCGGGACGTTCGACAGGACATAAAGGGGGAGAAATGAATAGAGCAGGAATTCAGGTGCCATTTGATCCTTACAGAGTGAGATGACTGCTGACTACACGAGCCCTATATACGCAACAATTATGGAACGACTACTTCTTAAGAGCACTGGTTAGACCGCTGTCGCTGGTATTATTAGGTATAGAGTCAATCTCCTAAAACTATAGATATGTCTCTCGGATTATCGAATAGGTTGCTGAGCTCGATGTAGGAAGCTCCTTGATTTTTTCAGCTAGCTCTCTAATATTGAGCGGGTTAGAAAGATAGACTTCTTATCCTGCACTGCTCGCTGCAACACGTCGTAGTATTTTGGATGGAAAGGGATGCAGGGTGTCTCTTCCTCATTCTCAACGTAGACGATATAAAATTGAAGCGGTGCCTTCCCTTCTTCAAGGTTGTAGCTGAGGACTTGCGCACTCTTCAGCCAGCGGCTTTTCTTCCGTGGGATCGCTGCGTCGTCGTAACAATAATCCAGTTTGTATTCGTGGTCCGCTTCATCTGAATCTGCTGTATGTTTACCGTCGTCGCCATCTTTGCCATTACCGTCCTCTACTCGCGTAATGTTTTGTCCGTGTGCCTTTTCGGGAGGAACAGCTTCACCGCTGAATTGTAACCCACCGAAGGGTGCGGCACAGAATGCACAGTAGACGTCCCATTCGCCCATGTTGAATATGTTGAATGTGATAGCGTGTTGACGCGTTGAGCTGTTTAGTTTAGGAGAAATCATGATGTTTGCCAGGTAAGGTGGCCCAGCAAAGAGTTACATAGGCGAGTGGGTCTATGCTAGGCTGCTGTCCCCGGCAATTTCTCCGTGACTAAAATCTCTCCGTGAACAACCAGACTGTTCCTGAAACCTACGACAAAATCAAAGGAAATAGAGCCAAGAACTCCAAGAACTCCACCAGGCTTTGGCATATTGGCCACTGTCTGAAGATCTTCTGGCAGTACTTACTGCGTATTGCTTCGTATTCCGTAGCACCACGTTTATCCTTGAAGCCTAAATTTATTATTGGCAATAATTGTACACATTAGTAGGACCTTGAGAGCCTAACGGGTGCACACTCGTAATCATGGACAAAGAAATGGAAGCCGAACCATGGCAAAGAGTAGTATAAAAATATTGTATCTTATAGATTCCCAACATATATTAATAGGGGAGAGAAGTTGGTGATTGACATAGAGAACAGAAGCCATCCGAGTAACTCTTCACACATCACGCCATATCTGATCAAATGAGTGTTCCTATACCAGCAGAATCTCATCATGCCGGTTCATAATAAATAAAAGTTTCCTTAGTCTGGACAATTCCCTTGTCGCTGCGGCTATCCTCACCGCTACCTCTGCTTCCGTGTGATATAGATTTCGCCGGCCGGCCCTGGACATGACTAGTTGTACCCATAACAGTGTCCGTCGTATCTAAGCGATGGTGGTACAACCTCTTCAGGTTCATAGAGCCAATCGTTTGCAAATTGTGGTTAGAAGAATTTTTCTTAGAAGTCCTTGCATTAGAGGACCTTTCTTCACTCGATAGAACCCGGGGCGCTATGGCTTTAATGAAGTGGTTTAGTGTAGAGAACGCCGCGCATATAATGAATAAGTTGGCCTCAATACAGCTAATAGTGAATATTAGAAATTTTTCCATGCTGTGGTTTGCAGAAATATACGCACGTCCAGATACCAATAGGGCCGGCAGCCCAAGTCAAATCTATAGTATTCAAGGCCAATATAAACAGTATTAATCGAACCGTGGAGGTAATGAGGGTCCTAAGGTCACACCAAGGGCGTTAATATCTTGCTCTCAATAAAATCAGGGATAAGGTAAAACAAGCAAAGAGGTACATACGCCGAGCCGACAGCAAACATGGCAAGAAGCCCAAGCTTCTTTCTCCGGGACATCTTCAATCCCATAATCATCGGGATAGGAATGCAGAGAATAAGAATATCCGTAGCGACGCTTAGGCTAACATTAGCCTCAGGGGCTGCTATAAGGTTTATACACGACCCGACGTTTATGAGCGCAAGGTCATAATTTTTCTCGAATGGGTGGCAAGTGAATAACGCAGTGAAGAACATGCTGATGCCAGACGCCGCGACAACAAACATGCTGAGGTATATCGACCAACAATACCAGGCTTGGTGGTTGTTGATTTCGCGGTAAAACAAGAGGATAGATAACTTGGCGAACGTATTTGGTATCGAGTAGAGAACAGAGCATATCCATATTGAATACTGGGCTCGTGTCAGCAGACTCAACTTGTCAATTCTACCTGTCCCTACCCCTAGTGGCTGACCTTGAAAAACATCTGGGCTTTCTCAATCGATATCTCCCATACGTGAACACCTACAAACCCCCCTGCAATGCCATCTAATATAATTTAGTGTAAGTTTTTCCTTAGTATACGTTGGGAAAAGAACGAAAACTTACACAAAACAATGCCTTGGAAGGCAATTGATGTGAACTAAAGAGGCCATGAAAATTCCGTTAATAAAGACATGTCATAGGACACAGCAAACTGGTCGATAAATGACATAGGTAGCAGAGACATACCCAAGCAATTACAAGCAGTACTGTGTGCGTGTAAGTCAGCATTGAGCAAGGAATCAAAGACAAAAAACAGAGGGTGATAGACTCACAATCATCAATACCCAAATTGCGGCGCAAAAACGCCTTGACATAAAGCCTCTGACCCATTAGTAAAGCGGCCAATACCATGCCCACGGCGGACACGGTGTAAGTCGATATGACGGCCTGACGCTGGGGATTATCAAAGTCGACGACATAGCCTGGGGGAGGTGGTACCAGGACGGTGACACCATCTACGGTCGCCATATCGGCTGACCAACAGCAACGCCTGTTGATGAGAGAGATGAGTTAGTGATAGGAAGACAAAAGAGAAAGCAGCATGCAAACAACAAGGGGCTGAGCCCGGGTATTATGTCATATCATATAAATGTATCATCTCCAAGCAAGTTTCGTCTCACCGTAAGTTTTGGCATTAGGATGATTAGGGAATCTTGGTCTCTGTCAGAGCAATCTTACGATGTCAACAGTCTAAACCATACCACTAGGTCCCAATAGATCGGATGGATTTCTTAATACTAGTAGTTGCTAGAACGTTTAATACGGGCGCTTCGTACTTCCTACGACCCTATGGCAAACTTCTGAGGCAACTCTGCAGCGTCGTTCGGCACTTAGGAACGCTTGGTGGCGCAACGGACTACTCGCTAGAATTTGTTACGCCCGTTATGTCTTACATAGCTCACGTGGAACAACCACTACTAATACCTAATGGGGTTTTAGCTGGACATGCCGATATGGAAGACGACTTTACAAATACCGGTAATATCAAATAATATAATTTCATTTAGATGCTTGTGGAATGTTGAGTAAACATTATTTTGCCCCTTTTAATAGCATTCATGTTGCGTATATTGGGCTCTTGTAGTCAGCAGTTATCTCACGATATATAGGCCAAAAAGCACCTGAATTCCGTCTCTATTCATCCCTCTGGCTGATGTCTGATCGACCATCTCCCTCGATCACTAATAGTTTCCCGGCCAGCTAATTTATAGTGCTAGAAGAACACGTGGCGTTCTTCTTCTCCACACTTTTAGATCCTCCTTGAGTCCCACATCGCAATCTCCTTTGTGTTATCTTTAACCGACTGTTCCGCCAATCCATGTTATCCGACAATTCATAATCATCATTTCGGGCTTAGTACGGAGTATACGAAGTGGCTTCTAATAGTACCACCACCATTATCCCCCAACTCTCTCCTGTAAAAATTTTCCCCCGCTACTGGCTGTCAGGGTCTAGTTAGCCAGGGGGATTTTTACAGTACTATACCCCTATACCAGGCGCCTAAGGTCATCTTGGCCTTAACAGCAGCCTAAAGGACTGCTTTTGAGAGAGTTCGCACCTTCATCTGGCATAGGCATAGACAATCACTCGTCTAAAAGCAAGGTATCTCCAGAACTGAGATACCTTGAACCACAAGAGGCTTTCACTTGCCCAGTACTTGCACTTGAGATGGCAGTGTCCCAGCCTCCGATGGAACGGGCCAGCTATATTTGGTTTTTCCTTTACTGAAGGTTTTTCCCACTTATGATCCTACTCTAGAACCTGGATAAGTCTGAAGGTCTAGGGGACTAACTGACTTGGCTGGTGGTCTGACAGAGTTAAAATGGGATAGGAAATCTAGCTGGAAAACCTGGGTTTAGCACAAAGTCGCTCGCTGTGTTTGACACTTACGGGCACACAGAATATCTGCACGCAAGTCTGAGATTTCTATTCAGATGTATCTAGTTTCTGGGTATACTGCTTTAGGCGCCTGATGCCCCTCGGGAGGCCTGGTTAGCACCCATGGCGTTAAACAATAGACCAACACCAACACCGCTGCAAGCTTCCCTCCTACACCTACAGGTACCCCACCTTTTAAGTGCCTACTTACCAAAATTCACAACCTCTTAACTAGCTATCAAGAAAAACAAGCTTAATAACGCTCCCTTACCCCTTTTAGGCATTTAAAGAAAAATAATAAATACTATTAAACTTTAAGTAAACTAGGGATAATTAAACCTTACTACTGCTAGGTAGGCAGTAATCTAGTAATTTAAAAAAAAAGGTACCCCTTTACTTTTAAAATAAAAAGGGACTATAGTCTTTTTATTTATATTTAAAAAATACTGGATTAATAATAAATATATTAAAACTAATATTTTTATTTTTAATTTTAATTTTAATATAAAATTTAGGGTTTTTTTTAAAAAATACTTTTAAAAAAACTTTTTTTCTTTTTTTTAAAGCAGGCTAATAAAAGCTTTTACCTTTAATAATAATAAATAGTTTACTGCATTTTATAAAATCTTTATATAAATTAAAGAAATTAATATAATTAAAAGAGTTAAATAAAAGGTTTTATTTTTAATAATTTAAGCTATTAATAAGTATTTAATTAAATATTAAAAAAAATACTATCTTTTAATTACTTTATAAATAAATAAAGCATTTATTAATACTTTTAAAAGCCTTTTTTTTAAAAGCCTTTATAAACTTTAAAAAGTTAAATAAAAACCCCCTTTTAATTTAATTAATAATTATATAGTTAATTAATAAAGAGATTTATTAAAATAATAACTAATAATAAATTAAATTTTACTTTTTAATTTAAATTAATTTAAATACTTTATTAATTATTAATAGCTTAAAGTAAATTATATAAACTATAATTATAGTTAAAAGTATAAATAAAAACCTTTTAATAAAAAAAGAAAATAAATTTACTTTATAAAATAATAAAAGGCTAGCTTTTATTATAAAACCTAAAACTTAAAAATAAAATATAATAATTAAAAAATTTAATAATAAAATCTTTTTTAAATCCTATTAAACTATAATTAAAAAGAATCTTTATTATTAAAGTTAAATAAAAAGTTATTAAAATTAAAAAGCTTGATAATAAAAATATTATTTACTTTTAAAAAATAAAATTTAATTTTATACTATAAGCTAAAAATAATAACGTTAAAAAAGTACTCTTTACTTTAAGCTTAATTATAAAGGCTAATAGTTTAAAAATTAAAAAAGTATATATATAAAAGAGTTTTTTTATATAAAGTATTTTTAAATATTATATTAATACTTTAATTATTTTCTTTATTAATATATTGATTTTAATTAAAGCTTAAAAAAGTATTAAATTTAAAGAATTTTTAATTTTTTATTAAAAGGCTTTTTTTAATAAAATTATTAATATTTACTATTATTTTATCTCTTTTAAAAAAGAAAGTAAAATAAACTTTAAACTTTTTAATTATTTAACTTTAATAAAACTTTAAATTTAAAGAGTAAAAATAATTTAATATAATAAATACTTTAGCTATTATAACCTTTAAAATATACTAAAACTATATATTATAAAAAATATTGTAAACTTGCCGTTTAATATATTAAAAAAAATAAACACTATAATAATTTAATTTAATATATTAACTGCTTTAAACTTTATTTATTTAATACTTTGAACTATTATATATATTTAACTATTAAAAATAATATAAAAGTACATACTATTAAAAAATAATTTAAAAGTGTTAAAGAATTTAAAATTTAAAAATTTAAAAAAAAACTTTACCCTTTTTACCTAAGTTTAAATTTAATATATTTAAAAAAAGCTTTTTAAACTACTTCAGCTAAATCTTTTACTGCTTTTAAAGCTTAAATTTAAAGACCCCTCCTTTTAAATAAAATAATACCCTTTACTTTTATAATAAAGCCCCTTTAAAATAAAATTAACTTAATAAATATCTTTAATAATTTATTAAAGGAAAGTTTATTACCCTACTATATAATAAAGGTTATTAATTTAAACGACTTTATAAATAATGCTTTAAAGGAATCTTTTAAAAAAATAAACTTTATAAATTTAATTTATAAATAAACTTTATTAAAACTATTAAAAAAACTTTTACTTAAAAATCTTTTGAGCTAATATAAAAAAATAAAAATAGTATTATAATATAGCCTTTTTACTAGCCTAAAAAATAGCTTTAATATTATATTTATTTAAAAGCTATAGATTTATTAAAATACTATATTATTTAAAAAATAAATAAAATCCTACTTTAACTTTTAAATATTTAACCTATTTAATAACTAAAAGGAAACTCAACCTTTTATTTTTATATATATTAAAAATTATTAAATTTACTATATTAATAACTTTTACTTTTAAAATTAAAATATAAGAATATATATTAAATAAAAGTCTATAGCTATATTATTATTAATATTTACTATAAAGCTTTTTAAATACTATAATAAAAACCTTTAAAAAATAAAGTTAGCCCCTTTTAAATTTAATTAATATAAAAGATCTTAAAATATTATATTAAATATAGTAATTGGGCTAAGTTTTAAATACTCTAGGTAATAGATTAGCTAAATAGGCGGATAAATATAACCTAGTCCTTGCCTTTATAGATGCCTTTATAAAAGATTCCGGAAAATATATTAATTTTATTTTTTTTAACTGCCTTATATTAATAATTATTATAAAAACCTAAATATAGGCTTTAATTAATATATAGTTACTATTATACTTTTAAGCTTTATTAAGCTAATAGCTGGCGCAAGAAAGAAATATATCCTTTTTAAAAGTTTATAGGAATTTAGTTAACTAATATATATATATACCTAGCTTTTTTTAAAGTTAAATATAATTAACTTAATTAAAGAAGATTTAAATGCAGCTATATAAATACTTTAAAGACTTTTCGCGGACTATATATAATTAATAGGTAAAAAGAAATACTAAAATAGATATAATGCCCTTTAATAGGATAAAGACTGCTAGATAGCCTATTTAACTATTATTATAGCGCCTTTCAAGATTAATAAATAAATTAAAGTAAAGAAAATATATTGGGTTAAGTAGGCCGGGGCCCTACCGCTTGTCAGCGCTAGGGAGCTCTTATCTGCTTACAAAGTAGATACAAGCTGACATACACATCGCGTAAGCGATGTATTAGACTATGTAGACGCTTACAGTGCATGCATACAGCTTCTTCTTTATGTTAGCTATGTATTTTGTCGAGGGGGAATTGGCACTCCAAAACACACACACAACACACACACACACACCCACACACAACGACTGGTATCGAGCGCGGGAACCGCGTTCCTGACAGAACCACGAAGCGGCGATTGAGTAATGTAGGGGCTAAAAAGATACTGCGGATCATTTGATCATGATGCCGGCAGCCAAAAGCAACCAACGGTTACCTTCATACGCCTCAGCGACTGTGTTCTCACAGGTGGGGTTATGTGTTGAAGGGGGAAGAAGGTTGTTGTTTATTAAACTAGGTCTATCTGTATGTCTTTATACTCCCGTGCTTTCCTAATCCAGTAGCTGCTTAAATAAGCAGCCAACCTTTCTCGGGTAAGCTAACAAGAAAAAATGCTGGTGCGTTGGGCATGTCAGTTACCCCCGACAAAGTATATATATAGCGAGGCCACTACGGCATATTCTCTTTCATAGAATCAAGCTTCGTTTCCTATCTCTCTATACTCCATATAGCTGTGCCGCGCTCCGCCACAAAATATTATATAATATAGTTAAATATAAGAAATATAATTACTAGGATAAAATTATAGTTAAAGCTAATTTAAGTAAAGGTATTTAGCAGGTAGTTAAATAGTGTAAAGCTATAGACTAGTTTTAACCCCCCTCTTTAATAAACAGCAATAAAAGTATTTTAAACCTTAAAGAGTAAGTAGATTTCTTTAAAAAATACCTATTACAGTAAAAGGGAGTTAAAGAAGATATTAAAAATTTATAGGAACTTTAAGTACTAGAAAACCTTTAAATACTATAAAATAAAATAATTATTAAAAAGGAGGTAAAAAAAGCTATAATTAAAGTAAAGAATACTATACTTAGCGCAGATAATATATTAATTACCTTTTTATACTATATATAGCCTACTATTAAAAAGTTTATTATAAACCTTTTTAAAGGCTACTTTAAATTAAAATATTACCCCCTCCCCTTTAATAATATTAAAATTACTATTATATTTAAATTTAATAAACTTAACTATATAACCTATAAAGCTTTTAAGCTTATTTTACTGCTATCCTATATAAAAAAAGGGTTTAAAAGGCTATTCATTACAAAGGTATCCCTTGTAATATTTAAATATAAAATCCTTTTAAAGTAATACTTTAAAGCTTTTTTTAAAAAAGCAGTTATAGATTTAATTGCCTATTTAATTTATAATGTTAAAGTTACTTTAAGTAAAGGGGAGGTTATAATTTTATTTACTTTTAATATTTTTAAGGCCGTTAATATTATTATAAAGAATAGATTAGTTTTATAGTTTAAATAATAAAGATAGTTTATTTAGTGTATTAAATAAATAAAGTCTTTTATAAATAATAAAACTGCTTTTATTTATAAAAGAAATAAAATTAATTTATTAAGCTGTGCCTTTAAATATAAAGCTATATAGGGATTTTTATTTCTTTTATTATAGTAATACTTTACTTTAATTTAATCTTTTAATTTAAAAATTAATAATTTTACTTTAAATATACTGATAACATTACTATATTTATTATAAGCAGGTTTATTTAAAAAACAGTTACTTTTATATAATAAACGCTTAATAAAATATTCAAGTAAAAAGTAAAAAAATATAGTATTTTTTAATTATATTAAAGTTAAATGACTGCATTTTTACTATATAAAAGGCTAAATATATAAAAAAGGTATTAAAATAAAGGGAAAACTAATTTAGCTTAAAAGAATATTTAGTAATTAAAGGTTTACTTTAATTTAAAGCCTTTTTTTAAAAAAATATATAAAGATACTTATAGATAAAGTATATAAAGTCTTTAATTTCTTTAAGTCGCTTAATAAAATTTAAAAAGGCTTATTTATTAAATCTATAATATAAGCCGTAAAGGCCTATATCCTTTTTATTAATTTATATAAAGTAAAAGTATAATAATTAAGGCATAAATAATAATTATAAATTAACCTTATTAAATAGGTAAATATAAGAGTATTTAACTTAATAAATAAAATAAATAAAGCCTTTAAAGCTATAGTAAAGTAATCCTTTTATTTTAAAGGATTATAAATATCTGTATTATATATAAAAAGTTAAAGGTCCCTTTAATTAATATTACTTTAGTTTAAACTTAATTTAAATATAGTAAAGTTTATAGGATTAAATTAAAATTATTTAATTAATTAATATATTAATAAAAAACTTTTTTTAACTATTATAAATTAAATATTAGTATATTACTACTTCAATTAATAGAATTATTAAACCTATACTTTTTACTAAAAAGTCTTTATATATTCTCTGTAATTTTACTTTAAAAGGTCTAAGTAAATTAACTATAGTAAAGAAATACTTAAAAATAATTAAATCTTTCCTTTTTTATTTAATTTTAGCTTATTTTAATAAATTTTAAATTAAAGGGAATATAGGCTAAAGAGTAGTTATTTATTATAAAGTAAAAGTAATTATAAATATTAAATACTTTAATAATATAAAGGTTTATAATATAAAGGTATAGGCTGCTTTAAAGGCTATAAAGTTAATAGTTAAATATATAAAAGAAAACTATATAATTTGAATAGCTTTCCTTTTCTTAAATAATTTATTAGTTATTAATAAGCTGTTTAGTAAGCCCCCCCTTTTATAAAAAGAATATATATATATTTCTAGAAACTAATATAAAGTATCTCACCTTATAAAACCTTTATTTTATAGATTTTAGGATATAAGGATATTATAGGTAATAAATAAGTTAACTATTTAGCTAAATAAGGTATAGCTTTCTTTATTGCGCTATAAAATTAGGCTATAATTATATATATTAAAAGATAGATTAAAAAAGAAGTTATAAAGGTAAAAAAAGCAAGATTAGCTTAGTAAAACCTTAAAGGGCTATAAATAATAAAGACTTAAAGCCCTAGCTTCCCCCTTAATATGCAAAGTGCAGATGAAGAGGGAAGAAGGGAAGGAAGGAAGGAAAAGGACGATATACTATTTATATATATTACACCCTAAAACTTAAACTCCTATACCTTATGTTTGTTTATTTGTTTTATTATTTACGTCCACTAAATAAGCTAGTTATATAAATCCCTTATAGGCAATAGGATATTAAGAGCTGGCGGCTTATGCTGCTATTTACTGAGTTTTAATTTATAAAGGAAAAAGGGTTAATCTGGGTAGTGTTAATCTATTTCCACTAAAAGAGGACTATAAAAGTCTACTTCTTTTACTAATTTCTAAAAGGCTTTACTTCCTATAAGTCTAAATAGGTAAAAAAGGGGGGTCTCTTTTAAGGGGATATTTAAAAGGAAAAGCTTAACTATTCTGTATTCCGCGAACTAGCTTTATCTTTTTAATTTACTGCATTTATAAATAGACTTTTTATTATATTTAAAGCATTTATAGTATTCCTAGAAATCCTTATATTTTAATTTTTCTATTAAAAGTTTATAGAGGATAGGGTATAAGAGTTTGAATTCTAGGGGGGAAGCTAGGGCCTTAAGTCTTTATTATTTATAGCCTTTTAGGGTTTTATTTAGCTAATCCTGCTCCTTTACCTCTACAATTTCTTTTTTAATCTATCTTTTAATATATATAATTATAGCCTAGTTTTATAGTGTAGTAAAGAAAGCTATACTTTATTTAACTAAACAGTTAACTTATTTATTGCCTATAATATCTTTATATCTTAAAACCTATAAAATAAAGGTCCTATAAAGTAAAATACCTTATATTAGTTTCTAGAAATATATATATATTCTTTATATAAAAAAGGGGGGCTTATTAAATAGCTTATTAATAATTAATAAATTGTTTAAAAAAAGGTAAACTATTTAAATTATATAGTCTTCCTTTATATATTTAATTACCAGCTTTATAGCCTTTAAGGCATTTTATACCTTTATATTATAAACTTTTATATTATTAAAGCGTTTAATATCTATCGTTACTTTTACTTTATAATAAATAACCGCTTTTTAGCCTATATCTTTTTTAATTTAAAATTTATTAAAATAGGCTAAAATTAAATAAAAGGGGAAGGATTTAATTATCTTTAAATATTTCTTTACTATAGTTAATTTACTTATACTTTTTAAGTTAAAATTAAAGAGAATATATAAAGACTTTTTAGCGAAAAGTATAGGTTTAATAGTTTTGCTAATTAAGGCAGTAGTATATTATAGTTTAATTTATAGTAGTTAAAGAGGGAGTTTTTTATTAATATATTAATTAATTAAGTAATTTTAATCTAATCCTGCAAATCTTACTATATACTTAACTTAAGTTTAGGCTAACGCAATATTAACTAAAAGGACCTTCAACTTTTTATATACATGTCAGAGACCCTCTTTAGGGCAGACAGATTGGGCAAGGGGCTGCGACCTTAAGGAAAAGTAGAGGAGGTTAAAGAGCAATCACTTAAAGGAGAAATAAGTGCTAATAAGCAGGTAATAAGCCAGAAACTAATAGTTAAGTATAGCAGCAGTAGTTTACTGGTCTCTAAAGTTCTATATCTTTAAGGACTACAGTTACTTTTATATATATATTCCAGCCTATATAATATTATAAAAGCTCCAGAGCTTCCAGTCTTTTAACAGGCTGCCCCCCCTTTTATAATATCGACCTTAATGCTGGCAAAGACCCTATATTTAACTAGCTCTTTTCCAGCTTTTAATACCCTATTACTATACTAAACAGCAATTATTTCCTCTATAAACGCTTCTTTAAGCCCTAGACTTAAACACTTCAGTATACAGTTAATAGCCTAAAAAATTTCTAACCTTATAGTTTAAAAGTACACTTTTATGCAATTAGACTTAAAAGGTAGCAGAGAAATCCTATATAATAAGCTAACCTTTTACTGCTAATATATAAGTAATTTACTTTATTTTTCTTTTCTTAATTCACTACCGCATATAAATGCACTATATATATTTTTACCCTACTTTTCTTTTCTTTTATAACTTTAATTCTTATTTACTTTTTTTTTTTTCTTTTCTTCCTTTTTATCTCTCTCTTTTTCTTACCCTTTC
Source organism: Hypomyces perniciosus (assembly GCA_008477525.1). Taxonomy (NCBI): domain Eukaryota; kingdom Fungi; phylum Ascomycota; class Sordariomycetes; order Hypocreales; family Hypocreaceae; genus Hypomyces; species Hypomyces perniciosus. Next base: position 3,141,282 of record SPDT01000003.1, read on the forward strand.
TCTTTTTATAGGCGCTTTTTCTATAAATATTCCTTCCTCTCGCTTCTTATTACCAGCTAACCTATTATACAATAACAATTCTCTTTTTTTAGTTTAGCCTGCTACTATAAATTCTCTTCTTCTTTCTGTAATAAATATTGCTGCTTTATAAGTTTTCTATAACTAATTCTTTACTATAACTTCCTATTTAATATATTTACAGCCTAGTTTCAGAAAATAACAGTAATACTACAGTATCCAAAAACCTTAATATAGCAAGCCTATCTTCACTTACAGCCAATATTATCTTAATTGCATCTCTATTAAAACACCCTCCCTTTAAAATTACTATACCTTTACCAGTAAATCGCTATAAAGCTACTAGTAACTTAACCTAATAAATATTCTAATATAGATATAATTATTAGCTATTATTAACTTACTATAAATACCCTGCCCTATACTATTATTATTTTAACCTTTTAATTAAATAAAATATAAATTTAAAAAAAAACCTCTTTAATACTATAATAATAAATATAAGTTTTATATAATTAGAAAGTAAAACTTTCTATATTAACTTATATTATACTAGCTACTTTTAAGAAATATTTTTATTGTTTCTTAAATAATAAGTTATATAATCTAATTGCCTGTTAATTGATTAATACCGCTAAGGTATTAATTTAATATTCTTAAAAGTCCCCTATTAAGAAAATAAATGCTTTAATATTACTTCTTTACTATATAATAATAGCTAATAAATAACCAGTCTATAATAGCACTACTATAAATCTAATATAAAAAGAACCTTATATTAATATAATAAAAGTTAAACTTAGTTAAAGAATAAAAAGAGAAAGAGTCTGCAGCGAATAAATAGTATTGCCGCTAAAACTTAAAGCATTTAAACCTTTAAGTTACTCTTAATTAGGTAAACTTTCTCGCTATTATTACTGCTATTATATATACTTTTATTTTAGTATATATTTCTTTATTTATAATAGGCAGTTCTTAGCTAATTATTATATAATATATTAATATACTGAAATTCCTATATTTCCTTAAATATATCCTACTACTATAAAAGATTATAATAAAGTGCTATTTAAAAGTAAAAAGAACTAGCTGTTAGTTAATAGTAATATTGCTATTTATTTACTGTAAAATATATACTATTGCGAGTTTATTTTTTATTTTTAATTAACTAGTTAAAACTATATAGTACCTTACTCCCTTTAATTTTATAATATTTAATAGTAATAGCTAGTTATTTATTAGCAAGTTACTACTTATACTTTTAAATTAACTTAGTATTAGTAAAATCACTTTTCTTTTATTAAATATTATTAGTCTTTAAATAGTGTTTCTATTTAATTAAATATAAGCGTTATATCCCCTTATACTTATAATTAATAATTTTTTTAATTTTAAATATCTCTTTAGCGCTAAAAAGGTAATCAATTAGCTTAAAAGGTTCTCCCTCGCGGCTATAATATAGTTTAAGATTTATAATATTAAAAATATTATAAATTTTAATAAAAAATTAAAAATAAATTTAATATATTAATTTACTTATCCTAATTTAGCGTTTAATTTAATAGGGATTAATATACTTTTTAATGAGTTTTTTATTAGGTTATTAGAGTTTTACGTATTTTATAATAAGTAATACCTAATCGCCTATAGTAAATTTCTTTCTAAGTTAATAAATATTATATTACTTTTTATATTCTTTTTAGCTTTATTATAGTATTTATTTAACTATTTTATAAATAACTTGAAGCTTTTTTACCTTTATAATAATATTAATATAATATTTATAATAGGTTAGTTTATTATAACTTAAAGTATTAGGCTTATAGCTAAACAGTAAAAAAGCTAGTAAATAGCTAATTATAGAATATTTAACACTATTATATATAAATTAAGTAAAAGATAATTTTTATAGTTAATTATTTTATTATTTACTGTAAAAAGAATATAAATAATACTTTAAAGCTTAATTCTATTATGTAATTTAACTATTAGTCTATAAATAAAAAGTAGTGTTAAATTGCTGTTTATAAGTAAATAAATAATAAAAACTTCGCTAAAATCTAGATTTAAATAATTAATCTCTGTTAAAGATAATTCCTTATAGTATTTTAAAAATTAAATAAATATATTTTATAAAAAGGTTAGTGACTCTACTACTTATAATATATACTATTATAAGTATATATAAGGTATATTTTATATATTAATTAATAATAATAAAAATTATATTATATAGGTATTTGCCTTTATAATTTAAAATTTCCAGCAAATCTATAATAAAATCTATAGAAATTTGTTTAAAAGGTCTTTCTAATATTAGTAATAAAGTAAATTCACTATAAAGTTAATAAATTCTCGCCTTTATGATCTAGTAAACGTAATATATACATATATACCGCTTAATATCTCGCTTTATACTTTACTAATAATAGGTTAATATAATATATTTTAAAATATAATTAACTCCTTAATATTTAACAGTTAAATTATTATAAAGTAATATTAAAATCTTAATATAAAAACCTATTAATATATAAACTCTGCCTTAATAGTAAATTAGCTAGTTATTATTAATAACCTAGTTATTACTATAAAATATATTAACTACTCTTTAACTCTAAACTTTTTATTAAATAAAATAATCTCTTTATTAAATTTATAAAATAGCTAAGCGCAAAAACTTTTATAGTTTTAGCAGTAAACCTGTAATAGTTTACTATATAACCTATAAACCAGCAATTATAACTCTAGCTACTATACTTAACAGATAAGCTATCTATTAAATAGCATTTAATCCCTATCCCTTAACTTAAAGTAACACTAAAGCAATACTTTTATTTATAGGCAACTTTATATATTCCTAGTTACTATAATATCCTGCTGCAGATCCTTCTAGTTTATATAAGCTATTAGCGTTTATACTATAAAAATACTATAAAATTATTAATATATAGCCTCGCTGCGATTCTTTAATTTCAGTAAGATTATAAAAATTAAAACATTAAAATAAAGTATTAATAAGGTTAAATTTCCCTGGCCTATATTTAATGCAAAAATTAAATAAAGCTAATTTATTAAAAGCCTCTGCCTGCTAATATAAAAGCTTCTATTTATTTATAAAGTAATAATAGTTAAAATAGTCTATTATAATTTAAATCTTTATACTTATATACATTAAATAATATCTCTATATTTAAAAAGCCTTTATAATAGTAAGAAATTTAATATTAAAAGTATAATAATCTAATTTAAAACTATTTAGCTTTTTAATATATATATTATAAAGTATTAGGCATCTTGCTAATACTAAACTAATACTGCCTTGATTATATAGTTTAATGCATTTATCTTGATATAAATTAATGCCTTTAAATTATAATATATTAAAACAGGTTTCTTTAAAAACTTTCCTTTAAGCTATTAAAAAGCTTTAAAAGCGCTAAACTTTAACTGTAAAAAAACCTTTTTGCTTTTTATAAGTAAAATCTATTAAAAGTGCTGTAATTTTACTGTAATTTTTAATAAAGTAACAGTAAAACCCTATAAATCCTAGAAATATAAAAATATTATATATACTTCTAGGTATTAGCTATTTAATAATAGCTTAAATATATAACTATTCTATTTTAATTCTATTAAGTGTAATAATATATTTAAAGAAAGGTATTAAAATAATATAAAAGATATATTTATTAATATTAGTATATAGCTTTATATTTTATAACTTTTTAAAAACCTAGTAAATATACTATATGTACTCTTTAAAAGTATAGCTATAAATTAATATATTATTAAAATATATAATATAAATAAGATTAACTAGATTTTATAATATATTATTAATATATTACTGAAAAGTTATAGGGGAATTCATAAGGCCGAATAGTATAATATTGCACTTAAAGTATTTATATTAGCAGTAAAATGCTATCTTTTACTTATTTCTTTATAGACAAAAATCTAGTAATATATGTCTTGTAAATTAAGTTTAGTAAGAATCTTAGTATATAAAAGTCTATTAAAAATCTTAAAAATTAATAGTAAAAGAGTATAGTTTTTGCAAGTTATTTTATTTAAAGTATAGAAATTAATATATATTTACAGTTTGCTGCCTTTTTTTAATATAAAAATTACAGGGGCATTTATAGGACTAATAGACTGCTAAATTTACATATTTTATAATACTTTTTCTAAATACTCGCAAAAAGCTTCTAGCTCTTTAAGTGCTAGGTTATAGATAAAACTCTATAAAGGTATTTTCCTATCTTTTAACTTAATAGTGTACTGTCAATTTACTAATATATTAATAGCTTTTTCTACAGAGAAAACACTGGTGAAATTATAATATATAAAAAGCAATTTTAAATATAAGGCTGACTTATAGTCTTTTAAGGAAGTAGCTTTATTTAAGTCAGGAGATAATAAATCTTTTAAAGCTTTTAACCTAACTTTTAGCTTTTTTTCAGTTATTAATATAAAAGCTATTTAGGCTTTTTTAATAGTTTATTATAGCTGCTTTTTAAAGGCTATTAAAATAATAAAATCCCTAGTTAAAGGATAATTCTATTGATTATATTTCTATAAATGGGTAAAATCGGCTTTTTAAAACCAAAATCTTTTTAAAATAAAGTCTTTTAGGCTATCAGTAATAATATAATAAAGTAGCCACTTTTTCTCTACTCCCTAATTATTAACTATCTTTATAAATATATCTATATAACTATAAATTATAATAGAAATACCTAGGAACATAACAGTAAATTTAAAAGCTAGTAATAGACTTTTTAATTAATCTTTTTATTATAAAGAGATAATATAAATATTGCTGCTAGGATTAAATAAGGCATTTATATATTACCAGTAACTACTTAGCTGCATTTTTTTTAGTTGTTTTATAAATAGATTTATATAGCAATTATATTCCTAGGCTTAATAAACTATAGGTTTAGCATTTTTACTGGTAAAGTATAGTTAAATAGGGTTATTATATTTTTTAATAAAGTAGTATTTACTATTATACTTTATATAATTAAGAGCTTAGTAGGAGGTCTTATAGTAAAAACTACTGCATTTCTAATAAATTACCGAGTTAAAGAGGTTTCTTTATTCTTTTAAACCTTTAGATATTTCGGTTATTATATTCTTTAAAATATTAGTAGTGTAATCCTAGTATAATCCCTGCTAATTAATAAGTCTAGTCTTTCTATATCTTCTTTAAGATTAAGATTTTTATTAAAAGCTATTTGTATTATTAATATAGTTATATATAAAAGTCTAAGCGATTATACTGGTATAAATTAACTCCTGCTAGGTTATAGGGATTCTATAGTAAAGTATCTGCTTATTTATTGCAGGGGAAAGGCATTATAAGAATATATAAATCTTAAACTATAAAGGAGTTATTTTAAGGAACTTACTTTTAATAATCTTAAATTAAAAGAAAAATAATTAAAAAATTTATTTAGCAGTTTAATATAGGCAAAAAATCTATAAAGTTGCTTTATAGTATTTAGTTAAGCTATCGCGATTATTATCTTTAAGCTATTAACGAAATTTATTTTAAATAATTAATCTAGTAAATCTGCTTTTCTCTTTAAAATAGCTAACCTATTGCTATTAAATATCTCTTTTTAAGCAGGAAGCAGTATAGGTAATCTTATAAGCTACTTAAAAAAAGGTATTAAAAGATAATTTAAACTGCCTTTTAATAATAGTAAAAAAAGTCTATAATTCTGCTTAAAACTTTCCTTTATAATAAAAAGCTTAAATTTACACTTTACTTTAATCGCCTTTATAAAGTTATTTCGAATTAATGGTATATAATAAATTAATTATAGGCAATAAACCTTTAATCTTTAAAAGTTTAAAAGAAGGGTTTTCCCTTTAAAAAGAGTATTTAAATATTTCCGTTTAAAGTATACTTACTGCTTATCTTTTACTTATTAAATATAAGCATTAAATTCTTCTTTTATAAGTAAAGTATTATCTAAAAGGCCTAGTTAATAATCTAAAAGAGTAACTCTATTTAAAGGTCTTTGCGTCTAAAATATAGCCTCTTTACTAAAAGTAAACTAATTATTTGCCGCTAAAGGCATCTTTAACTTTAATAGTCTTTTTACCTTTACTAGAAATAATAAAAAAATAGTATATTAAAGACCCTTTTTAAGGCAGATAGATTAAGCGAAGGGCTATAACTTTAAAGAAAAGTAAAAGAGGTTAAAGAGTAATTACTTAAAGGAGAAATAGGTATTAATAAGCAGGTAATAAGCCAGAAACTAATAGTTAGGTATAGTAGTAGTAGTTTACTGGTCTCTGAAGTTCTATATTTTTAGGGACTATAGTTGCTTTTATATATACATTCCGGCCTATATAATATTACGAGAGCTCTGGAGCTTCCGGTCTCCTAACAATAAAATAGGAATATTTATAGTCTTTTAAACTAAAAGGACTGCCTTTATTGCAGCTTTAAAGGCTTTATTTATTTTATCTATTAGGCTAGATACTTTTATATTTATTTACTTATTAAAGTTAACTTATAACTATTATTTATACTTTAACTACTATACTTTTATTTTATATAAAATAATAGGGAGGATATAAGCCTTTATAGCTTATACTATAGCTTTAAAAGGTAAACTTTTTTAAATTTTATTAAATAATTTAAAGAAGTTAAAGACTTTATATACTTTACCTATAAGTATTTCTATATATTTTTTAAAGGAAAGCTTTAAATTAAAGTAGACCTTTAATTACTAAATATTCTCTTTAAGCTAGACTAGTTTTCCTTTTATTATAATATTTTTTTAATATATTTAGCCTTTTATATAATAAAAGTATTGGAATTTAGCCTTAATATAGTTAAAGGATATTATATTCTTTACTCTTTATTTTAGTATTTTATTAAGCGTTTATTATATAAAGGTAGCTATTTTTCAAGTAAACCTGCTTATAATAAATATAGCAATATTATTAGTATATTTAAAGTAAGATTATTAGTCTTTAAGCTAAAGGATTAGGCTCAAATATAGTATTAATATAATAAAGGAGATAAAAGACCTTTATAGGGTACTGCATTTAAGGGTAAAGTCTAGTAAATTAATCCTATCTCTTTTATTAATAAAAGCAGTTTTATTACTTATAAAAAACTCTGCCTATTTTATAAACTAGACAGGCTAGCTTTATTGCTTAAGCTATAAAATTAATTTATTTTTTATAATAATATTAAAGGCCTTAAAGATATTAAAGGTAAATAAAGTTATAACCTCCCTTTTACTTAAATCAACTTTAATATTGTAAATTAGGCAGGCGATTAGGTCTATAGCTGCTTTTTTAAAGAGGGCTTTAAAGTACTGCTTTAAAAGGATTTTATATTTAAGTGCTAGAAGGGATACCCTTTTAGCAAATAGCCTTTTAAGGCCTTTTCCTATATAGGATAGCAGTAAGATAGGCCTGAAAGCTTTATAGGTTATATAGTTAGGTTTGCTAGGTTTGGGTATGATGGTGACTTTAGCGTTTCTGAAGGGGAGGGGGTGGTATCCTAACTTAAGGCAGCCCCCGAAGAGGTTTGTGACGAATTCTTCGATGGCGGGCTACGCGTAGTGTAGGAGGGCAACCGACACGCCGTCCGCGCCAGGCGCGGTGTTCCACTCCTATGCCTTATCCTCGATAAGCTTCTAGCAGAAAGATTAAAATATAAAGATTTCTAGGAATACTATAAACGCTTTAAGTATAATAGAGAGTCTATCTATAAATGCAGCAAACTAAAAAAAAAAAAAAAAGTTACTTTACAGAATATAAGATAATTGTCACAACCCGACCATGTCGAAGACCAGGTCACGAGGACACAGAAGAATATCGGTTACACTGACCAATTATCAGGAAGTGATCACCGCGCTAAGAGTAATCACTCAAACGCTCACTATACCAAGACGTGTAATCACTTACTCGATCACCGCACTATCGCAGTAATCGCAGCAACGCTCACTAGAACATCAGTAATCGCATATAGATCTCCTGTATATATATATAACTGGCTTGTCACTTATTTAATATAGTTACTTAGATAGTTGTTAATAATTGCATTCACTAGAACCGCCTGTTCTACAGAATCGTAACTACATTACCCTACTTAGTATTTATCTTTAACCTCTCTGTTAATATAAACCTACAAACCTCGGTTTATCCCTTGAGAATTAACCCGGATCGTCACAATAATTAAGCCTTTCCTTCTAGATATCCCTTTAAAAGAGACCCCCCTCTTTTATTTATTTAAACTTATAGGAAATAAGGCCTTTTAGAAATTAATAGAGGAAGTAGACTTTTATAGTCCTCCTTTAATAGAAATAGATTAATATTACCTAGATTAACCTTTTTTCTTTTATAAATTGAAACTCAGCGAATAGCAGCATAAGCCGCCGGCTCCTGATATTTTATGGCCTATAAGGGATTTATATAACTAGCTTACTTAGTGGACGTAAATAATAAAATAAATAAACAAACAAACACCAACACCACTAATAATGCGGTCGGCGTTTTGGCACTGTACTACCGTGAGCGACCTTACATCGGGGGCCACAGTAATGCGCACATTGCTTGGCTGTGTTAGCCACTTGGGATTGAGTTCCTTGTTTTCGTTTTTGGGCAAGTTGCTTTGCTTTTTTGCGCCGCTGGTATCAGCATGGTGATTGACTTCTGCTGTTGTAATAAATCGATCTTACAATGGCTTCTCCGCTGACAACATGAGGCTTGTGACAGTGCTCAGTTCTGAAACTTGAGCTTCGGGATGCGTTAGTAATGAGCCGTCCAGTCTCTTTCGATAAGCGCAGCAATGAATTCAACATTATAGACAGCGTGGTAGAGGCTACGAGTGTTGGGTATTGGTTGTAAATACGAATGCCACAACGCAATTTCCGAGTGTACGTAACTTGGTCCTTATTTTCGCTTAGATCGCAGGTGTATTAGGGGCTGCTATGGATATTAGACAGGAATATAACACTAATTCTTTCTTCTGCCTCCTTAACTTTATTTAATAATGGAAAAAGACTATAACTATATTTCTTAATAAGGTAATAATGAAGTTAACATTATAGAAGACACAGTTTTGACCTAGCTATAGGATAAATGTCAGGAGCCGGAAAGGCTAAACGGGAGCTAGCGTATCTTTACAAAGCTAGTCCCTTTATACCGGAGCATGTGGCCATAAGGAGTATATATTTCTGGGCCTTCCCCCTTTCAAGGAAGGAGGTCAGAGATCAATATAGTCGCTTACCTGCTTACGGCTTACTACTCTGCAGCTCCTTTACTACTAGAATCCTCCCAGACTCTATCACTCTGTTCCGTGTGGCCTCGGTCTTTAACAACATAACAGTTATATATAGATATCCAACAAGGCTGAGGGCTGTAGTCTACTCGTAGAGTGCGGGGTTCACATATTCCAACCAATAACAGCTACAGTAAACTGGAGTGGGCTGTAGTGATGGCTGTGTCAAAACTCGTCTTGGAGCGCCACTGCTGAGTGGGCGGAAAATAGAGGCAACTTTTGGCATTGAATTATGATAGGGAGAAGAGGCAGAGAAGGGAGTTAAGTGCCGTTATGGAAGCATGAAAATCTGTAAAACCATCACCGTTTTCCACTGCAGGTTGGGTTCGATGTCTTCCAGAAATGGAGGCACGTCCGTATATTCCAATAGATATAGTCGTATGTGCCATATTGGCTCTCAACTCACATCATATTCCCAGACCTCCGCATATCAGCAAAAAAGCAAAAAAAAAACATACAACAACCGGTGTTCGCCAGTGGTCACACACCTGACTACTAATCTGCCTCTTATTGGCTTGACTATGGGAGAGCGGACGGGGAACCTACCCTAGTCATCAAACTTACCTGAGGTTTTGCCGGCCTGGCCCTCTGTTATCTGCTTGGGCTGGCAGCTGTTTCTTATAGACCAGATAAGCCTTATCTATATCTCTGCTAATGTTTTGTCCGGCCTCTTATATTAAAGTGCTGTAAATAAACTATAACCCTCCTTTAACCTTGAAAGCACTAGGATTAAGGCTGTATAATAAGTATTATTTACCCCCTTTTAACTCTTTATTTTAATAAAACAAGAAGTCTATTTTCTAGTTTTCTAGTTAGCTTCAATTGGGAGGATTCCTCGCGTATTGCTGTTACGCTCAACAGCTAGATCCGACAGTGCTTTTACCTGGGAGAGACTGACATTCGGAATTGATGGTGCTATGTAGCCTGGGAATAAGGACGGCCTAATCTAGTAATTTGCGCGTTCAATGAACCCACTAGTATAGTATTAGTTGGATGTATCGCAGACGACGTATTCTTCTCCTTCTTCTTCTTCTGTCAGTGTCTCTAGGGGCGGCTCTAACACATTGTCGAGTGCTATGCCGATGACGACGAAGAAATTGGGGGCTTCAAGACAGCACTATTCCTACTACAAAGGAGAGGTAGTAGTGATAAGTGCTCTGTTCATTGGCTTGCTCAGCTTCTGGCTTTTGTAGTATTTCAGCTTGACCTTCAAGTGCCATTGCCCATTGTACTGAGTCTCCGGCTCAGCCCCAATGTACTAGCCCTTACATCTATGTTTATTACTTCTGTTCCAAACGTCCCGTCTTTGACAAGTACCCGTCTAGCTTTTATTAGGGCGGCGTTGTCCCTGACTTCCCAATCTCCCCCTTACACCACGCTTCTAAGCCCCCGGCCGCAATAATGGCCTGCACTTCTCTGTCCATTTTTCTCCATCCTTACCTTCCTGCACCTCGACAATGCTATGCTTCACGTCCAAGGTTAGTGTCCAGCCCGTCCGACGTGTTTGCTGGCGGTCTGTGGCGTTGCCAGAGGATGAAGGAGAAGAGAAGTAGGCGCGTAGGCGCTCGACAAGGCGTGGGACTTCTAGCGAAAGAAGAGCGTTATTGATGCCTCAATGAGAGTTAGTAATTACTTTGAACAAAACGAGATATGGCTTAGATAGCTACTGGAACACAAGTATTCCAAGTATTCCATCATAGGCGAAATATAAAGTGGAAGGAAGGCAAAATTAGCTTTGGAATACATACTGTTTCTGGCAAGATATTACCAAAGCTTCCAGCTACAACTAGTGGAATCTGCTTTGCTAATATAGCTGTAGCACCTGCTCTCTTGAAGATCCGCAGCCAAAGTTAAAGCCAGCAACTAGTATATCATTTGGCTTAGCAATGACGTTAAAATCAGGATCATAGTTAGACATAGCAGCAGACGCCATATCCTCTTTAGAGACGTTGTCCTGGTATGTTAAAAATCCAGGATAGATACCGTCAGTATTGATATCATCGTGATCGCAGAAGATAATTTCGCCAGCGATCTTCTCCGGGAAACCTGGCAGGATCTCGATAGCAGACTTAGAAGTATCCTCAGCAGATTCGACCCGGTCGATCAGCGATTCCATCTGCTGTAATAAGTTGGAAACCTCGTTCTCGGTGGTATTCATGCCAGTGCCGAATCCATATTCTATACCAGACCAGTCTGTGGGCACCTGGTAGGTGTCTGGGCCAGATATAACACCGTTAAGAGCGCTAGCGGCAACTATCTCCGGGGAGGCCAAATATGCGAGTGATTCTAAGACATTGTCAGTAAGTTATTGCCATTTTAGGCATAATAAATAGGACTGACTGCGAGATCCCATGCGTCCTACAAAGTTCCGGTTACTAGCCGAGATCCCAATCTCGCCATCCTCCAAGAGCCCCTAGGATATTATCAGTCATTTTCTATCACTTTAGGGATGTCTCGGGAGCAGAACTCCTCCAAGTGCTTACAGGCATATAGACGCTCCTGGGAGTTCTGAAAGGAGAAATAAAGAGTATGGGAGTACGTACCTTCCCCAGCCCAGTACACGGCCCACAACCCGCTGGTAAGAACTGTGCGCCTGCATCAAGCAAAGTCTGCCAATCGCCAGTAGCTTCAGCAAGCTCCTGCGATGTCCGAGGCCCGTGAGTTGGTGCAGGAGACAATATCTAGGATATTCTTAGCTTACAATTACCATTTTAAGATTGCTATGGGTTCTTAGTTATATCTTGGCAGTACGAATACTGAAAGATGCTACCTGTTTTAATAGAAGGCTGCTTTTGAGACTTTCTAAAACGGGAAAGACATAACACAGGAAGCACTTACATGCGCGGTTGATTTTGATGTTCTGTGGGATAAGCTCGTTTAGTGGTGTTACCACTTTAACTGAATTAGGGCCAGATACGCCAGGTGAGAGGGTAGAGAGATCAATATAGAGCTACTTAGCATATACTGCATCGGGGTCTGCCGCGAGAGGGTTGGCGAATAGTTTGTCTACTCTTTTGTGGGTAATGCGTTCCCGAGTCGTCCGGTCGTCAAGCATCGCTGCCTCAGTCGCCTTATATCGCAGCCAGCGTTCCAGGGTTCGGTCGATAGGAAATAAAGCACTAAGAGCTCCCCATTCACATGACATATTTGCGATAGTCATCCGGCTGTCCATTGGCAGGCTTGCCAACGTCTCCTCAGAGCCCGTAAATTCAACCGCATGGTTAAGTACGTCGCTCTTGAATAGCCCGCACAATGCGACGATCACATCCTTGCCCGTCACACCCAAGGGCAGTGTCCCCAGGAACGTAACCCGCGCCACAGGGGGTAGACGCCGCCAGGTCCGCGATGTTGCCCAAATGCAAGCAGCATCTGTCCGTACAACAGGTGTTCCGAGGCAACCTAATGCGCCATAGTGCACTGCATGGGAGTCCGAGGCAACAGCCATAGTGCCTGGCCATGCAAATCCTTCTTCTACCATAATCTGATGTCCAATACCTCTTCCCGCAGGGAAAAAGATAGCCCATGTTCAGCAGCAAATTCTTCAATCTGCCGGTATTTCTGGAGATTAGACGGGCTAGTGTTTTGGATATCGTGGTCGAGAGTGAGGACGATCTGCTTTGGGTTGTGAATCCTCGTGGCTCCCATGGACTTGAATTTAAGCGAGACCGGTGAGCTGTTGTCGTGTGTCATACAGTACTGAGGACTTAAACTGATATAGTCGCCGCTCCGAACGAGCTTTCCCTCGGGGAGGCCAATGGCATAGCGTTGTACGATCTTTTCCGTAAGAGTCTGCGGCGATCGCTTCTCGGCGGAAAGGGCTTCGGATCGAGCGGATGTGGTTATGCTGAACGAGCGGGAGCATAGGAATGGCGGGACTGATTGAAAGCAACGATGGGTTCTTTGCTTGGTAGATTCCTTACCGAAATACCGAACGATCGCGTCCACGCAGACGACACCTTCGAGATTTAGTAAAACAATTGCGAGCCTCGATCGTGTCAAAACGGCTAACAAAGCTGATGCGACTCTAGTTTCCCAAATTCAATTCGAGACTTTACGACCTTTTCATCGAATAGGTCATCCTTCTGCGTTGCCTCGGTCAGGTACCACTGCCTTTTCCTCATCTCGATTTGTGGGCCAAAGAGCTTCATTCTCGGTTGTCGTTATGGCCGGTCATACTCCTTGTGGCCGTGGCGGGTTTTCTATCAGCATCTTCTCTCGGGTCGATTAACTCTACCGCCAGGCTGTGCAGCGAGCCTAAGGAAGAACCATCGCGCCATTGGCCCGACTTTGGTTTACTTGGGTCTCGCCTAGCTTGTTTCCCTATGCAGCTCCCAAACATCTCCTCGTACTCGGCAAAGATGTCATAGATGCGAGCAGCAGATGCTGGCATCTCTCGACCCACGAATCTTTAAGGTTCCTCTACTCGTATGTCGACAGAATGGATGCGAGTGTCTGGCCGAAACTGCGGAGAGGCGTGAACAGTATCACCGTCATTAGCAGAGTTGTCGGTGTCCATGATGTGGTTCTCGCCGATAGTACTTGAGTAAGCAATGCTGGCCAACGAAATCACAACACAACCGAATGTGAGCCTATCTACCTTTGCTGGCACAAAAGGATCCGTAAATGAGAGGGCTAGCATGGGCTCTGACAGCTAGTTTTCTTTCTCCAGCAGCTGCCGTAAGGCTACTAGGTTGGTGCTCGTAGCTTGCCCCCTGTATCAACTTTTCTCTCTTAACCACTACGAGGGAGCTATGAAGTGAGTGGCAAGTCGCTGTCGTCACTGCTGCTGCATCCACGTCTTCAGCCTTGGTCGGGTCGTGACATTTTGGTGGAATGTTAGGGTATAGTCGCAAACTTTTGAGAGCTTACATTACTCCTCCCATTAATCATAATTATTACTACTACTAATCACGTAGCCGATCTGGCTCTTAATCTTCAATGAGATAAATAAATAATGTCAGGGATTAATGGATCTGCGGTTGTCTGCTAGTATGACTCCACTTTGAGCATATTATTTATTAATAAGACACTGGTTTGTTTGCTAACCACTACCTAATTTACTGCGAAAGGATTTACAGGCCCCTAGTATATCCTAAGTCCAGGCAGCAACATACTCGAAAATAAGCTATTGGATTTAATATGGATACACTAATTAAGGGATAAATAGTTAAAATATATGCTTACTTTACAGAGTATAATTTTTAACAAGCATAATTTGGACCTATAGCTCATCTATAATAGTATATACTTTTTATAGTTTCGTGAGTAAGGCAATAGTTAAAAGTTGTTAACTGCCTGTATATAATAAAATTAGATGTTTGGTTTTATTTGTTTATTTATTTGATTATTTACGTCCACTAAGTAAAACTATTTATATAAATCCCTTATAGGCAATAGGATATTAAAAGCTGGCGGCTTACGCCGCTATTTACTGAGTTTTAATTAATAAAAGAAAAAAGGGTCAAACTAGGTAGTATTAATTTATTTCCTTTAAGGGAGGACTATAAAGGTCTGCTTCCTCTATTAATTTCTAAAAGGCCTTGCTTCCTATAGGTTTAAGTAAATAAAAAAAGGGTTTTTTTTAAAGGGATATTTAGAAAGAAAGGCTTAACTATTCTATATTCCGCAAAGTAGCTTTATTTTTTTAATTTACTATATTTATAAATAGACTCTTTATTATATTTAAAGTATTTATAATATTTTTAAAAGTCGCGATATTTTAATCTTTCTGCTAAAAGCCTATAAAAGATAAAGTATAAAAGTTTAAGCTTAAAGGGGGAAGCTAAGGCTTTAAGTTTTTATTATTTATAGCTTTTTAAGGTTTTATTAAGCTAATCTTACTCTTTTACCTCTATACCTTTTTTTTAATCTATCTTTTAATATATATAATTATAGCCTAATTCTATTATATAGCAGGGAAAGCTATATTTTATTTAATTAACTAGTTACCTTATTTATTACCTATAATATCCTTATATCCTAAAACTTATAAAATATAAGTTTTATAAAGTAAAATACTTTATATTAGCTTTTAGAAATATATATATACTCTTTATATAAAAAAAGGGGGCTTATTTAATAGCCTATTAATAATTAATAAATTATTTAAAAAAGCTATTTAAATTATATAATCTCTCTTTATATGTTTAACTATTAACTTTATAGCCTTTAAAGTAGCCTATACCTTTACATTATAGACCTTTATATTATTAAAGTATTTAATATCTATAATTAGTTTTACTTTATAGTAAATAACTACTTTTTAGCTTATATTCCTTTTAATTTAAAATTTATTAAAGTAAGTTAAAATTAAATAAAAAGGGAGGGATTTAATTATTTCTAGGTATTTCTTTACTGCAGTTAATTTGCCTATACCTTTTAAATTAAAATTAAAGAAAATATATAGGGACTTTTTAATAAAAAGTATAAGTTGACTAGTTTTATTAACTAAAGCAGTAATATATTAAAGTTTAATTTATAGCAGTTAAGGAAAGAGTTTTTTATTAATACGCTAATTAATTAAATAATGTTAAAAAGGAGGGCTAAAAAGCAAGGATTTCTGTGTAATTGGGTAACCTTCCTATTCTGGCTAGACCCGGAATTAGGCCCGACGCTAGGACCGAGTTCCAGAGGAACTTTGGTGTAAGTCAGGAAATTTCTGTTATCTTCAACGATAACAATTAAGCTAGGACCAGCTACCCCGCCTACCCTAGACTTAATATAATAGGCATAATGGCCATTGTGAAAAATCTGACCAAAATGGTTTCCCGTTTGTATAGCCGTGAGTCGATTTGACCGATTTTACATACAAATGAATTTTGCGGAAAATAGGAATGCGGCCACAAACCCAATTCTGCCACCGCACACCTATTATTAGGTCGGAGGACTGTTGTAGAAGACAAAGCTATTGTTTATAGAATCACTTCTACACCAGCCGCATATCACTAGATATTCTATAGCTTTCTAGCTATTAGTTTAGTTACAATTCAATTGTTTATCCATTATTAACCTAACTAGACTCTTAGTCGTTTCCTTATTACTGCGTTGTATGCAGCTTCCTAGAAGCCATATATAAATAAGGTTTAGTATAACCTTGTTATTTCAACAAATAATCTTAATTTAGTTCTATAAATCTTACTATATATTTAAATTAAGCTTAAATTAAAGTAATATTAGTTAAAGGGATCTATAACTCTTTATATAAAATAAGAATATTTATAGTCTTTTAAATTAAAAAGACTGCCTTTACTGCAGCTTTAAAAGCTTTATTTATTTTATTTATTAAGCCAGATACTTTTATATTTACTTATTTAATAAAGTTAATTTACAATTATTATTTATCCTTTAATTATTATACTTTTATTTTATATAAAGCTATAAAGAGGATATAAGCTTTTATAATTTATATTATAGCTTTAAAAAATAAACCCTTTTAAATTTTATTAAATAATTTAAAATGTTAAAAACTTTATATACTTTACTTATAAATATCTTTATATATTTCTTAAAAAAAAGCTTTAAATTAAAGTAAACCCTTAACTATTAAATATTTACTTTAAATTAAACTAGTTTTCCCTTTATTATAATACCTTTTTAATATATTTAGCCTTTTATATAGTAAAAGTATAGTAATTTAACTTTAATATAATTAAAAGATATTATATTATTTATTCTTTATTTTAATATTTTATTACGCGCTTATTATATAAAGGTGGCTATTTTTTAAGTAAACTTGCCTATAATAAATATAGCAATATTATTAATATATTTAAAGTGAAATTATTAATCTTTAAGTTAAAGGATTAAATTAAAGTATAATATTAATATAATAAAAGAAATAACGGACTTTTATAAAGTATTATATTTAAAGGTAAAATTTAATAAATTAATTTGTTAAAAAGGAGGGCTAAAAAGTAAGGATTTTAGTGTATTTGGGTAACCTTCCTATTCTGGCTAGACCCGGAATTAGGCCCGACGCTAGGACCGAGTTCCGGAGGAACTTCAGTGTAAGTCAGGAAATTTCTGTTATCTTCAACGATAACAATTAAGCTAGGACCAGCTACCCCGCCTACCCTAGACTCAATACAATGGCCACAATGGCTATTGTGAAAAATCTGACCAAAATGGTTTCCTGTTTGTATGGCCGTGAGTCGATTTGGCCGATTTCCCATACAAATAAATTTTGCGGAAAATAGGAACGGGGCCACGAACCCAATTCTGCCGCCGCATTCCTATTATCTAGTCGGAGGACTATTGTAGAAGACAAAGCTATTGTTCATACAATTCACTTCTACACCAGCCGCACATACACTAGATATTCTATAGCTTCTAGCTATTAGATCGTTTACAATTTAATTGTTCATCCATTGTTAACCCAACTAGACTCTTAGTCGTTTCCTTATTGCTGCGTTGGGTGCACCTTCCTAGAAGCTGCACTTAAATGAGGTTCAGTATAACCTTGTTATTTTAACATAATTTTATCTTTTTTATAAATAAAAGCAGTTTTATTATTTATAAAAAACTTAGCCTATTCTATAAATTAAATAAGCTAGCTTTATTAATTAAACTATAAAATTAATTTATTTTTTATAATAATATTAAAAGCTTTAAATATATTAAAGGTAAATAAAGTTATAACCTCGTTTTTATTTAAAGTAACTTTAATCTTATAAATTAAATAGGCAATTAAATTTATAGCTGCTTTTTTAAAACAAAAAGTATTAAAATACTATTTTAAAAAGATTTTATATTTAAATATTAAAACTAATACCTTTTTAATAAATAGCTTTTTAAAGCCTTTTTTTATATAAAATAGTAGTAAATAAACTTAAAAGCTTTATAAGTTATATAATTAAGTTTACTAAGTTTAAATATAATAGTAACTTTAATGTTTTTAAAGGGGAAAAGGTAATATTTTAATTTAAGGCAGCTTTTAAAAAGGTTTATAATAAACTTTTTAATAGTAGGCTATATATAATATAAAGGGGTAATTAATATATTATTTATATTAAATATAGTATTCCCTGCTTTAATGATAGCTTTTTTTACCTTTTCTTTAATAATTATTTTATTTTATAGTATTTAAAGGTTTTTTAATGCTTAAAGTTTTTAAAGGTTTTTAATATCTTTTTTAACTCTTTTTTACTATAGTAAATATTCTTTAAAAAAGGCTATTTGCTTTTTAAGGTTTAAAATACTTTTATTGCTATTTATTAAAGGGGGGGGTTAAAACTAGTCTATAGCTTTACGCTATTTAACTACCTGCTAAATGCCTTTATTTAAGCTGGCTTTAGCTATAATTTTATTTTAATACTTATATTTTTTACATTTAATTATATTATATAGTATTTTCTTTACTTTAATCTTTTTATTAATCTTAAAGGGCACCCCAATAAAAGCTAAATAGGCTATCTAGTAGTCCTTATTTTACTAAGGGGCGCTATATATATTCTAGTATCTTTTTTTACCTATTGCCTATATATAGTCCGCGAAAAGTCTCTAAAGCGCTTATATAGCTGCGTTTAAGTCTTTTTCAATTAAATTAATTGTATTAACATTTAAAAGGACCTAGGTATATAAATATATTAACTAGCTAACATTTTATAAGCTTTTAAAAGGGATATATTTCTTTCCTAGGCTAATTATTAGCCTAATAAAGTTTAAAAGTATAGTAGTAACTATATAATAGTCTAAGCCTATATTTAGGTTTTTTATAACAGTTATTAATATAAGGCAGTTAAAGAAAATAAAGTTAATATATTTTCTAGAATCCTTTATAGGGGCGCCTATAAAAGTAGGGATTAGGTTATATTTATCTGCCTATTTAGCTAGTCTATTACCCGCAGTATCTAGGACTTAGCCTAATTACTATATCTAGTATAATATATTAAAGTCTCTTATAATAATTAAATTTAAAAGGGGCTAACTTTACTTTTTAAAGGTTTTTATTATAGTATTAAAAAAAGCTTTACAGTAAATATTAATAATAATATAACTATAGACTTTTATTTAGCAGATATAATTATTCTTTAGTCTTAAAGGTAAAAGTTATTAATATAATAAATTTAGTAATTTTCTAATATATATATAGATAAAGGGTTTAGTCTCCCTTTAATTATTAAATAAATTAAATACTTAAAAGTTAAAGTAAAATTTTATCTATCTCTTAAATAATAAAGTATCCTAGTAAATCCATAACTCCTAGATAAATATAATATTAAAGCCGTTTTCCTAAGCTAGTAAAAGGGCTATATTATAATGTTGAAATAATAAGGTTATACTGAACCTTATTTATGTATGGCTTCTAGGAAGCTGTATACAATGCAGTAATAAGGAAATGACTAAGAGTCTAGTTAGGTTAACAATAAATAAACAATTGAATTGTAACTGAACTAATAGCTAGAAAGCTATAGAATATCTAGTGATATGTGGCTGGTGTAGAAGTGATTGTATAAACAATAGCTTTATCTTTTACAACAGTCCTCCAACCTAATAATAGGTGTGCGGTGGCAGAATTAGGTTTATGGCCGCATTCCTATTTTCCGCAAAATTCATTTATATATAAAATCGGTCAAATCGACTCACGGCCATATAAACGGGAAACCATTTTGGTCAGATTTTTCACAATAGCCATTATGCCTATTATATTAAGTCTAGGGTAGGCGGGGTAGCCGATCCTAGCTTAATTGTTATCGTTAAGGATAATAGAAATTTCCTGACTTACACCGAAGTTCCTCTGGAACTCGGTCCTAGCGTCGGGCCTAATTCCGGGTCTAGCCAGAATAGGAAGGTTACCCAATTACACAGAAATCCTTACTTTTTAGCCCTCCTTTTTAACATATAATACTATCCCTATTTACCTATATTAGCCTAAAAGATCTTTAGGCTAGGTATTTTTTGGCAGCTTTAATAGGGCCTATCGTTTATAAAACCTCTTTTTTTAATTTATCTCCCTTTAAAGGGGCATTAGTTTTACTCTTTATTTCTTTATTAATTAAGTTACTAAAGATTTAGGCGATAATTATAAGGCTTGCAGTAAAGTCTATCTTAGGCGAGGACTTTTACTTATTAGTAAAGCTAATTTTTATATTAGCGGGTTCTCCTGCTTTTTAAGGGGGTCTTTTAATGCGTTTTTTTCCTATATTAAAAGGGCTAGTTGCAGTTAAAGGGGACGGGATTTATTCGCTAGATCTAGTACTTATAGCGCTTTATTCCTAGCTAGCGCTATCTTAGCTGGCAGTAATACTATTAGCGATAGCAGTGCCTGGGGTAGTAGCGTTTAGGTCACAGTCTAAGGCCTAGGCTTTAACTGCAGGGGCTTTTAAGTATCTCTCTAGGAATTCTTTAATACCTAGTTCTTTAATGCCTTTCAGTTATTCTTTAAAGGCATATATCTTAATACTATTATATAGGGTAAAATATATATAGCAGTTAATAAAGTCGGAGAGATATAGGCTATAATAGTTAATGCATTAGGGGGGCCATTAATACTTTTCTCTTTCTTTAAGTATATAATTATATTTACTGCAGTTCTTGCACCTTAATATCCTAGTCTAACCCTTTAGGTTATAAAAGCCTAAGCATTAATTGCATTAAATAATTGTATCTTTTCTAATCTATATCTCTGCTAAAGTAAAGGTGCTAAACAGCTTAAAGCCTGCATATACTATGTCGAGGGGGAATTAGCACTCCAAAACACACATATAACATATACATACACCTACACACAATGACTGGTATCGAGCGCGGGAACCGCGCTCCTAATAAAACCACGAAGCGGCAATTAAGTAATATAGGGGCTAAAAAGATACTGCGGATTATTTAATTATAATGCCGGCAGCTAAAAGTAACTAACAGTTACCTTTATACGCCTCAGCGACTATATTTTTACAGGTAGGGTTATATATTAAAGGGGGAAGAAGGTTATTATTTATTAAACTAGGTCTATCTATATATCTTTATACTCTTGTGTTTTTTTAATCCAGTAACTGCTTAAATAAGCAGCTAACCTTTCTTAGGTAAGCTAATAAAAAAAATGCTAGTGTATTAGGCATATTAGTTACCCCTAATAAAACCTTCCCTATAAGTATTCGCGAATAAAAGTAGCGAATCTCGATAAAACACTTTTCCTATTAATCCCCCTAATACCAGTAAAATAACATTTAAGGAAAATGTAAATAATATAGGAAAGTAGCGGAAAGAGTGTTATTAAAAGAAAAGAAAAAGGGAAAGAAAATCAAAAGCAGAACTACTGCCGTTTATATTACTAATTCCTCTTTATTTAATCTATATTAAATTATTCCCTTCCTATTAAAATTATTATAATTAAATAATCCCCTTTTATTAATCTCTTTATCGCCGGGCATTTTAAGCTGCTATCCGCTTATCTTGTATTAGTTATCCTATTGTTTATATAGGTGTATAAACTTATTCTCGGATATTATCTTAAGCCGATTCGTCTATTAGCCTAGGTAGGGTTAGGCTGCAGTATATATCTAAGGCTGTAATTTGCTAGACCCAGGAATATTAAAGTGTAGTTTTCCCTATTACTGCTGTAAAGGCTACTATTATAGCTTGCCCTCTTTTGCCTAGTTTTAAGAAAGCCTTTTTATTATCTTTAATTGCTTGCTGGTTAGGTTTAATAGTAATTCCTAAAACTCTTTTATCTTCTAAGTTTTAGTTATCCTTTAATATATTAAAAGAGCTACTACTTTCTTTAAAGGAAACTAACTCTGCGTTTAAGGTTTTAGTATTATTAGCAATAGCTGGTATAGTTAGCGGGGGTCTTATAGGTTATAGTATTACTAAGAAATGCATTAACCTACTTTTAATTGCTAATCCTGCTACTATTTTTGCAAAAGACACTGCTTATATTGCTAGGCTAGCAGTATTATTTTATTTTTTCACTACTAATACTATTTATAAAGTAAAAGAGAATACTTTTTTTTTCCTTTACTGTAACTGGCTTAGCTATATAGCTAAAGGTATAGGTATTGTTAGTGTAGGAAGTTGTATTTTAGGTACTGGCTACTGTTATTAAAATCTTCTTTAAATGCTTAAAGGTAAAAAAGTAATTAATTATTAAAAAAGACTATTATTATAATAAATTAACCTATTCTCCTTTATAGGGTTATTTACTAATACTTTTAGGTTAGCTAGGCATTAACTATTAATCTTTATTATATTCCTTTTATAAGTTATTTTAAAAAGAGCCTATTAGCTTTAATTTAACTTAATTAAATAGTATTTAATTAAAAAAGGTAGGATATTTTTAAAATTTATTTTAAAATTTATAATAGTAAGTTTATTTTCTGTTAAAGATTAATATAAAACCTAAATAATATCTATATAGCTTTTAGCTAAGTATTTAAAGTATAGGTACTAGCATTAATCCTAAAGTAGAAGTTTAAATCCCTTTAAGTTAATTATTCTATACTTTTTAAAGTTAAAGGAGATAGGGATCCTGCTTAAAGGTCCTGCTAGTTAACTTAATTTAACGCTAATAAGTCTATAAAGCGTTTACTAGATCTAAAATAGGCTTAAATAGCTATATTTATTAGCTCTAGGTTGTTCTGTATATAGGACTATATAAAAGCTAAATAAATAGGGAAATCCGGCTTTTTTAACTATATAGGCCAATAAATCGAGGAACTACTGCACTCAGCGCTCGCAATTATATCTATAAAAGTTAAAGTAGTAAAGGTACCTGCATTTATTAAAAATATAAGTATACTAATGCTTAAGGAAATAAATTAACCCTATAAAAATTTATTATCCTTTAATAAAGTGCTGGAAATTCTATAGTCTATTAAAAATATTAAAAGCTTAAAATACTATTTAATTAAAGGTAAAAGTACCCTTAAAAGTATCTCTAAGTATTATTATTTTAACTTAAGCTATTTTAATAGTTGCTAGTCCTTTTACTATTATATAAAATATTACCTTTAAAGTAAAGTTTAATATTTATTTTTTATAGGAAAAGTTATATAAAAAGTTATAAATATCTTTAATATAAAAGCATTATTTATTTACCTTAAAGTTAAGTATTAATATAAAATTCTTATAGTAAATATAATTTAAAGTAATTATTATTTTAACTAATAGTTATAGGTAGCTAATAGTATATTAATTAAATTAAAGGTAGATTTATAATAGTTAATAGCTATATTAACTTATAATAAAATTAATAGTAAAGTTTTGTTTATTTAGCTTAAAGAAGTTCTTAGCGCAGCTTAAGGATATTTAGCTAATATAGTAAAAGAGTAAAGTTTTTATTTTATCTTTTATAGGCCAGAAAAATAAAGTAAAAGGGTAAAGGTTTTTCTTTAAATAGGATATTATAATAGAGAAGGAAGAAAGGTATAATTAAATGGTTTTAAAGCAGGATTTAAAGTAAAAGTAATATTTTAGTTATAGTAAAACAAGATTAAGTTTAGGTAAATAAAGAGAAGAAAAAGAGGTAAAGTATAATATTATTTTTATCTTTTTATCGGTATAGGTATATAGTTTAATATACAGGGTAGTTTCTTTATTATACATAAATTACTATTCTTTTAAAGTAGCCTCTATAACTTGTTTATTTTTTTATCTTCCTTTCTCTCTCTCTCTTTTCTTTTCTTTTTAATCTTTCTTTAGCTATTATTTAATTATAAAAGATCCCGCTAAAAAAGCCTATTATTAATTGCCTAATATAGCTGACTTTATTAATATACCTGTTATAGGCAAGAAAACCTTTAGCGAGATTTCTTTATCCTAGAAAGGTTAAACCTAGCTTTATCTCTCTACTTAGCTGTTTACCCCGGATAAAGCTTTAATAAATAGGTATTATTTAATTGGTATCCTTATTTTAACTTTATTTAAATTTAAAAGTATTTTACTATTTAAATGATAGGTAGTATTAATATTAGTTGGTTAAATTTACTAATTTATTTAAAAATTACTTTCTCTTTTTTATTTATACTATCCTTATCGCTCTTATTGTTTATAAAAGGTTATACCCTTAAAGAATATTTTTAGCGCTATACTTTTAAAGGCTTTTAGTTATATCTTTAAAACGTTACGCGCGCTATTAAAAGAAAGCTTCTTAAGCCTATCTATATCCCAGCAGAGATTTTATATATTTATAGGTAATTCTTTTATACTCTTTTTAAGCGGATAAAGTATATTAAAGCCTTATTTATATTATTCTATAGACAGCGCAATCCTTAATTCTACTAGGGGTGCCTTTAAACTTAATTTATTACTGTTATAACTGCTAAAGAATATATCTTATTCCCTTTTTATAACTGTATCTTTATCCTAGGTTTTTAATAAAAGGACTATTTAAATTGCCTTTAGTCTAAGGCCTCTTTTTATACTTAGCGACATTTTCCTAGTTACTAGCCTTAATAAAGTAACCAAATATAGCTACTACTTTCCTTAAGAAGCATTAAATACCTACTTTTATTAGGCTAGTAGTCTCTAGCTATTTTAATCCTTTAATAGCCCTTTATTTTATAAAAGACTTTCTTTATCTTAAAGGAAATAAAAAGGCAGAAAGTTAAGCGATTTAGCAGGTTTAGAAGTTTATTTTAGCTTTTGCTATTAAAAAATAAACAGTTAATAGGGAAATATAGTTAATAAATTATTTAATTTTACAGTTCTTTTCCTTATAGTATACCTAAGTTATATTTTTTATAGGCGGGGCAGTAGACTTTAATTAGCAGCTGTCTCTTCCCCCTTAAAAACAATACCTAGCAGCTGTTTTTTAAAAACATTACCGCTTATCCTCCCTTATATATCCTTTATATAAAGGTAATTATCCCGACTTATCTAGTTTATTCCAGGAATAGCCACTTTAAAGTATTATAAAGGACTGCGTTTTAGTCAGAATATCTCTTTTTCCTTTAATTTATAAATATATACCCTAATTCTCAGCCAGACTATTTAATTTTATTAACTATATATTCCTTTAATAGTTAAGGAGTTACTATAAAGCTTTTTAAGTTTTTAATTATTAATAACCTTAATTATCGCTTTATTAACTGCTTTATCTTTAAGTAAATCCTTATCTGCCTTTAGGTCTTAATCTATAAAAGTCTCCTTATTATTTTTAGCTATTTACTAGCTAAATTTATCTTTTATAAACTTCTTTAAATATTCACTTAAATAAATTTTATTAAATAAGACTTTATTTAATATTTTTAGTTTATATACTTTTATTATATCTGCTTAAAACTTAATCCTAAATAGGCTTAGCTAATATATCCTTAGTTTTATATCTTTTAAAAGGTCCTTTTAGCGCTTTATATTATAGAGTAAAACAAGGTTATTAAAGAGGAGTAGTTTACCTGCTTTTTACAGTAAATATTAATTATTGGTATCTATCCTTTTAGCTAATATTTAGCGAAATACAGTTACTCTCTCTTAGGCTATTTTAATATCTCCCTCTTTTCTTTCAAATATATAGATACACGCTATTAATTAATCTTTTATTATATAAACTTTATCTTAATCAATTAACTGCCAAGTAAGTAATTTCACCTTTAAAGGAAAAATCGGTTCCTAGCTAAACAATAAATAAAATGCAGAATACTTTATCAAGCTTTTTACTATATATCTATCAGCTATAATCGCTTTATCTAAGTTCTAGAACTACTTTTTATTAAGCCTAGCCATTTTTACTA
The DNA here is from genome assembly GCA_008477525.1 of Hypomyces perniciosus. NCBI lineage: Eukaryota > Fungi > Ascomycota > Sordariomycetes > Hypocreales > Hypocreaceae > Hypomyces > Hypomyces perniciosus. Next base: position 3,167,283 of record SPDT01000003.1, read on the forward strand.
ATGCTAATATTAAACTTTAATAGCTAACCTTTACTGCAGCATTAACTTTAAAGTTATATACTAATATCTAAATAATTTTAACTTTTAGATTAATTAATACCTTTAAGAGTATTTTTTTTATTTCCAGTCCCTTATCTATAATAGCCTAAATTATTATATTAAATTAATATATTTATTTAAATTTAAACTTTATTATTACTGCTAATAATAAAGTAGGTATAGGTTCCACTTCTATTTATTTATAAAAGTTATATCTTCCTTTAAATAAATAGATATATTTATAATTACTTAGGATATATTAGGTATTAAAATGGACCTTCTCTATAGGCCTGGTTAGTTTTATTGCGATAGCTGGCTCCCTAAAGCGGTGTAGATTAAAGCCTTAATACTGGGGGCATAATGTAACTGCCTTATATACATTGTCCTATATTTGCGGCCACCAGTATCTTTCCTTCAGGAACCGGAAAGTTACCTCTCGGCCTTTATAGCCTATTTTAGCGTAGCACTGCTAAATAGCTGTTTTCCTTAGTCTACTTCCAGGGGGCGTCTTTCTTCAATAGGGTCATTAAGGGCTTAGTAATCCACGCGAAATATTCGATCTAGTATTTATAGTAGCCAACTAAACTAAGGAAAGATTAAACTTTATTAATAGTCTTACAGTTCTCTTATTCTTTGATTTTAATAATTTTACCTATAGCCAATTAGCGCCCTTTTATTCTATACAGGTACCCTACTAACTTAGCAGATTCTTAATAAAAGATTAATTTTACTGCCGAAATTATATATCCTAATAGTTTAATATTTACTAGGGTTTTATCTAGGTTTTGCAGATACTCTAAGATATAGCATTAAACCCTAGGTATTGCTTTTTTACCGCTATATATAGACTTTAAACCTTATACTATAATATTATTTAAAAATAGTTAATAAACTATAAGTATAAAATTAAATAATATTTAAAGAATAATATACTGAAATTATACTATTAAGTTTATAGCGCCTATTAAAAAAATACAGTATCTTAAAAGGCCAATAAGGCTTATAAATATAGTTATATCTCGGCTTTTTTTATTAAAAGGGATTTAATTATAGCCTAAGAAAAAGTTTAGTAATAATAGTATTATATAACCCGTGAAGTCCTCGCTAAATTAGTCTGCGCTTAAGGGAATAAAAGTATCCCTAATAGTTACCTTATTTATCTATATAATAGAGTTAATAAAGTAAAGGCCGCCATTTTTCTTTTATATTAGGAAAAACAGGTTTCTATATAGCCTATAGCCTTCCTTTAAAAGACCTTTTTTAATATATACTTATAGCAAGTTAATTATTTTCTTCTCTATACCTTTAAAGATTAAGATATCACTGCTCTGCTAAATATTATACTTTACTATATAAATAGTCTATAGTAAGGCAATCTTAAAGTCCAGCTTTCTATATTCTATAAAATCCCAGGAAAGTGCTATTTCCCTGTTTTTTAAGATCTGCATTAAAATCTCGGTTTCTTATATTGTTAGTTTCCCTTTTACTGTCTTTAAGATCGCTGCCAGGCAGTCTAATATAAGTCTTAACTTAGCTTTAATTGGTAAAAACTTTAGTATAATATATTCAGCGAATAAGGTATTAAAGTTTAAATTATCCTTAACTTTATCTTACTTTTTCTATTTCTAATAAAGACTTTTAATAGGAATAAAACTATTAAATAAAGCATTATTTATTAAATAGATTTTTATGCCTTTCTTTTTATATATAGTATTAGTTTTAATCTACTTATACTTCTGCACTTTCCTTTAAAACCTTCTCCTTTATTCCTTTACTTTTTCAAATTCCTTTACTGCTTTCTTTATTACTTTTATTTAATCTTTTAATTTATCGGCTAATAATAGCTAAATTAAATCCTTTTTAGCTTACTTTAATAATCTATATAAAACCTCCTCTTTAAAAGTAAGGTAAAGGTTTTCTAAGCTTTTTTCTGCTTTATTAACTTTATATTTAGATATAAAATTAATATTTATTTTAGCTTTAGGTTATATAATGCCTTTATTTTATATTTTTAATAAATAGCTTTAGCAGTTAAAGTAATAACTTAAATATTCCTTATTCTGTATTTTATATATAAATCCTTATTCTTTAGCATATAATTAAATATTAACTGCGCAGCTTAAATAAATAGTATTTTAAAGATAAAAGGCATTAAGATATTATTAGGTATAATATAAAATCTAGCTGCTATCTAGGCATTGCCTATATATACCTAAATAACAGTTTCGCTATATATATTTACTTGCCTATTATTAAATACAGTATTAACTACTTTATAGGAGTATATTATTATACTATATTTTATAGCCAGTTAATAAAAAATAATATTTCCCTTTAACCTTAAATCTATAAATACTTTAATAAATATACTATTAGGCTTTTTTAAATATACTTATATTTACAGTAGGTCTTATAAATAGCAGAGGATCTTTCCTATTTAAACTATATAAATCTAGGTTATAAACTTCTATAACCAATTTACCTTATAGTTAATAGCTATATATAGTTACTCTAGCTTATAAAAATATATTTCTAAAGGTAATAATAAGTTTAGGCCTTTAAGATTAAATAACTCTTTATTTAACAATCCCTCTGCTAATAAGGGTTATAAGGTTATAGTTTTAAAAGGTTAGTTTTATAGTAACTAAATAACTTATATAGTTAGTTCTATATATATAGCTATTATATCTAATCTTTTTAATAGTTTTTCCTTTAAAGGATATTTATATATAGAGATAGACATTACTTAATATAAAGTATATTTAAAGATAGTTAAGTTGGTTTTCCTATAAAATTATATTTTAGCAATCTTTTATAATTTTGCAATTAAGTCTGCTTTTAAGGCGTTTGCGAGTTTTGGAATAGCATTTAAAAGAGTGTTAGTCTTAAGCTTAATTGCGTTATCTAGAATTGCTACTTGGATTATTATTTTGGCTTGCTTTGCTTTTAGTAATTCCTTTTTATTTTTAGCGCTTTCAGTTCCGCCTTTTTTATTGCATCGCGGTTTAGATAGTATAGCCTTTAAGGTTATAGGTATAGGGTCTAAATACAGTTGCTTTTTCTTAATTGGTTTTTCCACCTAAGGCAGTAATAGCTCCTCTTTAGCTTACTTATCTGCCTTATTAATTATATAAATACACTTTTATCCTTTACTAGTTATAGGGTTAGCGAGGAGAGTTTAATTAAATAATTCCTTAGTTAAACTAGCCTAGTTATATTTATTTAAAGGTTTTTCCAGGGAGGCTGTTTTAGCTAGGTTTATAGAAAAAACTTTAACCCTTTCTGCTTATATATTATCCCTTTTTTCAATAATTATTTAATCTTTGCCTATAAAGTATATAATATTTATTATTAATCCCTTTATAGGAATTATATTTAACCTTTATAGTGCCTAGATTTTAAATATCTCCCTATACACTACTTTATTATAAATAATACTAAAGAGTTTAGCCTTATAAGTAGTTGGTTTTTAGTTAAAGAAGCCAGGTTTTATCTTTTTTATAAATAACAGGCTTAAAGAAACCTTATTCTAAGCTCCAAATAATTCTACCTAAAGCGCTAGTATGTTTTATATATAGGTTTTAACAGTTATAACTAATATAATAAATTAAGGCGGGATTAAGGTTTTCCGCGGGCTTACTTAAGCTATTTTTACTACTAGGTTATATATTATAAACCTATAGCCTTTATTATAGGTTAACTTGGTATAGTTTTAAGGAAAATAATCTTTATTTTTATAATACTAGCAGTATTTAATATTAATAACTGCCTTTAAGTAATTAATAAAGAAAGTATTTAATATATTATTATATAAAGGGTTTATTATATTAATATTATTAATAGTAATTATTAAAGTAAAAAGTCTTTATTTAAGTTTATTGCTATTAATAGTAATACAATAATATTCTCTTTCTTTTAGGTTAATTGCTGTTTCCTTTTACTAAAAGAGTTAAATTGCTAGTTTATTAAATTTTTTAAATAAAGCGTTTATTTAATCTTTAAGCTATAAAGTTATAGTTAATTCTATAAGTTTAGGCTATTTTTCTTTTCGCTTTTTTATCCTTAGGCTTAACTTTAACTCAGATAAATCTAATAAATCCCTAATCTTAAATAGTCTTTTATTAAACTCCTAAAAATAGGCTCTTTAAATATTAAGCTATACTAGTATTTTATTATAGAAAAGTATTTAAACTTTAATATATACTAGATCTTTAAAATTATTAATTTCTTTAATCCCTTTAAAAGCTATTACTAACTAAAGCAGCTCTAGTAGTATTACTTTCGCGATATTATAAAAATACAGTATTACTATCCTTTAATTTTTCTTATTAAGCTTTTAATAGAGATATTAATATTAAAGTAACTAATCTATTATAGACTATATTCCTATAGGTTTATAGCGATAAAGGTTTTAAAGTTATACTATATATAATTCCAATTAATCCTTATTTTATTACTTATAGTATTATAAAAGTTTTTTCTTTATTTTATCTTAGCTAGTGCTTTCTTTAATAAAAATCTAAACTATCTTTTATTCCTTTACTTTTATAAACAGTTCCAGGTACTTCCTTTAATCTTTAATTAAAATTCCTTAATCTTTTATTTTTTTACTTATAATTTCTCAGGAATTAAAATATATTCTTACTATTAAATTTACTTATAAGGTTAGTCCTTATTAGTAGCTTTATACCTTAGATATTTTTAAAGGCTTAAGTAAAGAAAAGGAACTTTTAGGATAATAACTTCCCTTTTTCTGCTAAAGAGCCTAATCTTTCCTTAAATTTTATTATAATAGATATAGATATTATTAATACTAGGTTAAGTATATAATTAAATAATTCTTTAAATTAAAGGGTTAAAGACAGAGTTATATCTAATATCCCAGTAAAAAAAGGTTATTAGTTTAATTTAGACTCTTTTACTTTAAGTTAAAGTAAATTATTAAAGTTTTAATTAAATAGTTCTTTAGTAAAAAAATACCCTTTCTTTTATAGATTAAAGTTATCCGATTTAAATAACTGGCCTTTAAAAGAGTATTCTTCTCTTAGCTGAAAAAAAGATATATTCTTTTAATAATAAAGCTATAGCAATATATTCTATTAATATAAAGAGTTTTTTCGCAAAGAAGAAAGGTTGCGTTTATTTATCTAGGATAAAGAAATTAACTAGTCTTTTAAAGATAGCTTCCTGCATTAATACTGGTTGCAAGATATTAGGTTATTATTATTTTTATATCTTCTTTAAATATCTTTAATATAAGTAAAGACAGCCTATATACTAGAGATTATAAAAGCAGTAAAAATAATACTTTTATTTAAAGTTAAGAAAAACCTAGCCAGGAATATTAGTAAAATTAAAATAAAGTCTCTATACTAGGAGATTAAATAATTAATATATCCCTTATTAGCCCTTTATAGCTATTCCACCTATTAACCTACCCGCTAGTAAATGAAATAGGGGTTATAATAGTATATTAATAGTTTAAGGGGGCTTAGGTTATATAGTATTAACTGTTTTACCTATATATTTGCTTTTACTATAGCGACTAGTCTTTCAGTAATTTTCTTTAAAATTTTAACTTTTAATTAACAGGTATTATCAACTAATAGTTTTTTAAGGTTTTACTCTTTTATTATATTTTAGCGCATTATACCTAGATTAACTAATCCTAATATCTTTTCGGAAATTGCAACTAGATAACCTGCATTTTTAAAGTTAAATATTATATTAATCTATATTAAATAGTTATAGAAAGGGTTTTAGGCTATTTCCTTTAGCTAATTGTCTTATATTTATATAAAGACTAAGTCAAGCTAGCCTATAATTCTATTAATAGTTAAGTGAAGGTAGGTCTTAGTAGCAGTATAAAAGTGCCCTCAGTGATTACTTTTTAGAATGCAATCCCTGAGATTTCCCCCTATCTCGGTCACTAGTTTTATTAAAGGGGAATTGGCACTCTAAAACATATATACAATACACACACACACCTATATATAACAACTGGTATCAAGCGCGGGAACCGCGCTCCTAACAGAACCATAAAGCAGCGATTAAGTAATATAAGGGCTAAAAAGATACTGCGGATCATTTGATTATAATGCCGGCAGCCAAAAACAACCAACGGTTACCTTTATATACCTCAGCGACTGTGTTTTCACAGGTGGGGTTATATATTAAAGGGGGAAAAAGGTTATTGTTTATTAAACTAGGTCTATCTGTATATCTTTATACTCCCGTGCTTACCTAATCCAGTAGCTGCTTAAATAAACAGCCAACCTTTCTCAGGTAAGCTAACAAGAAAAAATACTGGTGCGTTAGGCATTTCAGTTACCCCCGACAAAATACTTCTTCCTTAAATACTATAAATTAATTATATATATTAATAGTTTTGCTAAAAGGCGTTTTCTAATAGAGTATTAAAAGGGACTTAGCCTATACCTGGTCCTATACCTTTATTAGGATTAATGCATTAATAAGGTATATTCCTATAATATCGGTATAAGACTTAGGGACCCTTTATATAAGAAAACTCTTTTAAGTATTCGCTTTTTTAATCTTTATATTACTGGCCTTGGCGACTGGTTTGTCGAGGGGGAATTAGCACTCTAAAATATACATACACCTACATACAACGACTAGCATCGAGCGCAGGAACCGCGCTCCTGACAGAACCACGAAGCGGCGATTAAGTAATATAGGGACTAAAAGATACTGCGGATCATTTAATCATAATGCAAGCAGCCAAAAGCAACCAACAGTTACCTTCATACACCTCAGCGACTATATACTTACAGGTAGGGTTATATATTAAAGGGGGAAGAAGGTTACTCTTTATTAAACTAGGTCTATTTATACGTCTTTATACTCCTGTGCTTTCCTAATCCAGTAGCTGCTTAAATAAGCAGCCAACCTTTCTCAGGTAAGCTAAAAGGAAAAATGCGGGTGCGTTAGGCATGTCAGTTACCCCCAACAAACTGGCTTAAAGGCCAAGACTTTCTTTCTAATAATCTTATTTTTTATTTAAAGGGCGAAGCCTAACTTTACTTCCTAAAAGTAAGTAATATCTTTATTCCTAAAACCTCCAATTTTAACAACTTTTTGCCTAACTCTAATAGCAGTAATCTTTTTCCAGCTATAATTTTAAAGGACCTAAAAGAAAATTCTATTATTAGTCTTCTTTATTATTACTGTTTATTTTAAGTTTATTTAGTGTTTTGCAATAAAAGCTAGCCTGCTATTATTTTAAAAGGTTAGTTATATCCTCTTTCTTTAAGGCAAAGGGTTTTTATCTATAGTGCTATTTCCAGCAGCGACTATAGCCTATATAACTTATTTCTGGCTATTAGTTAGCGGGGTAAAGGGAGGCCTGGTCCTGCCCTAAAAGTAAAGCTTTATTAATTATCATTTATTATCCTTCTAAGCAAATATATTAGCTAGTTAAATAATTGCTGGTTAAGCGGCAGGGGGATTCCTGCCTAACTTTTCAGGGTTTACGAAGGCCCCTAAAGAAAAAAGGCCCTTAAAGGTATCTATAAATGCCTTACTTATTTATATAATAGCTAGGAAGTAGTATTTCCTTTAATACTTCACTAAATAATCGTTTATAGTTTAAGCTATTAAAAATAGAATTTCCTATTTAGCTTTTTAAATTATATTAATTTCTTTAATCTATGCGAAGATTTTATAAGCTGCAGTAGACTGTTTACTGTTATTAAAGGCAGGTACTTTTATTAGCCTGCTTTAAAGGGAGGAAAAGAGGCCTTTTTAAATCCCTTTTAAAAAGAGAGAGATATTAGGTCTTATATTAAAGCTGAAATTAAGTTTAGGGATATTAATGTTAATATATTTATTGTCGATGCGGCGTTTTTTAAGTATAAGTGGGAGGACTATAGCCACCCTTTGCCCTAGGAGTAAAGGAGTGTTTTTTTTTTAAGTTACTGTAATGCTGCTTACCTAGCGGCAGCGAGGTTTAATTATCCCTAGTTTACTTAGAGTTTAATAGCGTTTACTATCTTTCATTAAATGCCTAGGGGGGGCGAGAGAGCGTTATTAAGCTTATTTTTCTTAATAGCTAGTTAAAAGGTTATGAATTTTAATGAGTAGGCACCTAAAAGGTGGGGTACCTGTAGGTGTAGGAGGGAAGCTTGATAATAAAATTAGACTTGGATAATATTAATTCATATTTCTTTTGTTGTCCCAGTGTTAGTAATTCTATTAGACTCCACTGAAATTATAAAGCCATGATAATCTTTGAAACCTAGGGAAAATATGTAGTGAGTGGACACACACCAATTCCATCGCGTCTTGTCGGGCTGATAGTCCTCCGTAATACGAGAACTATCACAGCCCTAGGTTCACTAGGATCAGAAAAACCGGTCCTCAGATCCTTTTATAGATGCTCTAAGACAAAATCTGAGGGCAAAAGCACGATTTCGGAGTTTACATATACGCTTGCGAATAATGTCCGAAGGAATTTCCAGCTCCAACTTCCTCTGCCACCCGTAATCCGCAATCAGAAATTTGCAAAGAAGCATAAAATATCTCCGGAATAGGGATTTGACGGTTGTTTAAATGACATTGAATTTATTCACATAATCGTCGCAGGCCTGTTAGTCTGAACACCCAGACTCCAAAAAGAAAGCAAAAAGAAAGCATCAACTATATGGTAATCGTAGATCGGTTCAGCTCGTAAGTTTAACGGTCTGTTTATTGTCAGCAGGCTAAGTGTAAACCAGTTACAACCTATTATGGATCTTTATAGTCGACTAAGTATAATTAGGTCAAAATTTGCGAAGTTACTAATAGAGAACGTAGAAAATTACGATAAGTCTTTCTTAGTATCAAAGTATATAAGAAAGCCCATCACCCTCCTATATTCTATATTTCTAACTCCATCTCAAACCAATTTCTTCAGTAGAGTCTACAGTCTACAGTCTACCCAATATGCGTTCTTTAATCTTCCCTCTCATTCCTCTTATTGTTGAGGCCGCTTCTGTCGCCACAAGCACTTCTCTGAACATTCCTATCAAAGATATTCTGAGCCGCAATTTTAAGGCATACCTAGAGCACCCTCTGATGCCAACATTTCAAAACTGGCTGAAAGAAAATCAAGATTTGGACTTCATCTCTGGTAACGCTACAGTGCCGGTTACATTAAACGCCATTCATTGCGACTATACTGGTTGTCTCTTCGAAAGTTCCACCACCTTAGACGCGGATACGGTCAAGGCCCTGGAGCACTACGGAAAGCAGGAAAACAAAAAGACTCTCCTACCACGTGTCAACGCTATCAACTGGATTTCCGCCACTCACTGGAAGACGTATTGGTCCGGGCAGGAGGGTGGAGCAGAACATTATACGACTTGGGATTTACTCTGCCACAGACTTACCTACCGCGGTACTGGTTGGGTGTTGGACGACCATAGCATTGAGGTGAAGGGTGACAATGACATATTCACCAGAGTTAAAGCTTGGGAGTTTCGGCACCCAGAGCATAGAGTTTCACTGAAGCAAAACTTTTCCTGTTCGTTCTTTGGGGGCAAGTGTTGTGTCAACCACAACGATGTATATGCCACATCTGGTATGAAACGCTGGACATGGGACTGTTCATCGGGAAGACGGGCGGATCCCTGCCAAGGCTAAGTTCAGCGAGGCATAGCAGTGGATGTCATGGCCGAGGGACAATGTTATAAGATTCAGTAAGTGGGCCACTGGAACAGAACAACAATCACACATTGGACCAATCGCGAATGGATCATCGCCCAGAACTGCCATCCACGATTGCTTTCATAGTCCCATATGTTCACTTCGTTCATGTATTACCAAACTTTTTGTATAGAATACGTAGTCACTGAACTAGTCACTGACACATTCCGTGTTCTCATTGGACCACCTGTTCGCTGAATATTAACCTCTCGTCCGTATATGCCACAAGGATAACAAAGTATGCATATGAATATATGTATAATAATACCCAATAAGTCCGTCTATTTGAGGATAAAGGAGGAAATGTCGTGCAACGCGTTCGTTTAGTTAGCAGGTATATCATATGACGAGCAGCTTCTGGTACTTTTTATATATTCCACTCCCAGGTCTTGTCGAATATATCTTGTCGTGGAAAATCACACACACATAAACACAGAAGCTATGCCTACACGAAATTATAGATAAAGCGTCTGCTAGCACGCTTGATGGAACTATGAAGCTGCAGTTACTGATATATAAAACACTGCATATTATTTGATTATAATGCCGGCCGCTAGCTAACCCTAATTGGTCTATCGATCCGTAGATTACCCATATTCCCTTGTGTGCAGGGGGGTGACAGGTTGATTAACTTATAAAAATCCATTTTACTAGATTTAAACCAGTGACTTCTTTATATGGGGTTAAAGGGGTAATAATATTATAAGGGAGGCGCCTTTAGGGTTACAAGGGACTAATACCCCTTTTATTAGGTTATATGACTAGAAAGATGGTATTTACATGGAGAGCCTTCCTCCTTCGCCTAGAGGCGAGGTCAGAGATCAATATAGCCACTTGTTGACCCCCTAGCTGCTATTCGGTAGCATATCTATTGCCAGCATCCTCCCTGACTCCCCCATTTCCTTCTGTGTGGCCTTGCGATCACCTCACCCACGCTTCAACGCAGGCTATATGGTATTAGTACATGATCATAAATCATTCCAGAAAGTTAGAAATTTGGTCCACTTACTATGGTTGTCCATGTGGCAGTGGGCCTGAAAGCCACATTATTGTTAGGAACAGCAAGGGTGAGTTCCTTGCCATCACTAAGGTCCTCCCATGCATATGCATCATACCTGTACCAGTCCTTCCATCCCTCCCGACTCATAATGGTGAAAATCTCGAGGTCACCAGCTTCGCTCACCTGTGGAACAGGAAGTATGTAAGCCTTATTGCCAAGTCCCTCGCCTACCATAGGAACAGGGTGGATTGTCGCTTTTCGCACTTCACGAAGCAGGTTGCTATTCACGAAGCGTTCGTTCCAGTACCCATCCTGGCTACTATCAGGCGACCATTTAAGTTCCTCGCTGCTATCGTTGATGGTGTACTCAATGCGCTGCCTCTTAAGCACCTTGCATTTCAAAAGTGGATAGACCGCAAGATTGTGGACAGGTTCCTCGCCAGTCTTTCCGGAGGTCTTGAGCGATTCCTTGGTGGTCGTAGACTTGGCGTATTTGTAGGAAACCGTGCTGGTGGACTTTGCCTCTGCAGTAACACCGTATTATGAACCACGCCCTTTGATGCTGATCTCGGCATCTGTCCCGGCGTTTAACTCGGACTTAATGACAGTTTCTTGTTCCTTGTCGTGTTGGGTAATGTAGATTGAGGCAGGCAAGGTTTCGAGATTCGAGACCTCAGGGACCCATTCCATCGGTTTGACAATGTAGAGATAACCAAAAGTCTCATACCAGTCGTCAATGGTATGTCTGCCTTCAAGATCTGTGACGACCATTTGCGCGGGAAGAGCTCCAAGCCGCTCTTCCTTGATTCCAAAGATTTCCTCCAAGTCTGTTCTCCCAAGATTATAGCCTTGAACCTCACCCAATGGTGGCTTAAACATCCCGAGCTTGCTTTCGTCAAAATGGAATGGCATTTCACCCTCGCGTTTGAAGACCACGTTCTCAACATGAGAGGGGTTCATGTGGTGGGACCCAAAGGGCATGGTGCCACGAAGGACGCCCGAACCAAGGAGGCTGAGGGCCATTGCGAAAACCGATAAAAGGATAAACTAACTGGGCTCAAGAGATGTGTGATGATATTGTTGCAGGTGATGGTGTGGGTGGTGGATATTGGATAGTGGACTCAGAAACTCAGAAGCAGGATAGGAGCATCTTATATCGTCGAAATTCTAGCTCTCTCAACTCGAGACCTCCTATCTTCCAAGCTGAGTGCATGAGCTAAGGCTGGATGTCTTAGAAGCTGTCGGATGACGTCGGTCTGGTTGTTGGAAAGATGACTAGATGTGAGGATGCAGGGAGCCCGCTACTGTGAGCGGTCTTGCGTGAGGTGAAACAGAACATGCGGCTTTCTCTTTGTACATATAATAAAATGGTTGCATATGAAACCAATTATGATAGAGAGCGGGTCCTTACTTTGTTTGTTTGTTTTATTATTTACATCCACTAAGTAAGCTAGTTACATAAATCCCTTATAGGCAATAGGATGTTAGGAGCTGGCGGTTTACGCTGCTGTTCGCTAAGTTTCAATTTATAAAGGAAAAAAAGTTAATCTGGGTAATGTTAATCTATTTCTATTAAGGGAGGACTATAAAGGTCTACTTCCTTTATTAGTTTCTAAAAGGCTTTATTTCCTATAAGTCTAAATAAGTAAAAAAAGGGGGTCTTTTTTAAAGGGATATCTAGAAAAAAGGGCTTAACTATTCTATATTCTATAAAGTAGCTTTATCTTTTTAATTTACTATATTTATAAATAGACTCTTTATTATATTTAGAGCATTTATAGTATTTTTAGAAATCCCTATATTTTAATTTTTCTGCTAAAAGCCTATAAAGGATAAAGTGTAAGAGTTTAAGTTCTAGGGGGGAAATTAAAGCTTTAAATCTTTATTATTATAGCCTTTTAAGGTTTTACTAAACTGATTTTACTCTTTTACTTTTATAAATTCTTTTTTAGTTTATTTTCTAATATATATAATTATAGCCTAATTCTATAGTGCAGTAAAGAAAGCTGTATTTTATTTAACTAAACAGTTAACCTATTTATTATTTATAATATCTTTATATTTTAAAACCTATAAAATCAAAGTCCTATAAGGTAAAATACTTTATATTAGTTTCTGGAACTATATATATACTTTTTATATAAAGGGGGGGGGCTTATTAAATAGCCTATTAATAACTAATAAGTTATTTAAGAAAAAGAAGGCTATTTAAATTATATAGTCTTTTTTTATATATTTAGCTATTAGCTTTATAGCCTTTAAAGCAGCCTATACCTTTATATTATAGAGTTGCATTATTAAAGTGTCTAGCATTTATAGTTACTTTTACTTTATAGTAAACAACTACTCTTTAACTTATATTCTTTTTAATTTAAAATTTATTTAAATAGGCTAAGATTAAGTTAAAGGGGAGGGATTTAACTATTTCCAGGTATTTCTTTACTGCAGTTAATTTACCTATACCTTTTAAGTCTTGTTAAAATAACAAGGTTATACTGAACCTTATTTAAGTGCAGCTTCTAGGAAGGTGCACCCAACGCAGCAATAAGGAAACGACTAAGAGTCTAGTTGGGTTAACAATAGATAAACAATTAAATTGTAACTGAACTAATAGCTAGAAAGCTATAGAATATCTAGTGATATGCGGCTAGTGTAGAAGTGATTGTATAAACAATAGCTTTGTCTTCTATAATAGTCCTCCGACTAGATAATAGGAATGCGGCGGCAGAATTGGGTTTGTGGCCCTGTTTCTATTTTCCGCAAAATTCATTTATATAAGAAATCGGCCAAATCGACTCACGGCCATACAAACAGGAAACCATTTTAGTCAGATTTTTCACAATAGCTATTGTGGCCATTGTATTGAGTCTAGGGTAGGCGGGGTAGCTGGTCCTAGCTCAATTGTTATCGTTGAAGATAACAGAAATTTCCTGACTTACACTAAAGTTCCTCCGGAACTTAGTCCTAGTGTCAGGCCTAATTCCGGGTCTAGCCAGAATAGGAAGGTTACCCAAATACACTAAAATCCTTACTTTTTAGCCCTCCTTTTTAATAAGTCTAGATTAAAGAGAATATATAGGGACTTTTAAATAAAGAGTATAGGTTTAATATTCCTGTTAATTAGGGTAATGGTGCATTAAAGTCTGGTTTATAGTAGTTAAAGAGGGAGTTTTTTATTAATATATTAACTAATTAAGTAATTTTAATTTAATCCCGCGAATCTTACTATATACCTAAATCAGGCCTAAGTTAAGGCAATACTGGCTAAAGGGACCTTTAATTCTTTATCTAAAACAGGAATACTTATAGTTTTTTAAATTAAAAGGATTGCCTATACTATAGCCTTAAAGGCTTTATTTATTTTATTTATTAGGCTAAATATTTTTATATTTATTTATTTAATAGGGTTAAGTTGCGATTATTATTTACACTTTAATATTATACTTTTATTTTATATAAGGCAATAAAAAGGATATAGGCCTTTATAGCTTATATTATAGCTTTAAAAAGTAAACTTTTTTAAGTTTTATTAAATAACTTTGTTAAAAAGGAGGGCTAAAAAGCAAGGATTTCTGTGTAATTGGGTAACCTTCCTATTCTGGCTAGACCTGGAATTAGGCCCGACACTAGGACCGAGTTCCGGAGGAACTTTGGTGTAAGTCAGGAAATTTCTATTATCCTCAATGATAACAATTAAGCTAGGATCAGCTACCCCGCCTACCCTAGACTCAATATAATGGGCATAATGGCCATTGTGAAAAATCTGACCAAAATGGTTTCCCGTTTATATGGCCGTGAGTCGATTTGACCGATTTTACATACAAATAAATTTTGCGGAAAATAAGAATACAGCCACAAACCCAATTCTGCCACCGCACACCTATTATTAGGTTAGAGGACTATTATAGAAGACAAAGCTATTGTTTATATAATCACTTCTATACCAGCCGCATATCACTAGATATTCTATAGCTTTCTAGCTATTAGTTTAGTTACAATTCAATTATTCATTTATTATTAACTTAACTAGACTCTTAGTTATTTCTTTATTGCTGTATTAGGTGCACCTTCTTAAAAGCTGCACTTAAATGAGGTTCAGTATAACCTTATTATTTTAATAGGTTATTTTTCCTCGGGTCTCTATTAATGGATTTTTCTAGTAGTTATAGCACTTCCCTTAACGCTACTATAGCACTTATAGCGGGTTTTTATAATGCTTATCCTAATATTTACAGCACTTCCCCTAATACCACTACAGTACTCATAGCAGGTTTTTATAGTGCTTATTTTAATGCTTATATTAGCACTTTTAGGATCTTTGGCTATCTGAACCTATTTTTAAGCTTTTACTATAAATACTATTACAGTTATAGTAGTACTGCTACTATTTTCACTATTTTTAGTGATTAATATATACTATATAGTATACTCCTTATTTTAATAGGATATAGGCCTAACAGCAGTATAAGTTAACCTATTAAGGCTCCTAGTAGCCTTATTTCCTTAATTAAGGATAATAGCTCTCCCTAACAGTAAAGGGATTTATTTATTTAAGTGCAGAATATAGAATAAAAGCTTTAGGTATAAAAGGCCTTTACTAAGACAGTTAAGGTATAGTTAAAGGGTTAGAATAATACTATAACTTAGCTAAATAATACATTAACTAGCCTAGCTGCTGCTATTTTAGGTCTTTAATCTCAATAGACTACTAGTTTAATAGAAATTAATCCTATAGCCCCTATACCAATGCCAATACAAGCTCCTACTCCTATTCCTATACCAGTCCAGGTTCTATTTACATCTATTCCTTAACCCTAAAATACTATTTTTACTTTAAATAGTAGTTTTATTAAAGAGGCATTAAAAAAGGTCTATAGCTTTCTAGAAAACTATAAGCTAATAAGCCTTAATAATTTTAATTAATAGAAATAGTCTTTAAATATTATATTAAAGGCTATAGATTACTATACTTTTATAGAAAATCCTATAGTTGTTAATTCTTTATTTAATTCAGAATAAGCCCTATTACTTATATTAATTAAGGATAGTTTAACAGCTATTCCTGCTGTATCTATTGCTTAGATTTAAAGCCTAAAAGAAGCATTTTTAGTATTAAAGAGATAATATAGTTACTTTAATACTTTATAGAGAGATTCCCTTTATAGGGAATTTTACATATTAAATTACAGTAATTATAAAGGATTTTTAGCTAAATTTAATGCTACTTTTAATAGCTTATTAGCTAAGCTAGCTATCTTAAAGGTTAATATTAATATACTAAATTAAGTTAATTAATATTTAAATTCCTTAAAAAAGACTTATTTTTAATAGGCTAAGAGAATTAAAGGAACTATTAGATCTAATAGAGCTATTAAGCAATTTACTAAAGGTTTTAACATTTAATTCTTTATAGCAGATATATTAAAAGAGACTAAGAATCTATCTTTAACTGCATATAAGGTTAATAAAGCCTCGGGCCCTTCTAAGTCCCCTAATTAAAAGCCAGCTTCTAATTCCAATAAAAGGAAAGGAAATTAAAAGAAATAAAGAAATCAAAAGAATCAGAAAAATCAGAATTAATAAAACCAAAAGCAAACTATAGAGGATACTGCTTTTACTAGTATATATTATCTAGCTACTGGGGAGTATAGCTTAAAAGAGCTGTCAGAAAAGTCTTCTACTAAATCTATTAATAGTTCAGATAGTAATTAAGATCTTCTATATACCCTAAATACTAAAAAAGGAAAAAAGTCTTTTAATCCTTTTAAGCCTTCTAAATCTTTTAAAAAACCTAAACCCCTTAAACTTTCTATTTAAAATAGTCTATTATATAATACTAAATCTACAGTTTATATAATTAATTCTAAGAAATAGTTTATAAACTATAGATTTAATAAAAGGGACCTAGGTATTGTCTATACTGGCGGGGGCCCTGTTACCTTTAAAGGAATAAAAACAGCCACTTTTAATATCTTTAATAAAGATAATAACTATAAAGAGATAAAATTACTAAATACCCTCTATTGCCTACAGCTAGATATAAACCTTATAAGTGGCCTAAGGCATTACTAAGCTAGAGGATATATACAGTATAATACTCTTTTTACAAAAACTATACAGCTAATAGGGCTATTAAATCCCTTAAAATATAGTTTTTTCCTTACAATTAAAGGATATACTACACTATATAGCCATATAAATAGCTATAGAGCTTATAGCTCTATATAGGTTTAAATCCCTGCTATTAGTAAGGAAAAGGCTTAGGAATATATTGCTGTTCTAGAAGCAATAGCTTCGAAAAAACAACCAACTAGATCTAGTCCTAGGCTTATAAAGAAGAATAATCCTAAAGGAAAGGATCTCTCTAAACTCCCTGAAACCCTAGGCTAAGTGGAGGAAGAGGGGCCCCGTGTACCCCTATTGCCTAAGGAAATAAGGGGGAATAAGCTTATAGAGGATACCTTTATGGAGGAAAGGCCCTGTATGCCTAGGGAATCCTCTATTACTGAAGATCTAGAGGTTATTAAGCCAATTGAACCAGAGGGAGATACTATTACTAATAGTATTAGCCACAAGCTGCTAAAGCTAGCCCTCTTATAGCATAAAAGACTAGGTTATATTAGTTTAAGTTTACTGAAGAAGACTGCTAAAATAACTACTGGAATTCTTAACTTTAATTCTATTAAAGAGACTGAATTCCATTATTTAGCGTATAATAAAGGAAAAGCTATTAAGAGGCTTAATTTAAAGCTAATTCTTAATCCACTAGCCTCTCTAGACTATCTAAAAGCTAATACTTTCTCTATAAAGCTAATGCCTTATAATAAGGCCCCTATTAGTCTTTTAATCATTAATAGAAAATCAAGATATAGGTGACTATTCCTTTTAAGAGATCATAATAGACCTACCCTTTTAGCTACTATACAAGGCTTTATAAATAGCCTGAAAACGCAGTATAACCGGTATTTTGTCGAGGGGGAATTGGCACTCTAAAACATACACACAACACACACACACACCCACATACAACGACTGGTATCGAGCGCGGGAACCGCGCTCCTGACAGAACCACGAAGCGGCGATTGAGTAATGTAGGGGCTAAAAAGATACTGCGGATCATTTGATTATGATGCCGGCAGCCAAAAGCAACCAACGGTTACCTTCATACGCCTCAGCGACTGTATTCTTATAGGTAGGGTTATGTGTTGAAGGGGGAAGAAGGTTGTTGTTTATTAAACTAGGTCTATCTGTATATCTTTATACTCCCATACTTTCCTAATCCAGTAGCTGCTTAAATAAGCAGCCAACCTTTCTCGGGTAAGCTAACAAGAAAAAAAATGCTGGTGCGTTAGGCATATCAGTTACCCCCGACAAAGTATCTTAAGGAATTTTATTATAATAGCGGAAAGGAAATTAATTAAGAACTTTAAACCTAGTTCTTTTCTTTAGGAATTATATATTCCTATAGCAGCCCTTATATTTACAAGCAGAATAGTTTAATAAAACGCTTTATTAAAGTTTTATTAAATAGGCTATAGGCTATTATTATAGCAGCTAACCTGCTATTATATCTCTAGAATTTTATTATCACTGCAGTTCTTAAATTAATTAACTATATAGCTATTATTAATAAAGACTTTACCCTATATTAAGAATTATATAAAGACCTAGACTTTAATAAGGATTATAAGCTTAATCTGCGAAAATATAGGATTATTGGCTTTTATTATAAGGTATTTATTCTGTAAGAACAAAGGGCTAAAGGCTATAAATTAGCCCTTAGGATTAAAACTGGGAGACTACTAGCAGTTTTAGGTAATAATACCTATCTTATCTATATTCCATTTAGATATATAGTCTTTAAATCGTCAACTATAAAGCTGTATAAAGATAAGATTCCTAAGCTTCAAATCCTAGAACCCACTACAGGTCAGGATAATAAGGAATTAGAGGGAGAAATAAAGCTAGATTTATTAGATTAAATAATTCCTAGCTCTTAGGATATTAATCCCTTACTCCTTAACCCTATTCCAGAGGGAGTACCTACTGCTATTCCCTTTATTCCTATACCAGTTATATGAAACTTTACTATTATAGAGGATTTAATAGATATAGATATATCCCACTTTCTCTATAATAGCGTTAGAAAGCTAGCTTTTCCAGCTACTGCAGTACAAGACCCTTAAACATTTAAGTAAATACTTTATAGTCCTAATAAGACTAAGTGGCTAGCAGCGATTTATAGCGAATTTAACCAGCTAGTCGAACAATATACCTTTACTTTTATTAAGCGTAATAATATTCCTAAAGGCAAGAATCCTATTATTAGTCGATTAGTTTTAAAGACTAAAAAAGACCAGAACAATAAAATAGTTAAATTTAAAGCTAGGCTAGTTACTAAGGGCTTCCAATAACTAAAAGGAATAAATTTCAACTAAACGTTCGCCTTAACGGCTGTTCCTTTTACCTGGCGGCTTCTATTAGCCCTAGCTATTATCTATAACTAGGAAATCAAACAAATCGACTTTATTAATACATTCCTTAACGGGATACTTAAGGAAACTATCTTCCTTAACTTCCCTAAAGGATTTAAAGACTATGCCAGTTAAGCCTCCTTTAAGATTAAGTCTATTCTTAGAAAGCTAGGTTATAACCCTAATATAGATTAGGTTATTCAGTTACAGAAAGCTCTTTACAGCCTAAAACAGTCCCTTAAAGAATGGCAACAGGCTTTATAAGCCTTAGGAAATAAACTAGGATATAATCCTTTAATTTCTAACTCTGCTATTCTCTATAATCTAAATAACAGTATTTTTATTATTACTTATATAGATAACTGTCTTTTTATTGGACCAGATAAAGAAGCTATAGCCTAGCTAAAGCTAGCTTTTAATAAAGTCTATACTATAAAAGATAAAGGCCCTGCCTCTTTCTTTTTAAGGGTTTAAATAGTTAGGGATAGAAAAAGAGGCCTTTTTTAGCTTTTTTAGAAATAGTATATTACTAAAGCTATAGAGTTTTTTAACCTTTAAAACTCTAAGCCTATTTAATTACCCCTGCAGCCTTTTATTTTAGCTAATAAAACTATAACTAAACTAGATAAAGCTAATATTAAGCTTTTTCAAGCTATTATTAATACTATTATCTACTTAACAATTTATACTCAAGTAAATACCAGCTTTTTAGTCTAGTAGCTAGCTAAATAATTTCAAGGCCTTTATAAAGAGTATTTAAACGCAGCCCGCAACCTATTACAGTATTTAAATAATACCTAGGATCTAGCTATTTAATATACTAGAAAATCTAGTCCTATACTTATTGGTTATTGCAATAGTGATTTTGCTAGGGATAAAGAATTAAGCAAATCGACTTATAGCTATATTATTATAGTTGCTAATAGGCCAATTAACTGGAAATCAAAAAGGGGCTTAACTATCTGTCTCTCTATACTAGAAGCAGAGTTTATAGCTTTTATAGAAGCTACCAGGGAGATTTAGTGGCTTATTAGCCTATATAAAGAGGTAGATCAACCAATTAAACAGCTAATCTCTTTACTTAACGACAATAAAGGTGCTATTTCTACCTTAAACAACCCTACCCTTTATAATCAAACAAAACATACTCTGTTACAGTTTAATTATATTAGGGAATAGGTTAAAAATAGCGTTATTACAGTCAGCTAGCTGGAAACCAGTAAAATAGTTACTGATAGGCTTACTAAGCCTCTTCCAGGTCTAAAATTAAAGAATTTTATAAGTCTCCTTAATCTTAAAATTTTACCTAAAGTATATACTTAAAGTTCTTACCCTTCTTATAGCTATTAGCTATTTTATAGCTATTAGCTATCTTTATTATTTTATCTTTAGCTATATTAGCTATCCTTTTTATTTTTTATATTCTAGTTACTTTCCTATATCTAGATCCTATATCTACTTTAAAGTTATATAGGATAGTATCTATTCTAGAGGGAGTATTAAAAAGGAGGGCTAAAAAGCAAGGATTTCTGTGTATTTGGGTAACCTTCCTATTCTGGCTAGACCCGGAATTAGGCCCGACGCTAGGACCGAGTTCCGGAGGAACTTCGGTATAAGTCAGGAAATTTCTGTTATCTTTAACGATAACAATTAAGCTAGG
Source organism: Hypomyces perniciosus (assembly GCA_008477525.1). Classification (NCBI taxonomy): domain Eukaryota; kingdom Fungi; phylum Ascomycota; class Sordariomycetes; order Hypocreales; family Hypocreaceae; genus Hypomyces; species Hypomyces perniciosus. The sequence continues at coordinate 3,188,161 of SPDT01000003.1, forward strand.
ACCAGCTACCCCGCCTACCCTAGACTCAATATAATGGCTATAATAGCTATTGTGAAAAATCTAACTAAAATAGTTTCCTGTTTATATAGCCGTGAGTCGATTTGGCCGATTTCTTATATAAATGAATTTTGCGGAAAATAGAAACAGGGCCACAAACCCAATTCTGCCGCCGCATTCCTATTATCTAGTCGGAGGACTATTATAGAAGACAAAGCTATTGTTTATATAATCACTTCTACACTAGCCGCATATCACTAGATATTCTATAGCTTTCTAGCTATTAGTTCAGTTACAATTTAATTGTTTATCTATTGTTAACCCAACTAGACTCTCAGTCGTTTCCTTATTGCTGCGTTGGGTGCACCTTCCTAGAAGCTGCACTTAAATGAGGTTCAGTATAACCTTGTTATTTTAATAAACTTAAAGAAGTTAAAGACTTTATATACTTTACCTATAAATGTCTCTATATATTTTTTAAAGGAGAGCTTTAAGTTAAAGTAAACCTTTGACTATTAAATATTTCTTTTAAACTAAACTAGCTTTCCCTTTATTATAATGCCTTTTTTATATATTTAGCCTTTTATATAGTAAAAGTATAGTAATTTAGCTTTAATATAGTTAAAGGATACTATATTTTCTGCTTTTTATTTTAATATTTTATTAAATATTTATTATATAAAGGTAGCTGTCTTTTAAATAGATTTACTTATAATAAATATAGTAATATTATTAATGTATTTAAAGCAAGACTATTAGTTTTTAAGTTAAAGGATTAAGCTAAAGTAAAGTATTAATATAATAAAGGAGATAAAGGATTTTTATAAGGCTCTGTATTTAAAGGCAAGGCTTAGTAAATTAATTTTATCTCTTTTATAGATAAAGGTAATTCTATTACTTATAAAGGACTTTACTTATTTTATAAACTAGATAAATTAACCCTATTATTTAAGCTATAAAATTAGTTTATTTTTTATAATAATATTAAAGGCCTTAAAGATATTAAAGGTAAAATAGGTTATAATTTCCCTTTTATTTAAAGCAACTTCGATATTATAAATTAAATAGGTAATTAAATTTATAGCTGCTTTTTTAAAGAGGGCCTTAAAGTATTACTTTAAAAGGATTTTATATTTAAATATTAAAAAGGATACCCTTTTAATAAATAGTTTTTTTAAGCCTTTTTTTATATAGGATAATGTTGAAATACCAAGGTTATACTGAACCTTATTGGTGTATGGCTTCTAGGAAGCTGTATATAATGCAGTAATAAGGAAATAACTGAGTATCTAATTGGGTTAACAATAAATAAACAATTGAATTGTAACTGAACTAATAGCTAGAAAGCTATAGAATATCTAGTGATGTGTGGCTGGTGTAGAAGTGATTGTATAAACAATAGCTTTGTCTTCTACAATAGTCCTCTGACTAGATAATAGGAATGCGGCGGCAGAATTGGGTTCGTGGCCCTATTCCTATTTTCCGCAAAATTCATTTATATAGGAAATCGTCCAAATCGACTCACGGCCATACAAACAGGAAACCATTTTAGTCAGATTTTTCACAATAGCTATTGTGGCCATTGTATTGAGTCTAGGGTAGGCGGGGTAGCTGGTCCTAGCTCAATTGTTATCGTTGAAGATAACAGAAATTTCCTGACTTACACCGAAGTTCCTCCAGGGACTCGGTCCTAGCGTCGGGCCTAATTCCGGGTCTAGCCAGAGTAGGAAGGTTACCTAATTATATAGAGATCCTTGCTTTTTAGCCCTCCTTGTTAACAGATAATAGTAAAATAGGCCTAAAAGCTTTATAGTCTATATAGTTAAGTTTATTAAATTTAGGAATAATAGTAACCTTAGCGTTTTTAAAAAAGAGGGGGTAGTATTTTAATTTAAAGTAGCCTTTAAAGAGGTTTATAATAAACTTTTTAATAGTAGGCTATATATAGTGCAGGAAGGTAATTAATATACTATTTGCGCTAAGTGTAGTATTCCCTAATTTAATTATAGCCTTTTTTACCTCCTTTTTAATAATTGTTTTATTTTATAGTATTTAAAGTTCTTATAAATTCTTAATATTTTTTTCTACTCCTTTTCGCTACAGTAAGTATTTTTTAATGAAAGCTACTTATTCCTTAAGGTTTAAGATACTTTAATTACTATTTATTAAAGGGGGAGGTTAAAACTAGTCTATAGCTTTACACTATTTAATTACCTGCTAAATGCCTTTACCTAAACTAACTTTAACTATAATTTTATTTAGTAATTGCGTTTTTTATATTTAACTATATTATATAATATTTTTTTACTTTAATTTATTTATTAATTTTAAAGGTTACTATAATATAAATTAAATAGGCTATTTAATAGTTTTTATTTTATTAAAAGGCATTATATTTATTTTAATATCTCTTTTTACCTATTAATTATGTATAGTCTGTGAAAAGTCTTTAAAATATTTATATAGCTGCGTTTAGGTCTCTTTTAGTTAAATTAATTATATTTACCTTTAAAAGGAGCTAGGTATATATATATCAATTAGCTAAACTTTTATAAGCTTTTAAAAAGGATATATTTCTTTCCTATATTTACTATTAGCCTAATAAAGCTTAAAAGTAAAGTAGTAATTATATAGTAGTTTAAGTCTATATCTAGGTTTTTTACAATAGTTATTAATATAGGGCAATTAGTAAAAATAAAGTTAATATATTTTCTAAAATCTTTTATAAAGGCATTTATAAAGGCAGGGGTTAGGTTATATTTATCCGCCTATTTAATTAATTTATTACCTGCAGCATTTAAAATTTAGCTTAATTATTATATTTAATGTAATATATTAAAGTCTTTTATAATAATTAAATTTAAAAGGGGTTAACCTTACCTTTTAAAGGTTTTTATTATAGTATTAAAAGAAACTTTATAGTAAATATTAATTATAATATAATTATAGACTTTTATTTATAAATATAATCGCTTTTTAATTTTAAAGGTAAAAGTTATTAATATAGTAGATTTAGTAATTTTTTAATATAAGTAAAGATAAAGGGTTTAGTTTCCCTTTAATTATTAAATAAATTAAATACTTAAAAGTTAAAATATAATTTTATTTATTTTCTAGATAATATAGTATTTTAATAAATCTATAACTTTTAGATAAATATAATATTAAAGTTATTTTTTTAGGTTAGTAAAAGGGCTATATTATAATATTAGTTTTATTTTTTTATATTAGCTTAAAAGATTTTTAAGTTAAAGTTTTTTTAATAATTTTAATAAAGTTTATTATTTATAGGTTAGATTTATAAAGTTTATTTCTTTTAAGGGATTCCTTTAAAGCATTATTTATAGAGTTATTAAAATTAATAACCTTTACTATAAAATAGGCTAGTAAACTTTCCTTTAATAAGCTATTAAGGATATTTATTAAGTTAATTTTATTTTTAAGGGGCTTTATTATAAGGGCAGGGGGTATTATCCTGCTTAAAAAGAGGGGTTTTTAAATCTAGGCCTTAAAAGTAAAAGCAGTAAAGGATTTAGCTAAAGTAGTTTAAAAAGCTCCTCCTTTAAGTGCACCAGCTTTAAGCTTAAAGGTAAAAGGGGTAGGGTTTTTTATTAAAATTCCTAAATTTTAAATTCTTTAATACTTTTAAATTATTCTTTAATAGTATATACTTTTATATTATCTTTAATAGTTAAGTCTATATAATAGTTTAAAGTATTAAACTAGTAAAGTTTAAAGCAGTTAATATATTAAATAAAGTTATTATAGTTTTTATTTTTATTAGTATATTAAAAGGTAAGCTTACTATACTTCTTATATTATATAGGTTTAATATACTTTTAAAGGTTATAAAAGCTAAAGTATTTATATTAAATTATTTATACCTTTTAAGTTTAAAGCTTTATTACGGCTAAATAGTTAAAGAATTTAAAGCCTATTTTAATTTCCTTTTTAAAAGAGATAAAGTAATAATAAATGTTAATAGTTTTACTAAAAGGGGCTTTTTAATAGAAAACTAAAGGTTTTTTAAATTTAATATTCTTTTAAGCTTTAATTAAAATTAATGTATTAATAGGGAAAGTATTTAAGGTATTAGTATAATATTTAAAAATACTTTATATAAAAAAACTCCTTTAAATATATATTTTTTTTTAATTTTTAGGCTACTAGCCTTTATAATTAAGCTTAAAGTAAGGATTTTTGTCTAGTTTCTTTATTATTAGTTTTTAATATAAAGCCTGATTTTATTTCTTAAAAGTAAATAATATCTTTATTCTTAAGTTTTCTAATTTTAATAATTTCTTGCCTAGCTTTAATAATAGTAATTTTCCTTTAGCTATAGTTTAAAGGGACTTAAAGGAAGATCCTGTTATTAGGTTTTTTAAAAGTTATATTTTATTTAGCTAAATTATTTTTTATAATAAAGGCTAGCCTTTTATTATTTTATAAAGTGAGTTTATTTTCTTTTCCTATTAAAAGATTTTTATTTATGCTTTTAACTATAATTATAATTTATATAATTTACTTTAAACTATTACTTATTAGCAGGGCGCTTAAATCGGTTTAAGTTAAAGGGTAAAGTTTAGTTTATTATTATTTATTATTTTAATAGGTTTTTTTACTGACTAGCTATATAGTTATTAATTAGGCTAAAGGGGGATTCCTGCTTAATTTCTTAAAGTCTATAAAGGCCTTTAAAGAAAGGAGGCCTTTAAGAGTATTAGTAAGCGCTTTACTTATTTACAGGGCAGCTGAAATAGTATTTTCCTTAATGTTTAGCTAAGCAGTTATTAATAGTTTAGGCTATTAAAAATAAAACTTTTTATTTAGCTTTTTAAATTATATTAATTTCTTTAATTTACAGGAAAATTTTATAAACTATAGTAAACTATTTACTATTATTAAAGGCAGGTATTTTTATTAGCTTAATTTAAAAAGAGGAAAAAAGGATTTCCTAGATCTTTTTTAAAAAAAAGAAAGATATTAGGTCTTATATTAAAGTTAAAATTAAATTTAAAGATATTAATTTTAATATATTTATTATTAATATAGTGTTTTTTAAATATAAATAAAAAGACTATAATCTCCTTTCACTTTAAAAGTAAAAAAGTACCTTTTTTCTTAAATCGCTAAAGTATTGCCTGCCTAGCAGTAGTAAGGTTTAATTATCCCTAGTTTACTTAAAGTCTAATAGCGTTTATTATTTTTCTTTAAATGCCTAAGAGGGGTAAAGGAGTATTATTAAGCTTATTTTTCTTAATAGCTAGTTAAGAGGTTGTGAATTTTTAATAAGTAGGCACCTAAAAGGTGGGGTACCTATAGGTGTAGGAGGGAAGCTTAAGAGCGGGTCCTTACGCGATAGAAGCTTGCTTTATTCAGATGCCTCCTCTGCTGTTCAGATGGCTGAGAAGGACGATGTGATAAATTTTGATCCAGAATGTATCAGAATAACTGGATATTACCACTAAAATCGACGGCACAGTGTCTCACTCGTAAGGGCGGTAAACTCGGTCACGGTCCGAAGAGTCATTGCACGGTTTCGTGAGTACTCGTAGGTATTTCACCAGTTGCATAAGCTTCAACAGCTTTAACAGCACACATATACTGTGGTCATTTATGTCTCTCTGTGCCGTCCATACACGTTACCTTCAACTTACAGAAGTACTCCGTACTCCGTACCTCCAGCCGCTATCAGCAATGGTCTGTGCTGGTGCCAGCGCTATTGCCCATGGTAGGGATCTCCCAAGAGAGAATACGAGTAGATAGGGTATCTACGGAGTACTCCGTAGGCGGTATTTCGTCGACGATTGTTTTAATCGCTCTGTACTCCGTACCCTACGGGTAACCCGTCCCCTTCAGTGATAGGCGAATACTCTCCTTAGCTGCAAGGGAGCATAAATGCTGATAATTCGTTTGTGTGGACCGGCAATGAGGAACCCTGCTAGGCTGTGGAGACTACAGGCTGCTGCCCAGGCCTGCATTGTTTCAACCCACACTCAGACATATTACATTAAAACTTGATGATTTGACTGATCAACGTGAATTTGTGTGATTGGTCTCGAATGTGATCTCTAATCACATACATGCAGCTTGGCCAAGGGCAGCGGCTGATAAATCACAGTCATAACGTTTTGGGCTGCGATGAGTTTGGGACTATATCGCCGATGCCGGAATTGCTGCCAGAAAAAAACGGTGGCAGTTTGACTCCATTTTCATTCATTTAGAGTGAGCCCAAGACGGCAAATATGGAACTGGGTACTTTAAATTTGAAGTCCTAGGATGCAAAAAATGGAAGACATTGAACTCAAGACAAGAGCTTGGATCCCGCATATTCCAATGGATATGCTAGTCGTATGTGTCTGTTTCTCTCTCAACTCGGATTATATCCACACCCATATACGGAGTACACAACCGCAAAAAAAAAAAAAAGGCAAAAGAGAAAGACATACAACAGCCGGTGTTCACCAGTGGTCACCCACCTGACTACTAATCTGCCTCTTATTGGCTTGACTATGGGAGAGCGGACGGGATCCCGTATATTCCAATAGATATGGTCGTATGTGATAGCTTGCCTCTCAACTCACACTATATCCACTGACCTTCGCATATCAGCCAAAAAGGCAAAAAACATACAACAGCCGGTGTTCGCTGGTGGTCACCCACCCAACTACTAATCTGCCGGTTAGTGGCTTGTCTATGGGGGAGCGGACGGGACCCCGAATTTTCCACTACCTATGGTCGTATGTGCTTGGTGATGGCTTCAGTCAGCCTCATGATCCCTACTCAACACAATCTATAGAAAACACCAAAAACACCAAAAAAACATACAACAGCCGGTGTTCGCTGGTGGTCACCCACCCAACTACTAATCTGCCTCTCATTGGCTTGACTATGGGAGAGCGGACGGGATCCCGTATATTCCAATGGATATGGTCGTATGTGCTTGGAGATCAGCCTCATCCAGCTTATACGTCTCACCAGATACAGAGATACATAGCAAAAAGCGAGAACATACAACAACCATGGTAGATTATAATATCATTATCTCGATGATACACACCTATATATATATGGCTGCTATCACAGCTTTCGTTACGCTGCAGATATTGTGATTCTTAGTTTTTCCCTTCTCTTGCTCTGGTACGCCTGTACCGTTACAGATGCACTATCCCTGGGGCAAATCTGCAGTTGTCAAGTAACACGTATGGTGTACTTAGCCGTCGTAACACAAGATGGGGCTCTTGGCATCTGTCATCCCTCTCTATTGATCTCTCGTCTGCAAGTGTATGATACTAATGAGTCCTCCATTATCCTCTACGGTTTCCGAAGCCGCCATTCCCGATCTTGTATATTTCCACGCGTTATGCCTTCTGCGCTACTGCTCGTGTCAAAGCAGAGATTGTCAAAGCAGCGCATATGAGCGGCCAAATAATATCGACTTTCAGGTAATTCGTGGCAATCGCAATCTGCCACCGGGTGTTTTACTGGTTCGATTGCCGGTCCAATAGTAGAGCAATCCATGACGACCTTTGCCTTTTCTATAAGTAGTCTTAATTAATCGGTTTCTTTTGATATCTGTAACCTCTTTTAGACAACTGCCCTCTTCAGGTTCACTGAACATGTGTACCAATTCTGATGTATAGACATAACGCCTATCTGGTGACTCTTTGGTTTGGCGACTGTTGATCAGATTCTGGTCAATGCGAACAACGAGCTGTTTTAGAGTCTATTTTTCTGTATCAACTCCTAGCAGTTGTTTCATTCCATTTTCCTTTAGTGCTTCCACAGCTGGTTGAGATCCGTCCGGCATGGGCTCCGCAGAAGGAATAGGGTCCACCTCATCGGTTAACTGGTGATTTGAAACCACCCGTAACACAGATGGAGAATGAGGCTCAGATATGGGACCAGCCAAGCCCGCTCCGACTTGGAGTCCATGACAAGGGCCACTTTGCGGCAGTTGTGATGGAGGATTTCCATATCTGAGTCTGTGTGATTAAAATATTGGACATTGCTGTGGAAGTTCCAACGATAAGACGAGGCACAGTTTATTGGACCACCAGTAAGACCAACACGAATAGATCTCTCACCACTTAATTGAAGCTTTTTTTCCTGATTACTCGTATTGATTTTTTTTTTTTTATTACTATTTACGACCACTCTGTATCTAGGTACAACAGCCTCATTTGGGCAAACAGGTCGGTAGGAGCCAGGGGTCTAGACCCTGTTTGCTACGTTTCGTTAGACAAAGGAAAGTTTTAGTGTATTCTCAATCTATATCTTATAAAAGGGGGCTATATAGGTTTACCTCCTCTACCAGCTTCTAGAAAGCCTCGCTCCCCTTAGGTCCTAGTAGGTATATAACTAGTCTCTCGCCTTTTAGTGTTTTAAGGAGGAAGCTCCTTATTATGCGGTATTCGGCAAAGTGCCCCAGTTCTTTGGGGGAGCCGTATCTACAATAGGATTGCGTATTATAGCCAAAACGGTCATAGTAGCTTTAGAAGTCTCTATAACTAAACCTTTCTGTTAGCAGCTTATATAAGATAGGTTAGGGGAGTTTTAATTCTGGGGGGTTTAGCGGTGCTCTTAGGTCTTATAGTTAATAGCTTTCTAGGGCATTTGCCTCCTAGTATTTCTCTTAAAGGGTTTTTCTTTCTGCTTTTACCTAGCGCTTAATATATACTAAAGTACTCTAGCTTTATAAGGGGAGGTTAAGGGCTATCCCTTCTTTCACTAGTTTATCCGCTGTTTTATTGCTTTATATATCTTTATAGCCTGGCACCCAGGAAATAAATACCTTATAGGGGTATATCTCTTCTGCTGTGCATTGGAACCGCATAAACTCTTCTTATAACGAGGTTAGGGCTTCGCCCAGCAAGCCTTTAACCACTAATATATTATTAAAAAAGATATATATTTTATTAATTCTAGGGTCGTTCCTTGCAAGTCTGGCTGCTGTTCTAATTACTCTAGCAGCTCCTATAGCTTTGATATTATAGACTTTTATATTGGCGAGTGGCCTATAGTCTTTATAGACTTTAGCTCTATAGTATACTGCTGCTCCCTATTTAGTCTTCCTATTAAGTTAAGAGCTGTTTAAGTAAGCTACTACTGTTAAGGCTAGCAGCGAGTTTATTAGTTTAAGGTGCTTTTATGTGGCCACCTCTTTCCCAAGTGTTTTAAAGCTTGGGCCAGCTTTAATAAAACGGGGTTTATAGGCGAAGAAAGTAAGTTAGATAAACCTGCTAATAAGTTTAGCTGTCTTTTATAGGCGAGTTACAGGGAGCTAGACATTTAGTTTATTAATCCTATTAGTTAGCGGATAGGATTAGTTTAGGCCCGCGAGTTAGGCGGCGTTTTTTAGTCTTGCCTAAGCGAGAACTATAAATGCAGGCGGGATACTGGACTTTCTGTAAAGTACTAGGATAGGGGTAGTCTTTTAAATTAAGAAAACAGTACAGGCTGCAGTTTTAAAGGCTTTATTTAATTTTGCTGTAAGGTTATTAACGCCTGTGTTTACTATCCTACCTAGGTTATTCCTAGATTCTCTCTCTAAGCTAGGCCATTATACCTCTATACTATATAAGGCGATTAGTAATATATAGGCCTTAGCCGCTATAGCTACTATGTTAAAAGGGGAGCCTTTTTAAGTTTTATTAAGGCTTTTTAGGAAGTTAGCTGTTTTTAAGGCCTTGCCTGCCTAGGCCTTTATATATTTTTTAAACGATAACTTAAGGTCAAGAATAACGTTAAGCTATTTTATATATTCTTTAAGGTTAACTTATTTTCCTTTTAATGTTACTGGGTATTAAAGATTAGGTCTATATCTTTTATAAAAGTAAAAGAGTTTAGCTTTATTTAAAGCGAAAGAGATTACATTTTCCTAACCTTACCGGACTGCCTAGTCTAATTTATTCTATAATATTACTAAGGTATAGCCTATATAAAGGCCTATAGCCAGGAAAGCAATATTATTTATATAGCTAAAATATTTATTACTAGCCTATCCTATTCCTAAAAGCAGGGCAATATATAGTATAAATAAAATTAATAAAAAGGGGGATCTCTAGGGAGTTCTGTATTTAAGTCTGCTGTAGGGGAGGGTAGTGCTATCCCTTTTCTGGACAGAGACTATATAGTTACTTAAAAAGGACTCTACCTATCTAGTAAGCTAATTTAGCTACCCTTATTTTTTAAGTCAGAAAGTTATATAGTTTTTTATTATAATATTAAAAGCTCCTAAGATATTAAGGGTAAAGATTAATACCTCTTTTCCCTTAAAGAGTGCTAGTTTAATATTATAAATAAGGCAGGCGAGGAGGTCTATAGCGCTCCTTTTTAGCAGAGCTTTAAAGTATTGTCTCAAGAGCACTCTATACTTAAGTGTATCTTTTGCAACCTTTTGCGCTAATAGCCTTTCTAGGCCTTTACCTATATACGATAAGAGTGAGATCGGCTGTTAAGCTTTATACTTAAAGTAGTCTAACTTATTTGGCTTAAGTATAAAGGTTACTTTAGCGTTTTAGAAAAGGGCTAGGTAATATTCGATTTTTAGGTATTTTTTAAAGAGCTTATATATGAAATCGCAGACTGCCAGTTAAGCTATTTTAAGAAGTTTTACTGAGATCCCGTCTGCCTTGGGGGCAGTATTCCCTGCTTTAGTAGTAGCTTTTATCACTTTTTCCTTGCTTAATTCCTTATTTTAAAGGATATTTTTAAAGGGGCGGACCAAGTAATCCCAAAGGGTATTAATATCCTTGGACACTTCCTTGCGTTTGAGGACTATCCTCTGCAGGAGGGTGGCTCTATTTATCGGGTCTATAACCTAATAGTCTTTATCTATTAAAGGTAGTAGTTAGAACTGGTTAATAGCCTTCCTTTATTTAATTACCTGGAATATACTTTTGCCTAGTCCTGCCGCGGCTATAATTAAGTTTTAGTAGGCTGCTTTCTTTTATAAAATAATTGTGCGCAGGGTCTTCTTAGTGGCTTTTCTTTCCTTGGATATATTAGCAGTCGCTATTACAGCCTTTTATGCCTTTCTGCAGTTATAGTTTTACTATAGTGCGTTATAGCTATTTTAATGCCTTTTTTTCCTAGCCCCTGTTATAGCAGTAGTAAAAAGGTCTTGTAAAGCCTAGGCCACTCTATCTAAATCCTTTTATATAATACTGTTAAAGTTTAGGTCTAATAGGTAGGATTTATGGCTGTATATTAATTGGCTAAAGTTTAAAAGGGATTTAAATAGAATATAGAGTTTGCCTTTAATAGTTGGCGGGGCTGTTAGGTCTAGCAGAGTAGTAATAAGTGTAAAGTAGTCTAACCCTATATCTAGTTATCTATTTACTACTGTTTAAGTGGCTGTATTAGTAAAGACTAAGTTAATTATATTACTGTAACAGTTAGTCGGTATATCTATAAAAGAGGGAAAGAGACCTGCTTTTTCTGTTTATTCTTTTACCTGGTTTCTTGCAGTATTAGTCTTGCCGCCAAATTGCTAGGTCTAGTATATTACATTAAAGTCTCTAGCTATAATAATTCTTAAAGGGGGGCGCCCCTATCCTTTAAAGATATTTATTATAATAGTTTTAATTGCCCTGCAGTAAATATTAATAATAGTATAGTTGCAGACCTATATCCAGTATATATTGCAGTCTTTAAATTTAACCAGCTAGAGTTAGGTCGCTAATAGGTTAAGCGAGATCCTAATATATATAAGGATTAAAGGGGGGTTTTATATCTAGTCTCCTAAAGGGTTAAAGGTCCTATAACCTGGGTGGTTTTTTATTTATCTATATAGGGAGGTGCAATCCCACTTTGCCTATAGTTCCTATATTAAGATAATATTAAAGCCGCCCTTTTATATAAAGGAGAGTACAGTATTGTAATATTCCAGTCTTTATCTTATATTTACCTGCAGGACCTAAAGGCTGTATTTTTGGCAGTTTGATTGCTGGGGTGTATTATTTATTTAGTGTTTATATTAGTGTTTTTGTCGGCGACTTAAATAGTTGATTCTGGTGGGGATAGGGTGTTTAATAGGATATAGATAGGGGACTTTATTAAAACTCCTGGTATTGGCTGCGATAGGGCAGGAGTTTGGCTTGGATAAGGGTTTGCGGGGCTTATAGGTCAGGGTGCCCCCTATATATAGGTCTTATATTACTCCCGCAGCTCCTGCAAAGTAAGTATAAGTGCAGGTATCTTTACTTTAAGTTATCTTTTAGAGGATTACTTTAAGTCTGTCTATATTAGTGTTTAGGTGTATCTTAATAAACTTGGTTATTTTAAGTTTCTGGATAGCCTGGAGTTAGTCTTTTATAGGCTGTTTAATCCTGTTATCTTTGCGTTTTGGATATACTGTACAGTTTAGTGCTGTGGATGAATGAGGCCTGTTGCAGTTGGTATATTGCTTAGGGTTTGTGCATTCTCTATGCGATAGCTTACTGCACCTCTTGTAGCGTTCTGTGCGGTTGTAAGCCCTAGGATTGTAAAAGCCTAGGCAGCGGTTGCATTAAGTGATTTATGCTTTTGATGTCAGTTGTTTCGCGGGACTGGAATATCTGAACAGTTTAAAGCTAGGTTTAACTTTTCCCTGGAAAGAGATAACCCAGTTCCGGGAGTTGATTGTCTCGCTATATTAGAATGGTTTATATATAGTAGGGGGGTTGGCAGATTTGGCCCAGAGTTAAGCCTTAGTGGCGACCATAAAGTCCGTGGGGTGGGTCCCTTTAGTGTCAGTATAGTAGCAGGGGACTCCTTGCACTATAAAAGTTTACCAACTTTCTGCTTCCTTTAATTTCATTCCTTTTTTAGTGAATGCCGACTTGAAGAAGAGTAGCTTTATTTATGTGTTCTAGTTTTTGGTTTGCAATGCGAAGCCGGAATGTACCTTTTATGTATAAATAATGTCTGTGTAGTTTATGTTATATATTTGAATGACTTTGTTTTTGGCACTGATGGCTGAGATCTTCCTCTAGCTGTAGTCTGGGGGGACCTGGAGGAAGACTCTGTTATTGGTGTTAGTTGTATTGTCTCTTTTCTTGTTGTTCTTTTTAGTGTTTGTTGGCTTGTTGGTGGGTTTGTTTTTTGTTTTGTTTTGCGCTGTTGGGTTTGGAGGTAGGAGGGGGTTTTGTAGGATAGGTCCCTCGCTTAACCGCCTCGGCGTAGGACGCTATAAGGCCCCTGCCCGACTTACTGACAGGTAGGTGCGGGCCGTCTTTGTCTGATGGGGTGGGGCTTGTGGGGTTGGGTGGGCTAGTGGGAGTATGTTTCTTCGTGGCCCTGGGATGTTGGGCATTGTTATTGTCGGTGCCTGATTCCTCGGGGGTTAGGATGCCCTTTAGCTTATAGTGCTGGGTAGCAGTAAAGTTAATAAGAGATTTCTAGAGGGCTTTTGCGATCTATAGAGCGGCGGCTTTATAATGTTTCCTTTTAAGTGTAGCGAAGTAGATGTTAATAGCTTTAGAGGTGCCTAATAGTATTTCCTTACAGGCGTTTTTGATTTCCTCTTCTTTTGCGCACTGCTCTGCTAGGCGGCTATAGAGAGATATATTAAGGGGTTTGTGTAGACTGGCTATTCCTTTAGGGCTAGGTTTAGGGGTTTTGTTGCTGAAGTTGATTTTTAGGGCTTTGGCGTTTCTGAAGCGGACTTCCTTAATCGAGCGCTTTTTGGGTGTGATGGGCAGTGTGAACAGGTTTATGGTGCCTAGGAGAGCTGGGGTGGCCTCTCTTTAGTCTTGGGGGTTTATTGCCAGCCCGGCGGCAGTGGTAATTTAGGTAGGTTAGGCGTCTGAGAGGATAGAGGCGGCTACCATCTTGCTTAAAGGGCCCAAAAAGGGCAAGGGGGGGATTCGAGGGTGTTTTCTTGGTAGCTAGTTAAGAGGTGGTGATTTTTACTGTAAATAGGCACCTAAAGGTAGGGGTACCTGTAGATGTAGGAGGGAAGCTGTCACTTGTATTGATGCTTTGTTGAAGCTTGTACTGTTCTACAAGGACCCGAGTGCCAAGGAGAATATTGGCATGCTCAAACCATCCAATAAAGCATATTGATTGTTCGAAGATAGACGATTGTGCAAGTTTAAGCCAATTTTCCTGTCTGGTTGCTAATATATAATTTGCTGGTCTCAATCTATCTCCTGTGTCGTCTGCATCCTAATCGACGTATTCGATGTGCCATTGAGTTTTGTTATCTTCCGGGTTAATTTCCATTGGAACAAGAGCAGCATAGTTTCCAAGCAAAATTGTACCTTCATTGATGCTGTAATAGTCCTCTACGGCAGCAAGGTGGGTTATTATACTAAAAGACACGTCTAGACCCTTGCCCCATTCCCGCTGAAGGTCGTGTTGAGCAATGATACCTGACTGAAAGAGATGTGTCCAACATGCGGAAACGGACGATGTATCAGGGTCTGGAAGATGTGTCAAATGCGCAAGGTCGAATACGTTAATGTCAGGCAAGTAGAGTCCATTTTGAATAGACAGCCTCGGCACCCAATTTGATATCTGTGACTGTTTGAATGAGCCTGTGAATTTGATAGAACATTCACAGGTTGTGTGGCAATCTGAAGTACAGAGTCCGCAACAAAAGGCCACTTTTTTCGAGGTATAGTTTTATTAACGGAAAAGGCAACTGCTTTAAAATATATGTTTAAATGGGCCAGTATCTCAAATTTTCGAATAGTAATTTAAGGTAACTGTAGGACCTAGATATAGATAAAGAATGTATATAATGAGGACTACATATAGGCCTCATATGTAGTAACGAAATAAATAAACCCTTATAATAATCCATCAGCCATAGTGCTATACCCTAGGCTATGGCGCTGAGACCAGTATAAAAATAAACCTATACTGAACCATTACAAGCCATACAATCAACGGCTTACCGGGTATGCTCATGCCAGAACTTACGCACCACACCGTAAAATTCTGCCTTCTTCTCATACCAGGGCAAATGTCCAGCGTCGGTAAAAACATGAAATGTGCTCTGTGGGATACCCTTATGCATAATTTTGGCGACTTTTAAAGAGCATACAATATCCTTATCCCCGACGGTTATCAAGGTTGGTGCCCTTACCTTTGATAGCTTTGCCTTGTTCGGTGCCAAAACGCCACTCCAGAGAGACTTCGTGTTGGCAATATTGGCCCATAGATCAAGAATTGGCTCGTGTCTTGTTTCCGCCATGAAGAGGGGCGCAAGCTTTGGGTTTGCAAAGTAGACCGGCATTATTTTGAGCCATACAGCATCAAATTCAGCGTCGGTTCGCGGATATTCCGGGAGGGAAATATTCGTAAACATAGGCAGGGCAGCAATAGCGTCCTTGTAGCCCGGGTCATTCGCCGACGCCTGTACAAAGGCTTCGACTGTAGCTGAGTCGTCATAGTCCTCAAGGCACCCTGAGTTGATGTAAAGGGATGATACCCTCGTCGGGTATTCCTCCGCATATAGCAGGGCTGCACTGGCACCTGTGCAGTGAGCCTGTACATTGATTTTCTCCAAGCCAAGGAATTTTCGTAGACGCTCAAGATCGGACGCAGCCTGGATGGAAGAAACATCCAACGGGTTCGCAGGTCGCTGCGAGGGAGCATTGCCAGCCGGGGTAAGAAATATAAAAGTATACTCGTTTTCAAGCGGTGCCATAGATGCCAGGCTATACGCTGCACCAACACCCCAAGGCGGGGCTATGCCGAATATTTTTTTATTTTTTTTGATATTAGAGCCGCGCACGGAAACCAGCTGTGAAAGGGGGCCTAACTGCACCATGCAGTCACCCACTTCGTATCTAAACGGCGTTGGACAAGGTTTCACAGCTATACCGGTCGAGGTTGGTTTAGGAGGGACAGCGGATGAGAAAGCAATGACAGAGGTGATAAAGAGTTTAGGCGACACCTATAATGATTCGTTAGCCGGGACCCCTGCGTGGTTCAATGCCCTGAATGTAACTTGGGGAGTTTCTTACCATTGTAAAGAAGGAGAAGTTTGAAGACAAAGGACGATGTAGAAAAGTGAGTGTACAGAAAGAAGACACTGGCATGATGGGAGTGAGGTCACATATATATAAGGTAGTCAATACTCTTTAATGCTGGCAGGTTATGAAGTTACTGAGGTGCTTCGTAACTCGGTAAACTACTAATAAGGTAATGTCGCTCGTATTACCGGCTGATACACTATGACCAAACCCGGCAAGGGTCTTCCAGTCGTATTGATGAGTTCGTTCCCGGATAAAAATAATACTCCTGACCTATACCCCACTCGCTTCACGGTTCGCCGAATAACTGTCTCAAAAATGTCCGCCTCGTATTCAAGGTCTGAGCACTCTGTGCAGAGTACGGAGTACCGGAAAGAAATATGCTGGCCGCGATCGCCCTTGCCTCTCTTCAAGAAGAAACTGGTACCAAGAGGCTGATCAGAGTCAAAGCTTGAGCTACTGTACGAGCAATCGTGGATCTATCAATCGCAGATCAGCAGTATGAGGGCTCATAGGTGGATTATAAATGATTGAATTCGGCACCCTTACTGATCCCAAGTTAGGTAGGAAAAGGTGCTGCTTAAATTCATGAAAGCTAGCTAACAAATTGATCTAGATTTTCCGGCTTCGTCACTATCTTACGGATCCGGTTATTGTTGCTAGCTGTTTGGGAATAAAGGAGTGTTCTGTTTGAATGCGTTGTGATATGAATCTAATACTGAGTTTGACAAATTGGAACCTAATCACACGCCGGCTTCTCCAAGTTCGAAAGCGTCAATATTGATCCGAACAGCCCGTGAAGCCTCTAAGTGTACAGAGTACAGTTTAGTATCTCTAGAAACTAGTTTGTCGGGGCTAACTTACATTTTCTACTTTTATAAAACGCTTAAAAGAATCGTTTACTATTATAAGGCTGGTGATCAGCTTCCCTCCTATATCTACAGGTACCCCTACCTTTGGGTGCCTATTTACAGTAAAAACCACCACCTTTTAACTAGCTATTAAAAAAATACCTTTAAATTCCCCCTCGCCCTTTTTAGGCCCTTTAAGTAAGATAGCAACCGCCTCTATCCTTTTAGACGCCTAACCCACCTAAATTACTACTGCTGCCGGGCTGGCAATAAACCCTTAAGACTAGAGAGAGGCCACTTTAGCTTTTTTAGGCATCGCGAACCCTTTTACACTGCCTATTATACTTAAAAAGCGCCCGATTAAAGAAATCCGCTTCAGAAACGCTAAAGCTTTAAGAATTGACTTTAGCAATAAAACCCTTAAACCCGGCCTTAAAGGAACAGCTAGCCTATATAAACCCCTTAATATATCTCTCTATAGCCGCCTAGCAGAGCAGTATATAAAAAAAGAAGTAATTAAGAATGCCTGCAGGGAAATACTGCTAGGCACCTTTAAAGCCGTTAATGCCTATTTCGCTATACTTAAAGGGAAACATTATAGAGCTACTGCTTTATAGATTGCAAAAGCCCTTTAGAAATCTTTTATTAACCTTACTGCTACCCAGCACTATAAACTAAAAGGCATCTTAACCTTTAAGGAATCAGGCACTAATAATAATAATACCTAATATCCTAAGACTATAAAGAAATAAATCCCTACTAGCCCACTTAACCCTACAAGCCCTACCCCGCTAGGCAAAGACAGCCTGCCCTTACCCGCTAAACTAGGCAAAGGCTTTACAGTATTTTACACTAAAGCAGTTAAGTGTACTGTATAACTAGCCACAACCCCCCCTCTCTATAATAAAAACACTAATAGAAAATAAAATAAAATTATACCTAGAAACAATAACAATAATTACTTAAAGGCCATTAATAACAGGATTTTTCTCTAGGTCCCCCTAGACTATATTTAAAGAAAGAATACTGCTATCGGTACTAAAAGCAGCATTATCAAATTCTGTAAACTTAAATATATAAATATAATATATATATAAAAAGTGTATATTGGCTTCGCTATTTAAATTAAAGACCTTAACTCTAGGATTAAATTTCTTTTCTTTAAAATAAAATTCGCTAAAAAAAGGATAAAACTAGAAAAAGCAGAAAGCTGGTAAACTTTTATAGTATAAAAAGTCCCCCGCTATTATACCGATATAGAAGGGACCCACCCTATAGACTTTATAATTGCCACTAAGGCTTAACTTTAAGCCAAGTCAGCTAACCCCTTTACTATATATAAACTATCTTAATATAGCGAGATAATTAACTCTTAGAATTAGATTATCTCTTTCTAGGGAAAGATTAAACCTGGCTTTAAACTATTTAAATACTCTGCCCCTGTAAAATAGCTAACTTTAAAAGTATAAATCACTTAATATAACCACTGCTTAGGCTTCTATAATCCTAGGGCTTATAACTACACAAAACACTACAAGAAATACAGTAAGCTATCGCATAAAAAGTGTATAAACCCTAAGTAATATACTAACTATAACAGACCTTATTTATCTATAGCATTAAACTATACAGTATATTTAAAGTATAAAGATAATAAAATTAAATAGTTTATTAAAGATCAACTTTAAGCTATCTAGAAACTTAAAATAACTAAATTTATTAAAATATACTTAAATATTAATATAGACAGATTTAAAGTAATCCTTTAAAGGATAATTTAAAGTAAAGATACCTGCACCTATACCTATTCTGCAAAAGCTATAAAAGTAATATAAAACCTATATATAAAAGGCACCTTTACCCTAGCCCTTTAAAGCCAGGATAAAAGGCCTATTATAAATAATAGTAAAGGCAAGTTAATCCCCTTTGCTTTAGTAAAAAGCTCCTTTATACCCTAACCTATAGGCCCCGCAAACCCTTATCTAAGCCAAACTCCTGCCCTATTGCAGCTAGTACTAAAAGTTTTAATAAAGTCCCTTATTTATATTTTATTAAATACTTTATCCCTACTAAAGTCAGCTATTTAAGTCGCTGACAATAATACTAATATAGATATTAAATACATAGTATACCCTAGCGATTAAACTATTAAAAATATAGCCTTTAGGTCCTATAAGTAAATATAAAATAAAAACTAGAATATTATAATACTATACTCTCTTTTATATAAAAAGGCAGCTTTAATATTATTTTAATATAAAAACTATAGGTAAAGTAAAATCACACCTCCTTGTATAAATAAATAAAGAATTACCTGGGTTATAGAACCTTTAACCCTTTAAGGGACTAGATATAAAACCCCCCTTTAGTTTTTATATATATTAAGATCTCGCTTAACCTACCAGTAACCTAATTTTAGCCAGCTAGACTTAAAGACTGCAATATATATTAAATATAAGTCTATAACTATACTATTATTAATATTTACTGTAAGGCAATTAAAACTATTATAATAAATATCTTTAAAGGATAAAGGCGCCCCCTTTTAAAAACTATTATAGCTAGAGACTTTAATGCAATATACTAGACCTAGTAACCTAATAGCAGGACTAATACTGCGGGAAACTAGGTAAAAGAATAAGTAAAAGGAGTAAATCTCTTTCCCTCTTTTATTAATATATTAACTAACTATTACAGTAATATAATCGACTTAATCTTTACTAATATAGCCGCTTAAACAGTAGTAAATAAATAATTAAATATAGGGTTAGACTACTTTATACTTATTACTACTCTACTAAACCTAATAGCCTTATTAACTATTAAAGGTAAGCTTTATATCCTATTTGAATCCTTTTTAGATTTTAATTAATTAATATATAGCTATAAATCCTGCCTGCTGGACTTAAACTTTAATAGTATTATATAAAAAGACTTAGATAAAGCGGCCTAGGCTTTATAAAACCTTTTTACTACTATTATAATAAGAGCCAGGAAAAGAAGGCATTAAAATAGCTATAGCGCACTATAATAGGACTATAACTGCAGAGAGGCATAAAGGGCTATAGCAGCGACCGCTAATATATTTAAAGAAAGAGAAGCAGCTAAAAAGACCTTATATATAACTATCTTATAAAAAAAGCAGCCTATTAAAATTTAATTATAACTGCAGTAAGATTAGGCAGAGGTATATTCTAAGTAGCTAAATAAAAGAAGGCCATTAATTAATTCTAACTATTACCTTTAATAGATAGGGACTATTAGGTTATAGACTTAATAAATAAAGCCACCCTTTTATAAAAGATAGTCTTTAAGCGCAAAAAAGCGTTTAAAGATATTAATACCCTTTAAGATTACTTAGTCCACCCCTTTAAAAATATCCCCTAAAATAAAGAACTA
The DNA here is from genome assembly GCA_008477525.1 of Hypomyces perniciosus. Lineage (NCBI taxonomy): Eukaryota > Fungi > Ascomycota > Sordariomycetes > Hypocreales > Hypocreaceae > Hypomyces > Hypomyces perniciosus. Next base: position 3,208,376 of record SPDT01000003.1, read on the forward strand.
AATAAAGAAAAAGTAATAAAAGCTATTACTAAAGTAGGGAATACTGCCTTTAAAGTAGATAAAATCTTAGTAAAACTTTTTAAAATAACCTAGCTAGCAGTCTATAACTTTATATATAAGCTCTTTAAAGGATACCTAAAGATTAAGTATTACCTAGCCCCTTTTTAAAATATTGAAATAACCTTTATATTTAAGTTAAATAAAATAGACTATTTTAAATATAAAGCTTAGCGGCTAATCTTACTCCTATTATATATAAGTAAAGGTTTAAAGAGGCTATTAGTATAAAGGATTGCAAGAGACGCATTTAAATATAGAGTACTCTTAAGATAATACTTTAAAGCTTTACTAAAAAGGAGCGCTATAAACCTCCTCGCCTGCCTTATTTATAATATAAAACTAGTACTCTTTAAGGGAAAAAAGGCATTAATCTTTACCTTTAATATTTTAAAAGCTTTTAATATTATAATAAAGAACTGTATAACCCTTTAACTTAGAGAATAAAGATAGCTAGATTAGTTTATTAGATAGGTAGAGTCCTTTTTAAACGACTGTATAGTCTCTATTTAGAAAAGGGATAATACTACCCTCCCCTGCAGTAAACTTAAGTATAAAACTCTCTAGGGATCCCCCTTTTCACTAATCTTATTTATACTATATATCGCCTTACTTTTAGAAATGAAATAGGCCAGCAATAAACATTTTAGCTATATAGACAATATCACTTTCCTAGCTATAGGCCTTTATATAGGCTATACTTTAATAATACTATAGAATAAATTAAACCAGGCAGTTTAATAGAGTTAAGAAAATATAATCTCCTTTACTTTAAATAAAGCTAAACTCCTTTACTTTTATAAAAAACATAGACTTAATTTATAATACTTAGTAATACTAAAAGGAAAATAGGTTAACCTTAAAAAATATATAAAATAGCTTAATATTATTTTTAACTTTAAATTATTATTTAAAAAATATATAAAGGCTTAGGCGGGTAAAGCTTTAAAGACAGCTAACTTCTTAAAAAGCCTTAATAAAACCTAAAAAGGCTCCCCCTTTAATACAGTAGCTATAGCGGCTAAGGCCTATATACTACTAGTCGCCTTATATAGTATAAAGGTATAATAGCCTAGCTTAAAGAGAGAATTTAGGAATAACTTAAGCAGGATAGTAAATATAGGCATTAATAACCTTATAGTAAAATTAGATAAAGCCTTTAAAACTGTAGCCTGCGCCATTTTCTTAGTTTAAAAGACTACCCCTATCCCAGTACTTTACAGAGAATCTGGTATCCTGCCTGCATTTATAGTTCTTGCCTAGGCGAGACTAAGAAACGCTGCCTAACTCGCAGGCCTAAACTATTCCTATCCGCTAACTAACAGGATTAATAAACTAAATATCCAGCTCCCTGCAATACACCTATAAAAGACAGCCAGACTTATTAGTAAATCTATCCAGCCTACTCTCTTCGCCTATAAACCCTATTTTATTAAAGTTAATTTAAGCTTTAAAATATTTAGGAAAGAAGTGGCTATATAGAGGCACCTTAAACTAATAGATTTATTGCTAGCTTTAACAATAATAGCCTATTTAAATAGCTTTTAATTTAATAAGAAGGCTAGATAAAGAGTAGTAGTATACTATAGAGTTAAAGTCTATAAAGACTATAGGCTACTTGCTAATGTAAAGGTCTATAATATAGAAGCTGTAGGAGCTGTTAAAGTAATTAGAATAGTAGCTGGACTTATAAGGAATAACCCTAGAATTAATAAAATATATATCTTTTTTAATAATATATTAGTAGTTAAAGGCCTGCTAGGTAAAGCCTTAACTTTATTATAAAAAGAGTTTATATAGTTTTAATATACAGTAAAAGAGATATACCCCTGTAAGGTATTTATTTCTTAGGTGCCAGGCTATAAAGATATATAAGGCAATAAAATAGCAGATAAATTAGCGAAGGAAAAGACAGCCTTTAACCTCCCTTTATAGAGTTAAAGTACTTTAGTATATATTAAGCGCTAGGTAAAAGCAGAAAAAAAAACCCTTTAAGAGAAATATTAGGAGGTAAATGCCCTGGAAAGCTATTAACTATAAGACTTAGGAGCACTATTGAATCCCTTAGAATTAAAACTCCCCTAACCTATTTTATATAGGCTGCTGGCAGAAAGGTTTAGCTATAGAGACTTTTAAAGCTATTATAACCGTTTTGGCTATAATATATAATCCCATTATAAATATAGCTCCCTTAAAGAGCCGGGGCACTTTATTGAATACTGTATAATAAAAAGCTTCCTCCTTAAAACATTAAAAGGTAAGAGACTAGTTATATATTTACTAGGACCTAAAAGGAGTAAGGCTTTCTAGAAGCTAGTGGAGGAGGTAAACCTATATAGCCCCCCTTTATAAGATATAGATTAAGAATACACTAAAACTTTCCTTTATCCAGCAAAATATAGCAAACAGGGTCTAGTCCCCTAGCTCCTACCAACCTATTGCCTAAACGAGGCTATTATACCTAGATACAGAATAGTCGTAAATAGTAATAAAAAAAATAAAAATAAAATAAGGCTGGTAATACTTGTTCCTACTTATATACCTATGAAGTTAATGGCATAACCTTTAATATTGCATTATATAAGCTCTTTCCCTATATTCAGTGCTGTTACCGCCTGCTGCTTTGTGGTATTAAAGAAAAGGGCCCCTGTGGCGGTCTTGGATTTAAATTTGCCATGGCCCTGCTTGTTGGTCACGTCTACAAACATACAATTCAATATGGACCTGCCAACTTGATCAAGATTTCACATGGAGATATTTGGAGGAGTTGTAGCTAAGTCCTAAGCTTGGACAAGAACGTTAAGACTGCACAATTCGACCCTGCTGCTGCCTTGCCAATCCACAAGCGAGCGAGTCCGTATTTGCAAATTGCAACTACCTTACGTTCCTACTGGAAAACAGGGCTTTGCACCTTTTGCTGCCCTTCTAATATCTGTTATCTATGCTTCGTATCCAATGCTTTTTTAAAAAGCACGCCCTTTGGTTCCTCCTGTGAAAGTGATAGGAGGCTACATGGTCTAAGATTAGTACCCCAAAGCTGCTCATTCCCGCTATACTACTGGAAAATTGCGATAACCCCCTGTCTTTCTCTCTTGTCGCATCTTTCCAGACCTTTCCAGTTTGACTGCTCATTTAACGCCCGCTTATTGAAAGGCCATGGTTCATAGTGACTGCAACAAATGCCCAGGAAGCTTGCGAGTAGATGCAGATGAAGAACACAACCTCCAATATTTGCTTTGCTTCGCATTCGTCCCTTCAGCTTCATCAAGACCCCCCCCCCCCCTTTTCATACACTAACGTTGTATCTCTAAAAAGCTGTATAGTAAAAGTAATCTTGCTGGTGCCAGTAGAGAGTGCCAGTGGCCTGGAGCGATGCGATCAGTTAAACACATTACTAGCCCTCGAAACTGCAGTTAAGGAGAGGCCGCCCAAGACCGGCAATTTACTAAACCCGCCGCAATAATTTCATGACAGCTATATCTCACATTTAGGGAATGGAAGCTATGCCAAAATGTCGTTATAGATAGAGAACGAATGCCCCTATGCAGAGATATATTCTACAATACGTCAAAGGGAAAGCGCGTCATCTTTCACTGCCTGTTCGTTACCACAATAGCACACCCACTTTGTAGGCCGTCATCGGCCCCTAGCAGTACTTCTTGGGTCCTGGGTGTGGAATCGGTTCGCGCAGAGATGAGAAGCGCCAAGCTGACTATTGGGCTTGTATCACATCCTCCTCCAATTGGAAGAGACGTTGATATGAACTTCCTCACCGAAGAACACGTTCGTCTGGCTGACACTTTCAGCTTTTGGGCCTCCAAGAATCCATCCCCGCTCGTTTCTAGCATCGTATGCTTCATTAGCTTGCCTTTGCTCTGCGTGAGGCTAAAGCCTCTGCATTCGTTATTAATAAATAAGTTTGTCAACTGCTATTTTCTCCTTTTGCTTACATTGTCCCGCATTTGCCTCTAGCATCACTGTTCAAGATGAACTTCCAACCGTGTGGCAATCTAGTCCATTGCTACGATCGTTCTGAATCATACTTCGAAGACCCTACAGACCCGGATATTGCGGGAATCGGTGTGAGCGCCATGATACTCGGTGACAAGAGCAAACTGTTGACAGGCGATGTTCCTAGATTCTGCTGTCTTTCGTGTTGACAGGATTTGCGGCTATCTGCACATTGATGGTAGCCTTTGTCAACCATGGACTCCCGGATGAACAATACAACTGCATTGATCGGATGATTGTCCCCCAGGTGCGGATAACGACCCAGTCTATTGTCTCCACGGTTCGCGCTGTGTTAGACAAGTTACGAGGACGCAGCGCCCTCCATGGTGCCTCGATGAGGGGAGGAGAAATAAGAGGAGAAATGACCGGATACCAAGTGTTTCTTCTTGCCTTCAGTGATCAGATGCTTGTGACTGGAATCGGACTTCTCATCGCGATTTTCTCCCAGATCTGCAGCATCACTATTTTTTCCTTCCAAATGGCCGTTGGCCTTGTTTCTTTCTGCTCGACAACTCATCTGGCAACTCTGGCAGCTCTCCGAGCCTATTTCAAGAAAAATACATACCAGAGGCGACTTAGGGTTTACTTGATGATTTTCTTGCTGATGTTCCACTTGGCAAGCAAATTCATTGAGTACTTGATCGCCATGAATGACCCTACATTACAAGCAGCTTGCGCAATTCATAACCTCGACGGCAATCTTGGCCAAGCAATCTGGGATTGGCTAGCCTTTGCCGCGTACTTCTCTTGGAATTACTCCATATTTATTACCGCCAATCTGAGAAGCGACAGGCGTTCTGGCGAGGAAAAGGATCCATACCCTATTGTCCTCAGCTTACAATCTCTCTTCTCAGATTCGCAATTCGAAGACGACATTCAAGCCTACGTTTGGCAAGTCAACCATCGAAAATGGAGGGCTAAAGAAGAAAAGAGGGAGCAACTGAAGGCTATTCTGGATGCACAACGTTCAGAAAATTCGAAATCCTGGTATCGATTCTTCAAGATTCTGCATATTGTGGGTCAAGATATATTCCAGGAAGTAGCCACATCATTATTTGCTTACGTCCTCAACGCAACCGTCTCGTTTTGTCTGGCTATTTTCGATTTAGTTGGATACGTAAAGCATGCGGATGTTGATACGTCGCCGCTATTCGAGTGGAAGTTTGGTCAAGTGATGCCGGTCTCTCTTCTCATTATCCATCTATTAACTGCTATGGACGCCAGAACCAGTATGACCCAATATGAAACATCATAGATGATGGATCTTATGCTAATTTCGAGAGAAGGTATGGCAAATGGACCTGCTGTTACACAGGACACAGCTCGAGGCACCTCAACGTGTGATTGCAGCGTACGGTCCGCTGACAATGTTGTTGATTTTCAAACAGATGGGGGGATTCTCACGAGTAATGAAAGCTCGTTAGGATCTACCGCCCAAGACCAGAATTTGTCCCGTGTTGTCGCTGCACAGCATTCACGAGGCAATCTAGACTTGGAGCTCCATCAGCCGGTGCGGCGAAGAACAGGCCAGCTTCAGGCCGCAGTTGAGAACGCTTCTTCTACAGAGAGGGCGGAATCAAGCACCACCTTGACGCAGCGTAGAGTTAGCACTCTTGATATGGAAAACGGCCTTCAGGTATATACATGTATCTTAAGGTCGGGAATTAGGTGGTGTTTCGCTGACACAAAGCTCTTCCACAGTCGGATGCCCAAGACTTGCCCATTATCGACCTCGTTGAGGTTATTACCACCGAAAGCAAAGATTACAGCATAATTTACGTCCTATGTATTCTCATACTCATTCTCGCATTTACGGTCTGTTTATTCTTTTACTATACCATAACCATTACCGCCTCCAGTGGAATCTACATCTTAGTCAAGTCCTTCCAGAATGTGCGCGCGGTTATTGGTGTTCGCCAGGTCCGAAACGAACGACTATCACGAAGCGAATTGGCAGGATCCGAAGCTCCTACTTTCTAGTAGAATCATTCGATACGCCCCTGTGGTGCTTTCGACAGGGTTTGCTTTTTCATACCATGAAAAACTCCCGCTCGGGAGGATATGATATTGATATTGTCCAGGTTCCATAGCGAGCCTGACATTGTCGCCACTAGATAATAGTAGTCAGCTTCATAGGAGGCAAATCCTGCGCTTACTAAAACTAATTAAAATCTCACAACCTTCAGCATTAACGCATAAGCGTACGTGGCGATGAAGACTATCAAACGGCATTGGGATAAAAAGCAGTTAGAGGGATTAAAGAAGAATATATATTCTCTCTCTCTCTCTTTAAAAATATTACCGTGTGTCATTCAGGCTCCTGAGACCTTTACCAATATGCTCTGATCCGTCCTAGACATCCTGACCTCGGGTAATCCGTTTGTGACAGGTACAGTGGCTGGAACAAACCTCCGCGCCCCCTGGGTAGTTTATTCTTAAGAAAAGTGTGCGGAACTTTGTTCCACCCGCTGTATGACTTTCCTATGGTCTGCAAGGTAAACATAATACTCAAGAGTCTGCAGATTAGACCGCATGTAGACTTCGTTGAGAGCAAAGCCATGCCAAACACGTCCATCTCTCATCGCTATTCTTATGTTCACTTCCCACAAGATATTTGGTGTTTCCGAGTTGCCCCTTGTCTGAAACGGAGGTCCACACTATCCATATGCCATAGGGATGGTGGACAAAAGCGGACATCAGCCGCGGTCTTAACGACTCAACAAGTCACTGAACAGGACCATAGCCAATGATGTATGTGTCCAGTAATAGTCAAGTACCGTTCTAATATAAGCGATATATACATATAGATAATCTTTATCATTATGGGGTTCTCTACCGTGTCATCCTTTAATGCAGGGTAACATTGCAAGCAGTCTTGAGGTCATAAACAACTGGAGTAACAGGAACCTTCTTAATAGTGACATCAGGCTTATTTCGGTTGGCCAGACCGCGAGCCTTGGGAGACCCGCACGGCGCAGCAGGGCCCATGCAACGGATAGTACTGCATTCAGACGTTAGCTCAATACCTCTACTTCATAGAGTATGTCCAAAGGACCCGTGGTGGCTTACGGATTTTGCCAGCGGCGATTGCAAGTACCACCGGGGATTAAGGCCTCCTTGGGGAGATACTTCTGCACAGTGGTGTACTGGTTGAAGATTTGCTTATAATTGGGCTCGACGCTGCGGATACCGTTGGGGACAACCTTATCGAACAGAGCAATGACGGTCTCTTGGGCCCAGTCCTCAACCAGGTCTATCATCTTGCGTCAGCGCTTATTCCGTGGAGGCAAATGGATAGCAATAACGTCTTACTAGTTGCGGCGTAGGAGTCAGAAATGGCTAAGTCCTTATTGAAGCTATCGGACCAAATCGTGGAGTCTACAAAAGATTCATGTTAGTGACTCATGCTACAACATGAGGCGGTTGAAGACGAGGTATGCGTACTGGAGAAGGTCCTGCCAGAGTATCCTGGAACCGCATTAAGATCGAGGGTGTGACCGATTTCGTGCATGAAAAGGGTAGGGTAGTGTTGAGCATCGCCGAAGAAGACGCTATCACCAGATCCCCAGCTGTAACAATCACATGTGAGTCTTTCCTCTCCTATATGCCCCCCCTCGGCTTGTAGAACGTGTAGATGGAGTCGCTTACTAGGTGTAGGCATGGCGCGCGCCTGGGAGGCCGATGATGGTTCGGACCCATTGACGGGTACCGACAGGAAGGCGACCAAAGACATCGATCATGTCATTCTGGCTCATAGGAGAATTGTGGTGGCGGCAGAAGATCCACGATTCCGGGCAGTCTGTGTAGTGGACGTTGAAGACCTCGATGTCGTAGGGATTCACGCCCTCTTTGACGGCGGTGTCGTAGCAGACATCAGGGATCCCTACAGAAGAGCTGACGTGTGAGAAAATCTCGTATAAAATTAGAAGTCCCGAAGGGAAATGCTAACATCCCCATTCCCACTGGTCGTGAGTGCTTGGTGTCGACTTCAGGTATTTGAAGAGACCACTGTCTAAAGGAGGGATAGGAGGGCTAATAAGAGGCTTGTTCAAGGTGGCGGTAGACTGTCAACCAAGGCCACGGCGGCAAGCAGGTGGGCCGCGGTGGAAATGCTATAAATCATATTGAACAAAGAAATACAGTATAGGCCCCAACGGAATAGCTAGAAAATCTTTGCCTTTTAGAGACTTGGCTGGGTAGCCCTCGTTTATATAGACTCCAACCCATTCCATTCTACAGCTTTGTTAAAAATGAACTGCGCCTTCCAGATACCCCACTCACTCTCGATGAACATAGCATACCTATAAAAAGATGGCAATCCCAATAGTAGTAGTAGTACTCCGTAGTACTGCGTGACTACAAAGCCCTGACGGAATGGCGCTTAGTTGGTACTAAGCGAGAGTAATTATCAATCACTCATCAACCCACAGCGGAGCCCCGGAGTAGATGAGGGCCCGTTCGCTGTCTTATGAAGTCTGACACCATGATCATGTAAGTGGGTGTTTTTTTTTAGTAATACTATGTTTTCATCCGCGGCTTACTGAATGAATACAAATACAAAAAGGGACAAGAGAGGTCCATTATTTTGTTTGGTTTCTTCGAAGGAAGGCATCGACTGACCAAAGTCCGATGCTAAGCTCTCCAGTCGGACTTTATGGTTGCGGAATCCACTCGCGTTATTCAGGCTAACATGCTATGGGTCATCGAAGGATTGATATGCATCCAATTATCGTTTGAACGCCAATCCATGAAATTCACCGCATGTCTCAGCTGTCAGCTGTCGGGCGTCAGGCGTCAGACGTCAGACGTCAGTTCTTAGCTCTCATCTCTCGGCCCAACCAACAACAACAACAGGGACCGGGGCGGAGCGGACAAATTCAAACGCATCCGGCCGAAGGAAAAGCGGGGCAGCCCTCCCGCCGTTATTATAATCCCGGCGATTAATCCCGGACTTCAAATGCCTGAGAAGTGATGAAAGGAGCAAGACCTCGCTTCTGTCAGCTTGGACCTGCGCATTCGCTATGGTGGTTTCTTCTAAACACAATAATGAACTACAATATATATCCAGCGTCCTTCCTCAACACATATGTCCTCCAACAATGCTGCCATCATCAGCGCCGACCTCTCCAGCCTCACCCTCACCCTCGCTCTCGCTCTCGCTCTCGCTCTCACATCGAAGCATTCCCTGCACACTCTACGAACATTGAAGCCCACTCAGTCTCCCCTCGGCCACCACTTCGAGAGTCTGCACTTCTGCTCCCATGATGACCACCCCGTCGACAAGTTCGAGTTTGGCTCCGCTTCCAAGCACCGCTTCAAAGCTCTCCGCATCCACGGCTCCGAATTGATCAACGCTCTCATATCCATGATCCACGATGCCAGTATTTTTGTACAGTGTAACAGGAGATTCCCACATCTTCTCCGAGACAAAAGACACAGTGACGTGGGAATTCGTAGACGGCTGAACCTCCAGTGCACACCTCCTCATCAGCGTACATGGAATCCATTCCCGCATCCGCAAACACATCTACCCAGACCTCACCCCCAAATTCACCAACATGATCGGCATCCCTCTGTCGTCCCACAAACAACTCCTCCCAGCTGACAATGAATGTGGTGTCAAATCACACTGGATATTAGAGAGCGGAGATGGGGCCGCGCGACACAGCTAAGTAGGAGACAAAGAATTCGCCTCTATTCAAAGGAGTGAGTCTTCCAAGTGTCTGCGGAGGATGTCAGCTAGGTTTATATACATTCTTGTCGCAGGTGTATGGAGCAGTAGATTAATCCTCAACACCACTCTCGGTAAGCAGCCTAACAATAGCCTCATGGCCATTCTGAGCGGCCGACTGTAGCGCTGAGTAGCCCCATATATCCTTCGCATTGACAGCTGCACCATTCTCGATAAGCAGCCTCACAATAGCCTCATGACCATCCTGAGCGGCCGACTGTAGCGCTGAGTAGCCCCATATATCCTTCGCATTGACAGCTGCACCATTCTCGATAAGCAGCCTCACAATAGCCTCATGGCCATTCTGAGCGGCCCACAATAGCGCTGTTTGGCCATCCGTGCTCTTTGCATTGATATCCGCACCGTTCTCGATAAGCAGCCTAACAATAGCCTTATGGCTATTCTGAGCGGCCCACCATAGCGCTGTTTGGCCATCAGTGCTCTTTGCATTGACGTCTGCACCGTTCTCGATAAGCAGCCTAACAATAGCCTCATGGCCATTCCAAGCGGCCCACCATAGCGCTGTTTGCCCATCAGTGCTCTTTGCATTAACGTCTGCACCGTTCTCGATAAGCAGCCTAACAATAGCGTCATAGCCTTTCTGAGCAGCCCATGATAAAGGTGTTTGGCCTTTCTGTATGGAGAGGCGTTTCCCGTAGTCCAGGCCCTCTGCGATGTCTGTCTGACCAATAGAACACATGTCTCGTCCTAGAAGGGCCCGAACAGCATCTCTATGTCCATTGATCAAGGCAGCAAAGAGTGGATACCGATGCCGCTCTCCTAGAACATCGATGTGCGGATCCTGACGAAGCCTCGTTCTGATGAGACCTGAAAACCCTTTCTCCGCAAGAATGTAAAAGGGACTTGCGTCTGACGTATAGCGACGTACTTTGTATTTCTCAAATAGGTTATCGAGACTGATCCAATCACGGAGCGCAAATTGAGCTAGGAAACCATCTTGGGGGATCACATTTGCGGCAGCATCGGCGTGGTAGAGCACATGCCGAGTGGCATATTCTAGAAATGGGAATTTCTCCGACACTGTATGTCTGAGCCTCTCCGCGTCGGAACTCGCCTCTGGGAGTGGCTCGCCGATTGGGACACATGTCGAGATGTCCAGCTTGATATATGCGTGACAACATTGCTTGAGCTTTTCATGGCTTAAGATATCGAAGTTATTGCCGAGGTCCGACCACAATTCCCGGAGACCGTTGTCTTTGATCAAAAAGTCACGTACCGATTCGTGGATGAATTGGACTGTCTGGTGCTTTGACTTGGTGACCTCAGCAAGCCCTTTTGAAGAGCTGACGACAAATCTATCCATACTTTCGCTGGTAACTCTATCAGTCGTGCATTCGGTGAGGTTCTCATTCGGCAGTCCAGACAAGACGGCGAAGTAAAATTCTTCCCGTTTCAAGGGTCGCTTTGCGTAGAGTATCCACTGAATGCAGAGCAGCAGATCCTCCATATTCTCATTATCCCTTGTCAAGATGTCCTTGAATAGATCGCTTAGTCGGTCTGGTACTTCTTGAAGCCTCCTCTGCACGGCGAAGATACGGCCTCGTTGGAATTCCTTGTTGAGAATATCCACGACCAAGACGACCCACATGAACACCCCGGCTGCCTTCTGGAGAATTTGGGCTCGGACCTTATCAACACGAGGGTCTGAGCCGAATTTGAGACAGCTTCGTACGTACTTTTCCAAGTCGTCTTCGTGGCCTTTTTGGTCCTCCAACGTAAGCCTAAGTCCGTGTTGGAGGTAGATGTATGGATAATGACGACTGGAGAAGCAGATTCGAAGTCGGATATTGTCTTTCATAGCCTGTTTCCCCAGTTCCTCGAAGTATTCTACCATGTCACGAACCTGCTGTTCATCGCACTCGTCAAGTGCATCGATGAAGCAAGTAAAGGAACGTTGACCAAGCATGGATATTGCATTGCGAAAAAGCTCCCGGATGACGTCCAGGGTAGGGCAGCCATGTTGGTTTGGAGGAATGAGGTCCAAATCATCAGAAACTTGTTGGAGATCTGGAAATCTTTCCAGAAGCTGAAGCAGCAAGGATCGGTACATTCCAATAGTTGACTTCTCCAAGCGTTCGCCTCGAGCATTGAAGAAGAATGAAGCAGTGGCAGCGCCGGCTCCAAGCTCCTTCTTCACGCGCGTATAGACGAACTTCATAATTGTCGACTTCCCAGCACCAGGTTTACCACTGAGCCACAAAACCCATGGTGCTGGACCAGTTTCTCATGATCAAGCCACGCCAGGTAGTCGTGGTTCTTCAGAAGCCATTTGCATGTTGTCGTGTGAGCAGCTTTGATGTTGGACTGGCGAGAATCGATTTGCTCAAATCTCAGGGAATCTAGCAATTGTTTCCGGCGACTTTGCAAGGTCTCTTGATCTGCGAGTTCAGTGTGAGCAACGATCGAGATAAAGCATGTGTGAAAGACGGCGAGGCTGAACCTACTGACACCAGGTGTTTCATCCCTCGCCATTGCGATCCCAGTCCCGGTCTTGGTCCCAGTCGTCGGCATCACTTCCAGCAATTCTTTTGCATATGCCGCAGCTGTCGCAGCGGCGTACTTCTGCCACTGCTTGTTCTTGTGAGAATCTGAGTAATCGCAGATCCCTCGGATCACTAGGCATGGGAAATGGTCCATCAGCCCGGCTGCCTCCATCTCAAAGCATACGACATGCAGTTTTTGAGCAATCATGTCCCTGGTGGGGCCGTGCTTCATGACTTGGTTCCCAGAGGCAATGGCCCCATAATGGATTTTCGGATGGTGGTTCGTTCGTGGAGGTCGATGCAGCAGCATAGACGCATTGCATCCATCACAGTTAGCTGCTGCGGGATCGTGGTTGTAGGAAGAGCCGATCCCGTGAAGCACTCGGATAGGCGAACTTGGTCATCCTAGGATGCTTGTCATGCATCTCTTGAAGTATGGATGGCACCCTACTGGGCGTCGATTCGTGAATCGCTCGGACCTTGGAGATATGAGTTAGGAGTTCTGGCCGGGGTATCCTTGGGATGCTCGTTCGCTCGATTTGACCATCTCCAACAATCTTGCCGAGATCGTACTGCATGACTCTGCAACCGACCACTATATCACCAAGTCGCAGATCGATGTTGCCGGGCACACCACCTCCAATCCCTACCATCAAGCGCACGCGGATGGATGGGAAGCTTCTGTGCATATTGGTCGCTACATTTGCGGCGTTGTTCGTCCCGTAATAACATGCTGGTAAGCATGCTATAACGATGTTGTGCGGGCCAATGTTGCCTAAGGTGTATGCGTTGCTATCGTTCGCTTCCGTAGGCAGGCTCGCATGGATACTGTCTAACATAGCCTGGGCTGCTGCCATTTCAATATGAAGCGCGCAGATCCAGCCGACAGTATAGTCACCATGTTGGGGTCTCTTCTCGTGTTCCAGGCTGTAGATATCGCCATCAAGGACGTTTCGTCGTTTCGTTGCGCCAGATGAATAAGGTTCGGCATTGTCTTCGCTCCAAGGTCTCTTCCCATGACTCGAGAGCAACCCTGTAGAATGCCTGTCTTGCCCATAATCCGCTGGATCGGGGGAGATGCCCGACATTGTGATGTCGTGTGTTAAATGGGACAGTAAATGCGAGAGATCAACAGTCTTCGTCTTGGATCAGTCAAACTGATCATGATCTTCGAAAGGGTCCCCTGAAAAGAGTGGTGAAAAGGGAGGGCTGCGAATGCCGCATCACCAGGCGGTTGACAATGAACAGAGAGCCTAGGTACAGACATGTTAAAACCCAAACTCAACAGCTAGGCTGATTCTGTGCTGTGTCTGATACATGCAGGCAACGTGGCAGAGCAGATTGGGCTGGAGAGCGGCAATATAAGGCGTCTGGTAGGCGGACAATGCCTGGCTTCAGCGCCTACGACGTCTGTCTTGGCTGCCTTATCCCGGGGACTGGCACAGTAACTGCCATAGCATAGCCCCTCTAAGGGACACTGCCACTCTTTGCTGCGAATCATTCCCCATGGCTTCTCCCAGGGGCATGAGTAAAAGAAGAAGCAAAAGCACATAATACAAACTTGTCACGCCCGATTTGACATGTAGTCAAATTTAAGAGTACATTAGTACTTTAGTTTGTACTCCGGAAGGACCTACCTAGTACTTTGGGTGGGGTATTTTGTATGCACATACGCAGTATTATTCCAGAAGGGTAAGAGAGGACGCCTATTTCGCTCCCACTATAACCATCATGGGTAATGGAAAGCACAATGCTGATCATGTTTTGTTCAGCTGCTCTTCAACACAGCACAACATATCACACACCCATCTCGGCATATTGCTCAAGCAAACCCTCATATCACATCGTCATTGCGGCATTATCTTTCTACAACATCGCGGTAGCAGGCTCACCAGGCGCCATAGTCTCCCATTTTATATAGATCCTCAGAAACCCAAAGCCGACCCATATTTGCAGCAGTGCTTCTGAACTCCCGTCTACTCAATCAAAAAGTTGTCCGCGGTGGACTTGACCTCCTTGGAAAATGTCACTTCCTCGTTCTCATCAAGTAAAGTAACTGTAGTGACCTAGGGAAGGGATTAGTGGCAAGTTCTTCATCTCTCGTAATGCAGGGTAACTCACATCCACATAAGGCGTTGTCTTGCTGAACCTGACAGTCATGGGGAAGAAACTGTTCTCGTCGCTGCTCTCGGCCTCAAACTCAAACGATCCATTCGGGTTTTCGTCGTCAACTGAGCCAATGTTCCACTCCAGCGTATCTCCGGAAACCTCGTAGGAAGCGTCAAAGCTCGAGACAACCGGCTCACCGCCCTGGTAAGGAATGACGACGCTGACGTCCTTCAGGGCATCACCACCTGTCAGCTCGTATTCAACGGTCAGGTTGTACGTATCCGAGTTTTTGTTGATCCAGACAGTAAACGTAATTGGGCAGGCACTTGGGTCATCCGCCTTCGGTGAGGCTCTCCATCGCAAAACTCCGACCGCATTGTTGACAGGGAAGCCACGAGCTGTGTTGCTCAATTGGATGATCTTGGAGCTGTTGAAAAGGTTGCGGTCTACGTTCGGGTGGGGGCGGAACTGAGCGCCGTGCGATGGGACGGCCTGGAGCCCAAGCTTGATCTTGGTCAAGCTAGGATCGGTGACCCGCAGGTTGAGGTCTCCGTTGACAGTTATCGAGTTGACGGCGCCTTCTCTGGACAGCTTGGCGCTGATCGTTTCGGCAATGGTGACATGAATGGCATCGCGATCCAGCGTCGATGACACTCGTGGTTCGGGTTCAGCGGCAGCTGGCGCGGGCGTTACGAGAGGCGTGTCATCAACATCAGCACCAAGGTCACCGCGGACCTTTTCGAAAATATCCGTCGTCTTTGACTTCTTGCCCAGCTGCATGCCTTTCGACTTGAGGGCAGAAGGCCTAGAAATTACAAGTTAGTGACGAGTTCACTCATAATACCAAAATCGGCAGCACATACTTGTTGAATGACTTGTTCTTCTCAGCCTCATATGAGTCGAAAGCATTTGACGCGCTCGATTGTGTGGGCGGTGTGTATGACGGGTAGACAGGTGTGCGCGGAATGTTGGGTCGGCCGCTCCTTGCTGATTCCTTGCGCTGCATCTCGAGTTGCTTGGCCTTGCGTTTCCGCTCCTCTGTGGCTTCCAGTTCTTTGTTCTGGGAAAATGTAAGTATTTCCACTGCTGTGTAGGTGGCAGTTCAGGACACAGCGAGCCTACCCGTGCAATGATCTCCTGAATGCGCTCCTCATGACTCTCCATGTCGAGGAACGTCTTGATCTGGCTGATTGTCAGGTTCTCGCGGTATCCGAGGGTGACCAGCTCGTCAAATGCGCTAAGCAGCTCGTAGGCATTCTTGACGATTTCCCTCTCGTCCAGGGTCTTGCATGTGCTGCTGACGACTTGGGCGAACAGGTGGAGCGAGTCGATGTCCTGGAGGATGTTGGACTGGCGGTTGGTAATGAGCACCATGTAGAGCTCGTCCAGGGGCTGGTAGACAAATCGGACGTTGTCCTGCTCGACGGTCGTGTGTTGCCTGCCGCTGTCGGCCAGCTTTGGGAACGATGCGAGGAGAGCCTCTATCCGCGATCGTGGCATCTCCCGAAACTGTCTGGAGAGGACAGCTTTCCCGCCTCGGGTACAGATGGAAGCTGCGAGGACGACCTAGCCCGAATTAGCATTACGCGATAAATGGTAGGACGCTGTGAAGATGCGCGCACCATCTTGGCAATGTGATTATTGTGAGTGCACTCTGCAGTCTGAGATACCTTATGGAGAGATGAGGCCAGAGGATCAATCAATCAATCAGCCACGTCTAACTCAGGAGCTAGACTAATAGCTGATCCCCCGTAATCGACGTCACGTGCGAAGTCAAGGTGTCTTTGGGCCCCACCAGGCGGGGTCACTCTACCCCTGACTTGACTTTGCAGTTTGGGGGCATATTTTATTGGACTCAGTCTTTGTCAATTGACAGTTGATAATGTTTGTGTATTTATATATCTTGTATATGCCACAACTAAGTTTGTTTTGTTTGAGTTTCGGGTATGATAGGGACTCTCTACTGCCCTTATTCCTGACTGTGAATATGCCCCGAAAAACTCAACTCTCCAGCATCACTTACTTCCTAGTTGCCGGATATTCTCTTCTTAAAATCTCAAGAACTGCATATTAGTCTCCTAGGAGTTTAAGAAGCCAACTTCCTTTGAACGTTGCCAATACTCCATAATACTCTCAAACTGTATCCACATCTAAGGCTGTATGTAAGTGGGGCACATATCCTCACTCCTCGATCCGCTTTACTTCTCCATCTCCATCATACAAAACTGAAATAAACAACAACAACAACAACAACATCATCATCATGGCCGCCTCACCCTTCCCAACCACTCAATACCCATCCGACCAATTCGTCGAAAGCTGCGGCGCAATCCTCTTCAACCTCTCCCCCTCCCCCAAACAAGTATGTCTCCTCCACCACCTCCCCAAAAACGAATGGCTCCTCGCCAAAGGCCGACGCAACTGCGCCGAGTCCCGTCACGACGCCGCCCTCCGCGAAGTCCGTGAAGAAACAGGATTCCCATGCCGCCTCTATCCCGTAACCATGAAAACCCGCGCTCCAGCTGCGACGGAAGCAGCCCACGTGTCTGATCAGCCCCGGACTTACCCCGGACTCACCGAGCCGTTCATGGTGACTGTGAGGGAGATGCAAGGAAAGGGCGTCAAGTTCATATGGTGGTTCATTGCTGAGGTCGACCATGACGCCCTGATAGGAGTGGGTGGTGGGGAGATTGAGTTTTCTGCACAGTTTTTGGATTGCGATGAGGCTCTGAGTCGGTTGACGTTTAAGCAAGATCGCGATGTCTTGAGCAGAGCCATCTCAATTGTGGAGTCGCAGCATGAATCCTGAATAAATAACCGCTTCTTTTCTATGATATACTTCTCCCTGCTCCGGAGGATAATAGCATTTGTCTGAAAAATATGATATTCCTTGTCATTCTCAAAGACGTCCCCAAGTCATGATGATCCCGTTGCAATAAGTAACGTCAACTTTGTGAGTTTATTTATTACGATTCAAATCAAATGCCTGTCCAACGACTGACACTTGGCTAGAAAGAAAAAGAAAAAAGTCGCTAGACTCCTCTATGCAGTCTACAACGCAGCGCTATAGGTAGTACAGAAACCCTCTTTATGCCAATCAGTCATACACTCGGCCCGCCAAGTCTTACATCATGAAAGTCCATCCCGATAAGAAACCCCAAGTCCTTCCTTATCCCAGGATTCCTCCCTCTCCGGCAAACATGGCGACATCCGATGTCCCGCTTTTGAACGCTTATTCTCAAAGAAAGGTAGCTAGATCACTGAAGACCCTGCCTCGTCCGGCTGTACTTTGCTTTTCGAGGGCCTTCTTTTGCCTTGCCTGAGCAGCCGCTCCTTGAGCAAGGCAGCTGAGGGCTTCTCTGCATCACCCGTCATCACGCGTGATGACCGTTTGGAGCCACGACGGCTACAGCATCCGCCAGCATCACTCTCAGGGTCACTATCCGGTGAACCCGGCGCATGGGCTTGCACAACCTCCCACCCGCGACCAACATCTTCAAAGTCGCCGGTACTGCCTTCATCATACATTTCTGGCCGTCCGAGATCGTCCAATGTCAACTGCGAGATGGTTCGTGGTCGAGTATAGGCGTGCCGAGTGGTGTCCTGAGTCTCCACGATCAAGTAAGGTGCAGGGCCCTCATCTGGAAACATGACCTCCTACGTCATCTCTCGCATCTCTTGATCGCGAGGAGTAGGCGCTGTGGTCGAGGGTCCTGGTGCAGGGTCGTCAACAAGACCAAAATTGGACAGCATAGACCTGCCAAGGTTCAAGCCGGCAATGCCATCTCGGATTACGGCGAGGGGATTCATTCCGTCGATGGATGTACTGTGACGCAGTGGGGCTGGGTCTTGTCTTGCATCGGGAGTCAAGGTTTCATGTGCGGTTTCTACCGAGGTGAGAACAGACTCGCTGGCTCCAAGGTTCGTCGACTCGGGGCTAGGTTTAGGGGGTACGGTAGCCTCGTCAACTGTAGCATCGTCGACTCGGGCAACGCTAGGGTAATTGAGACTTGAAACAGCGGCTTGTCTGTCGCTCTCCGCAATAGCTGCGGCATTGAGTGCGCCATTCATCTCATCTTCAGTGCGGCCAAAGACCTGATGCCACCACCGAATCTCCTTAAGGCGCGGCAACAGAATACGCTCCTGGCCCTTGATATGGTCGTCAATAGTCGGGTCGTAGTCAGGATTTGTAAACTCAGCCTTGCGGCAGAGGAAATAATCCCATACTGAGGAGGTCTTCTCGGCAACATTGGCATCCTTCCGTTGTTTCTCTGAGTTATACAAGAAAGTTCCATACTGACAAGAGTAAAGATGGTAGAGGAGACGGCGTAAAAATCTTTCGTTGTACTCGAACCGATTCTTGTTTTGACGGACCAGTTGATAGGCACAGTCAAGGAACTGATGGAAGACCGGGCTGACCATTTTTGGTGAAGTTGCCTCTTCATCAACCACTTTTCCGGAGGCTGCCTCACCCAGACTAGCGGGGTCAGCGTCGTCCTTGTTTTGGTTGAAGAAGCGCTTGGCACCACTCAGTACGTTCTGGAAGGCATCGTTGCGTCCATCATTCTCTCCTGGCTGCACCTTGGCACCAGCAAGCGCATCCCTCTGGACTGTAAACCAATCATCGTGATTGAGATGGCCAGAGCGCAGCCTAAACATGTGACCAAACGACAGCCAGTCCTTCTCCACTAGCACAATGAATCCCTCAATGGTCCGGAAGTAAGGGTCAAGCATAATTTGAGCCAAGGCGCTGAGCTGGCTTGTACGGTCCCAGCCATCCGAGCAGTGAATCAGGGCGTGGGAATGCATGATGCCCACTTGTCGCGCAATGATGGCAGACCCGTCGAGGACATCGTGAATATGTCTCAACCACCCACTCTGATGCAGTAACTCGCGGTTGGGGGGCAATGGGGAAATGTCGGCATCCTTCAATGCGTCAACCACTTTACTCAGCGAACTCCGCATGACGTGAATATTTTCAATACTAAGGAAAATCTTCCGCGCGAATTTGTACTTGTCCATGTTTTCAGAGCCCATGCCCTGAACTTGGTTCACCATGGCATTGATAGTAGGGCGGGCATCCACAATTAGGTTGCTTTGCTGCGCGCCGTATATCAGTCGCTTGCCCGTCTTCTCATCGTACATGGCAGCTGATTTGGAAATAAGCTCATCCTCATAGCGCTCAGTTTCAGTCAATTGCGACTCCATCAAGGCACTGCTGTTGATAATATCAGGCTGACTCGACATGGGAGTCGAGTCCTCAGAGCCTCCCGCGGGCATCGACGCCGAGAAGGACGCAGCGACAAGCTTCTCATCTTGAACATTGGTCTTTCTGGTGATGCCGGCTTTGGGTTGAGAGCTCCGTGTGATGGTGCAGTTATTGATGGGATGTATGTACGACAAAGCCGGGATTCGGTTCCGCGACCGAAACTCCTTGGCGTATTTGAGGACATTATCCGATATCTTCGACGGCACGACTAGGAAGGCCGGGTAGGTGTCGCAAAAAGTATAGTCTTTGTTGATATTCGTGACTCTCCAGCCCTTGTCAGGGAGCTTCTCGCTTATCCCCTGGCGCCGAAACTCAGCCTTGGGGTCGTAGAATTCCCACCCGCTGACCTCTTGCTCGATCTTCAGCGGCTTGTGGCTGAAGGCAAAGAGCTTTTCCACGGTGCCCAACCTGCTCGTCCGACTCCTGATAAAGTCGAAAGCCTCCCGCGCGACCTCGCTGTCAGGAAAGTTGAACGTGACGAAGGTGAAGTCTCGGCATCGGATCCGTATCGACGGTGCTTGTCGGGATCCCGGGGGCGTTGGCCGGAACGAGCAGTGGGACAGCATAGGGTACGTAATCCATCGCTCGCGTTTCTTCGGAGGGGCCGCAGAATCGGCGGGTTTGGCTGACGGATCAACGGGGGGCGGAGCGCAGAAGACGATGTGAAAGTCGGTGAGTCTAAGGGTGCCAGTGGTCGTCTGGCCGCCGTTGATACCCTGGACATGTTCGATGATCTGAGAGAAGGACGAGCGTCAGGCCGGGCCCAGCAGTACATCCATGAAGGACGAGACAGAGAGACAGAGAGTACAGTCGGTCCTGGGAAGCGCATACCTTGCGGGCCTCCATCTTGACCAGGCCTACCAACGGACACCGCTGGCGCGTTCAGATGCGGAACGGATGGTTCGGGTTTCGACCACACGTAGCATATAAATGTACGGGACGGGATATTGCGAATCGCCCGGTTCGTAGCGTGAAGCAGCGAATATGGTGGCGAGCAACTCAAGAACGAACGCAGGAGTTGGAAATATTAGTAGCTCGAGGAGGATATCCTGGCCGGGGTCGCAAGTAATAGAGCTCAGAAGGAGAGAACAATCGTCAGATGGTTACTAGTAAATAAAACAAAAGCCCCTATCATGTTTGTTTGTGTGCAATCACAGGGAAAAGAAGCAGAAGCGGCGCAGTTGGAGGTGCATTGCTGCGGCAATGGTGCGCAAACGCTGAGCCCGTGGGTTTTGGTTTGATTCAGAGCCAAAAGGTGAGCAGGAAGTGAGAAGCGTCGTCAGAGGTTCAAGAAGGAGAATCACATCACACAGGAGGTCATTATGGCGGAGCTCGCGGTCTCTCACTGGGCAAGCACCAGCCAAGGTGGGGTTTTGGGATGCCAGAACAGACGTCAGCAAGTCAGGCAAAAAGAAAGGCCAGCAGGGATTCCCCGCCAGGTACGAAGTACTGCTAGTGCTATCGGGGGGCCGCTGAAACTGATTCTCCGTGCGCTGCCTGCGGGCACAGACAGGTCCACTAAAAATTGAAAAATAGAAGCCCGTGCTGGACGCCTCTCTTAGTTAGGGCTCAACCCACACTGGGAAAATTGATCCGAGGGTCACGGAATCTGAATGCACCCAGGCACTTTCTGAGGCCATTGCCCCAATCCCACTCCTTGGATCGCGAACTTCTTGACCCTTTCCGCGCGCCGCATCTACACCAAGTCAAAGTTTCACATCTTCGACTCTTCACATATCCCAAGATGGCTCACCCGGGTGCTCAGATGTGAGTGCAGTAACCCCTCCCTGCTCTCGATGCGATTATCTGGCTGGCATCCCACCTCGAAGTTTGGCAATTGGGAAGAGGAGGAACGACGATGAAATGAATGAATTATGGATTATTGTTTTTTTTTCTTGTTTTGTTCGAGGGACATAGGGACGGGGGGATGGGATGCCTGCCAGATCATCGCATCATACAGCGCCTCTCCAAATCATGCCTCGCTCGCTCGCTAACCTCACCTTCGCAGCTCCAAGCGGAGAAAGTTCGTCGCCGACGGTGTCTTCTACGCCGAGCTCAACGAGTTCTTCCAGCGCGAGCTCGCTGAGGAAGGCTACTCCGGTGTCGAGGTCCGCGTCACCCCCACTGTCACCGACATCATCGTCCGCGCCACCCACACCCAGGAGGTCCTCGGCGAGCAGGGCCGCCGCATCCGCGAGCTCACCTCGCTCATCCAGAAGCGCTTCAAGTTCCCCGAGAACTCCGTCTCCCTCTACGCCGCCAAGGTCCAGAACCGCGGTCTCTCCGCCGTCGCCCAGTGCGAGTCCCTGCGCTACAAGCTGCTCAACGGCCTGGCCGTCCGCCGTGCCTGCTATGGTGTCCTGCGCTTCATCATGGAGTCTGGCGCCAAGGGTTGCGAGGTTGTCGTCTCCGGCAAGCTCCGCGCTGCCCGTGCCAAGTCCATGAAGTTCACCGACGGCTTCATGATCCACTCCGGCCAGCCTGCGAAGGACTTCATCGACAGTGCCACCCGCCACGTCCTGCTCCGACAGGGTGTCCTGGGTATCAAGGTCAAGATCATGCGCGGCTCTGACCCCGAGGGCAAGGCCGGCCCCCAGAAGTCGCTCCCCGACGCCGTCACCATCATCGAGCCCAAGGAGGAGCAGGCTGTTCTGCAGCCCGTGAGCCAGGACTACGGCGCCAAGGCCGCCCAGGTCCAGGCCAGCCAGGATGCGCGAGTGGCCGAGCAGGAGAGCACGGAGGAGGCTCAGCCCGCCGAGGAGCAGCAGCAATAAGCGACGGCTCGGCGTGGTGGTGGGAGCTGGGGACGTGGTTGGTGATGACAAGAACAATCAAGAAGAAAGCGAAGAAGCAGGGAGGCAAGGGATGGCGGTCAACACAGGCGTCAATTGATCATTTGCATCTGCTCAAGGCATGGAAAGGTTTCGTCTTGTTTTTAAAATGGTAGACACAAGCCATAAAAAAAGTAAGACCCGAGAATCTGATGATATCATGGCCGTATGTCTCCCGTCTTGAAGCAAGCTTGTATACCAAGCGTACCTTAATCAATATCACTCGATTCAATGGTATAATACTGGCAGTTGACGGTACAACGTTCACGTGTTGACCAAGCACAAAAACAAGTTCATGGCCGCGGCCGTTCTCTTCCTTCTACCATCATCAATGCAGGCCCAATATCGTACAAGAGAGGCATGCTTTCCATCCGTCCAGTCAGTCATGTTTACCGTATATCTCATAGAAACGCCAGTGACCCCAACCCCCCACCTCCATTCGTGGTAGTAGTACTCCCATCGTTCGTTGAGACAAAAAAAAGAACGCAAAAAAACTCACACAAGTCATCTGCCTCCATTTCCCTATTTTTTCTCCTTCCGTCCTTTCTTCCTCCAGCCCTTGATGTTCATGCAGGCATCCAGTGGTTGGGGTGTTAAATGTCGTGAAATATGACCTCGCCCGACAAAGTCACCGTTTCACAGGCGACTTTGGAAATGTACAGTTGGCCGTTTGGCCTCGTTTCTTCACAAAAGATGCGTCACAATGGTCTTTGGGTATATCCTCGCGGCATCACCTTTCGTTCTTCCTGGCGATTATGGATGGCAGTGAGTCCGGGACCCGTTACCTCCCTGAAGTCCTACGAGACTCGAGCTCAATCTCGTTACCGTATTCCTTCTTCCCATTCGCAGAGCCGTTCGCCGCTCCGTTAGGACGGGTCATCTCGTCCTCGCTCTCTGCGAGATCGGTGAGGCCGAAACCCGCAGCCTCTTCTTCGTCATACGCTCGTATCAGACCTTGTCTATCGCCGTTTTGGCTGCTAAAGCTGTGTCTGGATGGGTCGCCGCTTCGTCGCGATTGCATGCTCCGGCGAGTCTGGAAGCCAGACACCATATCGGTTCCCGTAGCGTCGAATCCTCCTCTTCCAGCAACCAGCTTTTGGCCATGGGGGTCTCCTCGAGACAGGTTCAGAAGGTACACTCCAGTGAAGGTGACGAGGAAGCCGCAGATCAATGAGAGTGTGTTGACAGGGTCAGTTGTGTTGAAGCCGCTGAAGAGAATGAAGGAGGCACAAAGAGTAGCTGTGGTAAAGGTAACGTAGTATAGAGGGTTTACGCTACATCCTCAACATCAGCAAAAAAAATGATAGAATCAGAACGCAGCTTTGCACTTACATATTAGTCGGGAACGACGCCAAGGCCTTATTGAAATAATTCATCTGAGTCAGAATGCAGACGGTAGTCAGGATCATAAAGACGTAAGTCGACGGGTGGCTGAACTGATTGCTGCCTGCAAAAGTGAGCTTGAGTGCAATGCCAAACGCCTTGACAGACATGACAGAAATGGAGCCGACAGTCGAGCAGATGGAGAGATAGATGAGCGCATTGCACTTCCCGTAGACCGGTGCGATTCTGTAGATCATGAACAGCGCAAAGGCAACGACGGCAAAGGCATACAATAGAAAGCCTAAGGAAGATGTCAGAGCTATAGCCTCGTCATTCAAGAACAACTTGACCCATACCTGGCTGGATAGCATAGTGCAAAATCTGGTCAATGGTCTCAATTTCCTCATCTGGAGGTGCGTGGAGGACGATAACAACGGCACCAATGAGACAGATGGCACTGCCCAGCTTGCCCAGCGTACCAAGCTCCTCTTGCAGGAAGTACGATCCCAATACGGCACCAATCAGGACACTGAGGGCTCCCAATGGCGTGACCAAAATAGCCGGCGCAAAAGCATATGCTGCAAAGTTGCAGATTTCTCCGATACCAACTAAGAAGGGAATATCAGTAGGTGTTTAAACCGCGTGGCGGCGCAATACTCACGTGTTGCGATTCCTGCCCACCACAGCGGGCTCCTCAGATATACAAATCCGTCGCCCTCGAATCCATGTCGTTCTTCTGCTTGTATTAAACCCTGGGAAGAGGTGTTAGTACGGCGTCATAGGGACCGGGCGGTTGTATTCGATCGGTTGGGAGTCTCTCGGTGTTGAAGAGGCCATGGTGGCTGAGTCAAATGGACCGACCTTTTTAGTAATGACAAAACTGGTGCCTCGAGGAAACAGTCAGTATGGAGACATGTACAAGGCAAGAAAAGCACAGGAATAGACATACCTATGGCAAGGGCTGAAGACATGGCCAATGCCAGTCCGATATATCTAGACGCAACATAGTTAGCGAAAATCCTTCCCGAGGTCCCCCCAACATGAATGAGGCCTCCCTCCCCAGGCGCAAACATACTTGTCCTCAATCATATTGAGCGAAAGAACGGTGCGCGCAAGACAACAACAGAGATAATCTATTCGGTCCTCGAATATTCGGCAAGTTCCCAGCAAGCGAAGGACGTAAACCGGGTGGAAACGAGCGAGCGCGCAATACTAATAGCGAACGGAGGCCGAAAACCCAGAGGTTGGACTTGAAGCAGCCTTCAGGGCGGGGAGCCAAGAAGGCACGGATCGCAGGGACTCGTTAAGACGGGCACATCAAGAGGGATATCCAGACAGAAGAGAGAGCGAGAGAGAGATCGTTATCGCGAAGGGGGAAGCCGAGGGTGTTTGTTCGCTTGTGATGAAGGCGGCCGTTCGTCGTCTTCCGTCTTCGTCGTCGCCTCTGGTCGCAGGTTGTGTGTCTCCAGGTCCGTATCGAAGGGCGCCGCAAGAATCAATCAAAGAAAGAGCAGATGCAAACGACAAGGCAACACACAACCCAGGGGCCGAGGAAAGGAGGTTGAAGGTTTTCAGTGGCTGCGGTTCTGAGAGTTTGGCCGCTCGACAGGTGGTTTGGTGCGTGGTGAGTGGTGCGTGGTGAGTGGTGAGTGGTGAATGGTGTGGTGTGTGTGTCCCTTAGGCTGTAGTGGCGCTGGTGGTGGTGCTGGAGCTGGAGCTGGAGCTGGTGGTGGGCGAGAGGACAGAATGGGGAATGGGATGTGTCTGATCTCTGTTGTGTCCTCTGTCGCCTCTCAGCGCCCTCACTTCAGCGCACGGGTTGCGGGGACAGATAGGTACCTAGTAGCGCACCCCAGTGGCCGCAGCAGTGAGCACAGGCGCAGAGAGCCCTGAACGACAGGCGCTAAAGCCGGAGGTTGGAGGCAGACGGGTACCTCTCACCTCAGCTCAGCAGGCACGAACCTTGTGACCAGAGGGGGCGCCTAAAAAAAGTACAATTAGAAGCTGCATGGAGTACATCTGGGGCCGCCGTATCTCGTATAGTGACACAAGTACTTCTTCGTACTCGGCCCGGAGAACCTCTCCTAGTATTAGTATTAATAGTGCACTAAGGTTTGAGGGAGGCTTTGCGTGTCGCAGGTTGGTCCCCAGTCCTAGCTGTGCATCCTAAAACACAATCCTGGCTCAAACATGCAATCCCCTGCACATTCGCGGGCGAGTCTTTTCTTGGATTTTTATTTTATTTTGTTTTGTTTTGTTTTCTTGTTTTCAAGTGCTGGGGTAAAAGAGATCAGCCGCTTGAAAGCCGGGCAACTGATCGACGAGTAATAATGCACCCTTGACTATTGCAGCTATGTACGAAGTACGGAGTACTACCTAAATAAGTGATAATAGAGTACTAGGTTTGGATTTTTCGAGGTGAAGAAACCCGTTTAGTATATGTTTCAAAACACGTTCTCGTATTAGTCCAAGAGACCTCCAACACACGTCCTTGGAATGATTTACTACTATTATTGGTGCTCCATACCTAGATCCGGGATGCCAAACCTCTAATCAAGGCGCCAGAGTAAATCCATGGACATCACAATAAAATTTTAATATATTTTCATGTATATCATCTCTCTCGCCAACTCTATTTCCTTCCCTTACGCCCTGAAGTTTTCCTCCCTCGTATTCTTCACACAACTAACAAGACACTGGTGATGGGGCGCAGACTCCCCTTATTTCTTCTTTCTCCGTGTCAGTGGAGCAAAAGCGAAGGGCGCCCAGCCGCACAGTGCCTCGGGAAACAAAATGCCGTCCAAACACGATCGACCTGTCTTCCTAACCTTGCAACAAGGCGGTTTAACGCTTATCAGGCACAGAACCAGAAGCGTTAAGAAAACAGAAAGATGTGCATGAAGCCCCCTGGACATGTGGAGTCTGACGCGCAGCACAGCCGCTCTGTGTGTGTGCAAACCCCTGATGCTGCTGTGCAGATGCTGTGATCAAGATTTACCGAACCCCGAAAGCCAAGCGTCAATACGCGAGGTAATCATACGACCAACAATCCAACCTTGACGATGGATATGTCCCCAACGAGCAGATATCAAGCAAAAAAGAAGCCAAAAAGATACATTTATTTATCCAGACCCTACTTCGTACACCAAGGAAAAAATGAATTCCGACGCCGGGAGTCGAACCCGGATCGCTGCGGTGAAAGCGCAGTATGCTAGCCACTACACCACGTCGGATGTGATGATCTGCTGATCCCGTGACCAACTGACTTGGAAGATACGGCTTCCGAGTGCTTTATAAATTGTCCATGGTATCAACCTCGGTATTTGACGGCTTTTTCAATTTCTCAACATAGCCTCACTTGGCCTGTCAATATAATGGACAACCGGCACATTCAGGCAGCAAGCTCTTTCGCAGTCACAAGCTGTCTCGATAAAATCTGTCTGAAGCCATTCTCCATCCCAGCTGCGCAAACTAAACGCAGACATACTTCACCTTTGGTCACTCTAGTCAACGCCTTTCCCCAAACGCCTAATGCCTAGATCATATAAGACTGTGCCCCGTATTCCGCCCACGCCATGTAAAAGGCCCATGCTATCATCCTTTCTCACAGATTATCCGTTCAAAGCACCCAGCTATTACCGATAGTCCTAGGATTCTCGGGGAAAGGGCGCCAAACCTCGAAATACAAAGTGAAAAAAAGAAAAAGAAATCACAACACCACCTGAGAGTCCGGCGAAAAGGTGAAGTTGTTTGCAGCTAGAGAATTTATCTTGCCAGTTAGTAAATTTTTTCGGGATCCTACCTTGAGTTTTCCACTGGTGCATGTATGCAGAAAATAGTCCGTCTGGCTTTCCTGATATATGTTGACTTGAAAGTCACCGCAGACACAACTGTGGGCTATGACGTTAGTGTTGACTAGATCAGATGTGAATCATTATGACCTATTCGGTAGGTCAGGTGCCTGTGGAAGGGGAGCGTATGCAAGTATTCGGTCGATAATGTTAGTCCAGGACTGTATAGATCAGGGCCGACGGCGCTTGGCGTCTGCACAGAAGTTAGTCATGGTCATCAGATGGGATAAGAATAATCAATCTCACCTTGTCCCTCTTCCATACTAAGCTCGTCGTCTGGGCGAGGTCGTTTGGATAAACCGGACGGCGTGACAGGCTCGTCAAGTCCAGTGAGATTTTCAAAGTCCGGGTCGCGTCTCCAATCGATCTCAGCCAACTCGTCTTGATCAACAAGCGCGTCTTCGGTGAGCTCTTGTTCTATGAGATCTCCTGTGTTGATTTCCGCCAGATGGGGCATCGTTTCGCCATTATCAAGAGTCAGAGTGTTGGTAGTATTCGTGTTCGCCGCGCTGGTAATGGCATTCTCGTCGTCAAAGGGTTCGGGGGTGACTGGGATATCACCGCGTTCGGCTTCATCGTCATTTCCCTCCTCAGGCTCATCCAGTTCGAGATGAATAAAAGGGTTAGAGTCACTCTCTACATGCTCTGCAAATAATTCGTCAGTATCTAGTGAAGAGAGTGTGACGCTAAAGTCCGAGATTTTGCGACGGTGATGGGATCTTGTGTATTCGGGGAAGGTAAGGGAATCTGGAAAAAAGGAGATCATGGTGTCTGTACCATTTGTGTCAGTTGCGTCAGGCGAATGGTCAGGCTCTTCAGCCGTCGTTTGGTGATCTGGTTCGACCACAAAATCCACGATTGGATCTTCAACCAGTTGTTGGTCCTCTTCATTGACCTCGTCCGCATCGACAGGCTGGTCCTCCTCCTCCTCCTCCTCACCGTCGTTGTGCTCCTCCCCATGCTCGTTGACGCCATCCATGGGTGCCTCGTTATGATCATGATATTCCATGTCGTCAGTCAACGTCTGTTTGTCATCTCCATCGTCTGCGTCCTCATCGTGGTCTTCTTGCTGTTCAGCCTCCTGTGAGACGGTATCCTCATCATCAACATTCTCGTCAGCGACACTATCGTGGCTATCAGGGCTCTCATCAGCATCGTCGGTAGCACGTGAGGCCTCGACAATGATAGTATTCTGTGGCATAGGTGATTCAAAGAGATGAATGACTTCATCCAGTCCCTTGCCGGCGGCGGCGCTTTCGATCAGAAACTCGAAACGCTTGCTGGTGCTTGGCCTGGTAAAGAGGTATGTGTACAGCGTCCGAGAGCTTTCGGGGTCTTGATTCTTAACCAGCAAGTCAAATATCTCCAAAATCTGCCGCAACGTTGTGGTTGATAAGGAATCACGTAAAGATGACTGAGCAGTTAGCTTTATTGTTCCTAATGGGAATAAAGATGGAATACACACCTCAGCAAACTCAAGTCCAAGTTCATCCACTTGGAAAACAAGTTCATCTTCAGCGGCAATCTCGTTTGCCAGCTCCGCTCGGAACCCGGCGAGCAACGACTCCATGCTGTTGTCAAGGACAGAAGAGTCTGAAAAGAAACCTTCAGATGCCGCTTGTGAGAAGAATGGAAATTCGTCTCCTCTGTACTGGACAGTGATGGCTGGGAACTCTTGGTCATCAGCAACCGAATGGTCGGGGTGCGAAATTGACTCCTCCTGTTGACCAGTGGTTGAATCGCCGTCCTCCAGCCCGGCAACGACAGTGTCATCGTGATCAAAATCAACGTCATTCGAGTGACCTGGTGTCTCAGCATTCTGAGTCGCCTCTGCATCTGATTGTTCTTCTGGATACTCGTTTCCGAACCCGGTGATCGGCTCGTCTTCCACATTCTCAGTTCCAACATGGCTTTCCGTACCATCGTAGGTTGTGGCGTTTTCATCTTCGCCATCGCCTTGCTCCCACGTTATTTCATCTTCTGCTTCAGCCGCTGATTCTACATCGTTCACGCTTTGAGGGGTCTGCGCGGTTGGGCTAGCAGGGTTGGTTGGTGTAGTGTTCGAAGCGTTCTCCGCAAGGTCCTGGTTATAATTTGATCCCGCCTCATCGACATCATCATCCTCCCTTTCTGGTTCGTCATAAGACCCTTGCGCCAGTGTATCTTCGTCGTCCTCATAGTCGATCTCGTCTTTTACATCGCGGGATTCGATAGCGGTGTCTGTTTCACCGGCGTTGACATTGGTAGATTCCTCTGCTTCATCTGCCTGGAAAACATCGACATCATCGTGATATGGCTCTTCGAGTTGTGGTGGGCTTTGCTTGCTTGATATGTTCACGGCTGACGCAGCACCATCATCATCGGCATCCTCATTATGCAGGTCATCCCCTCCAGCCTCTTGAGGTTCGCCGGGGTCGTTTACGGCCTCGCTCATCTTCGAATCGATACCCATAGACACATTTGTTTGCGTATCCACGGCCGTATGATCGGGGACCTTCTCGTCAACATGTGTTGGCCAGGAGGTCTGCTTCTGCTCTTCGGTCGTATCAATATCGTAATCTATTAGATCCTCATCCATATGGCCATCAAAATTAAATGTCGGTGCCACATCGACGTCCATTTCTATTTCCGCCATGGCCATCCCAGTGTTGCGACTCGAGGTCGTCGTCGACAGTTGACTGTGTTGTTCGTTGTGAAAGGGTGCCCAGGCTATCAGGGAGTATGTAACAACTAGGCGGCGTAAGATTTTCCAAGCAGGTGGCCCTCCGGGGCGATACAGCGCTGGTAGAGATGCTCCTAGATTAGGCTCAGGCTCGAGCTTCGATGGCGTGTCTGTGCAACCAAGCTCAAGCAGTGGCTCTATTACGCCACTCGCGACAACGGTTCTGAAAGGAAGAAATCGCTGGAAATAATGTGCCACATTGATTCTTTCAAGGGAGGAAAGAAAATACGGAAGAAGCGACACACAAAACGCGTCGTCTGGAGTGGCGATGGATGATTATGAGTCAGGCTTGGGAGGAGATGCAGGCTGCAGCTTGAAGCATGATGAAGCAATGCGTGCGAAAGTTGATAAATGAGTGGACGTGATGACGCTTACTAAAAGAGGGTTAGGTAACTGGGGCTTCTCTGACCCACAATATTTTTTGCTCCGGAGGTACGTACTAGGCGAAGCTTCTTTTAACCATCTCCAACCTGTCCTTCGTACTCCGTAGAGTCTTACTATTGATAGAAATTACTAAAGCCTTATGTCTTGGTATTGGTAGTGTGTACAGATCCTCAGGTGATTTCAGTTGCTCGATGCCGTATTTAACACCTCCCTTGATTTTTTACATAATTTATATAATCATTAGAAAAAATGTCTTGGTAGATGCTGCCACCGAGGCCGCATCGCGTTGTAATTGGAGCAAACTCCAAACAAGGGCAAATACATTCTTCAAACCTACAAACTAGTAGAGTGGTTTATTCATGTCACCTTATTTAGAACGTTTCAAGATGACATCAATAACATTTGTTCCCTCGCCCTTTCTTCCCCCCCGCCGATAGGTCTTTGACTGCATACTACTCCACTCCTGAAACAAATGTCTTGTGTCTACCCTGAAATTCGAGGTGTTCTTGATTTGCCCTTTATTTCACTCATGTCTATCTTCGCAGATGTTATCCACGCCGGAAACGATTTTTATGCCTCAAAATAACTTGGAAAGTCTCCCTCCTTGTCAATCCATCCCATCTAGGTCTTGAGTCTCGTTATCTGCTCCGAGGCACATCTAACCAGTCTCAAATTCCCTGTCATCTGTCGCCTCTGACTCTACTCTTTGTTTTACTATTTCGATATATCCACTGATCTTCTACTCCGTTTCATGCTAACCCGTGCACCGAGATTTATAAAAAGGCCTCGATGTTGATCTCCAGGGTGCTGACGGGGTATCTGGTGTCGGCAGGATTAGTGATAAGTTCTTATATCACAGAATTCAGGGGGCATTTACCTTAGGTCAAATTTCTCCAGCACGGAAGGATGCAGAATGCCAAACTCGCCAATGCGCTGTTCCTTACCTCCCAGTCTTAGATAAACGGCCGCGGCATGTCCGTGGAAGAAGGTTTCCTCGTTGAGCTCCTCAATCCAGTAGCCATCAGGTTTGACAGCACCCTGACCCTCATTGCTGTCGATGAAGTCGGTGCGCAGCATTAACAGCACCCGATCCAGCAGACCGTGAACAACTTCGAAACCGCTCGACTTGCCGCACCAAGCAGCAGCAAAGTGACGCTCATTCCGGGCTCTACGCTCCAGGGACTCATCCTTAAAAATGACGTCAGAGGCCTCGAAGATTTTGATGGGTACGCTGTGACCCTTGTTCTCGCGGATCGTCTTGAGGAGGCCGGGCAGGAGTGATGTCCGGACAACCTGGTACTCCTGCGTCTTGGGGTTGGCGAGACGAACAACCGTCTTGCCGTCGTCCTTGCGGTTAAGCCACGTGAAATTCTCGTCGTAACTGCAGAGGGTCAATGGCATAACCTCGCTCCAGCCAGCCATGGCGGCTTCGATGCGAAGAATGTCGGCGAGCTTGTTGATAGGGAGAGGGGCGGCGACGGTGGCGCTCTTGTTTGGAGAGCTGCGAGGAAGCTTGTTGAATCCGTAGCATACAGCAACATCCTCCATAATGTCGCATTGCTGCAGAACATCAGCGCGGGTCGGGGGAATGGCAACCTCCAGCAGGTTAGGGTCCTTGTCTGAAGGTCGAGAGACATAAGCCATTCTGGACAAGAGCTTGCAGAGAATTTCGGGTGATTCGTTAAGGCCAGTGCAGCTGTTTAGGTAGTCGATTTCGGCATGTGTAACTCGGGGCTGCAGAGACGGGGTAACGCGGGTCTGGTTGTTGTGGTCCGAGATAATCTTGACAGGCTCTACGGTGAAGGGCTCGGCGCAATATGTTGAGAACATCGTGACCATCATGTCAGTGACAATTTGCAGCTTTGTGATGTCGGTAGCTGTGATCTCAATGAAGACGTTGGTGGTGTTGAGCGTGATCTTGGAGTGGTCTCCGTTGATAATGGGAGGCAGTGAGCAAATCACACGGTTGGCATCTAAAATGAGGGGGTACACCGGGGCATCCTTGATAATGTGCAGGTATCTGCCCAGATGCCTGTCATTTTCGTAGAAGGTCATGACGCCCTCGCCCGTCAACTCCTGGGTCTGGTTGAGGGGGACAAATTTGAAGTCCTTGGGCGGCAATGCCTCGTATGTGAAAGGGCCCTGGATGGTATCCAGGTCATGAGTTCCGATGGATACCAAGGTTCGTTGGCGGGCCAGGTTCTGGTGAAGCTTGTCTTGCAGCGCGATGAAGGACTCATATCGATCCTTGGTGAACTTGATGTTGCGCAGGATAGCGCCAGAGACATATGGCCGCACCTTGGCGGTTTCTGGAGAGACGGTGATGGTTTGGAGCTGGCCATCCTTGGGCTCCACGACGCGGAAGTTCGGGGGCTCAACACGGCCGAGGAAGATGTTGAGATTGAGGGCGATGCCCTCGAAGCAGAGCATGTCATATCGGTTGGCGGGGATCTCGATCTTGAGCTGGGGCGGCTCCTGCTCGCCATTGACAATGGGCCGTTCTGATTCTTCGGTGTCCTCGTCGAGCTCGATGCCGAATTCGAAGCAGAGATCCTCAAACTCGGTCTTTGTGAACCTAAGAGCCACGGCAGTGGCATGTTTGTTAGCATTACTAGTCGGACATGTAGTTGATGGTGGGGGATGGTCTGGGGGGTGTAAATGCCACATACTTCTGGCCAAGAGCCTCGAAGAGCCGGTATTTGTCGACGGAGATGGTCGGCATGATGAGGGCTTGTTCTCGGGATTTGTTCTTATGCCGATGAAGGAATCTGGAATCCTCGTCGTCCAGCGAATGGCCTGGATAGTATAGTATCACTGAGTCACAGGAATTTTTGGGACCGGCGATGAGGGATCATGGCGGGGTGGTTTCGATGTTTGACGATGACGCGAGACCTTGTGGCTGGTGAGGGGCATTGAGCAGCGCCAGGTACCTCACTAACTGGGCTGGCGCTCCAGAAATCGGCGGGGTGATTGATAGACCCGGAATATCGATGCTCCCTCTCCATCCCCTCGGAGGAGAGAATGAAGTAGTACTACTACGGAGTACCTAGTAATAATAGATAGTACCTGTAAGAGCCCAAGTAGCCAAGGAGGGGCAAAAGGTGACAGTGCACATGCACATGGTGACGGCTTCGTTGCCTCGCCGTTGCTATGCCATATTCGAGCAGTCGGTAGGATTACAGGACAGACAGCATGCTGGCTGATGCATCCAATTCCAATGCTTTCAGACGGCATTTTTCTCCTCGTCTTGTGCACTGCTCTGGCGAACGAGTCTCATATACTAGGGGCCTTGCCTGACAAGGTTCTACTGCTGTTTGAGAGATTAATAGGGGCAAATTGCCCGTGTTAGCAGTAGCTTGCTGTCTGTTACGAAGTACTCCGTACGCGCGCTGTCGACGCCTATCAGTTAGCAGTTTGGGCGTCGTCACCGCCTGGGCACTAACAACCAGTGCCCCGCCAACCCCCCGTGCCGCTGCTGGCCTGGCCTTCCAAGTGGTACATGTAACTGTAACAGTGGCGGCTGCTGCTGCTGTTGGCGACTGTTAATGCTGCTGGGCTCCAACAAAGCTTCGACCACCCAGACAGAGCCTTTGGCCTCAGAGCATCATCATCTCCCATCTCTGGGCCGCCACGATTGCGTTTACCTCCAGGCCTCTCTCGCGACACCGTCTCAACGCTGACCCTCCCAGCAAACGCAGGCCGTCTGTCTTCTTGCTCTCTCTCTCTTTCTCTCCTTTTCTCTCCCGCAAACGTCTGTGTGCGGGTGTGGGTGTGCCCGGCTTCTGCGCAAATCATTGCATCACCCACACACCCTCGCGATCAGCCTCCCTCGTCGTCCCACCATCTCCATCTTTCGAGTCCGGCAACGGCAGCTTTGCCTTGTTGCTACCGCCCGATAATTCTCTCTTGAGTGACGCGCTGCCCTCGTCCGCAACACGCCATGGCTGAAGCGCCCAACACCAACGATGAGCTGTATCCCATCGCAGTGCTCATCGACGAGTTGAAGGTACGGTGGCCACGGGCTGCCCTGATTTTTCACTCGGTCCGACCGACTCTGATATTGACCCTGGCCTAGCACGATGATGTCCTGCTTCGACTCAACGCCATCCACCGGCTCTCGACGATTGCTCTCGCTCTCGGCGCCGAACGAACGAGAGAGGAGTTGATTCCCTTCCTCGATGGTCAGTAGCAACAGCTCAACTCGCCCACTTGCATGTATCTGTGGGTCTCGCGTCTCGGTCCTAACTTGGTTTTCATAGAGTCCGTTGAGGATGAGGATGAGGTCTTGGTCGCTCTAAGCGAGGAGCTTGGCGGCTTCATCGAGTATGTCGGAGGTCCTGCATGGGGCCATGTCCTGCTCTCCCCCCTCGAGAATCTCGCCGCCATCGAGGAGCCAGTCGTGCGAGACAAGGTGAATACGCCCCTATTCGCCCAATCTGGCTCGTATCTCGTGCTAATCCGCAAAGGCTGTCGAATCCCTCAACAAAATCTGCGACGAACTCTCACCACAACAGGTCGAGGAATTCTTCATCCCTCTCACCGTTAGGCTCGCCAAGGCAGACTGGTTCACATCCAAGGTCTCGGGATGCGGCCTGTTCACAGCTCCGTACAAGAAGGTCTCTCCTCCTGTCCAGGAACAGCTCCGTCAGCAGTTTGGCCTGCTCGTCCACGATGAGACCCCCATGGTCCGCCGTCAAGCCGCAACCAACCTGGCCAAGTTTGTCAAGGAAATGCCCGCTGCCATCGTCATCGACGAAATGATACCCCTCTTCCAACACCTCGTTCAGGATGATCAGGATAGTGTCCGATTACTTACGGTCGAAATTCTCATTTCCGTTGCCGAGGGTGTGCCCAAGGAACAGCAGTCAAGCCACGGGGTTCTTTTGACGTCACTGCGAAATCTGATAGAGGACAAGAGCTGGAGGGTCCGATACATGATTGCGGATAGATTTGAGAAGGTAGGTTGACGGTTTCCACTATCGATATAACGGACGGAGCCTCACTAATGTCATAATACAGATCGCCAAGGCAGTGGATGAGGAGGTTGTTTCTAGAGATTTGGTGCCCGCCTTTGTCAAGCTTCTGAAGGACAACGAGGCCGAGGTTCGGACAGCTATTGCTGGCCAGATCCCCGGCTTCTGCGCGCTGGTCGATCGCCAAACTCTTCTCAACGACATCATGGCCAGTATCGAAGATCTTGTTTCAGACACCTCGCAGCATGTCCGCGCTGCGCTGGGAACTCAAATCAGCGGTCTGGCTCCCATACTGGGTAAACAAGAGTACGTGTCCTTCCTCCGCCGACTCCAAGAATCCAAGACTAAGACGTCATGCAGGACTATTGATCATCTTCTGCCCATGTTCCTCCAGATGCTCAAGGACGAATTTCCGGAGGTTAGGCTGCATATTATTTCTAAACTTGAGCTTGTTAACCAAGGTATGATATACCACCAAGGGCAGCGGGAGCCCAAGCTAACATGGTTCTAGTAATTGGCATCGACCTTCTCTCCCAGTCACTGCTCCCGGCCATCGTTCATTTGGCTGAAGACAAGCAGTGGCGCGTGCGCCTCGCCATTATCGAATACATCCCCCTGCTGGCCAGCCAGCTTGGAGTCAAGTTCTTTGACGAAAAGCTCAGCAACCTTTGCATGGGATGGCTCGGCGACACCGTCTTCTCCATTCGTGAGGCTGCTACGCACAACCTCAAGAAGTTGACGGAAGTGTTTGGCGTGGAATGGGCCAGCGAGGCTATCATCCCCAAGGTCATGGCCATGGGCAACCACCCCAATTATTTGTACAGAATGACTACGTGCTTCGCCATCTCGGTAAGTCGACGCGGAGAATACCAGTGTGATTTGGATAGAAGCCGAGTGCTAACCATTGACAGACCCTGGCATCGGTAGTCAGCATAGATGTGATTGCCAAGTCGATTCTGCCTATGCTCGACAAGATGGTTGAGGATGAGATTCCAAACATCCGATTCAACGTGGCCAAGACGTACTCGGTGCTCATCAACGCTCTTCAGCGCTTGCCTGAGCAGGGTACACTGTACGCGCTGGAGCAACAGGGAGCGCAAACCACGCCGTCTCCTCGGGGTGCCGAGCTGATTCGCCAACGCGTCGTGCCGAACCTGAGCAAGCTACAGAAGGATGACGACGTAGATGTGCGGTACTTTGCGACCACGGCGGCGGCCGAAGCTTCAGGGTCCGGACCTTCGTCCGGCGGAGAGCCTATGAATACTTCACCATAGATGAGAGAACTGTAATGAAGCAATGATTTTTTACCGCCTGTCTTGGTCTCTCTCTCCTGTTCCCCACCATTTGTTCCGTGTGCCACCAGCATCTCCAGACAGGTTTGTGTAATGGAAGATGTGTGTCTCTTTCTTGATCTTGGTGTGTTGTGAGCATGGTGAGGAGGCCTAACTGATGGAGCAGGATATATGGAGTAGCAGGCTTGTATCAAACATGACCGCAAAAGGGCTTTGGTGGAGCAGAGTTAGCAACGTGAGGGTACTGATAGATGGGCCGCATAGAAGATAGGCACTTGCAAAGGCGATGGCAACACCCTTGAACATAACGAGATGATATAGAAAAATGTGAGGTTCGATTCTTCGTTTATTGGGTCCATGGAGGACGGTAGAGATGAAGATGATCCCTGTCTAATGGGTGGCTTTACTCTAATACTTGCATCGCAGAATGGAAGAACGCAGTAAGAGCTCGGGTATCACAATATATTTCTCTTTTTTTATACATATAAAGCCATTTCTATATCCAGAATGCTCACTCCCTCCGGAAGCAAAGCGTGCTAATCGTCTGCCCCTTGGCCCCCCCAAACGTAAACGTCGGATACTCGACCCTACCAACGACTTTCAGCTCCTGGCCTTCAAACCACGCCTGCAACTCCGCCTCGGTCCAATTACAGCTCGTAACCAGGAATATGCCGCCCTGCGGACGCAGCAGATGCAGCATGCGCTCGCGGTAGGCTTCGCACAGACGCCGGCCACGCGGGTCCTTTGCGTCGCTGAGGCTTATGGCGTCGAACGTGCCCTTGTCCAGGATGACG
The DNA here is from genome assembly GCA_008477525.1 of Hypomyces perniciosus. Lineage (NCBI taxonomy): Eukaryota > Fungi > Ascomycota > Sordariomycetes > Hypocreales > Hypocreaceae > Hypomyces > Hypomyces perniciosus. The sequence continues at coordinate 3,246,227 of SPDT01000003.1, forward strand.
TCGAACAGGCCGTGGGAAGTGGGTGCGTCAGCGCCGACGAGCGGGCCGTGGATGAGATCCCATTCTTGGAATTGTATTGTTGCTGTTTCGTCTGCGGAGGAGCGCGAGGAGGAGATTTGGCGGGCGAGGGCGATGCTTTGCGCGCTGTAGTCTACGCCTAGCATTCTGGCCTCCCAGCCGTCGTCGCGCAGGGCGAAGAGGAGGGAGCCGTTGCCGCAGCCTAGGTCGAGGAATGAGGTGGTGCTTCTTGAGAGGGGGGAGGGGAGGGTGGTGTCGTCGTGGCCGTCGTCGGCGAGGCTGGCGAGGAATTCGAGGGTGCGGGATTCGGCGTCGGAGTCGTCGAACCAGCAGGTTCCTATGTCGGAGGGATCGGCGGTGTTGTTGGAGAGTTCGGTGGTGTAGAGGTTATCCCAGCTAAAGGGCATTTAGCTACTGGAGGGAGATGTTTAGGGGATGTTGGAGGGGTTGTTGGATGGACGTACTATTCTTTTGTTCCGAGCTCAGAGGGCTCGAGATGTGCTGGCTGAGAAGACATTGTAATTGTATGCTTTGTAGGCTGAAAGCTGCAATATTCGTACAGTTGTAATGCAAACAAGTGCTTTGTATCGCTGATTTGATATCTACTCCGTACGCTGGTGGCATATCAGATTGTCAATGGAGGGGCAACACAATTCTGCACATTTGATGGCCATAAATAGCAGGCGGTGAAGTCTCATAGAGGGGCAGACATCGGGATGATAAGATCGATTTTGATACAAAAGATCGATATATCAGTAAAAAAAGCATCATCACTTCACACCATGTTTCATCAAGCTTCGTTTAAGCCCGGGTAGTATTGGCGATAATACACGTGAAAAGACTCATCTATTGAAGCCCTCTCCCACAGCCAATGTGAAAAAAAAAGGGAATTAATCAAACGCCTCCCATGCATAACCAGCATTTCCGCGCCCAAGAGCGACCAGTTTCATCGGTCCGATAATACCGTCTTCCATTGCAAGACAAGACATCATTTCCCATCAACACCATGCTTGAATAGCCAAGCAAGCAACATAATTTAGTGAAGTAGTAACAACGGCAGTAGTAGTGGCCTTCTTTCTCTAATAATTTGTTTTTTCTTCCTTCTTTTGCGGCGCTTAGTAGAAACTCTCCACCATGGTATCCTTCATTGTGGTGTTGATGTTGCTGGGGCCTTGGCCCTCGCCTAGTCTGAAGACGCTCTCGATGACGCTGAGCTCGGTGGCGGTGGTGTCGAGACCGGTGACGGCCATCCAGTCGTTGACAACCATGCCGGCGCCGACGACGTTGCTTCCGCGGTTTACGCTGCCGGCAACGAGGGGCACCTGCAGCAGACTTGACAGCTCGTCCTGGTCCTGGATGCTCGTCTTGGGGTGGACAAGGCCGCCCTGGTTGGACAAGCTCATGTAGCTGCCTACCAGGACGTTATCGGCAATGGTCTGACGGAACACCTCGACGCCGAGGACATCTGCGATGATCTCCTCGGTCTCGCGCTCGAGATCGGGGTGCACAAGGGCGATGTGGTCGTTTGTAGCAATGACGTTGCCCAGGGCGGAGAGGCGCTCCTCGATGCGCTGGATGCGGACGGAGTCGGGGAGGGAATTGCGCAGGTGCTGCAGTTCTTGGTCTGACGTAGTAGTGGGAACCAGGAGACCCTTGCGGTTGCCAGCAGTGAGACGGCCGATGATGCGAGTGCCCGCGATGGTTGTTCGGACAATGGGGATCACATCTTGGAGTTCTGCCTCGAAGACACTGGAGAGGGAGCGTGTGAGACTTGAGCTGGATAACGACAGAAGCGGTTCGACATTAGCTGTCGACTGACCTGTAAAAGTTCTCGCTGGCACCGAGAGCCACCAGGGCATATGAATTCGTAAGTGTCGCAAAGACACCGACCCTTTAGAAAAAGTCAGTCATTGAAGCGACGCAACGCAAAGCGGGGGCGGGGTTCCAAGAAAATGAAGCTGTGCTGTTCTTCATCGCCATCCATATCCTCCGACAAGAGCGAAAGGAAAAAAAGGACCAGCCCAAGAAATGAGAGGGAGAGATAGAGAGACATACTCATTCGAGTTTTCGAATTGCGCTCTCACAGCCATAATGTCAAAATTAGTTGATGCTTTCTAGAGAATCGGTTCTTCTTTTGGTGAAAAGGTGGGAGGAGGAGGAGGAGGATGAAGAAGAAGAAAAGCCGAGTGAAGAAAAACAAAAGCTTTAGCTGCTATGCTGTGCTGTGCTGTGCTGCTGATGCGAAATGCTAATGGAATGCTCAACCAGCGATTATTGCCCCGCGAAGTTTTTTCTGCCGAGTCGTCCAGGCGGGTTTATCAGCGCTTTTATGGCGTATCTTAGGGACAGCGTCTCTGCTTAGGCGGGGCGGGCCTCTCTGGAATTCAAGTCCACAGGGCGGAGTAGCACAGTCATAGCTGTCACAAGTACCTTTGCGCTAACTTTTGATGCGCAGGTACAAATCCATCCAAGGTGTGACTCAACGCATCCCCTCCCTGCATGTGACTCTTATTGGCTCACTTCAAGGCTGAAAAGGGACTCTTGCAAGGCTGATTATCGATCGACTCACTATGAGTTGCAAGGAATTAGTCACATATGCACATGTAAACCCCTAATCGACTTTTCTTTTCGGACCTTTCTTGGCGGTAGTAATAGGGGAACTGCTCTATCACATCACATCATATATCACACACTCTCCTATTCAGACTATAGGAGAATGAAATGCCTCGCAGTGTGTACCAAATAGCTATACGTCCGTCCATCTAATCTCCCCAAAACGGCCCTCTACCAACTATGTAGCTCGTCTCAAAACCTCATCAATCAAACCCACCATCCAAATATCATGACCCGCAAGAACAATCCAACCAAACACTATGAAATCCCTTATGCGTCAATTTTCATAACTTCATCAAGCACCCTCATAGCGTCCAGACCGGCGCCTTCATCAACACCTGCCGCCCTCTCACTTCCACCACCAGAAATCCTGCAAACCGTACCCTGCTGACATCTTTAGAGAAACCTAAAAGACGGTTCGAGTTAGATGAGATCTGCTTCGCTTCTTTCACGACCATAAACATACCAAGTTTGCTTGCTTCTCCCCGACTGCCGTTCTTGTCCTTGTCACCCTTGTCCTCCGCCTCTGCCTCGTCGGATTTCCCATCGAGCGCAGGCAAACCCGCCTTTTCGAGCTCCATCAGCTCCAGCTGCAGGATGTCTCCCGGCAAGGGGTACATGATCGACACGTCCCGGCTTTCCAGGGGCAAGTTCGCTGCAATGCCAACTGCCAGCTCCACAATCATCGATGTGCTCCCCTCAACTCCGGGCGGCGGCGGAGTGCTGAGGTACTGGTAGAGGCACGCTGTCAAGTTCGTCGTCGCCTTGGTTATCAGTGACGCCCGGTTATCTCCCATTGCCGACGAATTCAGCTTTTGCTGGAGCCCGTCCAGCGTCGCCATCCTCCAATTGACCACTTTGGTCGTCAGGGCATCAAACTCTTCCTGGCTATGTATTGTGTATGCGCCGCCGCGTATGCTCATCTCAATCTCCTTGAGCTGCGCACTGAGCATCTGATCCAGACCAGGGTGGAAGCACTTGTTGAAGATCTCTTCCACAATCCATCTTGAGATGATAGCCCGTCCGACCGCCGTCATCTCCTGCCTTCCCGTCTCAACTGCATCTGGACTGACAAAGCTCTCAAGCCACTGGGGTAAGCAGCGCCAGTCCTTGCGGATGTTGAATGCTAGGTTGATGATGGCGCCGTTCAGACGATTGAACCGGTTCACATACTCGTTGTCGTCTAGCGCTGTCCGCGACTGTGACATGCGTTGGTTGGCAACAGCGTTCTGAAGGTGCTCGACCTGGCCAGTGAGCTGATCAATCTGTGCTCTTCCATCAAAGTAGAGTCGCTTCACATTCTTATACTTGGTCACTATCTCACATCAGTAAGTAAGGATGCCCGACATGGGATGTAGAAGAGAGACAAACGCAGCTCCTTGAATGCCTTGTCCGACTCGGCATTGTCGCGCTCCTGGGTTGAAGGCTGAGGACTATTCCGGCCTTGTTCACCAGTCGCTGCGTCATACTGCGGTGGCCGTTCGCTTCGAGAACCAGGGTTTTGCGCTCCAGGCTGTGCAGGTTGAACAGATTGAACGGGTTGAGCTGGTTGACTAGGTGCGCCGGGAAGAGGGCTTGGGGGTATCATGCCGGAGTTGCTCTGGCGGTATCCGGGGGGTGCGCCGGGTAGCGCCTTGTCAGCGTCTGGATTTCGACGGCTCGTGGGTGCGCCTCCTCCGGGCGGCGCCATCGCAGACTGTTGGTGCTGTTGGCCCGTTAGCTGAACCGGTGGTGAAACAGCGGCCGACGCCAGGTCTTGGTTCTGAGCGACAGCGTAGTGAACCGCCGGTAATGACTGCTCGAGCTGCTGGTTCAACGATCGCTGGTCCGCGTCAGGAAGCGGCGACTCATGCGACAGCTGGGATACAGTCTCAGGGTTCTGCTGCTGATGCGGCGGTTGTTGGCCTGGCCCGAGGTGAGTAGTCACAATGCGCGGGTCCGCTGCCTGTTGGTACGGATCCGGGTTGGCGGTGTAATATTGCTGAGGAAGAGGCTGGTGGAGCGGGTGACTTTGGTCGTAGGCTATCTGCTGAGTATCGAAATGGAGCTGCTGCTGCTGCGGGTCGTGAGATGCAAACACCTGTACGTGAGCGGGTAGCTGCTGTAGGGTTGCAGGAGGAGGGTGGGGAGGTGGAGGATAGAGCTCTTCGTAAGGTGATGATGCCTCGACTTCGGCGGGAGGCACCTCGCGGATCGTGTTGATGGGGGGGATGGCTCGAGAGTCCTGCGGCGGGAGACGTCTGTTAACTGGGTGCTCTGAATAGTGACTGTACTCCTCGGCCTCGCCCACGCTCTGCAACGGGGATGGCTGCTGGACAGCGGAGCTTGGCGCCTGCCAATCGCGGTCCACTGAGAGCTGGGACGAGGGAGACACGCTCGTCTTGAGGCTGGGTGGTTTGCTCACTCTCTTGGACGGTCTGCGAGCAAGTCCGATGGTGTTGTCGTAGCCTGTGCTGCTCTGGCTCTGGCTGTTGCTGTGGCCGTGATGATGGTCGCGGCCGCTGTCGTGATTGCTTCGTCCTGAGAAGATGCCCTTGATTAATTTACGAGTCGATCGCTTCTCGGGGACAGCAGGCGGTTGAGGCGGGGGAGCAGCAGCAGCAACCTGATAGTTGGCGGTGCTGGAGAGGTCGTCAAGGGAAGTTGTGGAGACGCTGCCGTAGAGCTGCTGCTGGAGGAGATGCTGCGGCTGCTGTTGATGAGTGCTGTATCTCTGACTCGGGGGGCGGTTCACTGCAGTGGCATCGGCAAAATCCCCGGTCGGCGGTTGTTGTAGTTGCTGTTGCTGCTGCTGTTGGAGCTGACGTCCATCAAAGATCGCCTGGGAGGCGCCAATGCCAGCGGCAGCGGGGTTCTGCAGGGATGGTGGGTTGGCGCCTGTGGATGATGACGAGTGATACAGGTGAGCTGGCTGCTGCTGCTGCTGCTGCTGCTGTGACTGTTGTGTTTGCTGCTGCTGCTGTTGTCGAGCGTCAACAAACGACTCGTTGGAACTGCTGATGGCAGACGTTGACAGGGTTGATTGAGGGGTTGTGTTTGCGGGCGACGAGTCGGCCTTAGCAGTAGCAACAGCACTATTACCACCACCTGGTCCGGGTCCCGGTCCGCTGGCAGCTGCTGTGGCCGCAGAGACTCCTGATGGCAGTGGTGGCGGTTCGGCAACGGCGTGCTGTGAACGGTTGCTGTGCTTACCCAAGCGACTGAATGGGGGCATTATTCTCAGCGTCCTGCGAGAGAGTGTGAGAGAGAGTGAGAGCGAGAATGAGAGCGTCTGTCCTATCCTATCTGGCCAGCTGGAGGGGAGGGGCGAGGCGAGGGCGAGGTGAGGGCGAAGGGGAGGGGGGGGGGGGCGCGAGACGACTGTCTGACCAGACCAGCAGAATGCTATAATTATTCCTCGACGGTTGAGTGTGTCTTGTCTCCGGCAGCAGTAGTATGTTTTTTTGGGCTCCCCCTTATTGTTCGGTTGTTTCCCGCCTCACCAGGCTGAGCTGCAACAGGCCACCAGTCGTATCGTATTATTCCGTCCAGTCCTCTTCGTCTACTCCAGGAAAGACTTGGGGCTGTGCTGCTGCGCGCGCTGTGTTGTTGCATACAATACTACTACGAGCACTGCAGTTGTATGTATGATGTGTACGAGTATGTATATGTGCGTGCGCGCGCGCGCAAGGGACCTGCACTGCGCTGTTTATAGTCCAAGCTGCAGTCTGTGCTTGGAGTACCTCCGTGGCGATGAAAATGCGAGCGAACCTGAGTGGTTAGCACGAGATAGCTGGACAGACGGAGGAGTGGGAACATGGAATGTCCTTACTCGTACGAACTACTACCTGCTAATTAACGTGTGGCGCGGTCTCTAGCTCCTTGGGAAGAGCAAGATCGGGAGAGAGAGAGAGGTTCAGCCGGAGATGGACTGGGACTGGACAAGCAAAGCTGAGAGAGTCATGGGGAATGCTGACATGGCTGAGCTTGTTCTTGTCCTTGGCCTTTGCATGCTGCCAGAAGCCAGAACGAAACAAAGCGCTTGCCCAGGGTAGGCAAAGCTGCTTGGGTGGACAAGGGCTAAGGGCATGGACATGGATACGTCTATTCTTAGACATTAAGAGCTCAGCTATCGACATGGTTCGATTTGATGGGCGGATCTGCCGGAGGCTCATCCATCATGCCTGGAAGATGCCGCAACGGATGGATCGAACAAAAGGGATGGATGGTCGTCTACTCGCATGATTGGGATGAGAAGAAAATTCTCACGTCACCCAGCCTTGCCACCCTCACACGGAGGACAAGGCTGGATGGATGTTGATATCGACAAACCCCAGTGTGCGCTGGTCAAATCGCAAACAACGACCAACCAACCATGTTGCAGATTCGAATTGGGGGGGGGTCATTCATGATTCCAGTCAATGTATGCCTAAACCCCAGCAGGGGCGAAAATAGCTCCTTTTTTTATATACAGGTAAAAAGCATGATAGTATTCGAAAACCCAACTTGAACGAATCCAGCGACATGCACACACCATAACCCTTTAAGACGGCCAGCGGGACGTGTCAATAGTGTCTGGGGATGCTGCATCGAGTTTCAAGTCATACCTCAAAGTCGGAATTCCAAACTTTTGCGCTCAGATTTCTGTCCTATTACATTCACTTTTAATAACCCCATTTTCCACCCAATGGTCTCGTGGCGATACCGGACGTTTTTAATCTGCCAAAGTCGAGTGCCAAGACACAGTAATTTTGGTTTGACAATCGGTCACATTTTGCGGGGGTTTCGTGGGGATTGACGGACCGGGGCGATCCTCGGCGTTCCTTTGATAAGGACTTCCCAAAAGAGGACTGATCCATGAGCGCTTCACTTTCTCCTCCGATTCTTCCCCTCAAGAGGAGTCATCTTTTTTAATACTGGTCAATAAAGGCCGTATCTATCGGGTACTCCTTTCCCCTCCCCGTGATAGCTCTTAATATGTAACATCACCATCACGGCAATGCTTCTGTTCTCTCCAATCGCTATAACGGCGGCGGCCGTTTTGCTGTTCGTCATTCACCTGATTCGGGTCATCAAATCGCCCCTCAGGAAGATCCCAGGCCCAGCTATATCCAACTTTACATCTCTCGTGCTCAAGTGGAAGGAAATCAAGGCTGTCAGAACCACGTACATCCACCAACTTCACCAGCAGTACGGGCCTGTTGTCCGCATTGCTCCCAATGAGGTATCGTTTACGTCGTGGGCAGCTTTGAAGGAGATATACTGCTCCGGAGGGAGTGGATATGACAAGACTGAGTTTTATGATTTGTTCAAGATCTATGGAAGAAGGCGAGTTCTCCCCCGTTACCTGTTGTTGTAACCGGCGTCTAACTCCCATGTAGAACCATGTTTACAACGCTAAACAAGGCGGATGTATGTTTCCAACGATGTAAATGGCGTTGTCTTATCTGTTCCCTAACGAGCTGTAGCATGCCAAACGAAAGAGAATCCTTGCTGATCGCTACGCCAACACCAACATCATGAAGAGCGCCTCCGTCGAGGGAATACGGGAGCGCTCTGCCAAGTTTGTCCAGCGCTGCGTCGCTTCTCCGGGAAACGTCGCGGATGTGTTTGTAGGTTCAATTTTACTACCATGCACTGGTGAACAAGTCAAGCTGACGTTTATATCCTTCGTAGATGGGTTTGTCTTGACCAGACGGTGAGAATTTGGATATCTTGACTGACCGGTCCAGCTTTACACGCCTACGCCTGTGATTGCATCACACACCATCTATTTCATCCATTTGGCACAGATTGCATCGGGAAGAAGGAAGATGAAGAGATGATGCATCAAGTAGCAGCAGATGACAGTCTGCAGAGTGAGCACCCCGCCCCCCGAGGATCAAGCACAGGGACTTTGTATTGACAGGGAGTAGATCGCCTCATCTCTCACTACGTCCCAGCCTTGCATCGACTGTTTTCAAGAGTGTTGTATGTATTCGCAAAGCCACGGGAGACGCCCTTGGCGGATAACTACGTCCTAGAGACGAGCAAACTGGGCGGCACGGCACAGTTCACCCTCATGAGCCGTCTAGACGAAAAGACCGGCGAAGTCGATGCCATTGACAAGGCGGCAGAATGTCTCGACCATATGGCTGCAGGAATCGACACCACGGGCGATGGGCTGTGCTTCCTTATGTGGGAGCTCTCGCAGCCTCGCTCACTCCGTTTCCAGCGCAGACTCACCGAGGAACTGAAGAGGAATCCCGACACTCCGTTTGACCAGCTACCGTTCTTGGATGCCGTGGTTTGTGAAGGCATGCGATGCTTCCCGCCGATTCCAATGTCTCTACCTCGCTATGTGCCCCAGGGTGGCCGCTCAATCGATGGGTTTTGGCTTCCTGAGAAGGCTATTGTCAGCTGCCAGGCGTACTCAGTGCACCGCCTTAACAATGACGTCTTCCCGGATGCGGACTCGTTCAACCCGGATCGCTGGCTGGATGCCGATGGAGACGCAGATCGAAGGCGGCTGTTGTTTGCTTTCTCCAATGGAGGACGGGGCTGTGTTGGAAAGCAGTGAGTTTCTCCCCCCCCTTTTTTTTTCTTCAAATTTCTCTCTGAAACTGTTGGGCTAACACAAGGGCGCAATGCCGTTGCTTTTTCGCAGTCTTGCTCTTGTGGAAATGAAGACGCTGCTACGAGATGTTTATTCCAGATACAGCACGACGCCTGATAAGTTGATGAGCGCAGAGGCTATGGCCATGTCGGATCAGCTTATTTCAGCGCGGCCGCTTGGTCAACGATGCTTGCTTCAATTTCATGTATTGAATGTCGATGTAGTTGGTAAATGAATCCAGATGCTGCATCTATGCAAGGGGTTGCCCCAATGGCCTAGACTACCCTACCTATAACAGGAGGTGATGCAGCAGACAACATTTTTCGTGCATTGAAAACGGATTCCGTTGATGGACAGATGACGTATAACCGATATCCTATAAGAGGACCTGTTGGGCATACGAAGTACTTCGTACTCGAAACTATGCATACCTTACCCAATGCTTGCCGATGTTAGGCATTGTGAAGTCATACTCGTATATAGGTAGGTATATCACGAAGATCATTTTGACCATTTAGAGCCCACCCGCACCCAAGCGAACACGGAATTTGCGCAAAAGTGAAACGCAATCCGCAAGCACGACAATACCCATGATTCTACGAAGTACTCCGTAAAGCCCTTAAGCCCGAGACCCGAGCACATGCATGTCAGGCTGTGGCGTGACGTGTGCCAAAAGTTTGTCCCGTGTTCCACTTATCCCAAGGAGTCTTTGAAGGACAGCGTTCTCCACAAGGGTCTAGGGCACACACGAGCCATACATATGAAGAAACCAACCAGCCAACTGGAAATCTGGTAGAGTAGCAGTGCTACTGGCTGTACCTATGTATGCATGATACAGCATTGGCTTGCTTGCATGAAGAGCCGTGGGCTAGGTGCCAACCGTGGCAAAACGTGGGGCTCTTACAGGGCATTTTCCAGTCCACGGGTCGCCAATTGCGCATTTGCGCAGACGCTGCAGGGCGCCCAAGACGCCGTGCCGCCACTAAACAGCCTCCTCAGAACCCAACTGTTTCAGTGGGCACTAGCCCCAAACTTTTTTTTTTGCCTCTCCTTCGCGCACCTCTGAATTTTTGCAATTTGCTGACAATTGCCCCCACTTGCAATCCTCTGCGTGCTTGAAAACCCAGTCAGCCCCATCTCATCATTCTTGACTCCTTCACTCTCCTCTTCCCCCTCTCAACATCAAAACGCCCGTCTGCATCCCTTTCGTCAGAGATCGCTCGTCCAATCTCTCGGAAATCGAATCACCACGCAAACCACAAACGCCAGGCCTGCTGACTCTCTGTCGGTCGCAGCGCACCTCTTCCACCCTTTTTTGCACAGCGAACATCGCCCTCGATAAAGTCGCCTCTCCGCCGACTTCCCTCTCAGCGCACGCTTCCGTCTTCACTCGACGCTCGCCAGCAGAACCGTCCACTTAGCAATTGTCGCAGTGACACTGTTGTTTATGTATCAGCACGACTCCGCCACCGTGTCCACACACCTCTCCAAGTTGCAGTTATTTCGCATACCGCGGAAACCCAGCAGTCCCGACATCAGATCTGACGGTTGAGAATACCTCGAGTTCGCTTACTCCCGAGTTCATGCCTGTCCTACTGCAGTCACGATTTTGTCCAGTCTGCCCTATGTCCTGTAAAAACCTCTGTTGAGAGCTCTGATCCCCTTTGGTGCTCTACTCGCCCGTCCGCTCTTCCCGAGTCACCTCTTCATGCCGAGATAGTCGCCCTCGACGCTACCTTCTAAACGACAAGCCAAGTCAAGCAAAGCTTCGCCTCGCCTCGCCTTACCCCGTTACTTTAACGCTTAACGCCTATTCCGCCTTCTCCCAACACCGTCACAATGGCTCTCGTCAACGTCCGCCGCGATGTCAGCGACGCCTTCTACCGCTACAAGATGGAACGCATCCAGACCAAGATCGAAGGCAAGGGCAACGGTATCAAGACTGTTGTCGTCAACTTGTCCAGCGTCGCTCAATCGCTCGCTCGCCCTGGCTCCTACGTTATCAAGTTCTTTGGCTTCGAATTGGGAGCCCAGACCAACATTGACCCCAAGGATGACCGTTGGATCATCAACGGCGCCCACGATGCCGCAAAGCTTCAAGATCACCTCGATGGCTTTATCAACAAATTTGTCCTCTGCAAGAAGTGCAAGAATCCTGAAACCGATGTTGTCATCAAGGATGACCGCATCTTGCTTGACTGCAAGGCCTGCGGTCAGCGCACCGATGTCGATATCCGTCTGAAGCTTAGCGGCTTTATCCTCAAGAACCAGCCCAAGAAGGGCAAGAAGGATAAGGCTGAGCGTAGGGCTGCCAAGAAGGCTAAGCAGAATGGCAACGGCAAGGAGAACGGCCATGGCAGTGGCGAAGATGGCTCTGAGAATGGCTCCCATGATGCAATTGAGAACGGCGATGCCCTTAGCGACGACGAGTTCCAGAAGGTTGCCGAGGCCATCACTGTCCAAGCTGACGTCGAAGTCAAGGATGACGAGTGGGCTGTCGACATGAGCGAAGAAGCTGTCAAGGCCCGTCAGGCTCAACTTCCCGGCGAGCTCAAGCAGAAGCTCAACATTGGGGACGATGATGAGGATGGCGAGGGCGGTGGCAACACCGCCTACGACGAACTCGGCAACTGGATTACGGAACAGGCCGAAGAAAAGGGCGGCGTTGATAAGGTCGAGTCCATTGACATTTACGTCAAGGCCAAGGAGCTTGGCGTTGAGAACAAGCACCGTACTATTCTAGTTCTGGTGCAGACCGTGTTCGACCGCAACATCCTTGCCCAGATTCCCAAGCGTGCTAGCATGCTCAAGCAAGTAGGTTGCCCCTTTTGACACAAGTACCCCAAGCTCTTTTCGCTAATATCTAATCTAGTTCATTAACGCTGAGAAGCCCGAGAAGTACGAGAAGGCTCTGCTTGGTGGTACTGAGCGCTTGATCGGCGCCCTCAACAAGGACCACCCTGAGATGCTCCAGAACGTCGTCAAGATCCTGCAGCTGTTCTACCACCATGACCTCATCAGCGAGGAGATTGTCATCCCCTGGGGCTCCAAGGCCAGCAAGAAGTACGTGGACTTGTCTACCTCCCGCAAGGTCCGCAAGGCTGCCGAGCCTTTCATCCAGTGGCTCAAGGAGGCCGATGAGGAAGAGTCCTCTGACGAGGAGTAAGATGGTTGCATTTCCCCATCTCCCTTGAAACCAAATTGCTTGCTTTCTTTATATCTTTTCCCCCATCACTTTTTGAGTTTGGACCCATGGTGGAAGATATACAAAAGGGTATTACCCCCCTTTCCAAGAAAAGGACAACATGAAATAAGGGGGATACATCAAAGGCTGCTTGTTAGGTTATTTTGTGCTTTGGCAACGTTTGTGCGATAGTCTAGATTGCTTCTTAATCGCAAGGTGCCAATCCCACTCTGAAATATGTTTACTGATTCCAAGTGTAACCGCGAACAACTCTCTTTCCTGGGTGACATGTTGCTGCCAGATTTTGGTATGGATGTTCATGAATACTGTTCGTGGCATTGATCATCACTGATGTTTTGCATGTACCAAAGACCCAATGGTCAAAAGTTGAGGCGATGAATCTCGGGAGTATCGTGCTTGACTCCCTTCAGTCAAGCTCCCATTCATATTAAGCACATGTATGTATTCTAAAGCAACGCTGATGTGAAATCCCCTGCGACCCTAGAAACCTGTCTATCCGGTTCCCAAATCCACCACCACCTGCATACCTCCCCTGTTGTTACATAGATAGTACCAAAGATCGGTACTCATAGATGGTAGGTTTTTCTTTTCCTTCACTCGTTATCTATTTCCTCAGGGGCATCTGCCATGCTCGAGTCATCGCTGTTGACTCGTTCTTCCCCATCTGCATTTCCCCCTTCCTCGTAGATGTAATCCCGCAAGATGTCAGTCGCCTTGTCGAGGTCATCATTGAGAATGATTGTGTCAAAGAGATCTTTGGTCTTGGACTCGTCTAGCTCCTCGGGCAATTTGGCGAGGATAGCTTGGATGGCGTCTGTGTCGTGGTCACCGGATTGGGCAAGCCGGTCACGCAAGGTTTCGCCAGAAGGTGGTTTAACAAGGATATATCGAGCTGAGAAGTCCATGTCCTTGGCGAATTGCGCAGCCTATAGATGTCAAGGTTAGTACGTAGTTTAGTACGTAGTGTCCAAGATATGGAGCCAGAATCATGTTTCAGGGGAAGGATTACCTCGAGATCGAGTTCAATAATAGGTACTTTGCCCACCTCGATGACTGCGTCAATGGCCTTGCTGCTGGTGCCATACTCTGTCCCTTCCCGGGTGCCGTACTCAATCAGCCGATCGCCATCACGGAGCTGATTAAACTCCTGGACCTTGACAAAGTGAAAGCTCCTGCCGTTGACTTCACCCTCCTGCGGTTCTCGTATAGTGTGTCGAACCACAGGGGCAAACACCCCCCTATGCCGTTCTAGCAACTTACCCACCAAGGCTGACTTGCCGGCCCCAGAAGGCCCGGATATGATGACTGGGTCGTGGTTTTTGGGCATGTCCTCTTCACTTGCTGTTGGCTCGGCGTCTTCCTCGTCCTCATCCCCCTCAGTCGCGTCCTCAAAAACGATGCCAATCTTTTTAGGATCGTCAATCTTATCAAACGATGCTAGTTTGAACCTAGATGCTATTCGCAGGGCTCTCCAGCCTTTGCTGGCCTTCCCTGCAACAGCTGCGGCCTTGGTCTCGTTGTTTGTCGGCATTTCGATTTCAAAGTCGTCGTCTGCGATTTTCCGCTGGAAGGTCTCCAGTTCAGGAAACTGGTACCTTTCTGAGCGTTGTAGCTCCTCCATTGCTGATCCTTCATCTTCGTTCCGCAAAAAGTCAAGAGACACGGAGCCGAGAGGATTTGGCCGCAAGCGCTTGCTCGTGGCCATGCGTTGGGCAGAGTCTTTCGACTCCACGAAGCTTGTGGGGGATACCGGATCCCGCTGGATTGGTGGGCAACTTGCCATCTTCCAGAAGACCCAGTTCTTGTCCCTAGCAAGCACTGTTTCTACCATCCGATAAAAGTATGGCCCGTCCAGCCCGTGCTTTAGATAGTCTGATATTGACCTTTTCATATCGGTTGCCCATTTGGTCTGCTCAGGGGTTAGAAAAGCAACAAAACTTGAGTCTCTCGACAAGAATACATACGTTGTCTTCGTTTAGCTGGTCAGAATATATGACAGATTTGTTGGACACGTTGATATTGGTTCGCTTCTCTCTTTCCCCAGCTGATAAAGAGAGGAGAAAATCTGTGATGATAAGTGCTTGAACAAGCACATGACGTCGAAAGGAAAGATCGCTTATCTATCTCATAGCGTGAGTGACTGTGACTTTCGAGGGCGACGCATAGACAGATATACTCACCTCTAGCTGGAATAGATCTTTGCTGGTAAGATACTTGGGATTGAAAGCCTCAGGCAGAACCTCAGAGCCGTCTTCATCTCTCTTGCGCTTCAAGGTACGCTTGAGATTCTCCATCGATCTCGGGGAATGTGAGCTGCCTTCCTGAATAGATTGGAATGCCTTCATCGTAGCCTCGAGATTGCGGCGAAATTTGATAAAGCGGCCGGCATCGAACAACTTCAAGGGCTGGCTGAAGCTTTCTTGCAGGGACCAGAAGAGGGGGTAGAGCGCGTCGGGGTCGAGCGGCTTGCCTGAGTCCTTGGAACTAAACGACACTCCCTTTGTCCCAGCCCTGGCATCACCTTGCTCCTTTGGTGTATCTAGCTGGGGATCAACCTCCATTTTAGAACCGTCCTCCTCTGGTGATACTTCGTAAGTTGTTACATTCTCGACGTGATATTCACCTCGAAGGTTCACAGAACTCCTATCTCCCAGGGGGAAGCTCTGGAACATGAAGATGAACACCCTTCCACAGAATGCGGTGTCCTCGGCGCGGGAGAGGCGCCGCAACAGCTCGTTGCAACTTCGAAGTATGACGAGGTTCTTCTGCTTAAAGTGCTTGGCCGTAATGCGCTCGCGTCGCGACTCCAGAAAGTCGAATATCTTGCGGCATCCAGCAATGGTTTGACTATCGAGCAGTTCCTCGACAAGCCAAAAAAGAAGGGCCGGGTCGCACTGGCCGTCGTCGGAGAGTATTGAGAGGATATCTAGTAGATTCCAGGTCTTGACGAAGTCTGGAGAATCGATCGGTGTTGTCGCCTGAGGGTATTAGCTCGTGGCGCAGGACATGCAGCGTCGCTGTGCACTTACGATCAGCTTGCCAAAGAGATCGCGGGCCGCAGTCTCAACTACGGCAAATTGCCGTGCCTTGACGGCTTCGGCCGAAGGAGGCTCATTATCGGGCCCTAGTGTGCTGAAACGAGGCAAGGCAGACGAGACCCGGCTATGGAGTTTATTGAAGTCGGACTTGTTGAGAGCTGGTTCGATGGTCGCAGTTTGCTTCACAACCGACGCCTCATCTAGAAGCTCGGCTACGAGGTTTCCGAATACGCCAACAGCCGAGACGCCTGGATTCTCGACATCCAGGGCGGGCATCTTGGGCAATCGACGTGAATAGGCAGTATCAGTCTGAGCCGCGCATCAGGGTAACAGCCAGCGACTCGGGAGGATCGTCGGGAGGATCGATATGGGAGAGGGTGAAGTGGTGAAGTGGTCGTGAAGGTTCAAAAGTGCTGGAAGGCTGAGAATCTGGGAGGTTTCTATGCTATGTACGAAGTACTGTAGCACTACATGCAGGTACCAGCAGCGCTGTTGATGGCCAGTCACGCGCTAACACAATACTAGGTACCTAGTAGGTATTATGTCATTACAATAAGCAGGAATTGCCACAATAGCTTGAGATTCCGTGAACAATAGAAATTATTTGAATTTCAGAATTATCTGAATTTCTCTAAAGACTTCTGCAGCATCTGAGTTGAACCGAAAAAATACAAGACTGAAAACAAGAATTTGTTCTTTCAAGGCTGGCGAGGCTCACTACTGCCCGTGCTGTGTGGGTCTGAAGCTTGCGCAAGGCTGAAATTTTGGACAAAGGCGACTGGCTGTCTTGTAGCTACGTCAAAGGCGTCCATCTACCCTTGCACCTTGTCCTCAAGTTTCGCCTTCAAGCTTTTCTCGCACCGCTGATCGCACCAACGGCCCGTCGAATCCGCGGTCGAGATCCCAGGGCAGCTCATGACGCGACTGCGATCTCACAATGCCTAACGCGAAGCGGTCCAAGGGCACCAGCACTGGCAAAGCCGGGCCGACACGCGAGCAGCCAGCAGACACCACAGATGGACGTCCGACGCCCGCAGAGGTCGAGGAGCAGGAGCATCAGTTCGTTCAGATTGCGCGCCAGCACTGGCTGAAACCGACAAAGAAGGCTGCCAAGGTCAAGGTCAAGAACGATGTGCTCAAGCAAAGCATATGGGATGTGCTGGAGCAAGACAGCTTCTCATACAAGTCTCTGCTGCTTCTGGAAAGCTTACAGACTCTCGAAAGGTACGCTGGTTTGCTTCAAGATAGAATCAACATGAATTCCCGAGTTTCTAACACTCCTTGAATAGCTATCTATGGCCCGGCTACTCAGAGGAAGCCTCCAACTACCACGTCCTGCTATTAGCATTGATCGCCAACGTCAAGAGGCGGGAGCACCTAGAAACATGGAGTATGTCAAGTCACCCTTGCAAGCTCGAGCAGCACCTAATCGATTTCTAGAAATTTTCGAAGAGAGGCCAGATGACTTCTCATCCGTGTTCCGCCGCATTCTCTCCATGCTGCTCGATCGAACGCTATCCACGACCTTGCGAACCCACCTTCTCTGCTTCCTTATCCATGCCTTTCAGAGCCTAGATTGTGGAATCGTCAGAAAGGAGTGCGCCCCGCTGGTGTCGATTGGCATTTGGCATAACCTCTCTACTGAAAAGCGGCAAGAGAGTCAACTCGATCAGGCACCCCATCTGAGGAAAGCTTGGAGGGCTGCGCTGAAGCGATACGATGCAGCGGATGAGGCGACTAAGGCACGGCTGCGGTTCGAACGATCATGGCTCTACACCCTTTTGCTCGACTTTCTCAGTCAGCTCTACGACGCGCAGGGGAAAGCAGGTAGGTTTAGGGAACTGACTGATATTGAAAAGGCTCAAAAACTAACACGTTGGCAGATCAACTCTTATACTGCGAGCGCTTTACTGAGTTTGTGTCTGATCTCCAGAGCCAATTGCCCACCCGGCGCTACGTCAATGCATTGGTTCAGGACCTGCATCTCATCTCTGTTATGAGGCTATCGCCCATATACAACGATGAGAGCAACAGTCTATTTCGAGATCTCCACGCCCTTCTTTCACATTACACATTCTTCGCAATAGATGACCAGACTGGCATCCAGCTAAGCCGTTCAGAGGCTTTTGAAAGGCATTGCACTGCCTTGGGCAAACTTCAACGGGTTGCCTTGAGACACTTCAAAGACAAGCTCACCATTCTAGCCCTGTCAAATTACGGTTCAATCGATAAAAGGGACGAATTGCGGTCTCATCTCGAGCCTCTGACAGACGATGAGCTCCTCCAGCTGATCGAGCTTCTGGAGCTAAGGTCTACATACCCCGAGAGCCTTAACCTCCCCATTGATCGCAAATATCTCGTCGAATTCCTCCTTTCCACTTTTGAGCGCAAGAAAACATTCCAAGAGGTTGCACAAACAATGAGTTCGGTGCCCACTGAAGAGTCTCTTTTTGATGAAAACTTCCAGCGCGCGGATTCGTATGATGGGTCACACCCCCTGGCACTTCCAAAGCTGAATTTGCAGTACTTATCGGTCGGTGACTTCATCTGGAGAGCTCTGATACTGTACCGCTGTGAGTCATTTTACGGAATCCGAAAAGACATCGAAGCTGCACTACGTCGACTACGGCCTGAAAGCAGACAACCAGGGGAAACCCACTTTGCTGGGTTTTCAAAAATGGCAATGCCAATCGCCAAACCAACGTGAGTCACCCGAATAAGCATTTCTGGAAGATTGGTGCTAATATAGGGTCTAGAATTCTTGAGGTTATCCCCGCTCTAGTTGGAGATAATAAACCCTCAATGGTCCGAGCGGAGGTCCTGTTTGATGTGCGACGACTAGGAGAGGGTGTCCGTAGAGAGTGGGATTCTCTTCGGCCAGGTGATGTGGTTTTTCTGTTGGCAGTTGAGCCTCCCCCTAGCCAGGCGATTACCAATGGAGGACAATCTCAGTCGGAGTCTGAGAAACAAGGCGTTCTGGCTGTGCGCACAGCTGAAGTCGTTCAAATCACAGATGAGAAGGGCCGCCATGTCAGGGAAGGGGCAGAACGTCTCGACTCCAAGCGACGTATTCAACTGAGACTTGATTCGACAACCTACCCACAGGACGCTGAGCGAGCTGCTGCGGGGAAAACGGACGTCTATGGGCGGGTCAACCTGCTTCTGAGACGTGGCCGGAGGGAGAACAACTTCAAGCCCGTGTTGGAATCCGCTCGCACCCTTGTGTTATCCGAAATGCCATTGCCCTCGTGGCTTCATGAGGTCTTTCTGGGATATGGCGACCCAGCTGGTGCCCACTACAAAAACTTGGCAAACAGACTCAGGACGGTCGATTACCGGGATACTTTCCTCGGCTGGCAGCACCTTGTGGAAAGCCTCCCAGGTAAGACAGTTGAACCAGGCAACCATGTCTCCAGCAGTTTTGGACCACCATATGTGCTGGAGGCAGTCGACAAGCCAGAGGAACCCCAGGGGGTGAAACCGTCCAAGAAACGACGACGGGATGCAGAACCGGCATTGATATCGGAGGTGGAGACTCTCAAGGTTTCCACTTACAAACCTGCCAACAACGGGCCTTACCTAGTCGATGTGCCACGGCAGAACGCTGTGCGATTTACATCTGCCCAGGTAGAGGCGATTATGTCTGGGTCCCAGCCTGGCTTAACCGTGATCGTTGGACCCCCCGGCACAGGCAAGACTGACGTTGCCACCCAAATTATCAACAACATCTATCACAACTTCCCAGAACAGAAGACGCTACTCATAGCACACAGCAACCAAGCTCTTAACCAACTGTTTGCCAAGATTGTCGCTTTAGACATTGATGAGAGACACTTGCTGCGCCTTGGCCATGGTGAAGAGGACCTGGATACTCAAGCCAGCTTCAGCAAGCATGGTCGTGTCGAGTCGTTTTTGGATAATCGAAACAAATTCCTCTTGGAAGTCAAGAGGCTTGCTGAAAGCCTTGGGGCGCCTGGTGCCCATGAGAATTCGGCCGAAACTGCAGGCTATTTCAACACAGCCTACGTGGAGCCCGCGTGGACCAAGTTCCTACAAGTAGCGGAATCGGATGAGTACAGCGTGTCTGATATTGTTCAAAATTTCCCCTTCCACTCTTACTTTTCCGATGCCCCTCAACCTCTCTTTCCACAAGAAGCAGACCGAGCGCAAGTCGTGGACATTGCCCAGGGTTGCTATCGTCACATCTCCAAGGTCTTCTCCGAACTGGCCGACATTCGGCCATTCGAGATCCTACGACGCGAGAAGGACAAGGCCAACTATCTTCTTACCAATGAAGCTCGAATCATTGCCATGACTACGACTCACGCAGCCATCAGGAGAGGTGAAATAGCCTCGCTGGGTTTCCATTATGACAATGTTGTGATGGAGGAGGCAGCCCAAATTACCGAGATCGAAACATTTATTCCTCTAGCAATGCAGAGGCCAGTTAACGGTCAGTTGCCACTGCAAAGAGTAGTCTTGTGCGGAGACCACTTCCAGAACTCGCCGGTGATCCAAAGTCTGGCATTCCGGCACTATGCCAACCTGGAACAGTCTCTATTCTCTCGTTTAGTCCGGTTAGGAGTACCAACCGTGACTTTGGATCAACAAGGTCGTGCTCGTCCATCGATTGCCAAACTTTACGAATGGCGGTACCCGAAGCTGGACAACCTGCCTGACGTCCAGAACAACCCTGAGTTCTTGCGGGCCAACGCTGGCTTCAAGTATGATTTCCAGTTTATCAACGTGCCCGACTACAAGGGTCGTGGTGAGGCAGAGCCAACGCCGCATTTCATTCAGAACCTTGGTGAAGCTGAATACGCGGTTGCCATCTACCAATACATGCGACTCCTTGAATACCCAGCGGATAAGATCAGCATACTCACGACATATGCCGGCCAAAGGGCGTTGGTGCGAGATGTCCTGGCCCACCGATGCGCACGGAATCCTATTTTCGGCCTACCAAAGGCTGTCGCGACGGTGGACAAGTACCAGGGAGAGCAAAATGATTGTAAGTTGACTTATTTGCCTTGCGTACTCTTGAGCAGAGACTAACTGGTTGCATAGACATTATCCTTTCACTCACACGTACCTCCCGAGTAGGCTACCTTCGTGATGTGAGGCGTATGACTGTGGCATTCTCTCGAGCTAGACTGGGACTTTACGTACTGGGCCGCCGAGAAGTGTTTGAAGCATGCCCTGAACTTCGACCAGCCTTCGATATCCTCCTCCAGAGGCCGGATAAACTAATGCTGGTTACGGGAGAGCTATGGCCAACCGAAAGGCCAAGTTTAGAAGAGGATGGCGCCGTGGAAGGTGAGGTGGCCATGGAGAGTGTTGAGCACCTGGGACAGTATGTGTTTGAAATGACAAACACCAAGGTTAAACAACTACAGGAGGAGCAGGGCGTGTCAATGATGGAATCTACAATTACCGAAGTGGATGAGGATGGGCAGGCGGGATACTACGAAGATGAAAGGATTCAGCCGGATATCTTGGAAGTTCGAGAAGGGGAGGCGAACTAGGTGGCGTGGTCCCTGAAAGTATAAACCAAGGGCCAAGAGGGATCTTTTATGTGAGAGTCTATGAGGAGAAAGAAAGGCTGTAGGAAGCAACTATTTTTACGGGATGACAGGGCGATGGGACATAAAAATCTTTAACAAGGGAGTTGTCGGTGATATGACTGATGGCTTTTTCACACATGATTGCGCTGCATGGAGAGATTGATCATGACACGGCGAGGGTATGTGTGAGGCGGGTGATCTGCAACCTTGCAGATTGGAGAAGATGCAAGGATGATCAGATTTGGAGAAATGTTGCACAGTATCAATATCCTTCTCATAGTGCGAATTTACCGTTGATGTTGCGGAACTGGCTTTCTTTCTTTAGCTTAGGTGGTTTTGATGGCAGTAGTATTCGCAGCCTGCTTGTAAAGTGTCAAACAGGGTGATTTCAGGGTTGTCGGTAACAGCCTGGACGGGATCGACATGGGAGCCCGGAAGCTGTGGGGATCTGTGTATCGAGATTGGAACCACCAAATCGGATTTATAGTGAATTAAATTAATGTGGTGAGATTTCGATGTCTGGGGGATCTTGGCCGGGATAGGGTTTGATGTCTGGCTCGAAAGGATATCTGTCCCCTGAAGTTCTTCTACACAAGCGGGTTTGGCATGCGTTGACTTTTTACGTATGATTTAAAGCACTGTGTGTAAGTAATTTATACGAGCGAGAACATGAAGCTATTGGATACGGCGATGGGTGAATGAATGGTTGTATATCAAGATGACGGCATTATTAGCTCACCATACAAGCTGAGCTGAGCTGAGTTCATCTCTGAACGTTTCCCCTGTAGTTACACAGAGCTCTGGTGCCTACTAGGTACGAAGTACTATTAAAGCACTGTTCTTGCGAGTTGTTCACGGAAGCGATTTGCGGTATTTCCGGGCGATGGGGTTTTGTGTCGTGGGGCTCAAGATCTGAGCTTGATTTGACATGGGTGTCCGCGAGAAGTGGGCATGTGAAATCCATCCATTCATCCCACGTTTGTGTGTGTGCTGTTAGGGCTCGGCCAACTGTTAGTGGGAGAGTATGAAGATGTCTTGCTTATGTGTTTGCGTCGTTTACGTATATTAAATGGTCCTATTAGTGATATCATACTCGTATATGCGAGCGCCTTTTTTGTAAACAACAATGCAGAGCACCTAGATAAGACGAGCAAGACTGACATGCAAGCCTCCACTATGGATATGGAGCAGAATAGCCCGCAGGCGAGGAAGTCGACAGACCCTCTGGTTAGGGTTTCTCAAGCCCTGGAATGCTGAAATTCAGTTGTGCCCTCTATATTGGTTGCATGATCGCTTGCTTGGTTTCTGGGGCATGGTGATTGGTCTCGTCAAATCTCATTGTCCAAAAACGTCACTATACCTAGGTAATACTAACCACCTACCTACGACTACATGTTTGCTAGGTTGGCATCGTGAACAAAGCCAACTCTTTTCCCTTTTGCATATTGTCAGACAACGATCACATTACTAGTATAACAGGCACATCCCTCCTAGCAGCAGTCTTGGTTATTATTACCGGTACTACTAGGTCGTACTATTACCATTATTATTGTCTGGCAGCTTTCAATCGCAGATCGGAACCCCCCCCCCAGAAACAAACACTGTACATATCGTGTAAGTGGACAGTGCTTTTTGACTGGGCCCCCAGGCTGAAATGATCTAAATCTAGCGCAAGGGATGGGCCATTCCGCACGCGCCAGGCCGTTTGGTGGGCGGTCCAGCAAAGTGGTTGCAGTATCTGTGACTTGCGTTTAGTCGTACATGTTCCGGAGCCTTTGATTACATTGCCAGGTGCATCTACTAGGTGCATTTGTGTTTCGATATGCATGCTCTTAAATGCTCTTGTCGAACTTTGTGTGCAGGAAATACGGCTGGTGGCAGCATGTTACATAGGTAGGTACCTATTTGGTAGAAGTCGACCAAATGGCCATGGCTTTCCGCGGTCAAGGCAACCGAGAAATAGTACGAGTACATACTACGGAGTACAAACGGACTCAAAAGGAACAAAACGAGGGAAGAAGAGAAGGAAAAAGAACCAAAAGACAAGGAACAATATTCTTCCCCGAGGGAGGAAAAAAAGCAACAAAATTTCGTATAGTATACGAACATGTGTGTGTTGTTCTTTTTGTTCTTTACCTACCTACGAAGTAGATACGGAGGACAACAACGGCATTGGATCCTTTTCATCGTACGCACTGGCAGTGACTGAAGAAAAGTACCGGGTACATTTCCGAGAAAGGCTGATGATGTACCTGGTACTATGGCTGCTAGGTACAGCAAGACCCGGACAATCACAGGCCTCGAGAAACATGTCCGTTTCTTCGGGGTGGCGATCCGTTGCTGTCCTGTCCAATGGAGGAACGTGATTATTCACCAATGGCTCTCACACAGACTCTGAGTCACGGACACTGAATCGGTCGTTGCCTTGTCGGGACGAAGACGAACAACGATGCGGCTTCAGTGTATGTAGTTTGTGGTGGTGATTTGTGTTAGTAGTACCTACGGCATGTTATGATTTTCTTTCCTTTTGCGCGTTGACTGCCGCATCAACTGATACCGCTTTGAGTCAAAACAAAGTTGCTCACTCTGTGGGTGCTGATATAGGTAAGTCAAGCTCAGAGTTGGGAGTTGGTGTCACTCTAATAATAATCTAATCACCGCGGAAGCGTTCATCCAATTTGGATTTGCCCGTCATTGTCGCACAACGCTTCCAGAAGACGGATATCTGCGTGCCGTACATACAAACAGCTCCCAAGGTTAGGTTAGTACTTGCAAGTGCCTAAGGTTGGGTCTGTGTCAACTGTCAACTGCTGTAGCAGCTGAGAGCAGCTGCGTGCGATACGGTGCGACTTAATGTTGGAAATTTAACAGCACGGTGTAAACACCACCCACACCCCGAGTCAGCTACAGTGTCGTTTGCGTTTCGCACGTGCCGCCGCACACAAAAAAAAAAAGTTGAGATGTGCCCTTTTGGTGGTGGCTGGCCCTCACAAACCTTGCCCAAGTATCTTATACTTTCCCACTGGCCCTTCTGCGACTTGCGACAAAGCCTAACTCAAACCCCCCTGTGTCCTGGGCCACTCCCCTCCCCCCCCTCCCGCCCATATCATAATCCTGCTGCCCAAAATTTTTGCAGAACCTCCTCTCAACCCTCACCACTCCAAACACAACGTCACTGGTCGGTGGAATTTTTTTCTCACCAGACCCTTTTTCTCCCCTCATATCCAGCATTGGGTTATCTTCTGAGTCTGCCGGACCAGAAGACCGATTCCTCCTCTGCTACTAATTTCTGACGTCGCCACGCCGGATCGTAGCCAGTCGTGGTCTCCAGGAAGACAGACAGACGCCTACGGTCTCTTCGGTCGGTCGGCCTCATTTTCCACTCCTTCGTTGGCCCTGCCGCTCCCGATTCTCTTGTGATCGAGAGCTTTGCGGTTGACCATCACCCTCGTCACTCTCTGCCGTGTGTGTTCTTGTTTTCTTTCGAGAGCCCCCTCCTGGAGAGCGCTTAGGACCGCTGTTCCGATTCTGAACGATACCCTCGCCGTCTTTTTTTTTCTCTCCCACCAAAGCCGCGCCTTTCTCGACGCCACCGCCAAAGAAAAAAAAAAAAAGAGAGACCCTTCGCATCGCGAACGCCCACTCCCCATATGACGTCGCCCGCGAACCAACAGAACCCGATTCCGGCGACTAACACCTCCGCGTCCACGGCAGCTTCTTATGCCTCCGCAGCAGGTGCGCCCAAGAAGTCCGCTCAGGCGCCTGTAGTCGCGCCCGGTTCTCACCCTCCCGTCGTGGTTGGCTCTTCCGCCCCCTCGGCGCAGAATGCCAAAGCTGCCTCTTCGCCATCTCCTGTGAACGGCAAGTCGGCCGTCACCCCCGCAGTCCCTGCTGTCGCTCGTGGCAGCTCCAACCTTAACGGTTCCGCTCCGGACCACTCCCGAAAGAGCTCCGTCACCATGGCCGCCAACGGCCCAAGCGGCTATGTTGCCAACGGTGGCTCCTTGGCTGGAGCCAAGTCGGCCATCCAGTTTGGATACGACTCGCCCGCCATGGCTCATAGCACTCCTCAGACCGGCCACTCTGCGCCCATCCCCATTCCTGGCGGAAACCAGCGTGTGCCTTCTCCGGCCCACTCGCCGTCTCCGATCCCACAGCCTTCAGCCAGTGGCGGTCGACCCCCGTCTAGCCTCCAGCAGCCCACCGCCCAAATGACTTTCGGCAGTCTTGGTAGCGATGGCGAGGTAAGCTTGATTCTCCCCTTGATTAACCGTCTGCCCGCATCTGCTTACCCCTTATCCAGCGTCACATGAGACAGGGCTCAGTTCCTTCAAACCCCAACGCCTTGGGATCCCAGCCGAACACACACTTCCGCCGTGAGTCGAGCCACTCCGTACAGAGCGATAACCCCGGTGCTCCCAACCGTGGCAACTTCCCTCCCCAGGGTGGTCGTGGCCGTGGTAACTTCAACCCACAGGCCACTCATTTCAACAACCAAATGGGCTACCCCCCTAATAACCAGTTCCGCAATGGCCCGGGTCAGGGCCGTGGCATGCCTCCGGCCTTCCAGCCTCAGCCTCGAAACATGCCCTATCCCAACTCGCCGCAACCTGCGCGAAGCCCCGCCCTCGTTCCTTCGATGCCAGGCACCCCCAACATGCCTCCTGCTACCATGCAGCCGAACATGACAATGCAGACTCCTCCTCAATACCATTATCCGCCGCCTATGGCACCTCAGCATCAACAAGTACAGTTCCCCTTTCCTGCTGCGCCAAGCAAGTTTCAGTTTAAGCCCCAGAACAACAACAAAAAGACAAAGGGACGTCGTGAGCACGACAAGCCCTTTCAGACAGCACGTCAGATGGAGTCTGCGCGTGAGCTGTATTCGAGTGACGTCTTCCAGCCTCAGCGCCGTTATAACCAACGCGCAGATCCGCTGTGGCGTGAACAAGATCAGAACAGCACGCGTGCGGTTTCTAGTGGAACCTCTAAGCCTTCATCCGAACCTCGCCCATTCCCTGTCCTAGACAATTCTCCAAATGATCCTGCTCTCCTTGACTTGTCTCCAGAAAATGGAGGTTTTGAACTCTGGCTAACTATGAAAAATCAGAACTTCGGATACCCCCCGCAGCAAATGGACCAATATGGCCGGCCCATGACGGTGCCATACGGCTACGGCAACATACCATACATGGCTCCCCCTCAAGCTAACTCCCCAGGCTACAACCAACAATTTGTCCCGCCCCCTTACCACCAGCAGAGCCACAGCATGTCACGAAGTCCCTCACAAGCTGAGCGACCTGCGAGCACGACCCAGCCAACCCAACCAGTCATCGTCTCCTCTAACCCCCAGGTCCCTAACGCTCAACCCAAGCCCTCTTCAAGCAGCTTTGTTAAGCCCAGGAAGAGCGCAGCCATTCAAATCAAGAATGCTGCTGGCGAAGTTGTTGATACCTCCACTTTCAAGCAGCCTGCTTCCCCTGTGCCGAGCATTCATCAGACCAAGACTCCCCCTGTTACCTCAACACCCACTCCGCCAAACAAACCCTCTACTCCCTCCCACGCTCGCTCAGATAGCCTGGCAACACCAAAGACTGCCAAGGAAATTCAAGATGAGCTGAAGGCCAAGATCAAGCAGGCTACCCAAGCTGCCCTCGAGGACAGCAAGGCTAAGGAGGAAGAGAAGAAGAAGGAAGAGGAGAAGCCTGAGGAGAAGCCCGAGGTGAAGCCCGAGGAGAAACCCGAGGAGAAACCCGAGGTGAAGCCCGAGGTCGAGGTGAAGGTGGAAGAGAAGAAGGAGGAGCCTGTTGAGGTCAAGGCCGAACCTGAGCCTAAGCCCACCGAGGAGACCACACCTCCTACTTCCGACAAGCCTGAAGCTGCCAAGGTCGAGGAGCCCAAGCAGGTGGAAGAGCCCAAGAAGGCTGAAGAGAAGCCTGCGGAGCCAGCCAACAATGCCGACCCAGAAGAGGATGAAATTGAGCGCATGATTCGCGAGATGGAGGAGGCTGATGCCAGGCGTGAGAAGGAAGAAGAGGAGCACCAAAAGAAGAGAGAAGCCGAGAAGGCCGCAGCCAAGGCGCTTGAGGCGAAGAGCCAGAAAATCAGCCCAGAGGAGGCTGATCGCAAACTCCGTGAGCAGGAGCGAGAAATGGAGAGACTTGAAGAGGAACGAGAGAGGAAGCGCGAGGAGGCCGAATCCTCTGGCAAGACCTTGTCAGTCGCCGAAGCTCTTGCTAAGCTGCGTGGTGGTGAAAAGAAGGAAGAGTCGTCCAACGTGGACTCTGTCGCCGACAAGCTGGCTGGTATGAACATTGGCGGAGACAAGGCTGCTTCGTCTGCCGAGCCTGCCAAAGAGAAGCGAGTCCCCAAGCCTGCTGCTTTGAACCTGGCGCCTATCAACACCAAGCCCGTTGAGCCACCGCAGCCAAGTGCCGCCCTTCAGTCTCTGAAGTCAGCCCGCTTCCTCCAGATCATGGATCAGGAGATCTACCCCGCTGGCATCAAATCACCCAACCCAGCTCTGAATGCGGCTGTCGCCAAGAAGGGAAAGACTTTCAAATACGATGCTGCCTTCTTGCTCCAGTTCCAGAAGGTCTTTACTGAGCAGCCCTCGCTCCAGTTCCACCAGCAGATCAAGTCATTGATTGGCGATGGTGATGGCGGTCGTTCTGCGTCTAGGGGACAGACTCCCAACTCCGCGAGACAAGGCTCACGTGGTGGAGCTGGTGGATTCCCCGGCGGCCCCTTCGGTGGCCCCCCCGGACGCACGCTTCCTCCAGGAACGACATCCGCCGACCGTATGGCGATTGCCAACGGCGCCCTGCCACGACCACAGGTCAACCCTATGGCATCCTTCCAACGCCCAGGCGCGTCGTTCCCCAGCTCAGCTTCCATGTCCCGCACATCTTCTCAGAATATGCGTAATATGCCCAACTCTCCTCGCCAGTCGAGCCGCAACACTCGTGGCAGCCGACGCAATGACCTCGTTGCCAAAGAAGCGCAGGCTGCTAAGACCATGCCTCTTACCGCTGGCCAGGAGGTGAAGCCTATCACTGTATCTGCCTCTGGCTGGAAGGCAAGCAGTTTAAGTGCCAAGGCAGTCCAACCGGTTCAGCCTGGCCAAGGCTATCTTGACCCAGAACTGGTTCAGCGAAAGGTCAAGGCTGCGCTGAACAAGATGACACCTGAGAAGTTTGACCGAATTTCGGATCAGATTCTTGTTATTGCTTCACAGTCCAAGGATGAGTCTGACGGACGGACTTTGCGCCAAGTTATCCAGCTCACCTTTGAAAAGGCTACCGATGAAGCCCACTGGGCCTCGATGTATGCCAAGTTCTGCAAGCGTATGCTTGAGACCATGAGCGCGGATATCCGTGACGAGAGAATCAAGGACAAGAATGGCCAAGTTGTCAGCGGTGGCAACCTGTTCCGCAAGTACTTGCTCAACAGATGCCAAGAAGAGTTTGAGCGTGGTTGGACGTCCAACTTGCCGGAACCTAAGGAGGCCGATGAGAGCGACCCCAAGGCTGGCGAAGCCGCCATGCTGTCTGATGAGTACTACCAAGCAGCAGCCGCCAAGCGACGAGGCCTTGGTCTGGTCCAGTTCATTGGTGAGCTGTTCAAGCTTGGCATGCTTACAGAGCGCATCATGCACGAGTGTGTGCGCAAGCTCGTTGACTACAAGGGAATTCCCGACGAGGCTGAGATTGAATCGCTCTGCAAGCTTCTGCGAACGATTGGTGCCAACCTCGACGACAACGAAAAGGGTCGCCCGATGATGGATGTCTACTTCCAGCGCATCCAGGCTACGATCGATCTCCCTGAGCTTAACAGCCGTATGAAGTTTATGCTCATGGATGTTGTGGATCTTCGCAGGGCCCACTGGGTTTCAAAGGAAGCCAACAAGGGCCCCAAGACTCTGGAAGAAGTCCGAGCAGAGGTAAGTCGACTGACCCATATCCACGGCAATGATGTTTTTTTTACAATGTACTAACTCTGTGACAGGCCGAAGCAGCTCAAGCAGCCAAAGCTCAGGAAGCGGCCAAGACCAACCAGAGGGGAGGCGGTGGCCGGCCACCGGTTGGCCGGGGCGATGCCCGCAACTTCTCCGGAAACTACACTCAACAGACCAGCAACCAGGTCGGCATGGACGACTTGAGGCGTCTGAAGGGATCCATCAACAGGACCTCGAGCGCCCATGTTACCCTTGGCCCTACATCCATGTTCGCTTCTCGCAGCAACAGCGGCAGGCGTCTTGGACCTGGTGGCTCACTGGGCCGCCCCGGCGATGACTCGAACAGCTCATCTCGGACAGGCACTCCTGGCCCTTCGCATTCCAATGCGTTTAGGTACGTTCCCCTGGAGGAATGAAACAAGTCGCATGTATGTATGACTGAAAACTAACAATGTGTCATAGCCTGCTGGCGACCATGGATACTGACCACCCCGGCTCTCCCCCGTCTGCTGGACCCTCGCCTCTAATGTCCAAGGCGGTCCCTGCCAGCGACAAGAAGGACGGCGAATAAGTCATCATTTTCATTCTCGGTGTCTTTGCATTTCGGGGGAAATAGACTAGGCGGGCTTGTGTTTTTCTTGCATTTACAGGCCTTGATGCGACGTGTTCCTAAAAGTTTGCGCACACATTTTACCCGCGATACCTTGCCCCATAGACCATTTGACCAGACGGATGGACAGATGTGGCCTCCCACACAGGAGGAGAGGGAGCACTTTTTATTTTTCGGACTAGGGATTCATGCCTTTTTTCATCATGAATGTGTTCGTTACTTCTTCTTAATGTCCCCTTTGGTGTGCTCCAATTCCTCTAATGCTGAGTGGCTCGGGTATGAGACCATGTTTTGTCGCCTTTTGCCAGCGGCGACGGTTATGCTGGATTTGGACGTGGATGGATGTGCCCCCTTGTCGATCTTGGGGGGGATCGATGGGTTTGACACATGTGATATGACAGAGATGAGAACCCCAATCGAGACTGGAATGACTTCAATGCCATGAACGAAATGGACATCGGATTCCCTTGAACCGTACGATTCGAGAAAATACCCGTGGAGAGATGATGAAGTGGGAAAAAGACTCCGAGGTGTTCCAATTCATGGTGATGTCTACTTTTCTTTTATTTCCCCCTTAACTCAAGGGGGTCTCTCGGTCTCTTTGAAAAGCCGGATGGCTGGGAAGGGGAAAGGGGAAAGGTTGGTTTGGGGGGAGGGGGGGGGCATTGGGACGGGGGTTCCTTTGCTGCTAAAGGATGCGTTTGCTTTATTTATATTTGTTGTTTTGAGTGTACATCATTCAGTCATCTAATTTGTTTTCGTCTTTTTTGAAGGGGGGTGAGAAAGTATTTGGTGAGCTGGGGAGTGAAATATATATTGTTCATGAACTGCCTTGAAGAAGTGAATTGGGTGATGTGTACTTGGTACTTGGTTTCATCTTCATTTTCCGTTGTCAAAGTTGATGGGCAGCTGGGGACGTTTTATAACCAGTTATCAAGACGTAGGTTGCAATGATCTGATAATACTGGGAGGTGCTTCGTACAATGAGAGAAAAATCTCAGTTTGTGTGGTATGATGATGCTCTTGATGAAATTCATGCGCAGGAGATATCAACATGCGTGTGATTACAATCATATATACCTAGCCGAACAAATCCGTTTGTAGTAGCATACAATCCCATGACGACAACTCCAAAAAAACGCCTTTGTATCTTCCAAATGCGTAAGTAACCCTTTCATTATAAGCTCAAACCTCAGCACGCGCCATGCAATGATCCCTGATCCAACCCAATTTCCATTCCAAGTGCCACACCTGTCTATCCACATGTCGTCAAGGGGCAGCAGCAGCAGCAGCAGCAAGCATCTTGTTGAACCCAAGCTTAGCAAACAGAGAGTCCATGGCTACCCATTGTCTACCGCACTTGTCCAGGTACTTGTCCACAACGGACTTAACAGTGCCAAAGCGCACGCGGTTGTGTTCTGCTAACGCAAGGATCTTATCCCGATCCTGACTCGACAGATCATTTGTCTTATCGCCAGCCTTTGCCCGAGCCTTGTCCACGTCCCATAAGCTTGCAAAGTAGACGAGCTGGTTGTAGATAGCTTTCTCGGTATACTCGTAGCGCATCTTGCCGGCGCAGTCGCGTGCGAGACCCCTGGGCCCTAAGCAACACGTGCCGTAGACACTCATCTGACGGGTGCGGTTGCCACATTGCGAGTCGTCGCAGACAAGCCAGCCTTCGTAGTATCGCGACGTCTGAGTGCGTACGGCGTGCTCAACCTGGGCGATGACAGAGAGCGTGGGAGTGACAACACCACAGCCGGGACAGACGATGCCAGACGCAGTAACACGTTCATGGGAGACGGTGAGGCCTTCGAAAGTGGATGTGGCCTTGCACTTGCGGCAGCGCAGGGAGAGCCGCGCACACTCGCCAAAGCGCACCTCGTCAGGGATCTGAGACTCGAGAGGGTGAATCTCGAGATCGTCGCTTGAGCTGTTCTGTTGCGCTTGAATCGAGCTGTAGCGCCGTACATCAAGTCCTAACTGCTCAGCGAGCTGAGACGTTGAAGTACCGGCGATGTTGGCGCAGAGACGTTCCACAGGAGGGAAAATCTGCTTGCCAATGTACCACTCTACGTCAGGCACGAGGTTAGGGTCAGACTTCAGATCGGCCGGAGCATAGGCACGTTTTGGTGCAGGCTCAGAGCTCTTGCTGCTGCCAGTGATGATGTAGGAGATGACGTCGCCTTTGCGGACTGTCTTGCCTCGGGCCAAGTCACGCAGAGCAACCTGAACCTGTGGCATAGAGTCGGCATTGGGATACTCCTTTGGTCCTTTACCAAGCTGCGTGTAGATGATGTATTTGGGCACCGGAATTGTGTACTCGCGCATCTTGGCGGCGATGTCGCGAAGATACTCATGAATGCGTGCCACGGAGACCTCGGTGTCATCTCCTGATAGAATCTCATCGAGCAGATGCTTGGATACCTCTTTGGACAGAGCGCAGTACTCACGACGTCTCATGTCCAAGCCTTTGACCTCCATCTTCTCGATGAATTTGCCGTCCTTCTCGACAAGGTTGATGGCTGCGTACTTCTTCTTGGCCTGCAACAGGATGCGTCTGAAGATATTATCAATGTCGATTTCAAGCAGCTTGTATTGATCATTGACGGCTTTCTTGAACTCATTACCAACTCTAAAGGCATCCGCAACATTGTCCACATTGGCATTGATCATGACCGAATCAGTATCACCATAGATAACTTGCAGGGATTTGCTCTCAGCAAGCTCTTTGGTGCTTCGGAGAATCTCACGGCCTTTGGATGTAGTCAAAATAGCCAGAGGCCGGGCATAGAAACGGGATTTGGTGTATCCCAGACAACCGTACATAGAGTTGGCAGTCAACTTCAAGGCCAACTGTTTGATATCCCAGGTCGCCAGTTGCTCGGGGGTTGCCTTCTTGTCTTTCATTAGACTCTTGACTTGGCGACGGCGACCGACGAGAGTAGCAATGAGTCTAGGCAAGATGCCTTGGTCCTGGTTTTCTGGAACCTCAGGTACTGAATCCTCATCTTCGATCTAAGTACATTTTGGTCAGTAATCATGTTCTGCATTATATCATTAAGATGGGGGTATCTTACTGATCCTGTCCTGTCGACCGTAGTAAAGCAGATGTTAAACTCTTGGATAATGGATGGGTACAGAGAATTAAAGTCCATGACAAGAACAAACTTGTCATAGAGGCCCTTCTCTGGCTCGAAGACGAGACCACCCTTGTATTTATCCTTCTTCTTGCCTTCTCCTGCTTCCTCTTCGGCTGCTTGCTCTTCAGCCTTCTGCCGCCCCTTGAATGTCTGCTTGTCAGGGCAGATATACTTGTTGCGGTGAAACTCATGCAGAAGAATGAATTCGTTCCGCTCAGCTCTGGTACCAGTCAGAGTACGAGCCCAAGAGTTGCCAGCCAGGTTTGTTAGGACTTTGGTAAGGGGTAACAGTTGTACGCTGATGGCCAAGGCCGCTATGTAATGGGTGTCTGCTTCCATGTGGGTTACATAGTCCACGAGGCCTTTGCTCTCCTTGGCCCAGGTGTTTAGCGCGACCTCGTTGTCGATTTCGCGACGGCGATTGTCGCCAGTCAAGTAGAGGCTGCACATTTCAGTCAAGCTCCATGTCTGACACTTGAACATGGCGGACTTTCCGGCATCATTGGCAAGATCGCAGAGCAATCGACCAGCCATAATCTGACGTTCTGCAAACACATTGCCGCCAACCTTACCAATAGAGGATGGCCATTGGGTCCGTCGAAGCCTACCAAGTCGCGACCACTGATGCACTTTCTTCTCATACAGGCGATTTAAGAGCACACTGTAATCAACACCTTCTAGCTGGTGTCCGAGAATGACATCGGGATCCGCAACATCCACCTGAGCCAAGAAGAAACTTAGAATGTCAGACTCTTGCTTCTTCAAGACAATAAGACCCCTGTTCCTCTTCTTGACTAATGTGTCAAATCCCATGGGGAATGTCTGCCCATGTGGGCGGATGACTGTGAATGTTCGACAGGGCAGCTTTTCAGCAGGAGTCGTGTCACTGAGCATCATCTTATCGTAGATTCTGGCGCTGATGGCGAGGATCTCCTGCTTGTTCTCCTTCGCGTTGAAGGCTGTCCTCAAGGAAATGCTCATAAGAGTCAAGGGTGGTGCGTCCAGGTTGTCTGATTCACTCAGAGTGGACACCATGTTAGGGTGTTCGGCCAAAACCTCGAGCTTGCAATGGGAAGCATTTTTGATGGCACCAAAGTCGGCATCTTGGATCTTGAGCCAGCATGGGCCCATGATGTTCTTCCAGAGAACAAATTGCTCAAACAGGGCAGTATTGGTGCCAAAGACGTGGGAGAACGTTTCTCCCTTGGTGTTGGCATCGATTTGTGACTCTGTGAAAGCAATTAGCATCTGCAAACGATGTGAAGCGAAGAATTGTCCAAGACTTACTTGTGTATGGGTACAGGAGCTTCATGTACTGAGCCTCCTTGGGGATACCCGGAAGCTCAAATGCATATTTGCGAGTGCAGGCTTTGATCTTGTACATGCCGACATTCATCTTGGTCATAATATCGTCAACTTCGTTATAGACGTCCATCATCCCAACGTCCTCGCCAGTCTCTTCACCATCCCGAACCCGCTGCGGGCGTTGTAGAAAATAGAGTTTCCGGAGGATGTTGTCGACCTTGACAAAGCAACTGACATAAGAGTTCGTTTTCTTGTTCAACACCTTGCCAAATAGACACAGACTACCGTTTACCTCGGTATAGTCCATCCAGAAGAAATTCAGGGACCCATCAGCTTCGATGGCATCCTTATGGTCCATCTTGCCGATACCCTTATACTCTGGGAGCGGGCTGTTCACCACATTGAGCTTCTCCGTGAGCTCGTTCCAGGACGAAGCGTCGACCAAGGTGTCAACAGCAGGCTTCACAGGGGAGGAACTGGGCGGTATGGGTTCTTGTTTCAAGATCTTCTTGACGACACGAGAAGCAGTCATGTTAACGCTTGCAGCTGTAACGGCACCGGCGTGCGCAATCTCCATCATGTCGTCCTCGTCGTCGTCCTGGGGTTCTTGCTTTATCTGAGCCTTGCGTTGGGCAACCTTGGCGGCAGGGGATGATGGCGCTGGGTCACTCATGGGGATGTCTGCCGTGCTCATAAGTTCATCGTCGATTGGAGGCACAAAGCCATCGTCGTCACTGTCAAAGTGCGTTGGCGCAGGTGCTCGCACGGGTGAGGGTAATCGGATATTGACACGCTTTTGTTTTTTATAACTGGGCTCTGGGGCTGGTGACAGAGCTCTCGCCTTGCGGCGTTCGCCTCCAGACCTTTCAATCTTGGATATGCGTGGCGCGGGTTCGGTAATGTTTGCATCAACCTCGCCTAGAAGATCGGTCAAGAAGTCGTCGTCCTCCTGAGTCTTGATAATCTACATGTGCGTCCCAAGTCAGTCCACTGGACCTCGAGCTGTAGCCATGGTGGTTGTTGGTACCTTTGGTTTGGGCTGGGCTTTGCCGGCACCCTTTGTAAAGTATTCGCTGATGCTGCGGTCGTTGGCATCGCGCTTTTCCTGTTCGTCCTGGTTCTTCTTCTTGGCTACAGCGTGACTGAGTGTCAGGACGCCAAAGAGAAGGCGAAAGATGTGGTATTGGTGAAGATATAGGACTACTCACCCGCCTTGCTAGGTCGCCCACGGATGGGCAATTCTTCAGTTTCGCTATCTGAATCGTAGTGCTGAACTCGATCCCAATCTTCACGGCCATCGTCGGCGTAACCCTCTCCATTGTCGTCGACAACAAAGTCGTCTTGATTCAGTCGTTCGCGCACAATCTTCTTGTATCCATCCTCGTCCACCTCGTCGTAGAGATTATCCGCATCCTCGACTTGGTAGTTTTCAAAGGCCTTTTTGCCAGACTGGCGGAGGGCTTTGAGCTCTGCGAGCTTTGCCCTATGATTGACCTTTGGCATGGCGAGGGCGGACTGTTATTCGAGAATCATCAATCAAAGGGTCGTCGTTGCTCTGGTGAAGATGCTGAGGGGAGTTTAGAGGACCCAGTTTGGAGGTACATGCCACATGCCCTGGCTCACATAGAGTCAGAGTACAGAATGTACATCTCCAAAAAGCGCGTCTTAACGCGTAAGGCGCGTTTTCGTGAGCGCGCCATACCTTAATTGATTTTTACGGAGTACGAAGTAGTAGTGGGTTTTGTTAAAGTGGTGCTGTGTCGCTAACGGGCATATGCACTTATCGCGAGCAATGCTCCTCAACTTCCCTCATGTTGAACTACTATTACTACTACCACGGAAGAGCCTCCCCCAATTTCATGAAAATATCTTCTTGTTTCTAAGGCAACTTGAAGTAATTCAAGAAAAACTTTGCGGGAATCATGTTTCTTATGAAAACGCCCAAGCAAATACTTGCCAATGATCAACTGCTAACCATCTACGGAGTATGCTACTGGGACTTACACACAGGCCTGAACAGACTCTACTTAAAATTGCCTACAATTCGGTTGAGGCTCCTTGAAAATTGCAAAATGTCTACACTCAGGTTGGATTTCAGAGATGACCCCTTCCCTTCAAATGTGCACGTGTAGTTGAGTTGTATAGAACATTTGGGCCCAAGTTGACAACCATTCAGGGGCTACGCTGCATCTGTCCATACCCTTCAAGTGAAGGAGTTGCAGCTCTTCTTGCTGATAGATAGTCAGAAGAGGGTCAAATGCAGGTGAAATCGTCTCATTTCAGTGAAAATAAACAGGAACAACTCAGAGGATGCTTCCGATCAGCTCAGAGATGAAACCCCCTGGAAGTCACACTCTCTCCTTCTCTACGTTCCATCTCTTCAAAAGCTTCCACTCCAACACACTTCCCAGGCAAAATCACGCGCATTTATTCTTCGCTCTTTTATCCAACGTTTTTTTTGGTGCCCATACTTCTTTTTTGGTCAGCCAGATAAACAGTTTCACATCTACGTTGCTTCAAATAACCTCTTCTGCATTTTGTCTCGCGCATGACTGGCAGCATATTGTTCACTAAAAACCGCTCTCAGGCTGAGGCGAGCCGACAAAAGCCCTCTGGTGCTCTCCGCTTCATAAGCTGGCGGCTGTGGAAGACGCGATCTGGCACTGTTCGCTCGTCCAGCCGCCAGAGCAGCTCAGATGAGCCCGTTCCAGATTTCCGCATCCGCAACTGGTTCTCATCGCTTCGTCCAGAAAAGGGAGTCATCGATACCTCACTTCCAGCAAAGCTCATTCCCAGAACTTGGAACCACGGCGCGTCAGACTCGAAAGATCGTAGCTCAACCGCTACTGAGGAGAACATCCCATCTGTTGGACCGTGGAGTGGTGAGTGGCATTTCATTTTCCCGCAGTGACTCTGAAAAATGCCGTACAACTGACCTGATAGCACTAGCAGCTCATCATGAAGTGGTTGGCCGTCGACGAAGCCTGGGTACCTTGTTTCACACTGTCAAGGCCAAGTGTTCTCGAGACAAGCTAGCTAGCAGCGAGGACCCATCAGAATCGACAAGCATCCACAACCATCCAAGACGACGACTTCCCAAGAAGGTCACAAAAGACATCATATCCGGCCCTATAAACACTACTCCGGTTTCCATCCCCCCACGTCTCGACATCCTTGCCGAACTGCCCAAGGATGGAGGGCTCCATAGGTCCTCGACCTTTCGTGCTTGTCTCGAGAAAGCTGTCGATGACATTAACGGCAAGTATGGCACACCTCCTACATGTGGTCCTGAAACACAAGACGCCTGCAACAACACAAAGACCCTCCAGCATATGGAGAGGATGGCAATAGTGCCTCCAAGGAGGTTGAGGCCTCTGCTACCGGGTATCAAATCTAGCCCGAAAGATGCTCTGACTCCCCAGTCTGTCAATCTCCAGGACTTGCCAGTGGCTGAAGAGAGTCCTTCCAAGGTAGACCCTACCCATGTGTTGACTGAGCAATCTGCTGAGAAGCCTGCCGAGGAGCCGACTGGGGAGCCCATTCAGGAATCTACTCAGGAGTCCACCGAGGAACCTACTGATGAACCCAATGATGAGCATACTCATAAGGCAAACTCCACCGAGGACTTGTTCAATGAGGAGCCCAATGCTCTAGAAAGCTTGTTCAACGAAGAGACACCTACCCCCAAGAGCCTGCGGAACCAGGAGACAACTACTACCGAGAGCTTTCCGTACCAGGGGCCATTTGTGGATACCATCAAGAAAGAGGGTAGCATATCTTCACCATCTGTTGAAGATGGAGAAATTGATATCATTGAAATGATTGTCAGTTCATACGACTCAAATGACAGCATGTCTCCCTTAGTCCTTCCCGAAGCGATCTTATCAATCGATTTCCCTCCACTTTTGATTAAAAATGTACCGGATGAAGTCTTTCCAGGTCCTCCGGTGGATGGCTTGCTGTCATCTAGCCATGACAGCTATGAGCCAACGAGCCAACACGAAGACACCCTGGCTTCTGAACCTGGCCACATTGAACAGTGCGCCGAAGACGCATCGACTCACGGAAATGACGACGACAAGTCAACGGCTAAGATTCCAAAAGAGGCTACGAAGTCACCCTCACCAGCGGTTGAAGTAGTCGATTCTGATTCCTCTGGTATTTCCACCCTTGTACTAAACATGCCTGGACGCGGCACACCCATGCAAGACGAGGTTATTCAAGTGCATGAGAATGAAGTCTCAGACTCTGGCCCGACAAGTCCCAACACAGCCAGCCGTCGTTCTCTATGCCAAAAGGAAAACGTGCTTGTCAAGGAATCTATTTCATCGTCTTCAATCGTAACCGTTGGACAAGCCCTCAAAGCACGAATCGAAACCCCGATTAACAAGAAGTCAAAACGCCGCTCCTCACTTACGGAGCGTGAGGTACCTGACAGGAAAGTCTCTACTGGGTCTTGCGATACCAGTATTCTTTCAGTCTCCGAGCTCGTTAACAAGTTTCGACGCATGGAATCGACTTCAGATAGGCTACGGGTTGTTGCACCCAACAGGGTGCGAGAGAGATGCGCCGATACGGGCACGACTCAGCCTTGTCGGATTCGTTACTCCAATGGCTCTGAGGACGATTCCGGCATTCTCTCCAACATCGATGATAGCGCGATTGAGCCCAACGTATTAATCCCCATGAGAGGGCAGAGGGTCAATGTGGAAAACGCCGAAAAGGTTCGCCGGGCCAACTGGGATAGGGATTGATATGACATGGAAAGAAGTTGTAAATTTCATTTTTCGACATGCCCAACATTGGGGGTTAGAGAGGAGCTTCTTTATCTGGTAGCTATTCACGGCTTGCTGCCTTGCAATGATGCAATAGTTTGTTTTACGCAGAATAGTCAAGAGTTCTGCACATATTGATGCAAAACACGACCCGTGGCGTTGGCCAGGATGACAAGGGAGTAGTTATAGTACATCTAGGTAGATAATCAACACTTTAGTAAAGCCCTTTGACGATTGTTGCCGTGGTTTTATAGAAGAGAAGCAGTGAAGCGACTATCCACCACGTTGACAACCAAACGAACAGAGCTGATACACCTGCCATTCATGCTAGACAACGACCTACCTTTCCAGTTCAAAAGAGAGAGCAGACGACTTTTGTGAAAAGGGATGTGTACGAGACGTGCTGGTGGTGCAGTAGTTATAGATATCATCAAGTTACTACGTGTGGCAATCTTGAATAGGTCTGTTGTCTCGCCCATCGTACAGGATTAAGAGGAGTTTTATTCTGGCTTATTCCAAGTCTATCTCCACAACCTGTCTGACCTCTCCTCGAGCTCCTTATACTCCTTGCGCTCCCCGTTCCCCTTGTACTCCCTATTCTCCTTGTACTCCTTGTTCCCCTTGTACTCCTTGTTCCCTTTGTACTCCTTGTTCCCTTTGTACTCCTTATTCTCCTTGTAGTCCTTATACTCCCTACGCTCATTATACTCCCTGTTCCTCCTAGACTCTCTGCTCTCCATGGACTTTATAGTGTTCCAGACAAAGGGGCCCCCCGGGCGGAATCCAGCATCCGTACTTTCCAATTCATTCATACCATCGCCTTCAACTGCCTCACTCCCATTGGCTTCGGAAGAGGACTTTCGTAATTTGGGCTCTAGCTCTTCGCGATTAGAGTAGAAGTTCTGGATTTCACGGTTAATTTTGGCACCGACGGGGCGGAGTTCACGGAGATCCTTGTAGGGAAGCATTTTCTCGTTGATGACTTTGTTGAAGGCGCTGAACATGAGGCGTGCGAGGGCGATAACTTCACGCTTG
Source organism: Hypomyces perniciosus (assembly GCA_008477525.1). Taxonomy (NCBI): domain Eukaryota; kingdom Fungi; phylum Ascomycota; class Sordariomycetes; order Hypocreales; family Hypocreaceae; genus Hypomyces; species Hypomyces perniciosus. The sequence goes on from SPDT01000003.1 coordinate 3,286,064, forward strand.
TCGTTGTAGAGCGCACCAAGGGTGTTGTCCTTGGCGTTTGCTGAGACTTCTTTGAAGTAGTGGTAGTGGACTTTCTTGTATGGCTCCCAGAGACGGGCGAGAGCGGCGGTGATCTGTACGCCGTAGTCACGCTTGGCACCGTCCACGTCGCCGTTCTGAGCCCTTGTGCGGAGGTGGAAGTGGCTGACGAGAGCAACACGCAGATACAAGCGCAAGACATGCAAATCTGGAACGGGTATGCGTTTGAGCATAGAGTCGAGGATGCGATTGGAAGTTTCTATCGCATTCTGGTTGATATTGTCGCGGATACAGGTCTCCATGGCAATGCGATAGTGCTTCCCGTCGACGTACTCATCGGGCATGAGGTCGAGGATGGAGGCGGAGTGTGTACTGGCCTTGGCGACTTTGAGCATGCCGAGCATACGAAGCCAGTTGTCATTGTCGGGAACAATGCCGTAGTGGCGGACCATGAGGTTCCAGTACTTGACGCCGCAGCTGGTGAGTTTGGAGGAGGCTAGGGTGGTGAGAACCAAGGCAAGCGTGTTGCGGCCAGGGATGGCATAGACGGCTCTTGTCACGGCGGGCACCGGTTTGGCCGTGCCAGATACGGCTATATTCTGCATATCAGGGTCTTCGATGGCATTGGGGTCAGAAGACTTTGCTAGGTTGGGGATACTCATGGTCTGTTGGAGGAGGTCGAGCACTTCCCGCTTGTCCTCTCGCTGGGGGGCCAGGAGAAGCACGCGACCCATTGCACACACCAACTCCTCGTCAATGATCAGCTGTGCCCTCCTCCACTTGTCGATGACTTCTGTCCAGATGTTCTTGGCACGATCTACAGTCTTTTGCAGGTTGGCAGTCTGCTGCTCTTCCGAGAGATCATCCAGGTTTTTGAGAACGTGGTGACGCAGGGCATTAATGATGGTGGTGTAAGTGTACGGAGTAGGTGCCCGCGTTGACTCGTTGATCGTGTTGGTGATGAGGAACATGGAATCGAGGTCTCCTGCTCTGGCACAGACATTGAGGACCGCATTGAGGTGTATGGAGTTGGGTTGGAGGCGCTTGTCACTGAGGAGGATGTTGTAGAACTTGACGGCCTCAGCAACGGCGATTTTGGGATGTTGAGACTTGGCGCATCCGCGGAAGAAGATGGTAAAGGTCTGGGCGCTAGGCAATTGGCCTCGTTTCTTCATCTAAACGAATGGTCACGTTAGCCTAGCTTCATTGTCACTGGGGATAGGTGTCGGCTTCTGCATACATCGTTGTAGAGCTTGATGGCGCTCTTCAGCTGCTGCTTGCCCAGTTGATAGTCGATCAGATGGTTCCACGCAACGACGACCTGTCGGTCCTTGCTCGCTCTTTGCGTCAAGAGCAAAGCCTCATCGAAGCGGTCCTTGGCGAGGGTCTGCTCAACATATTGCGCAATCTTCCAAGTGTCGCTCATATGATCCAAATGCTTCTTCACTATTCTGTGCAGTCTCTCCTGGTTCTTCTTTTCCGCCACCGAAGGGTCGAGTTGCGGTACATCGAGACTCTGAGGCGCATCAACGATGGCTGCGGTAACGGCTGCGGCAGTTGTATATTGCCTGTTCGTTGGTTGTAGTAGACTGAAGCTGCTTGTGCCGACCCATAGGGCGCTCGCCTCGACAAGAGGTTTGCCCCCGCGAGAGGTGGTGGTCTGAACAGCTCTGCGCAAGCACGCCGAGCAGGACAATAAACTTCCAGTCATTTCAAACGTGTAAATGCCTATAGATAAGGCGGTCAGTATGATTTTATCTTGCGGCTTCAATGACAGCCATCACGAAGATGTATCTGATATCATTATCATGGATAGATATCATGGCAGTTCCAAAAAATTGACTTAGCGGGCTGTCGTCCTTATCTTATCAGCAGAGAAACAAGGGTCTCACTCCCCGAAACGCCGCTATTCCATTCATAGCACAGCGCAGCAGATCCATGCTAGATGTCACTTTTTAGTGAGCTGGGGGGCGATCCTCGTTCACATTCTGCAGCCACCTCAGCCAGCCAACCACAGCCACATTTCAGCTTCAACTAACGAAACGCGACGAAGAAGGGCGCATTTCTTCCTGCATACTCGTACTCCGTTACCATCACCCCTTAAGGGCGACTCGCCATCTCGCATCAACCAACCGAGACCAAAGAGGAATTGCACGAGAAAAGAATCACGATGACGGCCGTCGCCACTGAATTCGACCAAATCATCCGCACCGGTACGCATACTCCGTACATCTCCACGATCAGGCGCGCGCAGAACTTCCCTCAGATCGTCTCGCGCGCCAGCTAGAAAGTCCAGAACTGACAGAACTTTAGCTCGAGAGCGCAAGAAGAATGAAGCCCTCGCCGACAAGATCTTCTCCAAAGGCCGCCGACAAAGCGCGCCGTCACAGGTGAAGGCCACTCCAGGAGGCTCGCTCGCCAGCCGCGTGGGTGTCAGAAAGGTATGTCTACAACTTCGTTATTATTTCATGTCCGAGTGTGCCCTATTTTGCACCCACTTCACCGTTTTGGATGAAAACTTACGTTCCAATAGCCCCAGCAACAGCAGCAGCAGCAACAACAGCAACAGCGCACCTCCCAGCGTCGCAGAAGCGTTCCCTCCGGCAATGTCAACGGCGAATGGACTCACGACCTACACACCTCCATCAACGGCTCCTCCAGCGGTTCTCTCAGCTCGCGCATAACTCTCCCCAACGGCAACAGCACAAATGCCAACACCGCCTCCACCAAGCGAGCCGCAAAGAAGAAGGCCGCCAAGCTGACCGCAGTGTTAGACCTCTTAGACACCGATTCAGTCAAGCAGCAGGTCAACATCATCAAGCCCGTCACCAGGTCGCAGAAACGAGATGCAGGCATGACTATCCGTGGCTTGGCAGGACCGTTCGCCGTCATGGGTCAGAACTTTGCGCCGGGGACGACAGCCGCGGATGTCGAGAGCGCCATGACGCCTGTGGGTGGCGAGATGGTTAGCTGCAAGGTCGTCAAGACACAGCCCTTCATGATTATCGAGATGGTCTTTGCGTCAAGGGAAGGAGGCGAGAGGGTAATCGAGACGTTTAACAACAAGACTGTAAGTTCCCAATCCTCTCCCTCTTTACACCAATCTCTATCTGACTTGCTTTTTTTTCTCCCCAGGCCGACGGCAGAGTCATCAAAGTATATCCCAAGCCCAGTGGATACCAGCCCTCATCTTCCGCCTCCGTCGCCTCCACACGCTCTTCGCGAGACCAAATAGTCGACGGCACCATGGGCTTCAACTCCGACGACCTGATGAGCACGGATAAGGCGGCGTCCTCATCAAACGACAACCGACTGCACTATAGCGATAAGCCCAACAGCACCGGCGCTCCAACCAACCGGCGAGGTCGCGGATTCCAAAGGGGCCGAGGAGGCAGGTAAGAAAAGACGGTATCGAACAAGAGATGTCAAAAAAAAAGAGAGAGAAAAACAATACTAATCATGGATTTCTATGTTTGGGAATATGGTTCTTGCTTAAACCGGCTCCAAAGAAATACGCAGCTTGGCGCCAAGGGGTTTGGTCGTCATTTTCTTCCATCTTTGTACTACCTATATACTACATACTCCGTACTTGTTTATTCTTGCTCCTCTAAGAGTCTTCCTTATGATGATACGAAGGAGGCAAGTACCAAAATCAGAATAGAAGAAATCTAGTGTTTGGGCCATGTATCTATTCATTATGTTCTGAAGTACACCTGAGGCGATGTTCAGAATTTCTACAATCTAGAAATCGTAAACCGCAGCCCCATGGATAAAAGTATACTCAATTGGCTTCGATACATCATGAAAACATTCCTACACTACATACATATGTCGCCATTTTGCTACTTCTGATGCAACCTGTTCCACCGTATCATGTATCCCAAGCATTAGTTACAGGACAACAAAACTCGACAACAGCCCAAGACGTTCCGGAACGTCCGATATGCCAAAAAAGAAAAAGAAAAAGAGAAGCGTTACGCGTTCATCCTCATGCACTGACAAAAGGAGGTTCGGTTCGGTTCGGTTCGGTTCGGGGTAGCGTTAAGATAAAAAAGGAGACAGCCCAAAACAAACAGAACATCAAGACAAGCGTTATCTACACAGGTTTTCCTTTCATAGACCCAACAGTTTCCCTTCGTAGACCCGTCCCTTTTCCCCCCTTTCCCCCTTTCCAGACATGTGCCGCCCGACGCAGAATGCCTTTCCAAGACCCAGTCCCGTCCACCTCAATCTCGCGACGCGGAATAGAACAACCTTCCATGCGTGGTAGAACAATGCAAAAAAGAAAGGGATGCCGATATCGAGCCAGACGGATGAAATGTGGCTCCTTGACGGAAAGGCCATTGACGAGGAAGCTAAACGCGTTGCGTGTCAAGTCTCACCCACACACAGACCAATCGCCGTCACCCCGGGGTAGTGTAGTTGGCATCCATTTCCTCGACAGACTTATATACACATCGCCAAGACGGGGTTCTTCCTGGCCTTGAATATAGTGGCAACCAGTCCGCTTCTCCCGCATGCAGAATTTGCTAGCCCGGGGGGTTCGTCCGAGGTAACCTCCTTCTCTTGCAATATTAGGGCAGTAGTATCGCTTTGAGGGTGTCGAATCGAACAAGGTGCGCATTCAGTGGAGATTATTTCGACTGGTACTCAAAATCATGACACAATGTGAGCCTGCGCTTCGACGTCAACTCGCGGTCGTATTCTTCGCCGTCCGAGAATCTGCTAGGTTCTCTCCATTGGTGCGAGCCAGGTATCCTCAAACAGGTTAGCACTAGCAGATCGGCATGCCTGTCTTGGTTAGGGTTTCAATGCCAAGGGTTCTGGCTGCTACCCATAAATCCTTCTTCCAGGGTACGCTCTTCGAGGTTGCGGATGAAGTCTCGGTTGCTTCGACCAGGTTGAGCTCGGCTCCCCCTTCTTCCAGCACGGCCTGGCGTATTGTCCATACCGCCGTCAGCGGTTGGCGGATAGTATGCTGGACTGGGCTGAAGCCGAATTGGTTGACTAGGATCAAGATGGCTAGCAACGCGCTGAAGAGCGGGGGGAATGCCGCTTTGCTGTTGCTCCATGGTCGATGCCCGTTGCCGATTTGTCCGCATACCACTCTGTTGATACATGTTAGGCTGAGGAGGGTTAGAGTATTGTGTCGACGGCAGTTGTTGTGGGGCCTGCGGCATGACTATTTGGCCATATTGATTGGTCTGGGGTGGCCCGTACTGAGGCTGAACGCTTCCATGGCTTGCCCCAGGATTATAAACCCCGCTGTTGCTATACATTGGTGGCTGTACATGACCAGACGGTTGATACTGACCGGCCATGGAAGCTGCGTATGCTCCTTGCGCTGCTGAATTCGCTTGAGCTTGAGCCTGTGCTTGAGCCTGAGCCTGCGCTGCCTGAGCCTGCGCTTGTGCTTGTTGGGCTCGTTGCTTGCTCAAAGCTTCGGCCTGCTGCTGCTGTTGAGTTCCAGGAGCCGGTGATCTGTTGAGCGAGCTAGACTTCAAATTCATGGGTGGGACGAATGGCCCCGTATACTTCTGTTGAGTGATGAAGGGGTGTAGTTTCGCCTGTTGTGGGGACCATCTCTCCAAGGGGTTGATGTTGAGCAGGCCTCTAACAAAGTCAATGAAAGCGATGCGGTTGTTCATTTCTGTGTCAAAATTAGTAACAAGATCCGTGAAAGTCTCATCTCAGAATTATTTACCTCGGTCAATCTCGCTTTGCTTCATATTCTTTCGAGGCATGGGATATGACTTGATAATCTCGGGTAGTGTGTTGGCCTGGAAATACTTCTTGCTGGGCTGCTCCTTAGTGTTGTGCTCTCGAGAATACTGCTCCATACTCTTAAGATGATACGTCCGTCTGCCGAACTCGTCCTGTCTCCTCTCGAAGAATTCGAGTCCTTGTTTGCCCATTTCAATCATCCAGTTTGGCGGGTTGCCAAGCATCTCTACGATTCGCGCGATTTGGTTATACTCGGACGAACCGGGGAATAAGGGTAGTCCCAAGAAGAGCTCCACCACAATACAGCCCAGGGACCACATATCAATGGCAGACGAGTAAGGCAACCCTAGCAAGACTTCGGGCGAACGATAAAACCGAGATTGGATATAGGTATATACCGTCTGGCGTTCGTCGCATGCCGAGCCGAAATCGATAATCTTAATGATGGGACTCTCCAGGTTCTTTAGAAGAATATTTTCTGGCTTCAGATCGCAATGAATCAACCGGGCCTTGTTGAGAAGGGCCAGACCGTTGAGGAGCTGTTGAGCAAAGACGCGAACGAGAGTGGTGCTGAGACCTCGGAACTGGTTCTGCTTGATCAGCTCATACAGATTGACACTCAGTAATTCGAATACGAGGCAAAGATGCTGTCGGTGGATAAAGGTGTCTTTGAGGCGTAGCAAGTGGTGGTCATCATTCTTGTCCAGTTTCGTGTTGAGCTGTGATCATTATGTCAGCCATAAGAGTAACAATTAAACATTTTAAGGAATTGAGGACGCACCAGATCGAGAACTGAAACCTCCATCATACTTTGGTTAAAGTAGGCTGTTCGATTCTTGATAACCTTGACAGCCACGACCTCCTGCGTCTTAAGGTTCTGGCATTTAACGACCTGACCAAAGGTTCCCTGACCCAGCACGTCTAAAATGAGGTAACGGTTCCTAAGCAAAGTGGTCAGCAAAGCGCCATTGGCGCAATCGAATTATGAATAGCTCGGGAATCATGTCCATACTTGTGGCCGGCCTCTTCAGATCCCAAGATGTCATTGACATAGAGAATATAATCGCTATCCTCGTTGTCGTAGCCATCATTCTTCGTGCCTTTGCTTGGTTTCGTCAAGACTCTTCGGGGGTTGCGTGACGACTCGTACTTGAAGTTCGGGTTACATATACGATATGTTGCAGGCAAGTGAAGCGTCAAGGCTTGAAGGGGCTGCAGGTACGGGTCAGGTTAAAGCAAAGCAACACAGAGGCAACAATCACTTACGCTGATAAAGCCGCCTTCAGGGTTCGCTCGTCGGAACCGCGGCTGTCTGCTGTTCTTGGGCTGGAGGTCGGCGGCCGTCCTCACCTTCTTGAACTCGGGCACAGGCTTCATCATGGGGGGATTCGATCGACGCGGAGACTTCGGATCGTTGGCAAAGGCGGCATCCATATTCGCCAAGACAGAAGAGGGATAGCCATCATGGGCTGAAGCATAGGGAGAAATGGGCGGCAGCTGCTGGCTTTGACGACTGCTAAAGTAAGCACTTTGTTGATAGTCGCCCTGAACCTGCGGGGGCTGCGTTTGCTGCGAGGAGGAGCTCGTGTATTGAGACGTCGTCTTAGGACCATAGGGAGAGGTAGGCGCCAAAGTGTCCATTGGAGAGTACCGCTGTGCGGCAGCGGAAGGTTGGTCCTGGGGTGAGTGGAGTGTCGAAGGGCGACTGCCAGAGAGATGAGACTGGTGGTGAGGCCTCATAGGATACTTGATGCCGGCGTGGGCATCATTTGCGTCGTGCATGGCAACGTCGCCGTTGTTGTCGCGCAGCTGAGACGCCGCGATGGACGAGGCGGCCGGGTTGGTGCTATGGAGGACAGGAGCGCCGCCGTGGTACTGGTCGTAGCTATAAGCGGCTTGGGCTGAGGCAGAAGCTGAAGGGCCTTGGCCGGGACCTGGGATTTGCGTCGAGAGGGACGGTGGCGCCTGGGAGGAGTAGTCTCTGGGGATCTGGCCGTTGCCGTTGTGTCGTCGCGAAGCGCCCGCCGAGTCGGGGTAGGACTGCCACGAGGAATCCATAATAATAGGCGGGATGGGGGGAGCGGAGGGGCCGCGGCGGCGATGTCGACAAAGGCTGGCGACAGCGCTATTTGTCGGCGGAGCCGCAGGTCAACAACGGTGGAGGACGATGCGGAAAGCGGTCAAAACAGGACAGAACACGAGCGAGCGAGCGAAAGGCTGCTAAAGTGCTCGTTGGTCGGGGCTGGGGACGATGTGCTGTCTGTCTGTCGTCTTGCTTGGAGCGTACGAATTGGGGCCGTGCCGCTGGACAATTGGGCACCTCGGTGGAGGCCCAAGGTCCCGGGGGGACAGAGATGATGTGGAGATGAAGTCGTGGCGGTTGCCTATGTGCTCATGGTGAAATGGACCTCTGGGACGCGGAGTCGAGAGAGGAGGGCGATGGGCGAGTCTGGCAAACAAACGCTTTGTCTAGCTATCAATGTCTGTGGTGTCGCAGGACGCATGTGCGTGCTTGTGTGAGTCGAGGCTGGGGGACGCACACACGGAGCAAGGCAAGCCTGCTTCTTGCTTCTTGCTGCTGCTGCTGCTGCTGCTGCTGCTAACTGATAATTGCTAACCGCTGCTAGTCAAACGCACGTTAGTACTTCGTAGTAGTATTACGAGTCGCAGGCAGGCAGTCCGCAATAGCCAGCTGGCTGATTGATTGATGCGAGCGGTTGGGTGGTGGAGGCGCCAGCTCAGGCGGTCCAGGTTTGCTGCTGCTAGACTGAGGACGTACTAGCCTCTTTGCCTCTGTAGTAACAGCGCAATCAGCACTACTGCTCCGTACTCGTACAAGCTCTTGGGTGTCGAGCTGGTGGGCGGGATGCCTGGTTGCAATTGGGCGTTGACGCAGGTGAAGGTGATGGATGCGCTCCAAAGTGTGGGCGAAGACCAGGAGTGTTGTTAGTGCAGTCTGGTGGGGGGACTGGAGTGCTAACCTGGCCTGGGATACAGTGGCTCTCGCCTAAGGCGGAGGCGGGCAGTCAGTGATACACAGCGTCATAGTCTCCAGGCGGTTGACCACTAAAACAGCCGTCTACCCTGTGCGTACTGCGGGCCACTGAACCAGGGTACCTAGTATCAGAATGCTCCGAAGCAGCCGCCTATGGAATGGGGGAAAAGCTGCGACGAGTCAGTGGTGCCAATTGCACTCGTTAACCATCACCATCACAAACACGCTCTCGCATATTCACGCATTGTGCATAGCATTTACTAGTACTCCGTATTTCCTACAAAATAGTTCCAAAATACGTTCTCGTACAGGGTTGACGCGGACAGGCTCGGGTGACAATGGCAAAGAATGGGTACTCCTGATTTTCAGCTCGGCAGATCATCATTCATTGACAGGCAAGTTCTTACGTGTGTCAAGTTAAGTTTTGTCAAAACGCATCCATACCACGGCAAACTCTATGCAAGGTTCCGACGGCAACCTATGAGTGCTCTATAGGCTACTGGTCCGTTGCCTTGGCTGCTTCAGAATACCTCTTACTACTTTATACTTGTTCTATCAACGGCTGTCTGTATTACTTCGTAAACTGCCAGATATCGAATGAACTGCATAATATTAGTACATAAGCACATACATAAAAGATAGAGAGCAGGGGAGCATCGCCGGCCAAAAGGATCAATCACAGACAGCTTCAGCCCAATAAGCATCCGATGAGACGCCCCGCAACTGACCGCCGAGACATATCATTTCCTCTCATATATGCATTGATATATATTACCTCATCCTTATGTTTTCATACAAGGAAGCCCCAGGAACAGCATACTAGCCAGTCAAGTAGGTACGGAGTAGATCATTCATCATTCATCCATAAAACTGCGTTACTCTCTCACAGCCATTGCTCGAGTCATTGAAGAAAAATGAGGGTATAAAGCAAGCCAGTTGCCTTCCTCCTCTCTCAGCCAGCGTCGCCCAGTCAGCCCCCCCTGAAATGCGCGTCCACCAATTAGTAATACCTATTCCCCATGTGCTGCGCAGGTCTCAATTTCTTCTGTCTCTTAAAAAAAGAAACAACACTAGTGACTACAAATGCGTTCTTCTCGGGTTATCCAGCCCTGTTCTGACATGATACGGAAATACCACGCTCCTCTTTCTTTGACAACAGAAAACAACTGAAATTCGTCATCGTCGTCATATGGAATAGATAAATATGAGAGAGCGCGAAGGAGAAGAACAAAAGGAAACAAAGCATTTGCCATGGTGCTTCAAAAAGGTATCCTAAGAGCAGCACTTATCAAAGACGCATCCCAACTTTTGTTTTCGTCCGTGTAAGAAAATAAACTGCACGGTCAATGAAGACTGGAGCAATATAGAAACTCCAAAGAGAGAAAAGAAAAATGACAGATGGGAATCACTGGACAAATGGCTGAAATAAGGAGAAAAGCCCACACGAAGGAAGAGAATAGCAGTAGAATAGAGAGAGAGAGAGAAAACATAATGAAGAGAGAGGAAAACAAGGTCAACAAGATAGGGGATATGTGAAAATATGGATATCTCAGATGACAAAACTTGCATTCAAGCCCTCCCGGCGATGACGTCGTTCTTCCTCGGCCTCCACTCCCACCAACCCGCGGTCCGTAGTTCGTCGTGTTTGGCGGCTAAGACTGGTAACCGCCAAATCCATTGTTAAAGTTCTGGCCCTGGGGAGCCTGGGCCCATTGAGCGTTGGGCCCCTGGTGGCCACGACCGTAGCCGCCGGCGCTCTGTGGGCCACCATATCCCATAGGGGATCCACCATAGCCTGCGGGAGATTGAGCTTGGGGACCGCCATAGTTGCCCTGCTGGCCGCCATATTGAGTCGCTACATCGAGCATTAGTTAAGTTGCCTTGTTCCAACCGTGCGGGTGTCATGATACTCACCTCCATACTGTGGGTAATAAGTAGGAGTGCCCGGATAGGTAGGGGCCTGGGCGCTCTGCGGGCTATACGGTTGCTGCGGCTCAAACGACTGAGCATTTGGTGTCTTGTCCTTACCCCACTGTATACGTGGTCAATAACTCGCAACATTCATTCTATGGGTACAGGGGGGGGGAACTTGCGCTGCACTTGAGTGGTCGGCCATTGACGTTGTATCCATTCATCTGGCAGATGGCCATGGCTGCATTCTCGTGCGAGTCCATCTTGATAAAGGCGAAGCCTCGGTCAGCCTGGAACCGTGATTCGACCACAAATCCAAAGTTTTGGAAGAGTGGAACAACGTCGTTGGGTGTCGTGTAAGGCGTTAGGTTTCCAACGTAGCAAGTGGTTTGCCAGGAGGGCGTCTGTGCGAGGATCACTTCGTAACTGGCAATTCCGTGCGCGGGGAATTGGTGATGGCCGTATGGCGTGGTTGGTGTCATGCCCAAGGCCTGCATGGCCTGCTGTTGAGCCATGGATGGTTGACCCTTTTGGTTAGCCCAGTTGCAGCGAATAGCTCGCGATCCGAGCCACTCGCCGTCCATGGAGCTCAGGGCTTTCTCGGCATCGGGTCGATCCCGGAATGCGACAAAGCCATAGCCTCGAGACCTGCCCGTTTTCATGTCCCACATGACCCGGGCCTCCGAAACCGAACCGAAGGCCGAGAAGGCCTGAAGAAGGACTTCGTCATTGACCTCGTTTGACAAATCACCGACAAAGATGTGGAAGTGGTTGGAGGTATCCTCCTTGTTGGTGGTGTTGGACTGGTAGGCCCAGTTGACCCGAATTTCCTATGGGGTCAGGAGTCAGCAATAAAACCCATATCCTCGATATGCAGACCATGCATCAGAGTCAGAGAGAGGAGCATACCGATTGATGAACCCGTCGGCCATTCAACGTTTGCATGGCCCTCTCGGCAGCACCAGGGTCGTCATATTCAACAAAGCCATAGTTGTAGCCCTTGGCCTAACACATCAGCATGGTTCACTCCAACAGGTGGACTGCTGCACACGAAGAGACTCACATTCTTGTCGGGGATAATTTTCACGTTCTGGACATGACCGGTTGTCTCGAAAATCTGACGCAGCACATCCTCAGTGACTCGCTGGTCCAATCCACCAACGTACAGCGCCCGCTTGTTAGGCTCGGGCGCGGCTCGTCGGTAGTTTGCAGCACTGGTAGGCGACAGAATACCGCCGTTGTCGACTCCCGATCGAGGCGAGGTGATGGCCGTCGGGATCGGGTTCGTGTTCTGTGGGATATGGAGGGGAGGCGGGGGGAGGTGGGTTGGGTTGCCTTGGCCATTTTGGGCGCCAGCACTAGGCTGCACAGAGTTTGCGGCAGACTCGGCCATTGTCGCGACTATGGAAGACGAGCGTTGATGGATTTATCGAGGGCGTGAAGAGATTGAAACGGCGGCGCGCGGTACGTTGCAGTCGCCACTGGAGAGGGTGAGGAGAAGCGGGAGGGGTGGCCAAGGATGCTTGACAGCCCAGCTGTTGTTGGTCTGGTCAGGTTGGGAGGGCGTCGACAGCAAAACGGCGCGCGGCGTGAGAATCGCGAAGACGGAAACGTCGAGAAGAGGAGTGTCGGCGGCGAGATGGAGATTGAAGCTGGATGTGGGAGACAGAAACGGCTGAAGTTGAAGAAGCTGCAACAGTTCGACAGACGAGCAAGCAAGCCGAAGAAGCGGGACTGGACTGGACAGGGGATCGATCAAGGCGACAACCGAAAGAACTTGTACAGGAGACAGACGACGGGGAAAACACGGAGAAAAGGGGCTTCAAAGCAGAAGGAAACGATGAAAAGGAAACGAGTCCCGAAAATCGCAACAACCGCTCCGCTACGTGCGTGCACACACAGCCTCTGCCTGCGCAAGAACCGTTGTTGTATTAGTTGACAGGTTGATAGTAAGGTGAGGATTGTGTCGGAGAGAGTCGAGGTTAATTATTCGCCAAAGGACTACCCTGGAAATGGTTAGGCTGCGGTTTTTGGTGGAGGAGAGAAGAGGGGCGTGGCCGCTGCACTTCGACAGCCAAACTTGGATTGTCTTAGTCACCACTACTATTTGAGTGATTGATTCTTTTATACGGAGTACAACTTCCATTTTCTTCTAATTGTCGGGCATTTCAGTATTCATAAAAGCAAAATGAGCTCTCCATCCGAGTAGGCTGTGGCAACTAAAGACATGCGCACGCAACAGTGTAGGATCGTGCCCTACGTAATACTACTGCGCCGCCCTGGTGAGCCTAGTCTGACTGTTGGTGATGGTGTTGAGAAATGATTACATCAGGCTGAGTCTGTAAAAGCATCGGGAGAATTGCAAAGGTTTTCTTTTTCCAATATTGCTAAAAGAATTAAAGATAAAATTGTATGTTGTTGAAAATACGATATCTTCTACGGAGCCTACGGAGTAGTAAGTGGAATGCATTCCAAGCTGTCCAAGTCGGCAATTCATGATAGTACTGCTACCATGGGACGGCACATAGTATTACTACTTCATACTCGTACTCTTAGTCGCTTTCCCAGCGGCGCCACCCGCCTTCGGAGGCTTAATTCTGCCAAAAAAAATACGGAGTATGTATATATGAATTATTGTGAAGAGAGCCTGAGATGCACCCCAAGAGATTGATTGCTGGAAGAGCAAAATTTTCTCCATCGTCAAAGAACTGAGACTCGAGCATATGGGTTCCGCCATCAGCTGCGCCATGAAAGAGGCTGATTGGAAAAAGGCACCCAACTCTGCAGATTGGCCAGAAGTGACAGCTCTAGGCAGACATCATACGGAGTACCATTGTTAGTATTTGATGGAGAATACCTACATCAATATTACATGGCCAGCTGTGCTTTTGTAGAGCCTAACGGAAGTGCTCATCTCTGCCAGGCTAATGCTAGTGGCGTTGCAACGAGGTGATGTTAAAGATTGGCCTGCTGGAGGAGACAAGTTTCACCTAACCCAATACCGCAGTACGGAGTTCCTAAGGTATAGTACCTTAGTTGTATGAAGTACAAGGGAGAAGGGCTGTGTGCTTCGTACCAAGGTATCCATGCTCACTCCCTCCTCCGGGATAATCGTATCTACTCCGTATTCTTTCCAAATTCCGTGTGAAAGGTCGATCCTCAAAGGCACAATTCCGTTTGCGGGGAATTATTATCCATGGCATGGGGGCACAAGAGCCACTAGCCACAGTGACACCCAAAGGAACAATGGCAAACAGCCCAAAAGCAAGCTCAAGCTTTTGTCACCCCTTTCAGCAGCGCCACAGCAGCCCACGTTCAGGTCCCACTTCGCAAGCCACACCACCTACAGGCTCCAGCCCCAGTCGCCACCATGTTCGTCTCACCCTCTTCATGCCATTGGCCGCCGCGGCTTTCAAACTTGACCCCGAACCCATCGCCAATTGCCAACCGCCATTCATCAGTCAGCCTTGTCGCGCACCATTCTGGCCTGGCCGCGTTGGGCCGCTCAGATACGCAGATACGTGAAATACCTTAACTGAGTGATTCCTCCTGCAACTGCGCTTTTGTCTTCGCCCGAGAGTCCCGGAAGAACCGCCCTTTTATTCTCGCCGTCGGCCTTTTGTTGGTTGGTCCGCCGCTGCCATCAAAATGGATCCCAAGGCTAGGGAATCTCTGGACGCCCTTCAGTCGTTGATCAACGATGTAGTGAGTGTGAACCCCCCCATAATTTGCGCTGTTGTGATGGCACCTTTCATTTTGACTGCTAACAGGGCGTCTCAATCAGCTCGTACAAACGGGAAAGGCCCTGCGGGCGTCCCGAAGGGATGCTCAGGGGAATCTCACCCAGGCGCCTGGCACCATGCAGTCCAAGTTGCCAGACACTATTAACACATTCCATAATGCCCTGCATGATGTAGAATACAACATTGTAAGTCGTCGCTTTTTTGCTCTTCTGAGATGGTGCTCATTGCTTGCTCACTGCTTGCTCACTGCTTGCTCATTGCTAACACATCGGTAGATCAATGCCAAGTCGGCCTTGCTGAGAGACCTCAACGAGGTGTGGGAGAGGAAGAGGCAGCTTGCGCAACCTGGGCCTCCGCCCATTGAGCATCAGTCAAAACAACCCTTGGCCATCAATCTGGACTCATCCCCAACCATGGGTATTAGGGAAGAGCCCATGATGGACGAGGCCCCTATGAAGCCAATGGCGCCGTTCCCCAACATGAGTATTGACCTCACAGATTCTAATCCAATGGATTTAACCATGGACGAGCCAAATCCCCAGCCACAGCCCCCACCACCTGGAGGCATGGATGGACCCAAGAGCAAAGCAAAGCCTAGCATCCCCTCAGGTCCCATTGCTCAGATGTCCAACACAGAGCGCAAGCCAGTAGCGGATATGAAGCTTGACATTTCGGGTCCGAATCACACATCAGGACTAACCGATACGTCTGGGATGAACTTCACCGACATGGAGTTTACACTTGCACCGCCAGCAAACAACGAACCACAGGGCACAAACGAGCCATCCTTTGACCTCGCGACCTTTGCGCCGACCGATGGCGGTGACGACATGCTCAACCTCAACAACCTTCTTCCCACAAACCACACTGACCAACCTGGGTCATCATCGTCCGGCTTGGTCAACCAAGGCGCTCCTTCCAACACCCAGGAAAAGGTAGAGGAAAAGACGGGCCAAACAGCCGATTCCACTGTCAACAACGGTTTCTTTAGCAATGACTCTGGGGCCGCTGACGGAATGGATTTTGACTTTAGTCTTGGTACGGATGATACCTTTGACGACTTGATGAACAACCGAGACAGCAATTTTGAATTGATGGATGCCGGCGGGGACTTTGACACGGCATTCTTTGGACTCGACAAGGCAGACGAGACCTGATGCACATATCCCTTTTCCCCCTCCCTAGGCTGGGACCTAAATTGAACGTCTTTGCTCAGGAGGAGGTAAGTGACCATGGGTGGGCTATGGAGGAACTGTAACCATATGGACATGACATGGCTTTGGGGGGGCAAAATTTCGGGGGTTCAAACATTAATTATGCACAATGCTGGCTTGCTTACAATCAGGAAAGGGTGGGACGGTGTTTTGGAATGTGGGATTAAAAGATATACCCGTGTTTAATTTGGTCTATTATTATCATCAACGTCGCTCTCATGGCCCTTGCGTGACATTCCACATTTTCCCAAGCAACTCCACGAAATCGGGCTTTCTCCAATCTGTCCACGTATGATCCAAGGCGCCCCAAGTTTCGTCATAGTCAATGATCGAATCACGCACATAATACGACCCCTGGATCGCCCACAGAGCCCAGTCCGCATCGTTGCCCTCCATATACGAGACAAAACAAGTCAGGTAGTCATAATCCTCCTGACTGAGTCCCCCTTTTGGTCCGCCAGTCATACCGACGCCAAACTCGGACATCCACAACGGTCCCGTCCATGCCCTTTCCTGCTCGAGCACGAAGCCGAATAGCGCACCATACTCGAGTTTTTCGAGGTCACAACTGCCAAAGCTAGGAGTGGTGACGGTGAAGCTGTACTGGTGTGCTTCCCAGACGTTTTTGCCCTTCCAGGGGGTGGTGTCGATGGTGTTGATGCGCAGTGGGGTTAGATCCGTGCCGCCGAAGATGGCGCCGACGATGATGAGGGCGTCTGGGTTTTCTGTGTGTATCATCTTGGCTGCGCGAGGCATGTACAAGCGCCATATATCTGGTGAGGTGTGAAGTTGAAACCATGAAGCACGGAGCTCGTTCCGCAATGAGAGGCCGACGATACCGGGACGACCGGCGGACCACCTGGCCATGGCAGTCAGACCATCGTGCCACTTCTCAGTGTCGAAGTAGCGGCTGTTGGACTCCATATAACCAGGGGCATCTTGCCACCAGCCATTGCCGTCAGACATGGTGCAGCACCAGCCAGCCTTGCTGATGTGGTTATCGAGAATGGTCATGATACCCTTGTCCCATAGGGTAGCCTGCACGACGTCAAAGGCATCAATGACAGTAGCGTCTCTAAGAAAGGGATTCTTCTTCACAGCTTCGTCGTATAGTGCCGTGAGGTTCTTTTCCGGGACACCAGCAGCAGGGGCGGCGATGCGGAAAGAGTCTGAGACTTTGAGGCTTGGGTTGAGGGCCATATCGATGGAGTAGGTGAGGCGCACGCAGTTGAATTTCTGCCTGACGATCCAGTCGGCCATATAGTCGATGGTTTGCTTGTGAAGACCCTCTGGGATGTTAACTTCCATGTGGCCGGCCCAGTTGATGCAGCGAAGCTTGACACGTTTGCCGTCCTGGTCGACAATCCAGCGGCTTGTGGAGTTGAGAGGCACTTTGGGCTTTTGCACTGCCAGAGATGGCAGCACGAGGCATGCCAGACCCAAGAATTGGGCGAGAAGCATCATGATGGCCGGCTTGTAGCCCTGATCAAATGAGTCTAATAGAATGACCCTGATTGAGTTGTACTTATAAGTAAGTAGTCGAAGACGAAGTTGGGGTTGATACTAGCATCGACTATAAGGTTTGTAAGTAACTTCAACCGCCTGCAGTATTAAAAATGGAACCAAAGAAGAGAAAGTAGCAGAGCCTGAGTTCGTAGCCTGTGAATTTGACCATTGTAGAGTTCATCAAATTCACAAAGCAGTTTTCTTCAGAGCCTTTATGTTGGTTAGCCCTCCTTCGTTGCAACTGGAAGTTCTGGCTGAAGCCACAAACACGCACCAGGCGCAGGCGACAGCCATTAAGATATATCTACAGAGTACTCCATAGGGAGTATATTATCTCGTATTCCAACTCCCAGCTTGACACAGCACTAAGGCGGATGCGGGCGCATGTCTCGACTCTCATGTCATCAGATGGTGGACTTCTCGGGCGTCGGCGATAGGGCCTGTCTGTCCCCAGTGATCCTTCGGTGATACCAACAGCGCCAGAAGCTTTAGAGTTAATGAGTGGGCAGTGGCTTTTACAAGCTGCGCAGGTTGCAAATCAGGAGAGAGACACATTTAGGACTATGTAACCCTTGCTGTTTGGGTGATGTATAAGTGGGAGGTGATCAGCCCGGGACTTGGAAACCGTGCATGATGCGCGGGGATATTTATTATTAAGGTGTGGCCCAAAACCTGTCATGTTCTTCAGATCCATAAGATTTACAGTGTCCATGTGCAACGGAATTAATTTCAGGAAATTTTATTCAAAAGGCCTAGAATTAGGTTATTAATCTCAGACATTGATTCTCACAGATCAGGCGACTGATTGCAGTGGACAAGATGTGAGACGAGATTTGGTTCCTGATCTAGGCACATGGCTTCAAAAAGTCAAAAATATTAAACCATCTTTTGAATGAGCTTTCCAGTCTCCATAGTATAATACTCCGTAAGACAAACAGGGTTTTAACATAGTTCATTCAGCTTTGACTTGCTGTAGTATTTTGGAGAGTACGAAGTACGAAGTAATAGTTCGTATTAATTCCCCGACGCTCCGTACCGTGCCACCCGAAGCTATCGATAACGATGGAGGGGAAGAAACCTTGATATGTTCCGTGTCCCCGCCATCACACGTATTATTAGGAGGCACTGGATGTAGGCGAATTCCTAAAGATTAAACAGCGCATAGGGACAGAGATGTTAAACTCCAGACCGTACAGCTCTGAGCTTGCGAGTTGCGTATTTCGTAAGAGCTAACTTTCCATGATCTTCGCACATTCTCAAGGAGCACCAAAACAACGCTTGCATGTTCTCAAAGTGATTACGCCGAGGTTTCGTTCCCCGCGGGCTGTCAATTACAAGACTAGATAGAAAAGCAGCTGCTTTGGATATTCGATAGCAAAAAAAAAAAAAAAGAGAGAGTAAAAACACAAATGAGCTGAGACTCGGTCAGGTCAGGTTACAAAATTGGCAAAAATAAAGAAGCGCCTCCAACTCCCCTTTTCGTTCGTCTGAACCCACACAGAACTTCCAAGACTTATGTGTAGTCTGTATGTTGGGGAGCAGTGGTGAAACGAAAAAAAAAAAAAAACACTAAAATAGGTATAATGGCATGTTCTGGTCATAAATTCGTAAAAACAGAAGAAAGGTGGGAAAGGAGAGATTGTACAGCGTGGTAGAATGTGATCATGGTGAAGGGGAAATGCGGTATGGGAGAAAAAAGGTCCAATGCATAATGACGGAAATGCATCTTGGCTTAACGTCATAATGAAGTCTTGGCTGCAGCCGCACGAGCTTCTAGACCCTTACGCTTGGCCAACAAGCTCTTGAAGGCGCCAAGGAACTGAACCAACGATTCCTCATCATGGGTGCAGAAGCGGAAGCTCTTCTCTTCCGTGATGATCTGGAGGCAATTTGTCTTGCTCTTGCTAAGAGGGTCAATGTCGATAACGTCAACGACATCAGAGACCTCAGTAATCCACTGGGCTGCGTATTCAGATTCGTCTTTGTAAAGGACGAGCTTTCGCGACCGGAGCACTCCCCACATGTCCTTCCACTGCCGCACGCCGCCTTTACTGCGCAGCAGCCAGATCCAGCCTTGCCAGATGACACGCTCGGATTCCTGCTCGGCATTCACAGCGCTGACTTGACTAGCTTTCCGACCGGATGTGGATGGCTGCTGGCCTGGTAATGCAGGTTGCCGAGGTACAGAGCCGGCAACACCTGGTTCGATGGGGGATTGGACGGCAAGATTCTCAAAGGATGCGCCGTGTATCCTCTGCGCCTCGTTGTCGGACAAGTCGGAATACATCTCATTGCCGGACCAACCGGATGAGTCCAAGGTAGAGGACACGCGGCGCCTGCCACCACCGCCAATGAAATTCGAGATCGGGGGGCCAAAGGTGCCCAGGTTCTCGGGCGAGCTTGACAAGATATTTTCATGATTGCCAAGCGGATTTGTCCAACTGCCTGGCGTAATGGTCCTTGGCCCAGCAGGTGACAGGCTGCGCCCCAATGAGCCAACCAGAAACATTTCATCTTCATTCTCATCAAGTCTAGCATCCTTGCGTATTATATCGACCCATTCCTGGGCATCTTGCGATGTAGGCGCTTCGAAGTGGTAGTTTCGTGACGGAGAGAAGAGCCCGAATACATTCTTGCGCTTGTGTTTGGGGTCTTTGAGAAATGCTACTGCAGAGAGGTCTGAGAGGTAGACTTGGTGGCGGAGCTTGGCTTCTTTGTCGTTCTTGTATACCGACAAGGTATTGGGTCGTAGGACGAGATAGACATTCTTCCAATTCTGTTGTGAAGTCAAGCACGTTAGTAAAGGGAAGTACTGGGTGGAAAGGGGGAGAGCAAAGAAGACTGCGACATACAAGACCGTGACATACCTTTGTTTTTGTTCGCTTCTGAACATAACCGCATTTTATGACGCGATCATTTTCAAGGAATCCGTTTTGGCTGACGGGAGTGGTGGTATCCAGAGCGATGCGACTCAGTCGGTTGAGTGCTGTGTTATAGTCGGTTGTGGCGTTGGCAGCAAGAAGATCCTCTTGCGGTGCCCTTTCTACCACCTGAGCAGCAGCCATGATTGCCAAGGGAAATCCAGCTCTTGGAGCTGAAATTGACTGATCTTGTGTATATTCAGAGGAGCCAGCTCCTCGAAAGTTCGAATTATGTGTGTCTCGGCTGATGTCGGTGTGGAGTTGAGGGGCTGCAGGAACGTCGATCGATTAATAGGCTACTCGACAGGAATCTGCGACAGCGTTTCCGTGGGGATGGGGCCGTATATAGTCGGAGAAGAAAAAAAGAGGTGGCCTACGACGAGGCGTAGTAGCAAAGAGTGATCACGGCCAGCAAGGGCAGAATGGGCGACGCTGGGTCGTGTGATTCGATGACACTTGGAGGCTCCGTATTCGTATACTCTACTCTGTCGCAAGGGAGAGATGTGCAATATGATTGTTGTTATTGTGGCGGCCAGGGATGGGAGAAGAGGAAAATAGTCGACGAATCGGCAGATCGGGCAGACGGTCAACAGCTCATCACACAGAGAGGCTGCTTGAGACCATACTGTGTCCGTTTGGGCGTAGCAGTCGTGCGTGTCGAAATGGAAAACGCTGGGGGTTATTGCAGTTTCAGTGTTGCAGTGTCGTATCGCATGAATCGCTTGCCAGTTGCGTAGCTGACACACAACAGATGCGGATTAGCTCCTGGGTGCGCCTGCGGATGATTAATGATTGGATGAGATGCTTTCAAAATAGAAAAGTGAACGAGCGTTAACAAAAATGATATGGAGTAGTAATCAGGAGAGGGCGATGGATGAGACAGGGTCGCAGCGACTGGCCGGCGTCTGTTGCTAGTACTACTGCTTGTAGGTAGGTAGCAGGCAAAGGATCCAAATTAGCTGAGGCTGTTGCGTTGGCCAGCGCCTCTCAGTTGCTATGCGATTTCGATCATCGACGCCACAGTGTGGCCAATGTGCAGCTTTGACGTCACAGGACTGCCGGGGTTATTTATAGGTGGCTTTGCTGACGTGCTCAGTGCTGGTTGCCAGGTAGGCAAGCAAGCAAGCAAGCAAGCAAGCAAGCAAAAAGCCAGGGTGTCCGTCTCCTGTCGGCGTCTTTGACGCTTTGATGATGTCTGATGGTGGTCTGAAGTCCCAGTGCCCTCTGAGCTGAGCAATCGTGGCAACAGGAGGGTTTAAGGACTATGATTCGCTATGGCAGTTCGTCATCTGTTGTTGTTATCAAGTTCAGATGAGCAACAGTGTGTCGTGTGTTGAATGTAAACATGACCTGTCTCGGCAGATGTCTGAAGGCGACTGGCAATTGCCGAAATGACCAACAAACCCGCGCGCACCACATTGTATATTATTATGGCTTTCCCTTTCTGTGACTCTGGGAGAGAGGAGATGAAGAAAAAATGTGCAGGATCAATTGCAACAAAGCCGAAGCAGTAGTTGAATATCAGGGGAAATATAAAGAGGAGAGAAGTGCGGTATAGCAAGTGGAGGATCATGTGTCGTGCGTGCTTGCCTTGCCTTTTGTGTTGGTTGCTGCTTGGCAGAGACACTGCAAAAATTCTCGCCGCTATTATTACTCACCCCCATAACACGGATTCTACCAACACACATTCTATGGAGTCCTCTGTACGGAGTACTAGTACTGCATTCACCAGCCCAGAATCATCTTGATCCATACCCTCACATGAGCAAGAAGACATAGGATACTACTTCGTACGTGCCAGATAGATCAAGTTCCTTCACATGGCTGCCCCGCAAGACTCGCCTCCGCCATGCAGGCGCTGCAAAGCGTCAGATGCACCCTTTCAACTGCGCAACCTCCCGACATGCAAGTAAGTATATGTGAGTGTAGTGTAAAGTGCCGGTGCTTACTTACGCCTCACAGGGATTGCTTTGTCGACTATGTGGACTCCAAGGCTAGAAAGCGTCTGGGGACCTTGCAGAAGGAGTCAAGAACATCTAGCAAGCCCGAGCCGCGAAGATATGTTGCTGGGCTCTCCTTTGGTCCCTCTTCAACCGTTTTGACGCAGATACTCGACCATAGTGCCAAGTATCATGCATCGAGAAAGGCGTCATCCCCCTTTGAGCCCCTCGTGGTCCATGTCGATACAGACTTGTCGCACCCCGCTGACACCAGCGATACCCCTGCGCAACGACTCCTGGCCAAGTACCGCGAGAGGTTTCCAAACATCTCGTTTGAGTGCATTCACCTGAGCAAGGTGCTTGGTGTAAGGTCTGTGGACTGGTCAACGCTGCCGGCACTTGAAAACGGCGATGATGTCGAGCGGCTACGGCGCTTTTTTGACGCCTTGCCGTCCGTGACATCGAGGGCAGACATTCTCAGATTGTTCATCCGTCATCTCCTTCTTCACGTGGCCTTGGAAAAGTCGTATTCGGCTCTGCTTTTGGGTCATAACACCACTTCACTGGCTAGCCTAACTTTATCCGAAGTTGCCAACGGCAGGGGCTTTTCAGTTCCCTGGCAGGTGAATGATGGACTGTTCACAGTATGCACATACGAGCAGAACACGGGTTCGGTCAGTTCCGGGGAGTCCAGCAAGGAAACCTCCAGAACCCAATTCCCCATTTACCACCCTTTGCGAGAGGTTCTCAAAGCCGAAGTCATGATCTACATGGACATCATTCCATCTTTACATGACCTCATTCCTTCTTCTGATAAAGCACCCGGGAGCAGTGTCGTCTCTCACAAGGACTTGAGCATCGAGGAAGTCATGGCTCGTTACTTTGATGGCGTCGAGGGTCCTTACTCAGGCATCGTAACGAATGTTGTCCGCACCACGGGCAAGCTGGACCGGGTTGCTGCGTCGGCGTTCTGCCGTTTGTGTGGCATTACACTAGATGAGGATGGCGATTCAACATGGGCAGGAGAGCTAGGAGATGATCCCAGCGAGAGTTTCGCAGTACATCAAGCGGGAACGCTCTGTTATGGCTGCAAGCGCTCCATCAGCGGATAAGAAAAGCAGAAAGAAAAGCAGAAAGAAAAGACACGCTGCCCAAAACTGGCAGCGTCCTCAGGTCTATATGTGAGACTACCAACTCCCGTGCAAATGTCAGGCCGCCTCTTTTGTTTAATTTTACCCGTTGCCCTTCTCCTCCCAAACCCAGGGGCCGCTCCAAAATATTCCCGTGTCTATAAACATGAGCCCTCACTCCTCAAGGTATATGCATAGTCAAAAAACCGCCCGTCCGAAATGGCAAGAATCATCAGTCTGAGACCTTACAAACGCCAATCTCATGTCTGAATACGTTCGTTCTGCTTATCTAGCATCGGCAAGATGTGGCCCTCAACCTTTCTGACAAGCTTGGCGGTCTGCTCCGCGAGAGAGAGAGTCAGGATAGTGTGTGGCAAGATTCGGGCTAGATGAGGGATGAAACCCTTATAGATGGCCAACAAGCCTTCGGTCCGGATTGTCTTCCCGAGACAGTCGAAGATGCCACTGTACAGGTTTCCGTGCTGGTTATACAGACGAGACATGATGGTGTCTAGTGGAGTCATGTTAGCTAGATCGGTGGATAATGCCGACGGCTCAGTGCGCAGGAAGACTGACCTGGTGGGTGCATGACGCAGCAGACAACAAAACCACTGACGGAACTGCTAGCAAGGTGCAAAGCCGGGCCCTCCTCCATACCGGCGCGTTGAACTAATTGTCTCTTGGCAAGGAAATAAGTGGGCAGTTGCACGGAACTACCGAAGCCGGTCCGGATCATGGCGGCCCCGATACCGCGGTACAGTCCGGAGAAGCCCTCACCGCGGTAGATTTGCCTGAGTCCGTCCCAGGCATTGCGATACTGATGCTGCGTGCCCACAGGCCGGATAGGCGAGTAGCTTTGCAGACGCGTCTTGACGAGGAAGAAAGGGCTACCGGCGGCAGCGCCGAGTATGCCAGAGGAAGCGCCGCAGAAGACATTAATGGCCAGGTTCTGGGCTTTCTCGTCCTTCAAGAAAAGCGTCGCGAGGGTCTTCCTCATGGGCTCGTAAAAGCCGAGTCGGCATCCATTGAGCAGGACCTGGTAGATGTATGCGGCGCCGAGACCGCGGTATACACCCCGGATACCTTCATTCTTGACGATGACGGTGATGCCGTGGATCGGACCGCGATAGTACTGAGGCTGGGCTCCCTTGATCTGCAGCTCGCCCTGCAATTGCTGTCGGATCTTGAGGACTTCGGCTGGGTGCGTGACAGTGACAGCGCCACACGCGGCGATGGCGCCTGCGACGAAACCCCTGTTCAAAGCTCTAGGTTAGCAAACCTGACTGGCTGGCGGTCTCAGGCGCAATGGGGGGAAAAACGACAAGAGGAGCGTGCTCACTCACCCGACGGTCGTCGACATGGCTGGCGGCTAGCCTTCCGCGCAGTTGCGAAGTGAAGCAGGCGACTGGCGAAAGGCGGCTTCAGAAACAGAGAAGGCGAATGCGACAGCGTTTGTGTTGGACAGGAAGAACAGAGCAGAGTGTCTCTGTAGCGGCAGTTCCTCGTATTTGGTGAAACCCGATGACGGCGGTTGTCAATCGGCTAGCAATGGCAGCGGCTGGTGGAGACTATTAAATTTGGTAGAAAATTGCCCGCCAACGCCAACCAAAGAGCGGAGGACTAATAATAATACTACCGTCTGACGACGTTCGGTGGACTTACTAATATACCGGGCCGATATTTAGCAATTCAAACGAGTCGGCCTCGCCAGCATGGTCTCGTGTTATTATGCTATTATTATAATAGTGTATCAAGACTGCGGGCGCGAGCAGACAAGTAACCGCGGCTACCTCGCTGAAGGATTCAGGTCCCTCAATGGGTTTTCAGCCTGATTCCTCATCCTACTCCATATCAGCATTCCGATTCGAGCGCATGCCTATTATCTCCGATCCCCGGGATTGTCGAGTTGATTCGGATATCGAGAATTGATGACCAATGCGATACTCCGGATTGATTTCATGATAGTACTACTAGTACGATGTCAGGAGACCGGAAGCTCCGGAGCTCTCTTGGTATCACATGGGCCGGAATGCACATATAAGAGCAACTGTAGTCCCTGAAGATATAGAACTTTAGAGACTAGTAAACTACTGCTGCTACACTTAACTATTAGTTTCTGGCATATTACCTGCTTATTAGTATTTATTTTCCCTTTAAGTAACTGCTCTTTAATCTCTTTTATTTTTCTTTAAAGTTATAGTATTTTACTTAATTTATTTACTTTAAAAAAGGTTTTTAATATATTAATCTTTCATTATTATTAATTAAAATAAAAAAAATATTAAAATTAAAAAGATTTATAATAATAAATAATTTATTTATTTTTAATAAAAAGGCTATATTTTAAATATAAAGACTTTTAAATAAAAAAAAATTTAAATTATTAATTAAGAAATAAAATAATAAATAAAAAATAAATAAATAATAAATAAATAATAAATAAAAATAAATAATAAATAATAAATAAATAATAAATAAATAAATAAATAATAAATAAATAAATAAATAAATAATAAATAAAAATAAATAATAAATAATAAATAAATAATAAATAAATAATAAATAAATAATAAATAAATAATAAATAAATAAAATAAATAATAAATAAATAATAAATAAATAAATAAATAATAAATATATTTAAAACGGAAATATTTAAAAAGTAATGCTATTAGAATAGATAAAAATTGCTACTGGAACAGATAGTCTGTGCGCGTATATAGAAATCGTCCTAGCTTTTAATTCCTTGATCTTCCATAAACAACTTAAGCAGCAATAACAGCAGCAGCTCTATTATTGCTACACAACAGTTGTGACAGCAGCTATAACAAGTGCGGCCACGAGGGCAAGGACGCAGCAGCAGCAGTAAAGCTGCTATACAAGAATTATAGCAACAGGCACAGGTGCAGCCGAGAGGTCGGCCCTAGGGCCGACCACCTACACGTCGGCTTAACCCCAGTATATAACAGGTCCCTTTACAGTTAGAGATTGAGAGCTCGCAGCCGATATTACAGGGGCCTAGAATATCCAGTCAATATTCTAGAGGCTATAGTAGATCGCAGGTTATAAAAACTTCTAGCCGACAAAGCCATATCTCTGCCACAGCAATAGCAGCAGCAGCAGCATTATCCTAGATTAAGAAAATTAAAGAGATTATACTAGCTATATAGTTAAAAGAATAATTAATTTAAAAGAATATATATAAATAAATAAAATATATATTAAAGATTTATTATTTAAAGTAATTTAATACTATTTGTTAAAATAACGAGGTTATACTGAACCTCATTTATGTGTAGCTTCTAGGAAGCTGCACACAACGCAGCAATGAGGAAACGACTGAGAGTCTAATTGGGTTAACAATGGATGAACAATTGAATTGTAACTGAACTAATAGCTAGAAAGCTATAGAATATCTAGTGTATGTGCGGCTGGTGTAGAAGTGATTGTATGAACAATAGCTTTGTCTTCTACAATAGTCCTCCGACTAGATGATAGGAATGCGGCGGCAGAATTGGGTTCGTGGCCCCATTCCTATTTTCCGCAAAATTCATTTATATGGGAAATCGTCCAAATCGACTCACGGCCATACAAATAGGAAACCATTTTAGTCAGATTTTTCACAATAGCCATTGTGGCCATTGTATTGAGTCTAGGGTAGGCGGGGCAGCTGGTCCTAGCTCAATTGTTATCGTTGAAGATAACAGAAATTTCCTGACTTATACCGAAGTTCCTCCAGAACTCGGTCCTAGCGTCGGGCCTAATTCCGGGTCTAGCCGGAATTTGGAAGGTTACCCAAATACACTGAAATCCTTACTTTTTAGCCCTCCTTTTTAACACTATTAAAATTAAACATTATATAAAAGAGTAAGTTATATATTAAAGGAAATTGCTAGGAGAATTTTATAGCTATATATAAACTATTTATTCTAGTAGTAATTTTTTATTTATTTTAATAGTATTACTTATAATTATATAAGTTATATAATATATAATAAAATAAAAGGTAAAAAACCAACTAGCTATCTTTTATAACTTTCTTTATTTTCCTATATAGTTTTGAAAAGGAAATATTAAGGAAATATCTAGGAAATTTATTTTTAGAGATTTCCTAAGAAAACTTAAGGAAATGCCTGCTTAATTATTATGAGTAATGCTATTTACACAGATAGTCCGTGCGCCGCCCGCGAAAATCTCCCTAACTTTCAATTCCTAACATTTTCAATAACACATTTACCCGTTGGTGGGTCCTCTGGAAACCAACTAAAAGGACTTCGCCTTTTAGTTGGGCCTAAAATCCCTAAGCCACCCCGAAAATCGAGCCACCTAGATATTTACATAAGCCAGTTTAATTTCATACTATATTTCCTATATAATCTTAACAACAATATATATTAGATTACTCTATACTATTATCGCAATGCAAGTTGCCGCTTTTAAAGCTGCAACAGCTATATTAATTAATCGCTTTTGCCTTTATCGCCTAAGCATTAAAAAGCCCTTTTTTATTTATGCCGTCAATCTCGTTCTCCCCCTTTTCCGGCGGCTCCGAGCCTTCACGAACGAAGAAAGTGACCTCTCCTGAGCAACTGCAACCCTTATGACCAATAAATATAACCTCTCCTAGGCAGCTACAAGCCTTTCCGAACGATAATATGACTCCTTTATTGAGAAGAGACTAGCCGACGATAAAGAGAGAGACTAGTGAAGCGACTGGCGAAGCGACTGATTGATGATAAAGAGACTGACGAACCGACTGACGAACCGACTGACGAAGAGACTGATTGATGATAAAGAGACTGACGAAGAGACTGACGAAGCGACTGATGAAGCGACTAATTGATGATAAAGAGACTGATGAAGCGACTGACGAAGAGACTGATTGATGATAAAGAGACTGACGAAGAGACTGACGAAGCGACTGATGAAGCGACTAATTGATGATAAAGAGACTGATGAAGCGACTGACGAAGAGACTGATAAAGAGATTAATAAAAAGACTGACAAAAAGACTGATAAATGGATTAATAATATATATCCTAGGCCTTTTCGCGATAAAGATTATAATAAATAGCCAGCTAAGTATATATAAAAGAAATAGTAAATAGCTATATAATATACTATTAAAATAATATAAATTAATAATAAAATAATAGCCTAATTTTTATATATTATACTACATAAAATTATATACTTTTTTACTTTTTATAAGAGAAATTGCTTCAATAGAAATAGAAGTTATCTGTATAATGTCTAGGTGGCTCGATTTTCGGGGTGGCTCAGTGATACGCATAAAAGCGTATCCTTCTTCTCTTTCCTTTCCTTTCCTTCCCTTATTCTCTCCTTTCCACCCCATTGTGTATCACTCAGGGATTTTAGGCCCAACTAAAAGGCGAAGTCCTTTTAGTTGGTTTCCAGAGGACCCACCAACAGGTAGCCATAATAACACTACTAATCTAGAGTAATGCTATTGGAACAGATAAAAATTGCTACTGGAACAGATAGTCCGTGCACACATACAGAAATTCTCCCAGCAACTTCCCTCAACATATAATTTACTCCTTTACATTACACTCAATTACAGTATATCTACAGCTAGCTATTCTAACACCATTATATTGCTTTGAATAACAGGTCTTTGGTATATATTTTAGTAATTGTATAAGCGACTGCGGCTAATCTTCAATTTCGCTATCAAAATCGAAAAAACCTAGCAGCTTAGAGTTATCTGCAGCATCGCTATACTAAGCCAATCACGGGTCTAAAAGGAAACCCATCATGACGTATAAAATTGGTGGTATTATTGTAATTGAAAGTGTTATAGAAGATCGAGGAATTAAAGGCTAGGAAGATTTCTGTGTGCGCGCACGGACTATCTGTTCCAGTAGCAATTTTTATCTGTTCCAATAGCATTACTCCTAATCTAATACTATTAGCGCCCTTTACTGTAATAGATATCCCCGTTAACCCTTTATTAACTCAATCTGAAGATGCATCTGGCTTTAACTTCATCGATTACGCAGATCTTAATAGCGAAAATCCTAGGCGGCTGCAGTTACCCTTAAAGCTGCTAGATTTGCCCGAACCTGACTATAAAACATCACAACGACAGAGCCGTGTCTCGGCTATAGCATTAGCTAAGATTAAGGAGTTTAATGATATTGTGCCAGCTATACAGCCAGAAGAATAGTCGGGCTAGGGAGATTCTGTATAGAGTAGATAAAAGGGATATTAAAGACTTATTAATTAAAGTAATGTAATATATTGCTGCTGCTATCTATTATAGTATTATATAAAGGATTAAGTTATATAGTGCAAGTAGCTATAGGGAGATTTTTGCGGGCGGTGCATAGACTATTTGTGTAAATAGCAATTTCTATCTATATAAATAGCACTACTTATTATTATTTGTCACGGCACCAAACCTGCCCTCTGATGACTCATCAGCATCACGTGCGTCCTCACGTGATAACTTGGTCCTACACCTTCAAACCACATTCTTATAGCTTCTTGCCTTATTCAAGGCACAATAAAAATATTACCTTAACCTGCTGTTCTATGTGCCGTGATAGTTTGTGCCTTCCTACAACGACTGCGCCGTTACCCCTAGCCCTTGACCCTGCCTAAGAAGAATTAACGAAGTCGCCGACGGCCCAGTCGCAATACTATAAAAAGCCCCACGTCTCATAGGAAATTCACTAATCCCTAACTATAGCGAGACCCTAAGCCTAAAAGCCTATATCCCTGCAGCAAAAAATATACCTTAGCCCAGCTCCTTAGCCTATACCTGATTCCCTAGCCTGCGTTTAACCCGAGAATACTAAAGTAAGAATAGAAGGCGTAAAAGGGGACCTTAGTTAGAAAGTAAGGCTTATTAATTACTTCCGCGACTAGCCTTATATCTATACTATCTTAAAAGCTTGTAATAACAATTATAACCTAACCCTATAGCTTTAAGCACCAGAACTCAAGCAGTTCTTCAATATTGTCTTTAACTACTTCTAGAACTAAAAGTATAACTTTAATATAGCCTTAGAATAAAAGGAGTTTAAGAATACTGCTATTATTAAAAACCTAAAGCTTGCTTAATATAAAGTCTAAAGCTAAAGCGATATAATTAATAAACTTATTAAAGCTAAAAGTAATAATATCCTAAAACATTAAATTAATAACTTTAAAAATAAATTTAATGCTAAAGATAAAGATACAAAAACCTATTAATAAAAGTATATAAACTAGCGTTCCACTATACTGCGCAATATTACAATTAATGCCAAGTACTTTAATACCCCCTATAAACGTATCCTCTATATTAGCAGTTAACTAGATAATAATACCTATAATTTAATATAAAAGGCATTTAACTATATTATAATAAAAAAGGATAACTGTATAATATAGAAATAGGGAAATAGTAAAACTTTTATTGAATTCCTAGACTTATAGTATAAAACTCTTAACCTTTCGCAATCTACTGCCTAAGAGTTTAATACCTACTATATAGCAAATAAGCCATTCTAGAACTTTATTACTAAGTTCTATAAACTAGCAGCCTAAGCCGGCAAAACCGATACCTAGAAGGTTAACGCCCTTCGCCTTAAAGTGTCTAAAGAGATAGCTGCCGCCTTCACTAATAGAAGCGATAAGCCTATAAGTAAAGATAACTAATCTGCTTAAAGAACTTTTAGTTAAAAAGTTTACAATAACCTCGAAAAGCAGGCCTATTACGCTAAACTTAAAGGCAACTGCAAGTTTAAAAAGCTAAACAGCAACTATACCCTTTAATAAGCCCTGCCTTAAAATAAATTAAACCCTTTAAAGCAAGAAGATACAGGTAATCCTATACAGTTAAATACTATATCCTTTACTTTATAATATAAAGAATACCGACAACTCTATAACCTATACTATTACTATAGCAGCTAATATATAGTCAGCAACTATATAGAAAAGCAGAAAGCTAATACTATAAGACCTTAAACCCTATAAGGATATAATAGCGGCTTTTTAGGATACAGAATATATCGAGGCAATAGCACTATAGCGCCTCGAGGCAGGGTATATATCCCAAGCCAGGGAAAAGGCATACCAGCACTATAAGTTCCTATTCCTTAATTCCCGCAGTACCAGCACTTCCTAACCTAAAAAAATAACCTATTATACTACAGGAACCTATTCCTATACTATATTAATAAAACCAGCTTTATTAAAAGATTAGTTACCTTTAGCAATACACTTGCCTATAAAGATATAACTCCTGATATAAGAAGGCAGGGAAAAGAGTAGCTTTTTAATAATATTGCGTTAAAAAGCGCAATAAAATATCAGAATAGCCTATAAACCTAATACCTCTATAAATATAACAGATTATTATTAATAACAGACTATTAATTTTAAATACTATAAATAGCAAATCACTACTTATCTATACTATATTATTCCTCGTATACTTACTAATAACTATATTAACCCTTATTAATACTAGCTGCTTAATATAAGGCTTTACAGACCAGCATTTTCTCTGAAAGTCCTAAATCCCAATAATGCAATTGCCTAGACTAAAAAGCCTTATTTTAGCTAATAGTAAAGCAGCAGCACAGCTCACTAACTATATAATCCTAAATATAGGAATAAAGGAATACAGAAAGCTATATATATTTTTTATTACTAATCTCTTAAATTAAAACCCCTTTATCCTTAAAATGCTATAGCTATAGCAATATAATCCCAATATCGACTAGCCTATATTAACAGTTACCTTTAACTTATAATATTATTTAATAAATTATTACCCTTAGACCTACACTATACTAATAATTCCTAGCCTAATAACTATTCTATATAATATTAATATCCCAGGCAAACCCTTAAAGTTAATACTTTATACTACCAGCAAAAAACAAAACAATATATTAAAAAGGATAAAAAAGAAGGTTAAAAAGAAAGTTAAATTCTAAGCCTATATTAAAAGTATACCAGAAGAAACAATGCCTTAATAGGGAGAAAAGGACCTATACATTAACCTTACACTAATACCAGGGCAAAATCACTACTGCACTTATTAACCTAATAACTGTAAAGGACTAGAGATTAAAGTATAGATAATACTAAACAAGCCTTTAACACTAGTCTTAACAATACCTATAGCTAATAGCCGTTAACATCTATATTAATATAACCTAGTATAACTCTTTAAACTAAATATATTAATACCTAATAAGCCTGCAGCAGTAGCGCTATATAAGTAACCTAACCTAATAGATATTTAAATATCCGCCATAATATCGTTTATCCAGTTCTATAAAGACCTATCTGCCTAATATATAAAACTAACCTAAGCAAACTTAGCAGAAAATATACAGGAATAGGAATATAAAGTATACCGACTATTAAAGCTTAATAAAGACACTTTTGCAAGCGTGTTATAAAGACAGGGCAGCTTTGCAGCAGTATAAGCATTATTCCCTATAGCTTTCTATAATTTCCTCGCACACTACTATAGCAGAAAGCACCTTTAAAGGATATTAAAGTCTAATATTAATAAATTTATAAAAGTAAAGCTAGAATTAACAGAAAATAATATTTAAAAGAAACTTCCTAACTAGCTATAAAATAAAATTATTAGCTTCCTTTTATAATTAGTAAATAAACTTCCCTTTAAAAGATTATAAAACTATAAAATTAAGCTTTTACTAAAGAAAGAACCACTATATTAGAAAAACCGCCTAATATCACTAAATAAACTCTAAGTTATAAAAAAATAGCTAGATAAAAACTTAGCTAAAGGATTTATTAAAGAATCTAAAGTAAAATATACTGCCCCCTTACTCTTTACTATAAAACCTAAAAGAAGTATCTGCATTTATTAAGACTACTAAAGCCTTAATAATATTACTATAAAAAATCACTACTTATTACCGCTAATCTAAGAGATATTAAATACTCTATGCAATACTAGATTTTATACTAAGCTAAATATAATAGCCGCCTTTAATAAACTCAAAATCGCAAAGGGATATAAATAGAAAATAGCTTTTATAACCCAGTTCAGGCTATTTAAAACCCTTATTATACCCTTCAGTCTTTACAATACCCTAGCCTCTTTCTAATACTATATTAACTATACTTTATATAATTTACTTAATAAAATTTATATAGCCTACCTCGATAATATCTTAGTCTATTTAGCTATATAAAAGGAATATTAACAATATATATAAGAAGTTATAGATAGATTAATCGATACAGGTCTCTAAATCGATATTAAAAAATATAAATTCAAGACAACAAGAATAAAATACCTTAGCCTAATTATTATAAGCAATAGCATTAAGATAGACCCTGAGAAAGTGGCTGCGATTATAAGTTAAAAGAGACCCTTAAACCTCCATAAACTCTAATACTTCCTAGGCTTTGCGAATTTCTATTAGCAGTTTATTAAAGACTTCTTTAATATCTATAAACCCTTAAACAGCCTTTTAAGAAAAGATATACTATAGAATTAAATAAAACTCTATACTGCTGCATTTAACTGTCTTAAAACCCAGTTTATAACCGCCTTAATCCTCGCCTTCTTTAACTATAATAAAAAGATAGTTTTAGAAATAAATGCTTTAAACTAGGCATCTAATAGTATTCTCTTTCAGTATAATAAAGATAATGTCTTGCGATTAGTAGTATACTTTTTATTAAAGCACTTACCTGCT
Source organism: Hypomyces perniciosus (assembly GCA_008477525.1). Lineage (NCBI taxonomy): Eukaryota > Fungi > Ascomycota > Sordariomycetes > Hypocreales > Hypocreaceae > Hypomyces > Hypomyces perniciosus. The sequence continues at coordinate 3,319,872 of SPDT01000003.1, forward strand.
GAATACAATTATAAGATTTATAATAAGGAACTTTTAGCTATTATTAAATCGTTAGAAGAATAGCGCCTTAAGCTCTAAGGCACAGAAAATGAATTCGAGATTATTACAGACTATAAAAACCTAAAATATTTTACGACTACTAAAGTATTAAATTAAAAATAAATCCACTAGTCTAAATTCTTATCCCAGTACAATTTCCAGATTATTTATCGGCCTAAGTTAAAAGCAGTAAAGCCTAATGCATTAAGCAGGAGATCTTAGGATATCCCAGTAAAGTTAAACTAAAATAATAGCCGATTAAAAGAAAAAAAAAAACCTTACTCCCAGAAAGCCGCTTTAACCCCTATACCTATACCGATATTATAAGAGGCATAAACAATAAAAACCTATTTACTGTAATAACCAGTACTTTAATCCTAGACTTAGAGATATCGATCGATAGAATAATCAATAAAGCCTATAAAACATTAAATATAGCGAGTATTATAATACAGGCGCTCCAAGACCCAGCCATTTAACAATAGCCTAAGAGTATTTAAAGTAACTTAAAGGCAGCGATATAAAACTTTCAAATCCGCGGCAATTAAATATATTACTAAAAATAACTTTTCCTCCCGCTAACAGATAAAGCGAAAATATAAATTATATACTAAATACACTCTTCTAGGCTAAAGGGACACCCAGGATAAGTAAAAACGCTAAACCTCTTTAACTGTATATACTAATAGCTATAAATATCAGCTAATATTAATACTTTTATTAAAGGTTATAACCTATACTTTTAAATAAAGTTAAATAAGTCTACTCCCTTAGGATTCCTAAAACTATTATTAATATTATTTTAAGCCTAAAGTAATATCTCAGTAAACTATATTATATTACTGCCTAACTATAACTAGCAAAGCTTAATCTATAAAAATATCTTTATAATAGTATACTACTTAATAAAGATACACTACTTTATCGCTACCCGTACACTTAATACCAAAAAACTTACCAACGCCTTTATTTTATATATCTATACCTTATATAAAGCCCCAGAAACAATTATATTAGACCAGGGTACCTAGTTTATATCTAAATTCTAAAAGCAGTTATCCTAACAATTTAAAATTTACCTTAAATATTCCTTAGCCTACTATTTAAAAATTAATAGCTAAACTAAATAGTTAAATATAAAAGTAAAGCAGTATTTTAGGCAGTTTATAAGTTTTCACTAAAACAATTAGGTAAATTAATTGCTACTTATAGAGTTTGCCTAAAATAACTAAGTATCCGAGATAACAGGAACTTTACTATTCTTTGCAAATTATAGTTTTTACCCGCGCTTAAAAGTCAAGCCCTTAAACCCCTGCCCGCTAAACCTATCTATCGCCTAAAAGAGGAGTTTCTATAAAGCAAACACTATAGCTAAGCATTTCCAATAGATCCTAAACCAACTAAAAGCCCTTACAGTACAATCAATCGCCTAATATAAGGCCGCGGCCAATATATTAAAGGAGGACTTATACCGATTCGCAGTCAGTGAAAAGGTATAGTTAAAGATTAAATACCTTAAAACAAACCGCCCAATAAAGAAGGGAGATAATAAATAAGTAAGCCTATATAAAATCCTTAATATATACCCCCAAGCTTGCCGACTTAAACTCCCCGACTGTATCTGCATTTTCCCTGTATTCTATAACTCTCTCTTTAGACTACTGGCAGTCGATAAAGCAGGCCAACAGATATATCTGCCGGGACAAGACACTATTAATAAGCGAGAGAATAAGAATACGCGGGGATAAGTCTTTAAAAGAGATAATAAGACGAACAAAATGGTAGAAAAGTGGGAATTCGATAAGATCCTCGACTGCCATAACAAGGATAGCCTACACTATCACATAGCCTGGAAACACCACGCACTAAGCTGGCAACCCGCAAAAGATCTAAAAGGACAAGACGCCGCCCTCTTAGAATACCATATGAAAAACCCCGACAAGCCCGGCCCGCCTGCCTAGGTCAAGAAGAGGAAGATAACCGACCAGCCGGACCCGCGACGCAGCAGCCGCTTATAACGGAATTGATATAATAAGAGGATTTGAATATATATAGTCTTAGAATAGCCATTTGGGGGCAAATAGAGTTTGAAAAGGGGGGGGTACTGTCACGGCACTAAACCTGCCCTCTAATGACTCATCAGCATCACGTGCGTCCTCACGTAATGACTTGGTCCTACACCTTCAAACCACATTCTCATAGCTTCTTGCCTTGTTCAAGGCACAACAAAGATATCACCTTGACCCGCTGTTCCGTGTGCCGTGATATTATTCCTTTATTTCTCTACTATTTCCTAGTTATAGTATTTAGTTATATTAATATTATATATTACTATAGATACCTATAGTATTAGAATTTTAAATATATATATTAGATTTATATTTATTTATTTTAACTATTCAAAAATAGTAAGATATAAAGTATATATATTAATATTTAAATAATAAAGTTATATATATTAATTTAAATAGCTGTTATATAATTATAAGCTATTTAATTAAAAAATATAACTTAAAGTATTTAGTTTTTTTTATTATATAGGCTTTTTTATAAAGTTTTAAAAAGGTAGTGCTTTTAATATAAAACTTATAGTAAACTCAAGGTTTTAGTAAAGTTCTAGTCAAGGACTAAAAGGGATTAGCTATTTAGTACCTTAGTGTTACTATTTAATATAATAAAAGCCGCAATACAAAACGGTTTACGGAGTAGACTCCATCCCACTACCTAATTCTACTACTATCAAAGCACATGTGGAAGCCAAGTCACAACCAACTGCACAGTTTCTATCCCGTTGGAATGTTTTATTTACGAGCTAGTCATGATACCTATATACAGGCGCGTTATGTCGTTGAAAATCGTGATCAATCAGGCGCATCAACATCGTCTTGTCTTGTCTTGTCTCATAAGCCGTTCAGCATTGCATTGCTATGCTGGTATTCATCTTAGTTGGGCACTCTGGGCCCGACCGATCGCCAAACCCCACAGCGAGCGCCACGACCGCCCTCCCAAGTGAGAGCATTGGCAAGGCTGAAAGTATTGACAATGCCAGCTCCCGTGCGGACGTAGAAGCTCAGGTCGTCAGTGACGGTCACCAGGGACACGTCTCCGCCAGTAGTGTTGAGGTTCATATGGATCGGTGTCTGCACCGAGTACTGCGGCCAGGAAATCTGACCCGGGCTCCCGGAATCCTTCGGGATAGTCGCGTTCTTCTCGCCGGCACTGGCATCGGCGACGGAGATGACGGGAGTGTTGCGGGTGATGAAGTTGCCCCAGATCTTCTGGAAGGCAGAGCGGAAGTCCGCGCTGGGCGTCGTGGCGCCCACGGACCAGTACGCTGAAAGATCAGCACCGTGATATGATGGCTGGACAGAGTACTGGTACTTCCAGGCCTGGCGGGACATGGTTCCGAACGCCTCGGCGAGCCACTGGGCTGGGCAGTGGAACAGAGACTCGGCAGCGACGTTGAACGCCGTTTGCTGGATGCCCGTTGCCATGCTAGACTGGTTGTTGGCGTTGGGGCCAGAGACGCCGAGGGTGTCGAAGCGCGGTCCGTTGTTGCCTGGTTGGGCGTCGGCAGTGTCGTAGATGCGGTTAAGGGTGGTGACATCGTCGTTGCTGAGGAGGGGAAAGGTCGCGGCGATGAAGTCATCAAACTGGGACTTGGTACGGATCTTTGGGTTGGTCAGGGGGACGCCTTCGTTTGCGTTGGTCTGTTTGCGTCAGCAAGGGGGTTGATTCATAGGGGGTTCATGGGTTCAGTGCTCACTCCGACGAGAAGTCGCTTGCCGCTGACTTGGTTGTTCAGCAGCTGTGATGATGGCCGATCCCGGATGAAGTCGCCGTCGAGGACGGGGAGCCAAGCAAAGCTTCCCCAGTAGCCACGGGTGGTGGACACGAGGCCACTGACAGTCTGCAGCACGGTGGTGTTGGCGGCAACAAGGCAGTCAAACACGCTTCCGTACTTGTTCAGAGCAACGACGTCATCACCACAGCCAGCCAGCTCAGCGAAGGCCTCGTAGTTCTCCGTGGGGACGTCGTCATCGGGCTTGTGGATGCCGGGCACATACGGGCTCGCGAGGATGATCTGGGACAAGGTAAGCTAAGCAGTCCACGTTTTCGCAGGCATTGAACACTACATACGTTATTGAAGAGGTGGGAGTCTTGGCCGCCATATGCCAGGGCCTGGTACATGCCAGATCCAGCGCCGGATGATTCGCCTCCCAGGGTCACGCGGGTAGGGTCACCACCGAACTTGGAGATGTACTTCTGCACCCACTGGAGGGCGAAGCGCTGGTCCAAAAGGCCGGCGTTGAGCTTACCGTGCTTCTTGACATCAGGCGAGGCGAGGTATCCAAAGGCACCGAGACGGTATTGAATCTCAACAGTGATGAAAGCATTGTCGTTGGTGTTCATGAGGTCACTGGGGTCATAGTTTGCACCGAAGAGTGAGTAGCCACCGCCATCTGAACGAACGCAGCACTTAGCATTTGCGATTTTCATATAAAGCCGAAGCTTGGTTTGTTTCAACGAGTTTAGACTTACGGATCCAGACAAACACGGGCAGGTTCTTGGCACCCGGCGGCGCATAGACGTTGAGATACAAGCAATCCTCATTCCCTGGCCCGGAATTGAAGCCGTAGGCGGCCGGGAGCCCGAAGCCGCCAGACTGAGGACATATGGGCGGCTGGTTCACAGCGCTGATGACGCGACCTCTGCAGCGGGAGGAGGGAGGAGCTTGAGGAGCTTGCCATCGAAGCTTGCCGACTGGAGCAGCGGCGTATTGGACGCTGTGAGGTGTAAGTACAATGATGTTCGTCGTATGAGTGAGTGAGTGAGTGAGTGAGTGAGTGAGTGGGAAAGGACGGAAGCTAATACCCCTTCCAGATGTTCAGGCCATAGGTGCCGCTGTATGCTCCTTCATAGACGGCATAACCCACATCGACTCGAGGGCTATTAGAGTAGGTCGTGTTGGCACATGGTCCCGATAGCGTGTCAGCAGAAGTGGAAGCTGAGAACGCTAGCAGCAGTGGTAGCAAGACGCCAAGGGCCATGATGCAGCGCTTCAGAGATCCGATTCACGATCGCCAAGCATGCAACACAATAGAGATACGAAAAGGGGTGCCGCTATTGCTCGTGCTGGAGAGGGAGAGGGAGAGGAGCGCGTTCACAGCTATGAAGAGCAGGGTGGGTGGGTGAGGGAGAGGAAATGAAAGGACGAGGAGGGAGAGGCAATCGAATTGGTTTTTCAATAAACGTGAAACGTACGTGACGGGAAACTATTGCTCATGCCGTCTTTGGTTTCTCGCAATATTGATTGCTGTGGAGCTCAATTGCAAGGAGTGAGATCCCTATCTGACATGGGCTGTTTTGTTTGTAAGTGTAATATTGGAAGAGTGCTTTAGTGTACGGAGTTATTACGAGTAGTTAGTGGGGGACAAGGGATCGAGATGCGATACGGTGAAGGCCAATATCCAATATTCTCCACAGAATAGGCATCAGTATTTGTTCTAGAAAAAAAGAGATCTCTCTTACCCTATCCCAGTGTCTCATGGTATTAGTAACAATGGCTTTCTGTCTTATATGTAGTATTCACGATGCGTTCTCTTGGTGGTCAACAATCGTGGTGGAATATGCAGGCGGCCACATGGAGGCAGCGATCTATGCACTAATATGGAACACACGGAATATAGTAACAAACTCATACGAAGTACGGAAGAGTTCATTTGATATTACTCGTAGTAATACTATTAGTAGTAGTACTCCGTACTCGTAGAGAACAAGGCTAATAAGTCCGACCTGTCCATTTCTAGGATATACCGAAAGATCCTCGTATTAATCAGTAGCACGGAGTAGTACTACTATTAGTAGTACTGCTATTAGTAGTACTACTACTAGTAGTACCACAAGGAACGGCCTACGGAGGTGATGATTTACTCCGCTCCTTACTCGTACACCGAACAAACACGGTTAAAAAGAAGGTATTTTGATAAACACTAATAGATAAGAGGAATAGTACTAGCACATACGAGTACATACAACGAGTAATTTTTTTTTTCGGTTTCGGTAGGAGAAAGCGATGTGACTGGAGCAAAAAAGCCTTTTATCCAGAAGCCTTATGGTCTGAGCGCTTCACCTTGGCCCGTAACTCGTATACCGTATACTGACATCTGCTCATTAAACACCAAACACCAGACTAACGCCTATTGTGTTCTCTGAATCACGGCATAAACTCTGCGAGTCAGGGAAGCATTTTGCCCTTATTCAGGTATTCGGTCAGCTGAATACCACCAATTTCCAATCCGTGGCCTCTTGCAACAAGCCCTTGACCGTCTGTATGGAATCATCACTCGAAACGTCTCCTGAACGAAGACTTTTTCGGCAGAGTTATCAGCAACATACTCCATAAGTCTCCATAAATATTACATGTCAGATATCAATAGTAGACGCATGTTTCTCCGGAGCTTACCGTGACACATGCCGACTCTTCTCGGACTTGATGGATGCAGAGTTTTGCATGAACTCCATGTGGCACCCCCGCGTAAGCCTTTAGCCATTAATGTGTATGGTTCTGTGTTATATGCAGGGGCAAGAAGAAGGATTGGGATACGCTAATACTAATGTGCCTGCCTGCTTGCTCTGGATCACTGTCTTCAGCCTGTTGAGCAGTGAACGAATTAGACCCAGGGAAATGTCTCTAGTCTGTCCGATCTTCCCAGCTCCAAGCCCCTGGATCTCGGAATCCCGGCAATGGAGCCAAGTAGGACTAGGCATGGGTCAATCTTGATGGACATGCGGATGTTCACATCGACCAAGGGATCAGTCCGGTCAACTCTAATCCGCTCAAGATCCACGGATCTTTGAGTATCCTTATACTAACAGTGCGGAGGCTTAGGAGAAGGAGCATGTAGCCTCCGAGACCACCGAGGATAATCGACTGCTTCTCGTACTACGAGTGCTGGTAGCCGTACTAGTATTCCCTCTATCTCGTGCAAAGTCTTGCGCCATCACAAGTTCGTTTGACTAGTGCTGACAAGAAGTGACCAACTCCCGAGCCTATTTGGGATCCCGGTACTCCGTATTCGTGCCGCTATCAACCAATGCTAGCGGAATGGACCAGCAGTCTTTATCGGAAGCTAGACGAAAACGTGGTACGGCTCTATCCATCGGTAGAATACCTGCTCTCACTCTCGCGTGCTTTACGAGTATAAACAAGTTGGTAACATAATATGATGGAGCACACACACACACACACCTTCCATCTTAGAAGTGGCCCGACGAAAAAGGGGCCCACTGGTTGTTACCGGTTAATCGCCCTTTCGTATATGACTAGCATAGCGGCACTTGATCAAGTGTCGAAGTTGATTGATATCCGTGATGGGCAGCACCCTCGCCAAGTCTTAATACATAGAGCGATGGGCTAGCTGACTGGCCGTTCATTGCTTATTTCTTTCTTATTCGTTCACTGGATTGTATTCTTGCCTTATTGCTTCACTCTTGATCGAAAACAGCCATGGCGAACAATGGCACGTACAGCGCGGCCTACTTGGCCGAGGACAAGACGGCCTTGATCAACACCATGTACGCTATTCCAATCCCTCTCGAGATAATCAGCACGGTGCTTCGGATATGGGTGAGGGCGCGATCGCAGCCGGGGCGGTATAGTCCTCCTTACGACGATTACCTGATGATATTTGCAACGGTATGTCGTCGAGTTTGTCGAGGAGGCGATTGAGAGGGATGGGGACTAATGGTTATTCAGATTGCTGCGGTTTGTGAATGCATCACTGGCTTGATCTATGGTACGTTCGAGACAACTCACAAGGGTGTATGGAGTACTCTGTATTAACAGCACCCTCCATAGGAGCACCATATGGACTTGGTCGACATAGAGCGGCTGTGAGTCCTGAAGATCTAGCCACGTTGTTAAGGGTAAGTGTTGTCGTTCCCATCATCCGTCTATCAAAGCCATCACAATGCCAATACGTCCGTCTATTCAACAGGGCGACTACATCTTCAGCCACTTCTACAACATCGCCATCGCCACCACCAAACTCTCCGTCCTGGCGCTGTACTATCGCGTCTTCGCCACCCGCGCATTTCGCCTCGTTGTCATCCCCACCGCCATCTTCATCTGCGCCTGGGTCGTCGTCATGGAGCTCATCATGGGCTTTGGGTGCCATCCCTTGGAAGCCTGGTGGCACGCCGCAGAGGGGAGGTGCATCAACAAGGTCGCTCTGACGTACTTCACCAATGTGACGAACCTGGTGGCCGATCTGTGGATCTTTACCCTCCCCATCCCTGTGATTCTGAAGCTGCAGACAAGCAAGGATAAGAGGATGAGTTTGATCTTCTTGTTCTCCATTGGATTGGGGACATGCGCTATTAGTGCGGCGAGACTGTCGTTTGTGTTTGGCGTTGGCTCTTCAGACTTTACATGTAAGAAGCCGTCTCTCTTCTCCCATACCCCTACAACGCATCACTAACACGGATCGTCTATCAAGGGGAAGAGGTTGGATTGGGTATCCTTTCCATCTGGGAGCCCTGCGGTGCCATTCTCTGCGCAAACCTGCCTCTCATCTACCGAATGTTCGTCAGCATGGCCAGCAAAGTCCGAGCTACAGTCAAGAGCTCGGAATCACGAGGCCGCACGACCAAGGGCGGTGCTTCCGGACGCCAGAAGTCGAGCATGAGGCCCTACGAAGACTGGACGAGGCTGACGAATAGCGGAGCCCTGTGTGATGAGAACGGCCGAACGGTGGAGGTTTCCGCGCATCAGAGTCCGTCTGTGTCGACCGAGACAGAGTTGGAGGTGCTGAAGAGTGGTGGGATTGTGGTGCAGACGGCGTTTACACAGGATAGCCATCAGGAGCTGGTGTGGCATACGGCGTCTGTGAAGGAGGAAAAGTGAGGCTGGCCTGCTGTTACAATTAATTCCATGTATTATATAATAGTGTATATTACCGCTCCTCATTATGGGCCGAGAGCAACCCAGTATTTCTTTATTTAACACACATATAATTATATAAACTTATAAATACTACTGGTATTAGTATATAAAATTCCCAATCGATCAAATGTGAAGCTATCCAGACTCCATAAATTTCCCAATTGAGCATCTGCCGTCTGTGCGCTTCGTAATACACGAAAATCCAAAGCGTGACGTCGTTCGTTCACTTTCTGCTACGTACTAATAGTATGCATTTTGTCCTTTCAACCTCGGACCTTTTTAACCTCCACCTCAGTATTGCGAAAGCCCACACACGCAAAACAGCTCCACGAGAGGCGCTGAAATCGATCAAAAGGCCTTCTTGGCCTCCTATTCCATTATCCGCACCACAGCTCGAATTGGCAGACGCACGCACGCAATCGCAATGGCATCAACGCCAATGGACATCGACCGCCCTGAACGCGGAGGAGCCGCTGCGACAGCGAATGGCTCTGCTTCTTCTTCGTCACTTAATATTCAGAGAACACTCGGCGCAGCAGCGACCGCGTCTGTATCGAACCTCAGCGATGTCATGTCCAACTTTCGCCCAACCAAGGTTCGTCCATAGGCCCCATCTCCGAGAGACACACAGACAGGCAGACAGACAGACAGACAGACAGACAGAGTCTGACCATCTTGTTGGAACAGCTCCTCCGCCGTGACGATGTCAAGGAGGGGAAACCCACTCCTCATGTCCTCTCAATTGACTACGATGACGAGGGCGAACTGCTCATGACCTCCGCTAGCGACGAGACGATTCAGATCTACAATGTGCGAGAGGGTCGACACGACAAGAGCTTGCTGAGCAAGAAATACGGCGTCAAACTCGCCAAGTTTACCCATACTCGCTCAAGCATCATCTACGCCAGCACCAAGCAAAACCGTACTTGCATCCGATCACCCCCCCTCTCAATCTCCTCCCAATACTGACTTTGTTCCGTCCACCAGATGCTATAAGATACCTCGCTACGCACGACAACTCCTTCATCCGCTACTTCGAAGGCCACGACGCCACCGTCACGTCCCTCGCCGTCCACCCCGGAAGCGACAACTTCATCTCCTGCTCGCAAGACAACACCGTCCGCCTATGGGATACGCAAACAAAACACTGGCAGGGCCAACTCTTCCTTCGCTCGCCTTGCCTCGCCGCGTACGATCCTTCAGGCACAGTCTTCGCAGTTGGGTGTCCTAGCAGCGGGTCTGTGCTGCTGTACGATGTGCGCAACTACGATAAGGCGCCCTTTGCGACTGTTGATGTGGTGGAGCAGTGCAGGAGGGTGGATGCCCAGCACGTTGTCCGCGGGTGGACGAAGCTCGAGTTTTCAAATGATGGAAAGTCCCTTCTCGTGGGGACAAAGGGTAACGGGCATTTCTTACTCGATGCCTTTGAAGGCACGCTGAAGGCGTATCTCCGTCGCCCTGCTGGCGGCACACGTCGCCTCGCGGTGGGAGAGGCAGCAGCATCTAACGGCGCTGCGCCTACTGATCCAACTGCGTTCGAAAGTAGCGGAGACTGTTGTTTCGCACCAGACGGGCGGTTCGTGCTTAGCGGGTCGGCGAGGCAAGATGTCTTGGTGTGGGATACGTTGAAACAGCCGCCAGACAACAAAGTCCTGGACCCGACCTGGACGCTCCCCGACAAGCGAGAGGCGGCGGTGTTGGCATTTAACCCGCGGTTTAATTTCTTTGCTACGGCGGACCAGGATTTGATATTCTGGTTGCCGGATCCGCATGCTTGAAAAAGAGGGCTTGGAGTTTTTAGATATAGGGAGGCAATGACATTTATGACGAGTTTGTACAGTACATATTGATTTAGAGAGGGGGGGGAGGACTGTAGATACCCAAAGTCATCGTGATGGCTGCTTCAATTGCGATAGAATTACACAGTTAGGCACTCAGCTTTGCAGAATGACTTGGCCTCATAAAACATACTGGGGTAATGTTGGCTACTCAAGTCAAGCATCTATCTGTAAACATCAACACTGCGGAGGTGGAGGTGGGTTTGGAGAGCAGCATGCCTTGTTTGGCCAACTCAACTTGACACCACCCATCTGAGCCCAAAGACCATCCCAAAACTCACACTCGTCAAAGTCTAGCTCCGAAGTCGCAATCGTGCTATCCTGGATGTACACGCCCGTGTTAGAGCAAGTCTCGAACCTAGGCCACTTGACATCCTTTGTCGATGGGTTCCCCCTGACAGCCATGCCTGTCCACGAGGCGATCATGGACTTGCTTAACTCGCGGTCTCCCTGGGTGGCGTTGCAACTTCCGTTTCCCCAGGCTTGTTTGTCCATGTTGCCAAAGACAAACGGAAGCTCAGTCGTGTGCGTAGCTCCGAGGAGTTTTCTCCTGTACCAGGAAGGGAACGGTGTGTCGGCTCCCCCCAACCAGGGACAGAAGAACGCATTGTTGAAACGATACGTGTAGGCTGGCGTTCCGGCAGAGATGGCGGCGCGGAGGGTCTTGTAGGCGGGGCAGTTGTAGCCAGAGATGGTGACGATGCGCGAGATGGCGGCTAGGGCGGCGCTGGAGGTGGATTTGGTGTGGTTGAAGGCGGAAAGGGGGTACATCAGGTTGATGGCTTCCCCGAAGCGGCCCCATTGGGAGAGGAAGCTTTGGTAGGTCTTTTCGGTTAGGGGTTTGGCTTCAACGTCGGGGATGTAGTAGGGAACGACGGCGAGGGTGCTATCATCTTCGTCTGTAAGAGTATGTTTAGAAGGGGGTTCAAGTTCAATGTGGTTGAAGTGTGTGTGTATGGTATGCGATGCTTACTTTGTCCAATGATGATGGGCACCTGAGAGCCGACTTTCAAGGGCTCGTGCTTAATAAACTGGCCGTCGAGGACAGGAGAGTTGATCTTGGTGGTGTTGGGCAAGTTGATTCCAAGAGGAGATCTGAGAATTCCGCCATTGACCTTGTGATCCAAGAGGGCGTGCGTTTTTATATAGGCATCAAGGAGTTGTTTCAGGGGCTTTACTTGTAGACAGACCGGCTATTACAACATGAACACGGGTACGTTAGTGTTTCGTTTGCAAGATTTAGTAGCGACAACTTACAGCCTTGATGTCGCAACCGAGCGCCTTTGCAAAACTCTGGCCGGCATATCGCGCTGTGCGGAATGGAGCCAAATCCACTCCACCGCCAGACTGCATAATGGCTGCGGATATCAAGCCCTTGGCCTGGGGCAGCGTCGAGACCACAAAGGTGTTATCTGCACCGGCACCCTGACCAAAGAGCAAGACCTTGGTTGCATCGCCACCAAAAGCGCCAATGTTCTCCTTCACCCAGGTGAGGGCAGCAAGATAGTCCTGGATAGCCATGTTGCCCAGGATGCCAGCGTCAGGCAAGAATAGGAAGCCCAGGGGTCCGAGGCGGTAGTTGAAGGCGACGATGATGGCATCGGTGGCGAGGTTGCAGGCGTTGTAAATGGGGAGGTTGAGGGCGCCTCCGTCATTGTCTCCGCCATGGGCCCATACCTTGACAGGTAGTGATGAGTTGGCAGTAGCATTAGCTGGCACATAGATATCAAGATACAAGCTATTTATTTCTTGTATTTAGTATACAGTCTTATCGCTTTGGGGTTGAGATCTTACCAGTCCTCTGAAGTTGGCGTCTGCACGTCGTGGGCACTGGGCCACTGAATGCAGCCGGGGGGCGACTGGAGCGCATAGAGAATACCTCCAGCATATGAGCCATTGAATGGCTTTGGTGGCCTAAATCTCAGGTGTCCAATTGGAGGTTGAGCGTAGGGGATGCTTTGGAACACCTTTGCACCTGAGTCTGGGCATCGTTCTCCCTGGATCGTACCAGCAGAGACGTGTACGACAGGAGGGGTTTCACTGAGTGTAGTGCTTCCGGTCGCTATCAGTAGAGCCGCCAGAAGAACTGCTTGGTGGAGCATGATCTTATGTGAGGCCTAGGAGCCGTCTGTGATAATGAATTGGTGATGATGAATCGAACTGGTGAAGGAGATCGTTGGAGCATGATTTTGACTTTGATCCAGCCACACGGAAGCGAGCGCCTTGATATAAAAGATTTGCATAAGCCGAATGATATAACACCGCCATGGCTTTGCTTTGAACTCTGGTTTCGGCGGATCACGATGTTGAGGCGAAGTTAAATCAAACGCAGATGCAGATGCAGATACAGATCCAAGATAGATACTTAACACTAGTACTCGTAGTACTATCGTGAGGTTGAGCCACTGCCGAACAAGCTGCCTTGGCAGGGCAGAGCTAATGCAGTTTTGGAATAAAGCTATGGCTAGGAACGGGAATTAATCGACATTGCGATCGAATCTTTTCCCAAGATAGAAATTCTTTCGGTTCGGACAGCATCATGCAACCAAACATTTCTTCGAGCATTAAATCTCCTGAGAACGGATGTTGCTTGGGGATTTCTTTGCCTTGATGTTCGATTTAACATTATTGAAAACCAACTTAACCACCAACAGATCAGATATATAAGGGGAGAAAAGAGTTGTGATTGAGTATAGCTGGATCTTCTAGGGTGTGTAGATCATGAATGGGATGATAATAAACAGCGACCACAAAACATATTGCCACGGATTACTCTCATTTCTACTGATAGGAACTATCCAGCTGTGTATACTACGTAAAATAATAAACTGCAAACATCAACTATAGCACGTAGTTAACGATATCATTGATTGTACTGACCAGGGGCTTTCGCAGCTCAGAGCCTACCTAGGTAGGGTAGCATGAATATCAGCGTGGTGGCTTATACATATATTTGGTGGCTTGAGATCTTCCAAACTCCCTGCAAATGAAGCTTTGAAAACCGATGTCGTTTACTAATTCAATTTGAATAAAATTCAATAAATAACATCCAAAAATCAACCGGAAACAGAAGAATTAATCCTGCGATTAGACCATGTGAATAACAATTAACTCAAGTATACGATACCGTGCCAAAAGCCCCGCTCAACGCACAGTGCCCATTGCTCCTCTTATCGGCAGCCGCCATCAACCCCACCAAAAATTACCATCAGCCTCGTCTGCGCACCACCAATTCAGTCGCTGTCCGTCACCCACCAGAGCGACACATCGCAGCCTCATCTTCACCCCCTCAGATACATGGCGCGCACAGTCTCATAGCACAATGCCCTACTTCAAGACGAGCCAGGAATGGCTTGACCAATCCGTCCAGCTCCTCGAGGCCCGACCAGCCACGGTACGACAAAACACATCACTCCCTCCCTCACCTCCATCCCACCAAGCATGGCCCTTTTTTCAAATCTCAAGACGATGATGCATGCGATGCCACACGCACAAGGGCTAACCTAACCTTCGCACACCCCTAGACCCGCGTAACGACAACATACTCCATCAAACCCGTCAAACCCCGCAAAAAGCGCTCAACCGACGCCGAAGGCTCCTCCACCACCGCATCTGACCCCAAACCCCCGCGCGCCAGCCTCGTTATCAAGACGTACGACCCCGTCAGCGGCGTCACGCTCAAGTATCGCACCACCAAAGCTGCAGAGGTATCATGGCTGGTCTCCGCCTCGTTGCAGCGCCTGGGCCGCGCTATGGCTGGTGTGCCCGATGTTCCTGAGGAGACGATGCAGGATGCTGATGCTGCGGCGGCGGCGGGTGGTGAGACGGCGACGGAGACACAGGGTGTGGGCGCTGCTGCGGGAGAAGGGCAGCAACAACAGCAACAAGGTGGTGGTGGTGGCGGCAAGAAAAAGAAGAAGGGAAAGAAATGAAGCAAAGGGGGATCAATCCATTGGACGACAAGCAGGAACAGTAGGCGATATAGCTTCACGGAGGATAAGCGAACAACAACTCGATGAATTTGGAGGCACCAAAATATCTGACACAAGGCGGAAGAAACCAAGACCAATAAACATGTTTGCTTCATCATTCAATCCTGTTCTTTATTGCTGGGGTATTTATTCAAAGGCGTGTTACGTACTCCATACCGTACGTATATCATGATCCATCCAACACGTCCATGTCAATTACTAACCACCCCTCGTATCAATTGACCAGAAATCCCAATACCTGAACGCCTGCAGTATGACCTCCACCTAACCAGTACGCGTGATCGACATAGTTCTCCGTTCCTCTGTGATATCTGAACGCCGCCTCGCCAAGTCCAATCCATGGACAGCTCTTTTTATTTGTAGATGTACATGCAAGAAACAATAAAAAAGTAAGGAAGTGGGGGTATATATGCGTGATGGATTGTCAAGGACTTAGAACTCCTCGTCGAAGGCGAAGTCGCCGCCGTTCTCGCCCTTGGGCTCATCAGAGGCACTGTCGTCGCTGGCGACCTTCTTAGTGCTGGCCATGACACCAGCTTTCTGGTAGTCACCAACACGCTTCTCAAAGAAGTTGGTCTTGCCACCGAGGGAGATGTTCTCCATGAAATCGAAGGGGTTGGTTGACTTGTAGATCTTCTCATTACCAAGAGCAACCAGCAGACGATCAGCGACAAACTCAATGTACTGCTTCATGAGGTTGGCGTTCATGCCTAGCAGGGCACAAGGCAGGGCCTCCGTGAGGAACTCCTGCTCAATGTTGACGGCGTCGACGATGATGTCTCGGATGACCTCCTTGCTGGCACGGTTCTTCAGGTGAGAGTGCAGCAGGCAGGCGAAGTCAGTGTGGAGACCCTCATCTCGGGAGATGAGCTCGTTGGAGAAGGTCAGACCAGGCATGAGACCACGCTTCTTCAACCAGAAGATGGAAGCAAAAGCACCACTGAAGAAGATACCCTCAACGGCGGCAAAGGCAACCAGGCGCTGAGCGAAGGACGAGTTCTTGTCCTGGATCCATCGGATAGCCCAGTCGGCCTTCTTGCGGATGCAGGGGATAGTGTCAATGGCATTGAACAGGTAGGTGCGCTGACTGTGCTCCTTGATGTAGCTGTCAATGAGCAGAGAGTATGTCTCGGAGTGGATATTCTCCATCATGATCTGGAAGCCGTAGAAGCATCGAGCTTCGGGAATCTGAACCTCACCACTGAAGCGCTCAACAAGGTTCTCGTTGACGATGCCGTCAGAGGCGGCGAAGAAAGCCAGGATGTGAGAGATGAAGTATTTCTCGTCATCATTCAGACGGTTGTTCCAGTCGTGAAGATCCTTGGAGAGATCAATCTCCTCGGCAGTCCAGAAAGACGCTTCGGCCTTCTTGTACATTTGCCAGATCTATGAAAGCTATTAGCCACTCTGTAGCGTTGCTTTGTGGTGGGGCGCCACTTTACGCGACCAAGACGCGTCGGGACACATACCTCGTGGTACTTGATGGGAAACAGGACGAACCGCTGAGGGTTCTCCTGGAGGATGGGTTCGTCGACTTCATCAGCCTTGATGGGAGCGACGATGGTCTTAGAGTCCTCCTCAACGACCTTCTTGGTCTCTGCTACAGGCTTGTGGTTGTCGTCCATCTGCTTGGCTAGGGTCTCGAGGGTAGACTCGTCAAGGAGCTGGTTCTCCTTGTCGGCAGTGTTGAAGTTGAGCTTCTTGACGGGGGATTCCATCTTCAAGGAGTCAATGGCAGCGGCAGCCTTGTAGGTTGAGGTTAGTTTAAGCCGTTGATTGAGGGGTGAAGACACCCATATGTGAGGGCGCGCTCTGGAGAGGCCCGTGAGGATAATGAACTCACCTGCTTGGAAGGGGTGACTTCGACGGCCATTGCGGTGGATTTAGAGGTAGGGATGAAGCGGTGACAGGGTAAAGAGCGCGTGAAACAAAGATCAATCGTAATTGACGTGGGCTCAGCCTGTGATGATGTGCAGACGCGATGGGTTGAATGGAAATGCGTGTCAAGGGAAGGGGTGGCGCCAGAGGTTTTTGTACAGGCAGAGATGCGCTGTCACGTGAAGCGAGACGCGTCGAAGTCGTGTTTTCTGCGGGCCTTCTAAGTGGGCCCCTTAAAGGCACTGGGGCCCGATTTGGGTCCTTGGGGGGCTGGGGAACCACTGTGAGACCGTTTTTGGCAGGGAGACAGAGCTGAGGTACCGGCGAGGTACCCCTGCAAACCACTGGTCGACACGCGTGGCGGCACAGCTTTAGGTGCTGCACAAGCTTAAGACGCGTGAAGGCATTTAGTCGCGTCAAGGTATCGCTCTCGTCAAGACCCTGCATTAAACGCACTGACCGCAAGGAGTCGGTGCATGCGTAACGTCATGAAACCGCCGTGTTATCAATCAGTAACTAAGCCGAAATGTCGTGTCTGTGGGGCAGAGAAACATTTTCTTTGCATCATCATCAGTCATACTCCGTACAGTCCACTCACAGCTCGGAACGAAGGGCGGATGAGCGAGAAGCTCCGAGAGTACCGGTCTGTACGAAGTAGTACACGAGAAGGTCTGAGCTGTGGAACGGAACAATTTGAATCATGGGCATAAAGGAGCACAATTTCACTGTGCGTTGGCTGGACTACTACGAGTTAGTAGTAGTACTCGTAATATCTTTTGCTTGCTTCAAGGGCAATTTGCTACAGCAACCGCCGCCACAGCCAGCCGCCCACAAGCCCACAGGGTTCCATGGCTCGTAGATTTGCGGATGCCAGATGAATGAGCAGGGAATCCGTAAGCATGACATGCCGTATCACCAACGGCAACGTCTTGGCTGCGGGACATTGTCTTGCTCCCTGGTCGCTGGCTATGGCCCATGCTTGAACACTGCCACTTTACTCGTACGCTTTACGCGGGTATGGAGTATCTACTAGTATTGTGCATGTCTTAATTGAGATCCGCATAGGCACTATTTGTACATGTTCAATGACTCAGCTAAAACAATTTTTTCTCACTGTCGCCCTGGTTTTCTCATGTCCGACTCCCTGAAATGCAAACGCGATTACACACATTCCAACCTAACAAACAACCTGATTATGGTATCCGAAACATCCGCCCGTTTTGCTTACAAGAACAAAGGAAACACCAAACTGAACTCATTACGGCGTTTAAGTGAGAGCTTCCATGACCCCCCTTGGCTCATCGTCGTCCACGCTGTTGCTTGCCATTATGCCGAGAGTTGTGATGTCGGCCACGGTCGTCTTGCCCCATCTCAACGTCGTGCGGTCGAGTCTTGTTGCGCCCAAAGTATCCCCCGGCACGATCATCACGCACCCGGGCCGCATCGGGTTGCCGTGGTGGTGTGGGGTCCTGGTGGTATCTCCGGTCACCGAGCCGGGCGGGCGATACTCCGGTCTGATGGCGGGATGAGGAGGAGTCGGACTGATACTCCGGAGAGTCTTCCCGCTGCGTCCTGTCGTACTCTTCCGCACTGCTGGGATCGACGGCGGGGATAGGCAGTCCACTTTGACGCAGCTCCTTTTTGCCTTTCTCACGTAGATGGTCTTCGAGTAACATGGCGTTGCGAGTGTTGGCGCGGAATATGGCATCGGCGAGGTCGCCAATGAAGGGGACCAGCCCGATGGCGAAATCAAAGATGATGTTAAACATCATTTTCAATTTGAGCGACGTCGGGAGGCCGCCCTCTATCTGACAGCAGGTTCGGAAAACCATCAAAGCCATGAAGGCATCCAGCGCATCGCCGGCACTGTCATTAAGGCCCGTATTAGCGATGTGACCCTGGCTCGGGAACGGGGACGGTGACTTACGCAGGGATTAATCCAATGACGCTGCTCCAACCGAAGCGAATCCCCAGAAAGTTGAAAAGGGACATGTCGAGTCGATAAGCCCGTCTCTTGACCTTTGTCAAGACTTGTCCATCGTGCTCTGAAATCCCCGGAGGGACAGCCTTCTTGCGCTTCTTGAGCTTGCCGGTGGGCCTTCCATCAAGTCTTGTCGCGGGGACTTGCTCAAAGTAGGGGTCCTATGACGAACATGTTAGACTTGCTGGCTCATTGAGAAGTAAAAATCGCTTATGTCCACGTACCTCTTTTCCAAACTTGTTCTGGAGCGTTTCGCCCAGGATCTTTTTGCTGATCGCCTTTGCTAGTAGACCACTCATGGCTGCTTCTATCGTATATGGATTGTTGTAAAGATGATGCCTTCTAAATTTCAGCGCAGATGAGAACACTCGTTATTTATGTCCCTTTTTCTCAAGTGAAAGGACTTGTGAAAGGCGGCGGTCGGTTTGGTCGATTGGAGATGCGTTTGTTGTCGCCTGTTTCAGGAGCCGCCCTTCAGCGGGAGTTGTTTTTAGAACAAGAGCTCTGACAGCCAACCAAACCTGGGCGTTTGTCAAAGGAGGAAAAAAAGAATCCAGGTCTTATTGTTTGAACCCGCCAAAAAAAAAGACGGATCTATGTCTGTGATTTATGTTGAATACTCTTTTTTAAGAATGAATGAGGCAGCCAACGCTCCATGAATATGTGCTTGTCGATATTGTTGAATACCGGTTTTTTTTCGACAGAGCTACTCTATGGCGATGATGTAATGTACCTGTGGCATTTGACCGCATTTGACGTGTACTATCAGAATGAGATGCGCTAGCCTTAGCAGGACATACGCCGGAAATGCTCTGGTCAACCAATAAAACTGCGCGGCAACCACCTAGCATTCCCCCAACAATTCTCCTCTGTGCTGCATTTACAGGGGATTTACTGGTGTTGATACGGGCGGCCTCTGACGTTTACCGCCAGCAGATCAAACAGAAATCAAAGCGGCGCACGCCACCACGATGGGCTGCCGTCAGCACCGCCACCTTCGTTGCGCTGGCAAGCTGCATCATGGCTGTGCTGTGGCTGGAGCTATGGCCACTTCATACGCACTGTGTGGCAAATGCAGCTTTTTGAACCGCATGTGCCCGAGATGGCACAGTGCGAGAGCGCCCCTCACCACGCCCGCACAGAGGTGCACTGACCTAGCAGCAAAAGCGGGCAACCTTGTCGATTGATGCCCGTGTTCTGACGTCGCGCCAAACTTCACCACAAACCTTCCTCACCTTACGCCCAACACACTGTCGCCCTACTCAGCTATCAAATCCCCGAAGAGTCTGCGCTTGGTATCGAAAGACACGTCAGGTGGCCAAACCGTCTTGTCGTGGCTGCAACGCGCGTCGAAATTTATTCCTCTGCCACAGAGCCTCGGGAAAAGCGAGGTCGACAATGCCCAGCATTCTTGCACGTCTACTCACCAAACATAGCCTGGCCAAGTCGTGAAGATCTAGATCTTAGCTTTCACATGATTACGACCCTTTCTATCTCGCCAGAGTATGGACTAAGCTGAAAAAAAAAGATCAACAAGAGAAGCGATAATGGCAGGGAAACAGATGCTGTTGGAAGATTGTATGTGACAACGTCAAAACATCAACTCTCCTTCTACCACCAATCATGCTAACTTGCCATAGGGTTGGACGACCTTTGCGTCCGCTTCATTATCAATCTTCCCGAGGAAGATCTCTCCTCAGTTGCCCGCATATGCTTCCAAGTCGAAGAAGCACAATGGTTCTACGAAGACTTCATCCGACCTCTGGACCCAACGCTCCCGTCTATGACACTTCGCACGTTTTGTCTGCGGATATTTCAGCATTGCCCACTTCTCGCGTCCTTCTCAGTCGAGAATCATGTCAAGGCTTTCGAAGAGTTTCTGCAATACAAGACGCGAGTGCCTGTTCGAGGTGCCATCCTGCTCAACCATGCCATGGACTCAGTGGTCCTCGTCAAGGGCTGGAAAAAGGGCGCTAACTGGAGTTTCCCGCGGGGAAAGATCAACAAGGACGAAGATGATTTGGATTGCGCAATCCGTGAGGTGTACGAGGAGACGGGCCTAGACCTCCGAGAGGCTGGCCTGGTACCTACAGAGGGAAAGCTCAAGTACATCGAGATCCCCATGCGAGAGCAGCATCTCCGCCTCTACGTCTTCCGTGACGTGCCCATGGACACAAATTTCCAGCCGCGCACTAGGAAGGAGATCAGCAAGATTCAGTGGTACAAGTTTTCTGAGCTGCCCACCCTTCGCAAGAAAGGCGCCCAGAACCATCACCAGTACGATTCCGGCCCTGGCAATAACAACAAATTCTATATGGTCGCGCCATTCCTAGTTCCGTTGAAAAAATGGATAGTCTCGCAGAAGAAGATTGACGAAAGGAGAGTTCTCAGTACCGGGTCTCAAATTAACGCTGCTCCTCAACATGTACTGATTGAAGAAGCACCTACTGAGGATGAGACGTGGTCGACCAATCCCGTATCCGGGGTGCCGCCAATTGAGTCACTTGACGGAGCTACTCGCGAGCTGCAACGTCTGTTGAATATGCAGCCGCAGACCCAGACTGCACAGCCAGTTCCTGTAGCCGTCTCGAAGGACAAAGGGAGCGCTTTACTCTCTCTTCTCAAGTCATCGAATCATGTAAGTGCCGCGGCAGCCCAGCATTCGCCTCAGCCGGGTTCACAAATGCCACACACTCCTGTGTCCCTCACTATCACGGAAGCAGGACAACCGCGTAACCCACACCATCATACCAATAATATTCATCGCGGTCTTCCAGACATGCAGCAGTCACCGCCATCCTTTACACTACCTGCAAACCAACAGGCGGCAGGATGGAACTCCCTTTCGAATCAAAATCAAAGCCAGCCGGGTGGAGCACCGCCAAACGGCTATGCTGGGTACTCTGGCTATACTAATCCACCCTCATATCCTGGGTACGCTGGAGGACAACAACAAACTTATGCTACCAATCCCATCAACTTGGTGCATCCTCAGCCCTTGCCCCCTCAAGTTCAAAGACAAGTCTTCAATAATAGTGTATTCCAAGAAAGGGCCGCCCAAGCGAGTGATGCGACAGGACTAGCATCCAACTATCAAGTCCAGGGATCTCAGCCGGTTTATGGCCAACCAGGCCAGATACCCCCACAGGCACACTTGCCCCCAGCTAACCCAACGCAGATGCCACTGAATGGACAATCGTTGGCGCTACTCAATGCTCTCAAGCAAGACATCGCGCCTCCTGTCTCTACTGCGCCCAAGGAGATACCCGAGGCTCAGCATATCCCCAAAAGCCCCTATTTCCAATATGCATCGTCGTATGGTAATAACCCGACAGAGGCTATGGTTCCAAACACAAACAACAGTATGATGGGCCAGCCGCCACAGCCGAAGAGCCCCCTAGAGCTGGCAGGATCTGCTGTCGGCCCACCGGCGTCAGATCAACACCGATCTGCCCTTCTTGACATTTTCAAGAAACCGGGCGCAGACACAACGGCAAACCAGGCACAGGACGCTTTGAAGCAAAGTGTTGGTAAAGGGGCGACTGGAGTTGCTTCTGAGCCGGGTAAGGAGTTGCTGGCGCAGCTTCAGAACAGCCTTGTCACCAACACAAAACCTGTGCCCCCCAGTGGACAACCGGCACACACGTACCAGAACGTGCAACCTGATGCGCTTCCTATGGACCGTCTGTCGATTCAGAAGAAGCCCAACCAACCTGGCAAGCCAACGAACGCTGCTTCAGTGGATGCAAAGGCCACCCGCAAGGGACCGGCCAATACAAGACGTGCTATTAAGGCTAGTCCGATGCAGCCAACTCGCATCCTCCAACGAGGTCAGACTCTTAGTCCCACTGAGAAGTCCAAATCTCCCCTACCCCCAAGCACGTTGCCATATGATGTGGCGGGCCAGCCACGTACTGGCCAGACTGTTAACTCATCTACAACTCCATCATCTGGGATGTCAGGCTACCGACCAGATGTATCCCAAGAACAGAAGCGACAGCTTCTCTCCCTTTTTGGAGCATCGAGCGGTGGTCCCAGCCACAGCGGATCAGCCTCTGGTGAAACACCCAGGTCCCGCGTCGCTTCTCTGGCATCTGGGAGTGCCGACGTTCAAGGGGGATACCACAATGCTTCTCCATCGAGGGCGGGTAACGAGACGCCGATTTCGCAGGCAGATCAGAGCTTCCTGCTGGGCTATCTGCAGTCTGTGACGAACAATGCCGGGCGCTGATGAAAATGAGTTATCATGAAAGCTGGGTCACATTGATCGTTGGTTTTTTTTATTCTTTATGGGATGCAAGATGAAATCAATGGATTGCTAACGAACATCATCTGGGACGGAGTGAGGGGGACAATGAGGGAAGCCCAATGAAATATGTTGGCAGGTACTGTCATCGCGTGTGGGATAATGTATGGTAGTCATCTGGTCACAGTTATAAATATAAACAGTCGAAAACGATAGGCTCCATGTCAGCAGTAGGTCTCCTTCGAGCCATATGAGGGGGAACAACCTGTATTTTCCTCAGGGGGGATATAGCCTTTTTATGAGCCTCTGTTCAGTATGTGAGGTCGAAATATTAACAAAGTAGCGCGCCATGGATATAGCTTCAATGTGCTCTTTCCCGAGAGGCAGCAAGGAGCAAGAAAAAAAAAGACAACACAACTATCAACCAGTGATGGAACATGGCATATGCGATGCAGTGAGTGACCAATGATGGTATCCGCCCAACTCCTAGACACCCTTCTTCCCAGCAATGAAATGCTGATGACACATTAAACCATGGCGAAAAACAGAAAGAAGATATGAGGCTAGTCGTCCAGGTGGAGAAGCTGGAAGCGGTTGGCCATTGGATTCAGAGGCTGCTTGGTCGGAGCAGATGGGGCGGCAGCACGACGGTGATGGTGAACGGGCATGCGGTCCAGAGACTGGGCGCATTCGTCGACATCCCACTCGATACGAGAGCCCTTGTATTTACTGCGTGAAAACGAGTTAGCAATCTCGATTATGTAGAAAAGGGGGGGGGGGGGTTCGCAGTGGAATCGGCACGTACAGGCGGCTCATCATGCATGTGCGGGCAAACATGGCGTTGGCGACAGAGTTGGTGCTGATGTAGCAATCACCAGCGTTGAAGTTGATTTTGACGACGACGAGGTTGTGGATGTGCTCGAGGTCCTCGCGGATGCTGGCCTCGGTGTGGTTGGAATCGCAGCGACGAATGACAAAGTTTCGAGTTGCTCCAGAGCCAATCTTTTGGGAGAGGTGGCCAGGGAGGACATACTGGCGATCGTTCCATTTGACTTCAACCTGTATTGTGTTAGAATTGCCACAGAATGAAGCTGTTGGTTGATTAGGTGCGTGACTTACTCTCTTGTTGTTGATGTACAAATCGTTTTTGCGAACATGATCGTAAAAGGCCTGGGCATCATGACTGCTCAAGAAGGAGACAGAGGCAGTTCCATCCTTCCGTCTCAAGTAGATGTCCAAGAGGAGGCCTCCACGGATGACCGAAGTTATGTCGGCATGGGTTGTTTCATCAGGGAGGTTAGTTAGGAGGACGGACCTGGTGGCAAGGCGCTCATGGCGCAGGCGGGAGTGCCCGTTGTCTTGACCTGTCGTAGAGTTGCTAGATTCTCTAGGAACATTTCCGGGAATGTCTGCGGACAGAGAGGCATCCTCTGAAGGAGAGTCGGCCCAGTCTTCCGGGTCCTGTGACTGACCGTGGTAGTGGTTGAAGGCGTGATTGCCATGGTGAGTCAGATGAGCATGCGAAGATACGTCTGGCGCTGTGTCCGAGCCATGTGAGCTGTTGACCTCGACATGATGAGTCTGAGCTGGAGCTTGGACAGACAAGTCCTCAGATGCCTGAGGCTGTTGAGGGGGGGACACATTGTCACTGAGGAGCTGAGGATATGTTAGAAAAAGTCCCATAGACAAGGAGCATTAAGAATAAAGGATTAGATTTGCCCCAATAAGAAAATAGGCTGGTGAATTTATGGCATCGACAATAGAAGTCGGAAGAAGGAAGTATTGGCCTGAGGTGGGTGAATGAGGAAGTAAGGAAACGTTACCTGGATAGTCGCCTCATTGACGCCGCCATTAATCAGGTTCTGGCACAGGTTCGCTAGAAGTGGTCATTTGTTAGCTGGAGAGATAAAAAATTATCGGAAGAGGGCAAGCAAGATTGCGTACCATATTGGCTGGCGATGCGGATGAGGTGTTCGTAGTCAGCCTGGGGAACAAACACTACTGCAGGGTCTTGGGCAGAGCTAGACC
Source organism: Hypomyces perniciosus (assembly GCA_008477525.1). Lineage (NCBI taxonomy): Eukaryota > Fungi > Ascomycota > Sordariomycetes > Hypocreales > Hypocreaceae > Hypomyces > Hypomyces perniciosus. Next base: position 3,344,821 of record SPDT01000003.1, read on the forward strand.
CAGAAATCTCCAGACAGAGCCATGAGTTAGCAGACTGATTGGGCGTACAAGGGCCTCCGTAAGCGCGGCAAGGACCAGGGGGAGCACACGTACGAACTGGGGACTGTGGGACAGAGTCAGCATAAGATGGATCGATCTTGATGAGATACTAGAGAGAAAGAGAGAGAAAGAGAGAGAGAGAGAGAGAGAGAGAGAGGGAGATGGATAGTCAGACGGAATCATAGGTTGAGCTTGATCGAGGAAGAGACAGAAAGCCTCCGAGAGCTGGGGAAAGACTAACTTGATAGATTGCATCCTGAGAACTGGAAGATGCCCGAAATGAGGACAACATGCGAAATGGCAAAGATGATGAAAGAGCAGAAACAAAAATGTCCAGGCGTCGAAGAAAATGGAACAGTGATAACCCGCCAACTGTCAACCGCCACCGCGCCTCACGTGCAGGGGTGGTGCTCTATCAGAGATCAGAGCGCTCGCTGTAAGATGGCTATCATATCACTGATAGCGGGTGCTATACGGAGTAGGCTATAGGCGATAGGCTATGGGGGCAGGGCTATGGAGGTGCAGGTATCACTTGGGCACCGAGAGGAGAAGACGGGCACCTAGCCAGGCCAACAGCTTGGCAGAAGCCTCGCAGACCGCCCAGCAAATAAATGTGTTTGCCGTCCCATTCATACAAAGCAAAAAAAAAAAGAAGAAGAAAAGAGGTGTTGTGTGCTAGCCCCTGAATGGTTGATTGCGGACGGCCAGGCCAGCCAATAATAGTGGCAGGGGAATTAATATGGCTGGCGACATGCTGGTTTATGGCCCAAGCTCCCTTTATTCTTCAAAATTCGACACGATCTGTTGGTGCGCTAAATAATAAGCAGGTTAGTGTGAGGCGGCTACGAGGAGAAGATCTACGTACTAGATTAAGCAGTATTAGTAGTACTACTAATAGATACGGGGTATTATTCCGGAGTAGCACTATCTTTGTGGTTCTGTGGGGTTGTCAAACCACTATTTTCAACGTCGACACTGCTTTATAGACAACTGTGTTACTCGGGGTAGTATATGTATGTGATGTATCTCTTGTTCTGTCAGTTATCCATAATTTCCACAATGTGTCGGACAGGCTTGAACTTGAATTACATGGTCATTGGTCTTTTTTTCTGCCGCCAAGACACTTTGAGTAGCATCGCATAAAATCTGCCTTGGGCCACAGATCCAACACGAAAAAAGCTGACTTTCATGCCCATAATGTCACTCTGTATTTTCATTCCGAACTACAAATAGACGATAACGATGCTGCTTTTCATACTCTGCGTAGAGTAAAGCTTCGCCATGAGTGTCCAGATACTTCACAATCGCCAACGCAGCACTTGTTTTTGCACCAAAATTCCCCTATCACAACAGAAACCCAAGTGGCCAATTGGTAGCGGCCCAAAGCAAGAGGAGCCTACTGGGGTATTGATGCCTGATTGTTACCTCCGGACCGCAAGCATATTTCTCCGCAAATAACACTTCAAGGGACCCATCATAGCAACATCAACCTACTCCGTATAAGACTAAAGTCTGAGATTAATAAACCTAGCTTAAAATAATATAAATATATATAAATGTAAATATTTTTAAGCCTAATATGTGGCAGTTTTTGGCGGCATATCCCTTTTGCAGTCCCGCGTTCTTTTTTTTTTTTTTTTTTTTTTGCAAACCGGTTGGTATTACTCCGTATTATCAGGACATTGCAGGTCCCGTGATCTATCTGTTCTAAATGTTTTAAGCCTTGAGCCTCGGTACATCGTGCCCAACACCATCATAACCGCAATCGTAAGGATGGCGTTATCTCGCAGCATTTCACATAACGACTTTGGTCACCATGCCAACACTCGCCAAGGTGATGTTTACAATCAAAACAACTTCACGCTCAATACGGGTGCGTTGGCCCATAGTCCTGGTCTGGATGGCTTCTCCATGAAATTGTATTGACCAAGTACGGCATATGCACATAAGTCTTGTCTCAAAGACATTACCAAAACCGATCCTTGCCTTGATAGGAGACGTATTCTGGAAACGAACGGGCCTCTACTGCACGCCTCATGCTATTGGATAATCAAGCATCAGAATTTCGAGAGATGGCACTATGGTGCAGAAAGCGGACTCCTATGGGTCAAGGGAGACCCTGGAAAGGGCAAGACAATGTTCCTATGCGGTATCATCGAAGAACTCGGAAAGGAGCCCGCGGGAAAGGAAACAATTGCTTACTTCTTCTGCCAGGCCACAGACTCCCGGTTGAATACAGCGACCGCTGTCCTCGGTGGCCTAATATTCTCTCTCATAAACCAGCCAGAATCTCTCGTCTCTCATGTCCTGGAGAAGCACAAAAACGGCCCTAAGTGCCAGTTCGAGGGCCCAAATTCTTGGTTCGCTTTATGCGAAATCCTCGAAGCTATAATTTAGGATCCCAACGTAACAGATCTGCTCTTAGTTGTCGACACCGTTGACGAGTGCAAGACCGAGCGGGCTTCGCTTCTACGGTTTGTCGTAAAGACAAAGTCTCAAATCAAGTGGCTTTTGTCTAGCTGCAACAAGGAAGAAGTTTAAAGTTACCAATACATAGGGACACTGTTTTGCAAGTGCTGGAAGGCCATAATAATGACGCTTGCTCAGTAGCTTTCTCACCCAACTCAGCATATCTCGCCTCAGACTTTGATGATGGCGTGATACGGATCTGGCGTGCTGATGCAGGCCACCTTGAACACCAATTTATCTGTCATACCAATTCAGTTCACTTAGTAGCCTTCTCGGTTGATTCGGAACTTTTAGCCTCAGCCTCCACGGGTGATATGGTCAAGATCTGGAGCATTAATTCCAGTACCTGTATACGGGAATTTGACGGCCAACTTGACGGTGTTTGGTCAGCTGCCTTCTCATCTGACTTAAAGTTGATGGCTTTTGTTTCTCGGGAAACCACTGTAACAGTCTGGAGTGCTAACGCGGACGGTTGAATGTTCCTCGCAATGGATGACTCTACTTTGGAACCAAGTCTCTGCGATGCTAATATGGGCCTTGCTAATTCTTCAGAGCCTAGGTTGTCATCTCGTTACCTGTCCATTGATGTAATAACCATTTTACTAGATGCGTGCTGAGAATTACGATGTGGCTGATTGGATGTGGATATCTCTTGCACGAACATTTGCTTTAAACTGAAATGATATATGAAGAGATTCGATAAGCTCTATTATACTATGAAGTCCATCTCCCAATCTGTCTCCCAATCCATGTCTCAATCTGCGTTGTCGTACAACCTAAAAGGGCCGGTATATTTCAAAATCGCACCCCGATCTAATATCTCTACGATATCCTGATACCCAGCCATGACGGCCCATGACCTTGCTGTCTGGCCGCATTTATCTGTCAATGTGATATCCGCGCCTGACCGAATGAGAAGTCGTACATTTTCGTTGCACTTAGAAATGGCAGCAAGGATGAGTGGACTCTGCCCAGCCTCATTAGTTGAGTTGATATCCGCACCCGCCTTAATGAGCATATGAATGACATCTTTACCCCAAAATGAACGTGCTGCCCATAGTAGTGGCGTCGCTCCACTCACATCTGCAGATTCGATTATTGGGCCAACTTGGCTTCTACAGCGAGAATGGAGCTCTCCCTGATGAGGCAGGATTGCCCATACCGACTCTTTTTTTGTGTCTCTCGCCTCAATGTTCGCGCCCGCCCCAATAAGCAGCTCTGCGATATTCAGACGCTCATGTTTTACGGCAAGGAATAGTGGTGTCCGTCCATCTTGATCTCTGGCCTCAATGTTCGCATCTGCTTTAATAAGCTGCTCTGCAACACCCCCACGCCCATATTTTGTAGCGATTGATAGTGGCGTCTGTCCATCTTGATCTCTGGCATTAACATCCGAGCCCGCTCTGATAAGCTGATCCACAACACCACTATGCCCATTCTCTACCGCTTTGAATAGTGGTGTCTGTCCGTAATAATTTTTGGCCTCAATATCTGCGCCAGCCTCAATAAGCAGTTGTATAACACCCTCGTCCCTATGAGATGCGGCGAGTAATAGTGCCGTTTGTCCATTTTCATCTTTGGCCTTAATATCTGCGCCTGCCTGAATAAGCTGTTGCACAATACCTTTATGCCCACGAGCTGAGGCAAGTGATAGTGGCGTCGAGGTAAGTGATTGTGGCATCCGTTCATCTCCATACTTCTCATTAAAATCCGCCCCTGCCTCGATGAGCATCGTTATATTGACCAGACAGTCCTTCCCAAGGGCAAAATAGAGCGGTGTCCGCCCGCCTGCATCACAAAGCTTCACATCTGCCTTAGAATCAACGAGCAGTCTTATAATAGCCTCATTTCCCTTCTCAGCAGCCCATGATAATGCTGTCCGGCCCCTTAGATCTTGCACATTAATGTCAATGGGATATTCGCATCTGTCGATGTCGTCTCGGTGAGAATCCGTAGTCCCACGTGCCAAAAACGTTCGAGTGATTTCTTCATGTCCGTTTGCCACAGCAGCAAATAGTGGATAGTGATATCGTTCCCATTGACGATCGACAATGCGTGGATCTTGACGAAGCCACACCTTGATAAGGTTTGAAAACCCCTTGTCCGCCAAAACATACAGAAGAGTTGCCTTTGGCGTGTAGCGACGAATTCTGTATCTTTCAAGGATGTTGTTGAGATCAATCCAATTCACAATGCCGAAGTGGCTAAGAAAACCATCTTGAAGAATTTTGTTAGCAGCAACATCGGCATGATAAAGCACGTGCTTCGTCGCATATTCCAAGAAAGGGATCTCATCTTGGGCCTTTTGCCTAGCAGCGTCCAATTTCAGCTCTCCTAGTCGTTTTTCACGTATTATGCGGTTCAAAATGCTGCTGGTGATGTACGCATGACAGCACTGCTTCAACTTTTCATGACTGAAGCTGTCGAAGTCTTCTGCGACTCCTGGCCACAATTGCTGAAGGCCATTGTCTTTGATCAAGAAATCACGTACAGACTCATGGATAAATTGGACTGTTTGGTGCTTAGACTTTGTGATCTCAGCGAGCCCCTTTGAAGAACTGGTGACGAATCTGTTGATGATATCCTGAGTAATGTCGCCGATATCGCAATCGCTGAGATCCTCGGTAGATAGCCCAGACCAAACAGCGATATAGAACTCCTGTGGCTTTAGTGGCCGTTTCGCATAGAGGATCCACTGAATGCAAAGCAAAAGGTCTTCCATATTTTCCCGATCCCGTGTCAAGATATCTTTAAAGAGATCGCTGAGTTGCGATGGGAGTTCTTGCAACCTCTTCCGAACTGCTGGAATACGGCCCCTCTTGAACTCTTTGTTCAGAATATCGACAACAAGGACAACCCACATGAACACCCCGGATGCTTTTTGTAGAATCTGTGCTTCGATCTCGTCAAGAAGAGGACCCGGATCGCCCTTAAGGCAGCTATGCACGTATTTCTTCAGGTCCTCTTCATGACCTTGCTGATTCTCCAACGTAAGTCTTAATCCGTATCGAATGCGGATGTATGGATAGTGGCGGCTAGAAAAACAGATTCGAAAGCCGACACCCGCTGTTGTGACTTGTTGCCCGAGTTCCTCAAAATATTCTACCATATCTTGGACCTGTTGTTCATCACACTCATCAAGAGCATCGATGAAACAGGTAAAACAACGTTGACCAAGGGCTAATATTGCATTGCGGAATAGTTCTCGGAGAATTTCAAGATCAAGATGCGCATTCTGACTCGGGGCCGGATTATCGACAACATGTTGAAGGTCGGGAAAGCTCTCCAGAAGTTGCAAAAGTAGAGATCGGTGCATTCCAACCGTCGACTTTTCCAGATAGTCGCCTCGAGCGTTGAAGAAGAAAGAGGCGGTAGCAGAATTAGCTATTCGTTTGTTCTTTGAATGTGTGTAGACGAATTTCATTATTGTTGATTTCCCGGCACCAGGCTTCCCACTAATCCAGAGGAACCCGCAATGTTGAGATAGACCTTGAGGCCCCTGCCAATCTAAACAAATGGGATCGTCAAGCAGCCATTTGCATGTTTTCTTATGAGCCGCTTTGATGGTCAATTGACGGGAGTCGATTTGCTCAAATCGGAGGGAGGCTAGCAAAGATTTCCGACGATCTTGGGTTGAATTAGAATCTGCAATACACACATTAGTAAATAAAGAGAATTTGCAGGAGGAGTCGACTTGACATACCAGTATGTGTGGTTCCATGCGATGTTGTCGTCTCATCTTTCATGACTACTGGAATAGCCATAAGCAGTAGCTCCTTTGCATACGCTGCTGCTGTTGCTGCAGCATATTTCTGCCAGTGTTCGTTCTTGTGGGAATCCGAATAGTCGCAAATTCCACGGATCACCAGAAACGGCAGGACACCCATTAATCCAGCTGCTTCCATCTCGAAGCATATGATGTCCAGTTCCTGGGCCATGTTATCCCTGGAGACACCGTCTTTCATCACCTGATTCCCCGACGCAATGGCACCATAATGGATCTTTGGGTGACTGTCCGGTCGAGGAGCTCGCGGCACTAACATAGATGGGTCGCAACTATTGCAATCATCTCCTGATGTGCTATGGCGGAATTTGGCGAGGAATAGCTGATCTTGCAATGATCCAGGCGACAAATAATCAGTCATCCCAGGGTGAATTTGATGCATTTCCTGAAGAATTGAGGGTATTTTGCTTGGCGGCGTCGATTCGTGAATTGCCCGTAGCTTGGACACGGCAGTGAAGAGGTCTGTTTGGGGAATCATGGGGAACCCGGTTCGCTGGATTTCGCCGTTCTCAAGTACCTTGCCTAGATCGTATGGCATCACTCGGTTGCCGACCACAACATCACCAAGTCGGAGATCAACCTTGTTCGAGTTTGGCACTCCACCACCAATGCCTACCATCAAGCCCGTGCGAATGCATGGAAAGCTCCAGCGGAGATTGTTGGCGACAATGGCAGCATTGGTTGTGCCATATTGATGAGCCGGCAGGCACGCAATAACGATGTTATGTTGCCCAATATGCCCCAGAATATATGTGTTGTTATCGTTGCTTTCCACAGGCAGGTCCTCGTGCACATCGTCTAACATTGCTCTCGCAACAGCCATCTCTATAGGAAGCGCGCAGATCCAAGCCACAGTGTAGTCATTCTTTTGGAGTCTGAGGGGCTGTCCATGTTCGGGCTGGCTGTTATTGGAATCATTGGTTTGGTCGTTCTTTTGTCGTTTCACGAGCTGGGATGAAGCAGCTTCGTTGCGATGGTCATGGCCGCTCCAAGTTCCCTGTCTTTTCAGGTTCATCCCATATGACTCCGTGGGGAGTGTGGATGACATTCCGAAGGCGTGAGACACACAAGTTTGGTGATCTTACTGAAGAAGCTTGTCAAAGGAGATGGCGTGGTCCTTACATTGCAATTGAAGGTCAGGATATGGTGAGAGTCGGAGATGGCATCAATCGAGGCTCAAGCACAGCCACGTAGGGCACAAACACACCGCAGCGCCACATTCATGCAGGTACCTCGCCACTGCTGCCTTCTCATCATTATCAGAGACATTGACCTTGTACGTCTGGAACTTGTGGGCGGATGTGCTTGAACGTCTCCGGATGGCAAAATAATGCCTAGGAGTACCACGCAGTTGGGTTAATCATATAAGTCGAACCACCCCCCCTTCCCGCCACCTTAATAGAAATTATACCACTATATAACGCTATTAAATTCAAGATAATAATATAATAGAGCTAGGATATTTATTTTTTGGTGTTTTTTTGGTGTTTTTTTGGTGTTTTCTTAATGAAATAAATGTCGGTCGGAGGGTTACAAGAGAGGAGGTGGACACCAATGCACTTCAAAGTAAAAACTGACATTACCGCCAGCGTTCCAGCCAGACTAGAAACTGGCCGCTCTGAGAGCGAAGCCAAGAAGACGCAAAGTCCCCCGAGAAGACTGAAAAGCAATTAAGCACCATCATAAAGGTCAAGGCGAAACTCTGATCTACTTGGAGGTGGGGAGGACCGGAGGACCGGGGCTAAAAAAAAGCCGAATCGGTCGGGGGATGTGTAGAAGTGATGATGATGATGATGATATTGATGATATGCTATTAACGTCCTATAGCAAAGGCCACCAATCCCAGTAGGGCAAAAGGACGTCCTAGGCTAGTATCCGACCACTATCTAGGATTTTATAGCCTCAAGGGCAAAGTTATCAAGCCCACCTCCCGTCAGCGGGTCGAAAGGCGCGGCAGAAGCCGCAGTATAGGCCGAAGCCGTAATATCGAGTATCTATAGATATAAATGCACCTAGATAAACCAGGTAATAGGATTTTTCCAGCCAGAAATTCCTTTTATAACCTTACCCCAAATCATATACTCCATGACCCTTCAAAATCCCCTTCTAACCAGGATCCGTACGATAGCGGTTGCGGCGAGTGGGAAAAACCCTAGAAAGGAGGGGTCGGCCTCTCTCAGTGGGAGAAAAACCCTCGTGACTGGTGCTGTTTTTCAGACATTGACGGGAGCAGCAGGGCCCCAACCTGCTGTAGATCCTGTCAGTATCTGATATCTAAAGCGGCCTGGTCCCGAGGCTATTCAGTCTTTGGATCCAGCGGTTCAAAGCAGGCAACGCAGCGCAAGGCCAACTCTCCAAACATCCCTTTGCTGCATTTTTTAACTGTTAGGCTGGCGATAGCCTAACAGCTGTTGCGCTGCTTCTTGTGGCCTGTAAAAGCTCCCGCACTAACAAGCTGCTAACAGCTGGGGATGTGTAGAATGCGTGACTGGATCCAGTAATCTAGGGTAGCGACTAAGACGTGAACAGTATTGAGGCTAATATTGTTGATTACCGGAGAACTCAAGAATCCTTCGACAGCCACGAGCGTAGTGGTGAGATAGGAAAGCATCTTGGTGTCAACTTCTACTCTGTCGGTTATCACTGTAGACAAGAAGTTGGGGGTCCATTTGTCACTTATATTGATCTCACTTCTCATGCTTGGTTGGCGCGAAGCTGTTTCATTTATACTCGTTCGGGAATACGTGGTCATTCTGATACCATATTTAGTCTCCTGATACATTATTGATCGAGGCTATGTGTGCGTTTTGTTGGGCGCTCTCCTTCATGTCAATGATGAGGGTGAAAGTTTCTTGGCACTGTTAGATACTCAAGGGGAGGCGTGTGCGGCACGATGGGGTCAATCTATTGGTTGCCAGCAGAATCTCTGATTGATCTGTATTTGTGTGTGTTCCCTCTATCTTCTGACGTTGCGGCTGAGTCCTTTTCTCCCTTGACCCCCTTTTCTCGTGTGGGGCACATCGCTACTATTTCCACCCCAATTTGAGGATAGAGGCGGCTTACGCCCCTGTTACATAAAGCTCTATGCAACAGGTACCTATAGCCTTATGACATAGTACTTGGGATCTGGCAGCACTCAGCTTCAAATTTGTCTCTGCCTCAAGAGTTTAAATCCGGCAACTAGGTAACGAGGGGCAAGCAAAGTCTAACACCCAGTAAATCAAGTAATATGGGCTATACCTTGCGGCTTGGCGCAATAGTCGACTGAAAAGTTTGGTTATGACTGGTCCTTTTAGAGAGTATGTAATGTCAGATCGATGACATGGACACTGAGGTCTGATTTAGACTACGGTAATAACGGGGATAGCGTATCTCCGATAATAACATGAAGTCTTACGGGTATTAATCGGCTTCAGTAAAATAAGCCAGTTCCAGCAGGGAGACTCTGTAAAACTATCTAGGCCTTGCATAGTATCTAGCGAACCTATTTCTACTGGACGCCTTAAAGTATCTTGTTTCGGAGATAGAAGTTTTTGAGTCATTCAAACCCGAGCATCAAGAAATGTTGAGACTTTGCTAGAAACGTGACTAATAATTATTTCCTATTTCCCGAAGAGTGTATTGAAATGGTGTGATCTAGACAAGTATTTCTCGGGTAATGACTGACAAGGACATCATTGCAGCGCAACTGCTCCGGGCCTATATCCTAATTCCGCGATACGTCATTGAAAGATTCAACAGTATCAACTGCTCCGGGCCTATATCCTAATTCCGCGATACATCATTGAAAGATTCAACAGTATTCTATCCATCTGATCCTCGAGTAGGTTCTACCAAATTTATATATATTCGCATTGATAGCCGCTGTCTGACACTCGGTTCGATCATCAACATAACACCAAACAAAGCTACATAAATAAGACTTCATTACTCACCAATACCTCCCTCAATTACACGAATTACAAGAGACTAAATCTCTAAGAAATGGCTAAAGTTCTCATTATCGGTGCAACCGGATATCTTGGCAAGAGGCTTGCCGAGACGCTGGTTCGCAGTGGCCAGTACCGGGTATATGGTATTGCCCGCAGCGAGGCCAAAGCCAAGTCTCTAGCTCTGGCTGAAATCATCCCAATCATCTGTGCCGACCCTGTCAATGAGCCCACAGCCTACCTAAAGGCTATCCGGGATCATCATATCGATACTGTCGTTGATGTTGCCGCAGCCTATCTCGATTCGGCCAAGTTACTCAGCGATATTAAGAAGATTGGTGAGGAACGGCTGGAAAGCTACAAAGCCGCAGGCATCTCCAAAGGCCCTAAGCTTGGTTTCATTTACAGCTCGGGCACCTGGGTCCATGGATCTAGCAAAGAGCCAGTGAATGATCTCAACATTGTCGGCCCTGGCGGCGCCACTCCACCAATGCCCCTCGTTGCGTGGCGGGTCGGTCTGGAGAACTCAGTCCTCGCCTCTTCCGATGTTCTTGATGTCGCTATCGTGCGACCGGCATTGATCTACGGCTACGAAAACACCATTTGGACGACGTTTATCCTCCCGCTTCTTCAGGCAGCCAGAAGCGGTAGCTCAGACACCGTCCAGATTCCTTTAAGTGCCGATGCCAGGCCAGGCCTCATTCACGTCGATGATGTTGCGACAGGCTTCCAAAAAGCCATTGAGAAACTGTCGCTGCTCAACAGTGGCTCTATCCATCCCGTTTTCGATCTGGTTACCAGCCAAGAGGGCATGTCTGGTATTTTCGAGGCTTTGGCTGCGACCTGGAATTTCCAAGGCCAGTATGAGCTGGTCGGGCCTGGTGATAATCTGTTTGCGGAGGCGATGGGTACGACGATGCGTGGATCGTCATCTCGTGCAAAGCAGTTGTTGGGCTGGGAGCCAACGAGGCTGAATGGCTACATTGCGGATATGGACCTGTATGCTTCTGCATTTGCGTCTCAGCATTAAGTTAATGCCGCCAAGAAGGGTTTATAAACCTATCCAGTCTCACAAGATTGCTTCTAGGACTTAGTAGTTTCGAGCCAATATAACAATCCCTGAAAAGTCTAAAATGCCCGAAAACAGTGGCTTAGCAGCTAAGGTCACAAGGACCTGTCACCTTGCATAATGACATGAGGTGGCTCTGTGTCTACTCTTCGTGGCTTCCGGAGATCCACTGACTGAGTCGTGAATAGCAAACCCGAATTACTCCGTACATACATGTGAAACCCCCATTTGCCGGACCCGCGAACCCCCGCGATCACTGATCAACCCCGTCTAGGGCCACATCCAATCAAAGTGTTTGCATATGACTAACTTGCTTTTTGATATTATCTCCCCCAGAATTCTTCGATGGAGCATGCATCTATGTACGGATAGATAGAAAAGTCTAATCACCAAGTCTAAGCGATTAGATCTGACATATAGCTAATCCGAGAGTGGCAGCTGAAAGCTCCGAGAAGAGTATGGCGAGGAGAGTCTTTAGCAGTATGAGCCGCATTACCGAGCACCTACTAAGCTATGTCTTAGTGCAAAAAAGCCTCTTCTCCCCTCGTGGAGAAGAAACAACACTACAAATCGACTGTAAAGCTAGACCCTAGACTTTAAAGGGGAGGTCAGATTCCACAGAAGAAATTATAACGGAACCATTCAGTGATGCCACCTTCCATTCGTGATTGACGATTTATAGTCACCTTCCATTGCATCTGTGCATTGGCAGAAGCAGCATCTATGGATTGTCAAAGCCATCACTGCCATGTGCGGTTGATATGGACTGTAGCCCCGTTCGGCCGTTTGAGGTTTCCCCTTTCTGTACTTTTTCTCCTGGCTCCTATTTCCCAGCTTGGATTGGTGGTTGCGCTTCTGTTGGAAATTGGTAGTCCGGCTATATAACGTTGCATCGATAGGGCGATCATAAGATATTTCCTTTTGCAGTCCACACTGCAGGTGCAACTGCATGTGAAAGTAATTTTGAAGGGTACTGTCATTGTCGTAGTTGTGGTAGTCGAAGTAATGTTTCAATCTTTCATGTGCCCCAACACCGATCTTGATATTTGTATTTAAGATGGCCTTCCCTTCTCTTTCTTCGCAATATCACAATCACAATCTGTCGTCAGTCAGTCCTCTACCACAACAGTACCTATCAAAATGCCTTCTACCTTCCTTTCAGTCTTTCTTGCCGGCTTGCTGGCCTTTGTTCCTGCTGCGCGGGCTGGTTTCAACCCCGATGCTGAAGATAACATCTCTGTCTACTGGGGTATGCATAAGACATGAATATCTAGATGTCTCAGAATTCTAACCCAGTTCCTACTTTGAAGGTCAGAATTCTTTCAACAAAGTCGGTTCGCAACAGGGACTAGCATTTTATTGCAAAAGTGAGCCCCCTTCTCAAAACCACGGCCTGAGAGCCTTACTAACGTACATGCTCTTCCACAGATAACCCTAGCATCAACGTAAGCCTTACGAATCCAGCTGCATGCCTTTCTGGCCATGGGAGAAACTAGTTGCTGACGATAGCAATCTTGAGATATAGATTTACCAGATGGCGTTTTTGACCTCGATTGCCAAACCCTCTCTGAACTTGGCCAATATCGGAGATAACTGCACCACCTTCGATGGCACTGGACTACTCCGCTGTCCTGAGGTTGAGTAAGTTTCAGCAAAGGTAGCAGATCTCGGCACATGTGAATTAGCAACTAATATATGAGATCATAGGGCTGATATCAAAGCATGCCAGTCGCGTGGCAAGACAATCATGCTGTCTATCGGCGGCGCTACTTACTCCGAGGGAGGCTTCAGCTCAACGTCAGCAGCAGTAGCAGCTGCGAAGAACATCTGGGCCATGTTCGGCCCCGTCCAGAGCGGCAGCAATGTTCCTCGACCCTTTGGCACAGCTGTTGTGGACGGCTTTGACTTTGACTTTGAGTCGCCGGTGCAGAACATGGCACCTTTCGTGTCTCAACTGCGTACTCTCTCCGATACTGCTAAGGGCAAGAACTACTACCTATCGGCGGCTCCTCAGTGCCCCTACCCTGACCTGGCCGATCAGTCCTTCATCAACGGTCAGGTCGCCATGGACTTTCTCCAGGTACAGTTCTACAACAACTTCTGCGGTGTCGGCCAGTACCCCCAAAACTGGAACTTTGGAACCTGGGACAACTGGGCCAAGACTGTCAGCGCCAACCCCAAGGCAAAGGTTCTCATCGGTATTCCAGGAAACGTGGGTGGTGCTGGTGCCGGCTCTTATGCCAGCGGTCCGAAACTGGCCCAGGCCATTGCAAACGGCAAGTCGTACTCTAGCTTCGGCGGTGTTATGGTCTGGGATATGAGCCAGCTTGAGAACAACCCAGGCTTCCTGGACGAGATTGTCAGTGACTTGGGCGGCTCCGGCTCGAACCCGCCGGCGTCTACTGCCAGACCCAAGCCTACTGCCACACCCAAGCGTACTGCCACGCCCACTCCTACAAAACCCCCGGCGACTACTCTGGCGACCATCACCAGGTCTGCTAGACCGACTCCTGCTGGCGGCTCCGGCACTGTTCCCCGATGGGGACAATGTGGCGGTGCCGGATACACTGGCCCGACTCGGTGTGTGGCTCCGTTCAAGTGTGTTTCTAGCGGTGCCTGGTGGTCGCAGTGCCAGTAAAAGGAGGAAAACATTCTCTTTGGGGATGAGGCAAATGCGGTTTGGCTCCATTTTATCCCTCAGCTGCCTGAATATCATGGCAAGCAGGGAGAGGCGGCAGAGATGAGTACACTCTGCTTTCGCTCTGGTACAGCACTCATTACCTGGCCCAATCTAACCCCTGTCCTTTTACCACTCTTTTCTCATACATACCCGATGTATTGTCATTATTTCATAACATACCTGTCTTCTGTATATATTTTATATCTTGTACTTACATACTATCGTTCAAGAAACCGCAATGACATATGAGTTGATCAGATATTCATCTGAAATATGTGATGAAGCATCCGAGATAGCTCGCAGTCTCGTTATCCACTTCACTACCATTTCATAGTAGTAGTTACAAAAGGTAGGGCTAGATCAAGTTTTAATCACTGGGGACAGGTCACAAGAGGATGCAAATTGAATGCTCAAGTAGTCAAATACTTCAAGTAGCTAGAAACCCTCATAATATTCATAAATCGTAGACAAACGATCCCTGCACACATCCCGTTTCATGCTTCAAAGATCGTCATCGGACTCATCGCTGCCTCAAGCCGCTCCCCCGACGCGGTCAGATTCAGTCTGAAATGGTCACACCTGTCCGCCATGGCGGCTTGTCGAGCCTCCTCACTCACCTCTCCTCCCCGTCTCTTGAGTACGTGCTCTGGAAGGAATGTGACAGTTGAGATGTAGTAATCAAGTCTTCCAGGCTCGGTCTCATCCCTAACCCACCGTTCATCGTGCCAAGTGCTCGTCCCGCTCCATCTCGATACCTCATGAGTCGACCCCGAGGCGTCGGCATATAGCACCTCACCATCTTGCCTCCTGAAGAACCAGCGCTGGCTCATCTGGTTGGCGATGGCATCAATCTGATCTTTCTTGCGCTCTAGAGATTCCAGCTCGATGCGGAACTCGCGGATGGATGAAGGCATGGCCTGGCAGACGCCTTCGATCCAGCAACCATCGAAGCGGAGCTGGTCGTCGTTTTCCCAGAACCACCAGTCAGTGTGACGAATTGTCAGCGTCAGCCTGCGGGGGCGCAAGCCCGGGGTTTGCAGCAGTCTCTCGAGGCCACCCTCTTCAAGCTTGTACATCTGCGCAAAGGCGTGAAGGCTCTCTATCTCCACCTGATCGACACCTTGCTGCTGGGCGATCTGGGAGACCGTCTCGCCTAGTCGAGCGCAGGTGCCATATTCCGGCGGCGCGCGATCCGTTTCGGTGATCCAGTGAACCTGCTCCTTGAGAATGAATGGTAGATGCCAGGCTTCGCGATAGATGGCGCGACACGTCAGCAGCAGTTGGATGCTGCTCTTGCGTGGCGCGAAATACGAGGGCCGCGTGTAACACGTTGTTGCGGGGTATTGGGATTCCTGCGAGGGATCTGGATAGTCGGCCAGCGCATAGGCGAAGATCCTGGAGCGGATTTCTGCTGGAAACATGGAGAATAGTGGCGAGTCATGTTGGGGGTTGATCTCCTGCGAGAGGAGCTGCTCGTGCAGTGTCGTCGCCATTTGTGAGAGGTGCCGGGAGGCTTCAAGGTTTGGAGAGTAGAAGATAGTGATGAGGTTAGAAAGAAGGGTGCCAAATGGCGTGTATAAATAGTAAAGGGATTCAGCCAAGAGCTCTGCCTGCTTGAGGCAGCCATGTATCCATTCCATGCATCCATTCCATGCATCCATGTCATCGTAGGCAGCCATAGGACGAAATATTGATGGTGGCTCCCGTATTAATAAGGCCAAAGTCACGCGCCAATTGACGCACGCGACGTCATTCACTCAGATCTTGTGGTGCGCCGATACTCGTTTATAATTTTATAAAAATATGTTGGGTTGTTGCAGAAAATTGTAAGACTATAAAGCTTCCGTTTCTGGGAGACTCGAAGCCCTCATCAAGCAATCGGGTGTCATCTCATCTGCTTCGATAGTCATCTGCCCCAGAGGAATATCCTATATTGGTCGATATTCTCCCGATATGGCCAGCGGATTACTGCGACATACATCTGCATATAAGTTTTCTTGGGAAATAGAAGAAAATCATTCTATTGTCACCGACTAGCACCTCTTCTCTACCAATCTCTATATATTTAAGGAACTTAAGTAGTTAGAAAATATGAATCTTCAATTATACATGCTTTCAATGGCATATTCGTATACAGTGTCTATCGATTTCATGTCTGCCTCCTTGACCTAATAAAACCAACCACCAGTCACCTCTCCAAATGGGAGATAAATCTCATAATATACCACATGCATTGGTCCATCTAGAAGCCCCTTCACAAAATGACACCGATTCCCACATCCTCGCCACTGGGCAAAAAGAAAAGAGATATTTCAATTACCCTCAGCTCGCAACAACCTGTCCCATCCAAATGAGCGGTCTTACCCTCGGGTCTTTCTAGCTGCCGCTTCTTGTAAGCCAGCCGTAACCCTCTGATATCGGGTCCTAGGTACCATTCTACATTCATGAGACCGTACATGCCAGACAGGTGGCAAAAGATCGATATCCGCGCCAGCAACGAGCAGCAATTGGACTATTTCATGTTGTCCTTTCTCCATGGCCAGCTCAACAACCCTACCGCATAAGAATGTAACTTTTGGCTCCTCTATTTTGAAATAAGTCAGGTCTTGAGGTAGACTATGGTAGCCAACATTGGCATCCGCCCCATATGAAAGCACCAACCGTGCTAGCTCCACATCATCTTGTCGGACAGCGCGGACAAGCGGCGGTATAAACTCTTCTGGTTCGGATATATCTCTCAAGTAGCAGCAATGAGCATCAGGGGAGGGTTGTTGCGGATGAGGCCGATCTGTTTCTTTGAAGTCGCACTGAACGCCGTTGGCTAGCAGGAGTCTAGCCATTACAATATCCCGTTGGTCTATGGCGAGGCCTAGAGCCCTTGTTGAGGCCACTCGGTCTGTTTTTCGAACCAAGGCCGCTGCAATTTCCTGATTCCCTCTCTTCACAGCCCTAATCAATGCAGGGCCTCCTTCATGCATTCCGCGTATGGCAAAATTTGGGAAATTCGCATCAGCACCTTTGTCAAGGAAAAGTTTCACCAACTTGACATTCTCGTGCTCTGTAGCCCATTCCAGTGGGGTCATTCGCTCGGTGTCCAATAATTCGATGTTTAGGTCCATACCATATTCCATCAATTGAGAAATAATAGAGTAATATCCACCTTTCAACGCTGCCTCAAGTGCATCTCGTTTCTGGCTTTGACTAGGCAAAGAGCTTATAGAGTGAGTAAAATCGCGATGCGTTGTAAGAGCTTCTCGAACGGTTGGTCGAATAGATGGTGGCTGTCGTGTTGTAGGCGCTTCAGTGCTGTCCGTCATGGTAGTTGTGCCTTGAACATTAGCCGGTCGCTTCATATTTGTAAGGCAATTGTGGAAATGAAACGACTGAGATGCTTCATCCCATCTCAATACCAATTCATCCTCCTCCTTGGTAGCTTCTTCAGAGTGTTCGAATAAGGGCGATGGTGTCTCGAGGGTGACTTTTGGTGGATCTGGTGGGTTATATGTGAACCCAGAAAATAGATCGACTGGAAGATCAGGGCATTCGTCAAAGTCCATTGCAACATTTTCAGGTTTGAAACTAGGCTGATATTTTCGCTGTAGCAGCTTCTCCCAATCAATGTTGTTGAAGAACGCATGGGCTTTGATTTCAGCCGCTCCATTTCCTTCCAATCGTTTTTCAGGCTTGCGGTCTAGAAGCTTCGTCAAGACATCTTTGGCATCGGGAGGAAGTGACTCAGGGAACTGGACTGGTTCATGAAGGATCTTGCGGTATGTGCCATCCTTATCCTCGTCGTAAAATGGGGGTAATCCTGTCAACATTTCATAAAGGAAAATTCCCAAAGTCCACCAATCCGCTGCTTGAGAATAACTTTCGCCAATGAGCGACTCGGGAGCCGGGTACTCCACCGTCATTTCCTTATTCTCTGAACTGAAGAGACCAAAATCGCAGACAATAATATGTCCCAAGGAATCCAGAAGAATGTTCTTTGGCCTTAACCTATTGCAAATGATGCCAAGGCTATGTAGATGTTCAAATGCGGAAAGAAGCTCAGCAGCATAAAATGCCGACCTAGCGATATCGAAACGCCTCTCCTTCTGTAGATAATAGAAAAGGTGTCCGCCACTAACAAATGGGGAGAAGAGATGCAACCTCCAAGACGATAGACAAGCGAGCCTGAGCGATGCAATGAAAGGGTTATTGATCCGAGTACAAAGGGTGGATACCATTTCGGACGAAGAAACAGCTTCAGTTGCTCTAATAGCCTTTTCAGCGTAGAGTTGTCGGGTATCCTTTTTCTTAACCCCAATACTCGTCCCGAAATGTTTCCAGTCAGCCATCTCTGACATTCTAGTCTCAATATATTCAGCTGTGACACGGATTTTGCCAGTGCCATCTTGAACATCCAGCCATTCTAGACTCGCAGGCTTCTGTTCGTCAAACGAAGGCTGTATTTTTATCATACCTAGGAAGATATCTTGACTTCCCTTCAAAGCATCAGTGTTCTTGAGGTAAATGTATATGGTCAATTAGGCACGCCGAGAAACATCGAATCTGCAAGAAGAGGCAAAATCCCCTGTCCACAAAGGGTTTTCTGTGGTTCCTGAACTGGCTTGGATAGAAACCTGCGACCCATCAAAATCCAGAATTGCATAAGGCAAGCATGGATGGTGATGAGCTGGGTCACTGGAATCGAGTCTCTTGAGAATATTGAAGTGGTCAAGAGAATCGCGCTGGTGCTTATCGAAAATTTGTTTGTGCTGATCTGGTGTAGAGAGGCCGACGCCTTCATAAAGGGTAATGGTCCAGATACCAGGTTTGAAGTGACGGTACAGCTGTATGGCGATAATACTGCCATCCGTAGGAGCAGAACCACCGTTCTTAATTTCCGAGCCATTATTAATGTAAGTCTTGCCGAGTCCTGTGAATAATAGAACGTCGGTTAGGCACTGAACAAAACAGAGGCGGTACATTACTACATACCCTCGACCAACTTGCCTGACATTTTAACATTAGAATTGGATGTAGGCACTGTCAGGTAGGAGAAAAGCTAGTGATTTTAATTGTATCAAAACTCCAGCTTACAGGATTCAATCCTACCCGGTATATAACATGCCAAGTGTCATACGACATTGCTGTGGCAGTGCATTGGCTACTAGAGGGCAATGTGTTAATCCATCTCCACTATTTACCAACACCTACCTAGTTATGTACCTTGAATGCGATATAATCACTTGGTATCCCTTCGTTTGGCCCATGTCCATGGAGTAAGAATACCGAATATTACATCTCTAGCTCAGTCGGATTCGGAATCTTTTGACATCTCGGATTCCACACCTGAATCAAATCCTGATTGCGCAGGCCCCCCAGTATAGTTACTGTCCTAGTGATGATGATTCATGCACCAGATGATCCTATTAGGGGGTGTCCGACTTACTCCATAAATGCCGCATACTGCCGAAGACTACTGAGATTGAGGCACCAGCATGCAACAACTCTAGCCCACATATCTTCAAAGTGGATAGCATACCTAGGTAATTTAAAAAATCTGCAAATAGCAATTGTGTCAGGTAATTTACAGGGGCGGAACCCTGTGCGTGCCACAGGGTGTAGAATGAGTTGTTACATGCAAGTTATTAGTAGTAGTAATGCCAACTGAAAAGAAAATCCACGAATAGCAATTATTCCATTTAATTTACAGGGGCAGATACGAGTAGGTATTTTGCTAGGTTATCCCCTTCCGTACTACAGGGTCCAGAATGAGTTGTTATGCAGGTTATCAATAATGTCGACTAAATATAGTATTTCCAACGAAATACGAAGTTAGCTAGTACCATAGTACCCCAAAGAATTCACCGACACGAAAAAGTTCCCGACTTAATTGGATGTTTTCGAGGTATATCATTATACGTAACCGGGGTATAAGTGGGCCAGTACCTGACGAGTAGTTTTGCAGCTGTGAATTCTTTGAGGTGATACGGTAGTATTAACTGAGAGCCGATAGCCATTCCATGCAATCTTTGGTCAACTTTCTGGTTGCATTCTTCAAACGCCCAGTCTAATTTATTAAGCCCGGGAAAAAGGTCCCCTGTCCTCTGTATACGCCCGAAGCGGAATCGGCCAAAGGAGAAAAACCACAAACAGCACCACTTACCCGGGGCAAACCCCATGTCTCAAAATTCAGGGCTTCCTGATAACTCAACCGCCTATAATCTTCCTATCTAGCCCTCCTCCTGCGTCTCTTTGCAGTTGTTTAACATCCTAATTGCTCGAACTATGAAGCCCTTCAGAGTAGTATCCGCTGCTCTGGCTGTCAGCCTGGCAGACGCCTACTTGGTTTCGCCTCCTGGAACACCCGCGCCTGGAGCAACCGAATATTGCAGCGCATGGATTCAGCAGTCATATGGCCTGACGTGTGCTATTATTGAGCGAATTTACGGCATGAATGAAGCCCAATTTGAGTCGTGGGTTAGTTGTTCATCATCTGTTGAGATGATTCTATTCTATCCACTGTTATCATACTCGGTGTATATTTTCTGATAAGGCCCAGAACCCCAGTGTGACCCAGCTGGGTCCCGGTTGTAACCTCCTCCAAGATCTCTATTATTGCGTACAGGTCAATTATGTGTCTATATCCGTCAGCACGCCAACTCCAACTCCCACAAGATCAACTACTATCACCACCACTACTACTATTTCAGCTGGAAACGGTATTTCCACTCCAACACCTACCCAGAGTGGTATGACAAATGACTGTACTACCTTTTACAAAGTACATCCAGAGGATACCTGCCAAATTATCATCGACCGTTACGGAACGTTTACTCTTGCAAACTTTTACGAATGGAATCCAGCAATCGGTTTAGACTGCCATAGCTTATGGGTTGATTACTATGTATGTGTGGGCATTTCAGGAACTCTAGCTACAAACCTTCCAAGCGCTGGCCTGTCCTTCATATAGGCTGGTATTACTCCGTACTCTGTGTTGTGTTGGGAGTTACCTTCGGGCTCGTATAATGGGAATAGCTAGCTGGATCTATAAAAAATGCCTTTACCTTTTGGTATTAGGAATAAAGAATTATGAAATATTATCGCTCAAGATACTCTTTTTATAGTATTAAATTTATAGAAGTGTAACTTAGCTTACTCTTTCATAAGATGCCCTTGTATAAGGAGCTTCCAGTCAATCATACCAGCAAATACTATAGGACTGACAGGCCCAATATAATATAAGGAAAGCACAATTATTGGAAGATATTGAATTGATTAATAATTTAGAACATATCTAGATAGTCTATTAGGGGGGAAAGAATATTTACAATACTATATAACCTAAATCTATTAAGCAGCTAAAGGGGCAGCAAGGTTCGACCCAATGAGGAAGCGGCAATACGCCTCGTCACAGAACATGCACCTTCACTACCTGTCCCCTACGTGTATCATCAGTAATTCTGCCTCTCTAATGGCATTCCTATTGGCCAGATATATATATGACCCTGGCATCAACAAGGCCAGACGGGTCATGTTTTAGCATATGGCCTGAACGCTCAAGGGCCCCTTCAATTCGAAGAAATACCTTTTTTCCTTCCTAGCCGGCTACGCTAGCCGCTACAGGTCCTAATAGACTGAACTCGATCAACTTATCAGTCCCGGTTCTTAGCAGCTATGACCGACTAGTCAAGATTTCCGTTCCTTCCAATTCGGACTAGCTTAGCTAGCTGCCGGGAGCCCTGATAGAATCGATCTCGATCAAATAATCGATCTTAGATCTCAATTTCCGGCAGCCTTAGCCGCTATCCCCCCTTTTTTTTTCTCGAATTTGAAGGAATTCTTTCCTTTTTATCCTAGCTGGCTGTGCTAGCTGCTACAGGTCCTGACAGACTGACCTTGATCGACTTGTCCGTCTCGGTCCCTAGCAGCTATAATCCACTAGTCAGAATTTCCGTTCCTTCCTCGCTTCCTAGTTAACTAGGCTAGCCTATCCCGACCAGATCAAATAGTTCCTAGGACTAGACTTTTTTTTATTTTTTTCAACGCCACCTTACCTATCTAACTCTACCTTATTCATGGGGAGGTTTGGTTGTGTTGGTCTTATTATTTGGTGCGTGACTTCCTATTTGGGATAGGAAGTCACGTGGGGAGGGTTTGTCGGGAGTATCCGTCGTGCCCGTAACCAGCCCGATAGATTCCGAGAGCTAGGCCCAATTAAGAAGACTAGAAAAAACAGTTAGAAAAGGCGGTACTCCGTATACTACCTTGTACGTAAGCTAATTATAGTGGAGAACAGCTCCTTCCGGATATCTCGGATCTCAAATTTGGTGCTCACTTTACTAAAACACGGGACGGGAGGCACCCGATAACAGGGAAAAATGGGTCTACCTACGATACCATTAATATCACAGAATATAACAGAACAAGCTGCAATTCCCTATTTATCTAGATAGCTAATAGCAATCTATCTTACTATTCAATTCCAATACCCTTTCGAACTTCTTAAGTACTGATTCAATACACTTATTAATAGTCTCTTGAGAGATTCTGTTCGACCCACTCTTCCCTCTTTTTGGATTAACTGGTTGCTAAGCAAGTAGATTCATTATTACAATAATTCAAAATTGTAATAGCAAACTTACAGGTATACAGTTAAACGGTTAAATCTAGCTTATCTGGTGGCAGCTTATGGCACAAATGCAGCTAGTATTGAAGGATCACCACTGCAGGTGCGAGGAACTGGATATTGAGCAAAAGTGTCCGGGCTGCTGGGGTATAAATAGAGGACATGATCCGCAGATCAAATGAGGGCCAGTATACAATACTTGGTTTCTTGAACAACGCCTATCTTTTCTAAATATCATGTCATTATACACCTCATTCGCGGCAGTTTTGTCGCTGCGTGTGTCAAGTGTCTTTGGTCTTCCTGGCTCGCCTCTGCCGCCTAGCCAGGATCCTTTCTACACCGCGCCGCAAGGCTTTGAACAAGAACCTCCAGGCACAATCCTACGTCAGCGAGAAGCGCCCGGTAATCTGATAGAAGTTATCGGCAACTGCAGCGCAGCTTATAATATTGTATACCGCACTACTGGCGCTCGGCATGACCCCTCATGGGCTGTAACGACCCTCTTTATCCCATTGCACACCAGTGGCGCACTTTTATCCTACCAGATGCCCTATAACACCCCGGATGTCGATCATAGCCCCAGTTATATTCTCTATAATCCAGACCCCTCTTCTTTATCCGACATCATTGTTGCTCTAAGCAAAGGCTGGTATGTCAATGTACCAGACCATGAAGGCTATAATGCTGCATTTGGCGGGGCAGTCGGAAATGGCTTTGCGACACTCGACTCTGTGCGCGCTGTCCTTAACAGAGGCGACTTGCCTCAGGATACGCAGTATGCACTTTGGGGTTATTCGGGTGGCAGTGTTGCGTCCGAGTCTGCTGCCGAGCTCCAGGTCGTTTATGCGCCTGAGCTTCATATTAGCGGCGCCGCTTTAGGCGGGCTCGCATCAAATTTGAGGGCCATTTTCAGTGCCGTCAATTCGAAGCTCTTTGCTGGCCTTAATGTATTATTGCTATTAGGCTTTGGGAATGAGTATCCTGTTGTCAAGGAGCATATACTTAGTCATCTCAAACCCGAAGGGCTATATAATAAAACCGGCTTCCTGGCTGGTCTGAAGATGAGCTCCGCTGATGCTATTCCGATATATCGAGGCCAGGATATTTGGGAATACTTCGATATTAGCCAGAATATTATGGATGACCCTGCTATTATGCAGGTTATCAACGATAATGGCTATATGGGCTTCCAGGGCACACCGAAGATTCCCTTATTTATTTATAAGGCCATCAATGACGAGGTGACACCAATTGATAGCACAGATGCACTGGTTGATCGTTACTGTAGTGTAGGCGTGAATATTCTCTATGAGCGAAACACTATCGGCAACCACGGGGCAGAGCAGACCTATGGGAGACCGAGGGCATTTGACTGGCTTACTAAGGTGTTGAATGGAACGCTTGAGCAGACGGACTGCACAACTCGGGATGTGACAGTCAATACGACGGTTCCAGCGTCCTGATCGGAGGTACAAGACAGGGAGTAAAATAAATACATCCATCATTGTTCCGCTTGCGTGCATCCAATCTATAAAACATGAATACAGACTTGTCTCGAGCAGCTCCCGTTAAAAGGAGCATAAAGACCTCCAGGAACGCCACAAAGCTGGCCGATAATTTCCATCCAAGTCTCTCGAGCAAGTGTCATGTTGTCTTTGTCTTTGGCCTGACTACGATAGAACAGAGCATAATCATGCTGCCTCTGCCGCCATCAATTGCGGCGTCTCTGGTCAAGATGCCCAGTGAAAAGGTGTGTGTCTCCCTTTGTCTGATATCAAAGCCTTGGCCCCTTTCTCTAAAAGTAATGTGACGATGTCTATATGCCTATTCATTGATGCCTAATGCAAGGGTGGTCGTCCGCCGAAATCCGAGAGCGCGGGGTTGGCCCCTTTCTCAAGGCAATATGTAGATACTATGTGGGTGACCACTGGCGAACACCAGCTAATGTATGTTATCTTTTTTCGTTTGTTGGTTTAATCTTTCATGTGAGTGGTTGCGATATCAGACTGATTTGGAAGGCCTACAAGCACATACGACCATATCCATTGGAATATACGGGATCCCGTCCGCTCTCCCATAGTCAAGCCAATGAGAGGCAGATTAGTAGTTGGGTGGGTGACCACCAGCGAACACCGGCTGTTGTATGTGTTTACTTTCTTTTTTTTTAGCATCCAACCATAGACTAGGTTGGGAATCATGATAGCCTGACTGAAGCCATCACCAACACATACAACCATACCTAGGTAGTGGAAAATTCGGGGTCCCGTCAAGCTCTTTTCTTGAGTTTGATGCCCTCTATTTTTTGCCTCCGAAGACTCTAAATTTGGAATTATATGATTTCGTTTTTGGAGGATAACGAACCCCAGAGCTAAGCAATTTACTACTGTTAAGTCACTTGACTCTACCAAAAAAAAACAGAGCTTATACCGCTACCATTTTGTTTACGGCGGCAGTTTTGATATCGGTAGTGTACTGGTATCCCGACATTTATAGGCATACCAGCTATTACGCTTACACCCCCTCCAGTATAAGGGTAAGTGCAAATGCTAACCAATAGAATAGCGATACACAGTGACTTTAGGCTTGACGCTGAGAGTTCTTGAATGGAGTTAGGAGTTAGGTAATACCTTGAGACAGCTTAGATGGGTAAAGGGGAAACAGCAGTTTACTAACAAATATATACCTAATATATATATGGATTTGTTAGTGTATATGCAGTGTTTATTTTTTAATCTTTTAATGGTGTATTTGGGTGGAAGTGCTTAGCTAATGCCTTGAGATACTATTTACCAAGTTATAGTAAATTTGCGGTAATATTGCCACCTTTCTCGGTTTCAGAATATAAAGGAGCTCTCTAGCCGCCGGCTTCCACCCCAAAACATACGACATTTAGTTCCGGATCCAGAATATATTATTCCTTTTCTTTAGAGGTTTTCATAACCGAATTTGCGGACGCAGGCCTGTGCTATCGCTCCCTCTAGACTATTGAGTGTTGAGTCTATATAGCCGAATCGATAGTTGCTGTTGGCTGCAGGACAGGATGTATATAGTGATACGGTTTCAGCAATAGGTTTAGATTTAGAGAATATGTAATACTCCTAAAGCGTCCGTCTATGGCAACATACTTGTCGTACTAATTTAGCCCATATTACAGTACCCGAACACTCCTTTGTCAAACATTATTCAAACAGGGACCATCACAAGTGGAGGAATGTGGACTCTTATCTTTGGCGAGCATTGCTGCTGGGGTTTCCCCGCCATTATAGGCTTCTCCAAATGCAGTATCCAGTACCTGTCAGCAACAACGTGCCATTTATAGAAGAGGTAAGAACTTACCCGAACCATTTCGTAAGCTGGACTACAACCATAGCTAATATTGCGGGATAAAAAATTCTCCTATATCCTGTTATGATGCTTTGGTGTATCCGGGTATAGGCTGGGGGTGTTAGACGCACAACACCACCACGGAAAGATTATCACAATGTATTTATGTCTCGGATCCTCTAGAATACCTTAGCTACTTAAGCGACAAGTAAAACCTATTTATATCAGATCGAGTAAGTGGAATAGGCTTTATCTGTGTCTCTGGTCTGCTAGTATATTCCCGGGCGGATTGGCTGAGAGAGTTACTAGTATCGTTCGTGAGTTCTAAACAATCTACATCCAGTGGGAGTTCCTCTGTGTTCGGTGGCTGGTCGGCGGCAGCGGAAACACATATTACAGTAGTAGTGTTCGATAATGTGTCTTAAAGTATTGCATAATTTTCCTCGGAGTTAGGGGTGAATGCAAGGTTCGGTGTCCCAACAGGGCTTATTACACAGGAGCGAGAATCGTGAGCCTGTGACAGTGGCATCGCTTATTAGCTCTATTAGAGTTATGCGTGCTGTAGTTGTACTTTTTAGGGTTGTTGCTACGTCACTCCAGATTCGGGAGGCGGCTTTGGCAACGTCCGCAAAGCTCCATTCTTCGATATCGATCATGTGTACATATAGGGAGTTATGAAGTTCTGGTGGTATAGCGGCGATAAATTGTTGTTTGATTTCTCCGTCCGACAGGGTATATCCGCCTACAACCCTAGCTACTTCATTGACTATATTTACCTGCATTTTAAATTCCCAGATAAAAATATATCCTTTTTCTCCTTTGGGCCGGCACGCTTGGAATTGTTCGACCTGTTCTCTTAAAAATCCCCGTGAAAGGAATAATTCATCAATCCGGGTAATGAGTGCCGTGATGGTTGCTTGCCAGGTTGTTCGGATGAAACTACTGGGATCCCCGTGGTCGACGATTCCTGCGTTTACCGCAGTGAACCGTAACAGGATTCGGTTGATGGCAAGGATGGCTTGTCGTGGGTGTACATCCACCGATTGGGCGAAGCGGAGGAATGCTGACCTCTAGTTCTAATATTTCTTTGCATCGGTAAACTCAGGAACACCCGCAGCTTCGAAGAGGCATTTATCGTTTCCTCCGTTAATTTCGGCTAGGATAAGTTGTTCGACGTGTTGAATAGACTCGTTCCATGATTAAGTTTCTTTATATCCCAAAGACAGAGCTAGTTCCGATAGGTGTCTGCAGCTCGTTTGTTGCTTAAGCGTCTGGAAGGTGGTTTGGAGATGGTTGATAACGTCTTGGAAGCCGACTGGGTGGGTCAGCGGCACCCGGTGTTTTAGTGGGATGGTGCTAAGTATTTCCAGGAGCTGGGTCTGATTAATTTCGGTGGTGGTGGTTTTGACGCCGCTCATGGTTGGCATGCGGTTTGGTATTTTGCAGTTCGTTCCTTTATAAGTTGCGGTGGTTTCGTTCTGCCTTGGGCTGTGATAAAAGCCGCTAAGAATGCCTTCTTGGGACAAAGCTGGGGTTGTAGCCAACCACGTGATGTATATGTATCTCTGCGCGGGTAAGCGTCCCCAATAGCTGGGCAGCCGCGACGGTCAAGCGGCTGCTCGCTACGCTGCAGGCCTAGATGTACGGAGTAGCTCATGCCCTCTTCTCGGCAAGTGTGGAGCTTCCACTCGAGAGTGTCCAAGGAACTGAATACCTCGAAGCGGCCAAGAAGCTTGTAATACAACATTTCGGGCAAGAACTAGCGGGGCTGTTGATGTAGATTAGCATAACTATCCCGTATAGAATTGGTAGTCTTGATTCGTTATATGCAGAGGGTACCAGCAGCCACTGGATGGTGTATCGCAGTTCCCAGCAATAACGCTTGGAGTGCATCACGGTTACCCGTATTCACCTCGGGGTGCATTAAGGGTACTAGCAATGAGTAGGCGATGGGTGTTTTGTTACTAGTAAAACACTGAGGGGCTGTTACTGGTCCTCAAGGAGACTGTGGCGGAATGATAATTACTAGTAGTGAATCGATGGCGCGTGTGGTCGATTGTTATGTGGGTGGGTACTGGTTCTTTTCCATTATGCAGAACTTTGCATTAAACACCCTCCCCAGTTAATGCTATAATGTTGTTACACTGTTCTGAATCTAGAAAAATTGCTCGCCCTCTATGTGGTGCTGTACAGTCGAACATACATAATGACCTTCCGCTTTCCACCCTTCCTTTTTCTTTGAGAGCGATACGGAGTACTCCGTACTTTGTCTCAATTGCAATCTGATTATGGTTTGGTTCTACATCTTACCAAAAAATAGCGCCATAAAACTTAATCTTTGTTCAGCAGCGGTTAAAGCTTGGGAGGAAATTGAAGATAAAGTTTAAATAACCTAGTAGAATCTATGCCCCGGCGCCTTGTGGCGGTGAACTTTTGTCAAGTAACTCTAGCCTAGAGGACATTAACGCCTTAATCTACCACAGTCTAAGCTAGTGGCGAATTCGTTGCTTCCTTTCTTTTTTTACTCTTTACTTTATTTAACCAATAGCCATCATTTTGCGAGCTCTTATATCGTGAGAAGCCTTATTCCTTTTTCTTTTCCCAAGCATGAACACTCAACTTTGCAACCTCAGATGGCCACCTGGATGAATATTCGTGACCCCAGTGGTAGAGGTCACGACCTCTCCCAAACAAAAACAACTATCAACATAGTCCTTCTTTCTATTAGCCTTTACAATATTATCGAACTCCTCTGTATTATCTTTTGGACGTTTAAGCGCTATTCCGGCTTATATTTCTGGTCATTCCTTCTCGCCACGGTGGGCATTGCAATATCCTGCATTACCTTCCTTATTAAACAAACATACCCTCCAAGCTACAATTCTGTGTATGGATATGTGATTTGTACCCTGATCTTGATAGGTTGGGTGCTTATGGTCACTGGCCAGTCAATGGTGCTTTATTCCCGGCTGCATCTGGTACTACAGGACCCCAAACGCCTCAAGATAGTCTTGGGGATAATTATTATTAATGGTATTTTTGTGCATAGCACGTTTATACCTATACAATATGGGAGTTCTTCAAGCCATCCCCGAGTATGGCTTAAGGCAGGTCGTGTTGTGATGATGATCGAAGTTACGAGTTTCTTTTTACAAGAATTCCTTTTAAGCAGCCTTTATATTATCGAAGCTGTTAAGCTTATGAAGTTAAAACAGTGTATGGGGAATATTAGCCGGAACCGCCGCCTCATGAAACACCTAATTCTCATTAATGTTATCATTATACTTATTGATACATTAATCCTCGCTTTCGAGTTCTCAAACCTACACGGTTATACGGGAGCATATAGACGCTTGGCCTACAGCATCAAACTAAAACTGGAGTTCACGATCTTGAATCGCCTTGTCGAAATCGCCACGCCCCGCAATGACATCAGCTTCAACTTAACGGGCGATATCTCTAGCCAAACTGCTTCGAATCCTCCATTACCTAAATAAAGTGCAAACCTACAACGATTGCCTATTATAGGTATATGCTCAGGGAGGTAGTAGAACCTCAAATAGTAAAGCATATCGAAACGATGATGGGGTTGTGATAACGACTGAAGTTCCTGTTCAACTCGACTAAGAACGGGACTGTGAGACAGGGAGCATCTGCAGAAGTTCATTGGCTGACTTGGCGGTTGGAGAGACGGATCTCAGTAAGGAGGACACCTTGAAGTTATCTTCGGAGATTTAAGTTGTAACTGGGAGAGATACTTGGTGTCGTGCAAAGGCATTCTGAGCGGTATTGTTTAAGTGTGTTCTGCCAAGCTTCCTTCCTATATCTTGTGACGATCCGGGCTGATTCTGAACAACCAAACCGAGGCTCGCAGGGTTTATGTTAGCAGAGAGGTCAGGGATGAATACTGAGCAGGGTAACGTGGTCACGATTCTGCAGAACTGGTAGGTTCTGGTGAATGCAATTGTGTTAACGACTGTCTAAGTAATTATACTAAATGATCATGACTTATCCAGTCTGATATACAAAGGAGATACATAATGAATGTATTTGGATCACGTATGGATCACGGTTGGATTGGATCTGTCACACAACAGCGATCAATTGGTAGCGGGCGACGAGCACAAAGATAGTTCTGGAATCGAGCAATTGAAGAATCTTATTTTCTAACCAAATGAGCGAAATAACTGCTGTTTAAATACACAGAGGTCGGCGGTGATAATAGATTAGGGCCGACACAAGTTAAGGGATGACTGAAGGGCACGGTCCGTGATCCAAGTGATCCTTAGTCTTAAGTGATCCGAGTGATCCTTTCTGATTGGTCTGCCCGTTCCGTCATTCTTCCGGGGTACGTACCGCCCCGGACCCTTTATGCAACCATAAGAGGGTCGGGTCGTGACATAATCCTTTAGCAGATACTGTAAGTCTATTACATTTATATAATCTAAACCTAATTCGCCTATCGGTCTGTAATTTACCTGGGCTTACGTGTATATATATGTAGGGTCTTCATATATAAAGACTATAGCTATCTTATACCTGTCACGGCACCGACCGTGACGCGATGTTGACGCCCTGTCACGTGACCAGGCCCCAACGCGTTCCTAGCTATAGCTTTCCGTAGAGCCTCAGGGCTTTCTCGCTCTCCACGGCACAACAACGATATTTGCCCTGACCTGCCTTTCCGTGCCGTGATAATACCAGAGCTCTTATCTAGCCTATTATTTTAATTTTTATAAGGATAATAATATTAATGCTTATATATTTATCCTTTAAACATAAGAAAAGCCTTATTAGTAGGAGGCGTATATATAATAGGTACATATTATCGTGAAACAGAGGATTATAATAGTTCAAGTCTAATATTATAAGCTGTATATACCTCGGCAGCTTCTAGGAAATCTAGCAGCAATATATTAGCAATATAGTAGCTAAGCCGTATAATACTAATTATTAGAGAACGGGTAACGGTAAAGAAGATTAAAAGAGTTTAGAGAGATAACTGGCATAAGGTAAGTTAGTGACACGCAAGGGAGTCGAAGTTTATAGGTAGACGGGTGACTGTATTCATCTATGCCCTTTATATATGTATTTATACGCAAGCTCCTCGCTGCTCTCTCGCCTAATATGGGTAGCGCTACCTTTCGCCGGATATATACATCTCCCTTCTGTAACGATCCGGGTCTGATCCCGAAGGGATAGACCGAGGTTCGTGGGTTTATGTTGGCAGAGAAGCCAGGGATGAATACTGAGCAAGGTAACATGGTTACGATTCTGTAGAACTGGTGGGTTCTGGTGAATATAATTGTTAACGACTGTCTAAATAACTATACTAAACGAGTGACAATCCAGTCGTAAATATACATGTGGTGATCACTGGTGAACCAGTGATCGTTTTCGTGATCACTCCTTTAGTGTAGTGAGCGTTTGGGTGATCACTGGTAGACCGGTGATCACTTTAGTTTGATTGGTCCGTCGGCGCATAGATAATCCGTCCGGCCCATTCCCTCGACCATGACGAGGTCGGGTCGTGACACCTTCCGGCTACATATATTAGTGAAGGGTCTTTTCGGCCGTTCTCCTTGTCTCACACCAATGAACAGCGCAGCCATTTAATCAAGTCAATCAAGTAAAAAGTAAAAAAAGAACCATTCTTATAGGCTCACCTATTTTTTATCTAATAAGAGGATGGTTTTGTTTTTTACTTTTTACTTGATTAACTTGATCAAACGGCTGCGCTGCCAATAAAGAACCGCGGGATCGTGAAGGAGGTATATATGGAGTAGCGGCAATATAAAACGTCGTACTAAAGAGGGAGGCTGCTCAACTGTCCAAGACGATGCCACAATGGATGCTGAGAGATTGATGTATTAGTTGCGGAGTATGTACGAAGTACGAGCATATGCAAATAGAAGCAGGAGGTAGCTTGATGTTATGTAGAGGTATTTTGAAACTTTCAATTTAAACGTGTGATTGAACATCGGACCTACTTGCTACATAAGTTATCCGTTTTATTAGGAGAATTACTGTAAATAAACTTCTTAAGGACACGATTAATAGTAACCAGCAGCTAGGCTGTTCCCCAGTTAGCTCTAACCAGTAGGATAATCATATACCTCTTCGATTTCTGCCATAACCTTTAGAACAGAATCACAAGATGTAGAGTTCAGACTGCGATTACGCCCCTAAGCCACCAGCGCTCCGGCTATATTGTTCGAAATAGTTCTCAATGTAGCATATACGACCGTATCTATTGGAATATACTGGATCCCATCAAGCTCTTGCTTTGAGTTTAATGTCTTCCATTTTTTGCATCCCAAGGTTCCAAATTGAAGCCGTATGATTCCGTTTTTGCAGGACAATAAACCCTGCGCTAGGGAATTATCGCAACGACATGGGTTGTGAGGGCAGATCCGATTGAGCTGGAACAGCGTCAGGTAGGGTAAAAAGGGTCAGTTGAACATCTTGACGGTTGAGTCAAAGCTGCCGAGTTTGGCGGATTTCTAGGAGAAACTTGCAGACAGCTGAATATCTGCAGAATTCAGTCTCATAGGTTCCATAGGAAACATGTCAAACAAAGAAGATTAACTTCAACAGGTTACTATGGTTGGAACATAGTAGTGAAGGACGACATTGTTGTTGTAAACTAAAAGTGCGAGGAATCACAGTCCTTTTATCCCTTGGTTATCTTCCTAGAGTGGAGATGGCAATGGGTAGGCCTAATTTGCCCAACAAACTACTACAAGTTGCTTTATAGTAAGGTTAGGGTTGGTTATCTTACCTCTAGACCATAAATAGGATGCATATTTCATAGACGAAGCAGTGAACTGCTATGTCCACGTTTATATAGACGCACGGGGCTATGTGTAGATAGGGCATATGGCATTGGATGGGACGAAATACCTTGTGTGAACCAGCTCGCTCTCGCCAGCTTGCTTTCTCTCTCTCTCTCAAATTAACCAGCTGCATATTTCTGATTCGAGGTGCTTCAGCCCAACAAGCCGACGTCATCCTAAGATTCCGCTGCTTGTAACTACACGCATCTGCGGCTTTCATTCCATGTTGCTTCTAATGGAAAGCTCTCAGGAGCCAGCCATATGCAAACCCTGTTCTCTTGCGCAGCATTTCCAGTCTCTCTGAGCATTGCCGAGCCAATCACCAGATGTTTCCAAACTCATTGCAGGCCATACGAGGTGGGGAACCGGATGCTTCACTGAAGGAATATATAAGACCAAAATTCACCATGCGTGTAACCGCGTACGAAACAAAGTGCTCTTATTGAATACGTAGATTTAGGTTACCTAATTGGACCACGTCGTCCATACATAATTCAACCTTATTTATAGTCCTCACTCCTTCCGGGCAGCCCCAACACTGGAGCAGGCACGCATCAACATCAGCCTTATAGTAGTGGCCATTAATAACCAGAATCAACACGTCCATGCGAGAAATAGGTATTGCAACGCTGCCGGCTTTACCATGCCATAAGTACAGATTCTACTGACATTCCCGTTCCGGCCATCCGGCCTCATATCCTCATAGTTCTTTCAGTACGGGGAGTCCCCGCCCTGGTATCCGCCTGCACACAACGGAGTGGTGCAAAAGTGCACACCAATGCCAAGGTTAGGGGCGGATACGAGGTAGCGCACAGCCAGCTCGCCCAGATATCAAAGTGGTGTGCACACTCCAGGAGATGTAATAATATGTGCTGTACGAAGTGTTCTTCAGTGTGATACGAGGTAATCTATCACGCAATCCGGCCATTCTCAAAACAACTCCACCAGAGCGATCGGAGATGGTTTAAAGTTTATGCTCGTATTTTATGGAAGTAAAGTTTTCCGTGTAGGCATCGTGAGTAATGAATTACTATAGATGATGCAATATGAAACTTTCACGCAATGGCGAGCGTAGGACGCGGTACCCCACTCACCAGTAGACGGTAATATTTGAAGAGTTCCTCCTCGGCAGTCGAAACGACTGAGAGTGTTGCCGATAGCCCATATGATTGTAGATGACGTAGGTGCCTTTGCATAGTCCTTCTGCGCATGCTCACATGCTCAGCAAGCCAAACAGCAGGCAGAAGAATGGACGATGAGTGCAACAGCTCGGCCCCAGTGAGCTGAGAAAACGGACGCCACGCCAAATGGCCCACTTTGCGGATTTGATGGCACCATCGCCAGACCAATTGCTCCATCGCAATGCAGTTCTTTCGCAGCCATTGAGTCGCAAGGCAGGGAGTAGCTGAGTTGCAACAAGCTCTAAGCACTAACTATATCTCAATTAGCCAACAAGATTCGCACAAAGATAACACTCTCTTCAACACGATGTTATATATTGTTTCTCAGTGACCACTTAATGCATGTCGAGTGATCTGAAATCTGGTGTGATACTTTCTGGGGGCCTTACGAACTCTAAGTCTGCGATTACTTTGGTTAATTCGGATTCAATTAGAATGCCACAATGCATGTGATGCAACACAGCCGAGCAATTCAAAGAAATAGAGAAGTTGCGTAATGAATGCTGCGGCGTCAATTTGGATATATAGATGTGGTTTCCCTCAAGTCCAATACCTACACCATCGACCTAAAATATCTGTCACATCTCATTCATATTTTCCCCTAGGACTCCCTTAACTATTCAAACTGGATCCCAACTTAGGAGACTGGTGTGGAACCACCGCAAGACCTGACACCATGTCTACCGAATACCAGACCAATAAAAACACTTCGCAGAAGAGGCAGCTGATAAATGCCTTAGGTGCGAGGTTTGGGAAGAAAAGGCTGGAGACAGTCGGAACTCTGGACGATGTAAAAAAAGCATATGGCAACCTCAGACTAGGCGACGACATGTCGGTCTCTGACTCAAAGTACGACTGCGTAACGCAGGTATCGATGCCCATGCCTCCGATGGGACCGAAACATGAGAAGCCAGGCCCCGAAGAGATCTGGTTTGGCCTATGGGGTGTGATCCCGCGTTGGAAGAACGGGTCAACTGTCAACTACACTGCATATAAGGAGGACTGGTTGTCACCTAGCCACAGCTATTATGCCACGTATAAGCTTCACGAAGCAGCCGAGAAGTGGAACAGCCTGAACATCGGCGTCAAGTTTCGCTACGTGAGCCGTCTTGAGGATGCCGCATTTGTTCTGGCCTACGGCGGCGATGGAGGGTCCACGCTTGCAAAAGCGTTCTTCCCGAACTCTAATGACCTCAACACACTCTTCGTGTATCAGAGAGCCTTTCAGGCAGGCATGGTCAATAATATGACCAATATCTTCCTGCACGAACTTGGGCATGTCTTAGGTCTTAGGCACGAGTTTGCAGAGACAGAAGGCGGCGCTAAGCAGTGGGGAACCAAGAATCCGCTCTCGGTCATGAGCTACAATTTTCCCCCGCAGATTCAAGAATCTGATGAAAGAGACACGAAATCATTCTACAAGTTTACAGGGAAAGGCTTCGGAGGCTACGAGGTGGTGGATGTAGTCCCCGACAATTGAGATATTGCGCCTGACGACGTGCAAGAGGGTTGTTAGGATGCTCGCCGTCACCCACATCCACTCATTCTGTTCTGTCATTTGCATTATATCCAATTTGGATTTCGATATGATGTTAACTGTTCTATTAGTTAATTCGTTATCTGTTTCTATGGGCTTAGAATTTGGCTTGGTCTTTGGGTTATTTTTAGGATTCTGGTAAACTTGGCGAATCTGTACGGTCATTGGCCCCTCGGCATTGGTTTTCCCACTGGGTTTTCCCAATGTCATGACGCAAATGCTGAGGGGACTAGTCTAATGATTATTGTCACTCATTTAATATACATTCCTACGTTTTATGACTATAATAACTGCCTATCTAATAGTAGCAATATAGTAAAACTGTGACTTCCTGAGATGTTTCCTCAGGGATAAACCATAGAACAGTTTATATTGGCAGAGAATTCGGGTTTTATCCTCATTGATAAGTGTCACGTTTACAATAGACCGTATATCATAACCAGTGATTGTAGTAGACAATCATCATAATAGCTGACTAGTATCTATGCTATGGGACGAAATTTCAGGCATATATATACATTGCCTGTACCGATAGATCGTGCGTGGACTAACTGACTCTCATCCAAGAGTGGTCTCACTGCTATTAGTATAATTAGTCTATTGTTTTAACTATTACTCCATGTATATACCGGGGGCTCTGGTAGATGGATCGATACCATGTTGCCGCTGTGGTAGAAGAAAAATCCTGATTTACACCTCTAAGACACACGACCATGTCCCACATAGCATTGCCCATAGTTATACGCCAAAGGATAATAAGCATTTAGACCGTAAGTAGATGCCACGAGATTCAGGCTCTTATTCGACTGGTCTTTATTTTATTATTAAATTATTAAATTATTATTAATAACTATATCCTATCTCTTCCAAGCTTCCCTCCTACACCTACAGGTACCCTACCTTTTAGGTGCCTATTTACTAAAATTCACAACCTCTTAACTAGTTATTAAGAAAAATAAGCTTAATAATACTCCCTCGCCCTTTCTGGGCATTTAAAGAAAGATAGCGAATGCTATTAGACTTTAAGTAAACTAGGGATAACTAAACCTTACTGCTGCTGGGCAGGCAGTAATCTAGCGACTTAAGAAAGAGGGCACTCTTTTACTTTTAGGATAAAAAGGGACTATAGTTTTCCCGTTTATACCTAAAAAACGCTGTATCGATAATAAATATATCGAAATTAATATCCTTAGACTTAATTTCAGGTTTAATATAAGATTTAATGTTTCTTTTTTTTTAAAAGGGATTTAAGAAAGCCTTTTTTTTTTCCCTTTAAAGTAGGCTAATAAAAATACCTGCCTTTAATAACAGTAAATAGTTTATTATAGCCTATAAAATCTTTATTTAAATTAAAGAAATTAATATAATTTAAAGAGTTAAATAAAAAGTTTTATTTTTAATAGCCTAAGTTATTAATAACTGCCTAGCTAAATACTAAAGAAAATATTATCTTTTAGCTGCCCTATAAGTAAATAAGGCGCTTATTAATGCTTTTAAGGGCCTCCTCTCTTTAAAGGCCTTTATAGACTTTAAGAAGTTAGGCAGAAATCCCCCTCTAGCTTAATTAATAATTATATAGCCAGTTAATAAAAAGATTTACTAAAATAATAAGCAATAATAAACTAAACTTTACCCTTTAACTTAAACTGACCTAGGTGCCCTGCTAGTAACTAATAGCTTAAAGCGAGTTATATAGGCTATAATTGCAGTTAAAGGCGTAAATAAAAACCTTTTAATAGGAAAAGAAAATAAATTTATTTCGTAAAATAATAAAGGGCTAGCCCTTATTATAAAAAATAACTTAGTTAAATAAAATATAACTTTTAAGAAACCTAATAATAGGATCTTTTTTTAAGTCCCTTTAAACTATAGCTAAAGAAAGATTACTGCTATTAAGGCTAGGCAAGAAATTATTAAAATTAAAAAGTTTAAGAATAAAGATATTATTTACTTTTAGGAAATAAAGTTAGGTTTTACACTAAGAATTAATAATAAAGAAACTAGATAAAAAATCCTTGCCTTAAGCCTAACTGCAGAGGCTAGCGGCCTAAAGATTAAAGAAGTATATATATAGAGGAGTTTTTTTATATAAAGTATTCTTAAATATTATACTAATACCTTAAACACCTTCCCTATTAATATATTAATCCCGATTAAAGCTTAAGGGAGTATTAAGTCTAAAAAACCCTTAATCTTCTATTAAAAGGCTCTTTTTAGCGAGATTACTAATACCTACTACTACTTTATCTCTTTTAAAAAAGAAGTTAAAATAAGCTTTAAACTCTTTAACTGCTTAGCTTTAGTAAAACTCTAGACTTAAAAAGTATAAGTAACCTAATATAATAAATACTTTAGTTTTTATAACCTTTAAAAATATATTAAAACTATATAGTATAAAAAATATAATAAGCTTGCCTTTTAATATATTAATAAAAATAAAAACTGTAATAACTTTATTTAATATATTAACTGCTTTAATTTTTATTAATTTAATGCTTTGAACTGCTATATATATTTAACTATTAAAAATAATATAAAAGTATATACGATTAAAAAATAACTTAAAAGTATTAAAGAATTTAAGATTTAAAAATTCTAGAAAAGGAACTCTGCCCCTTTTGCCCTTAAGCCTAGATTAAGCGCACTTAAGGGAGGAACTCTTTAGGCTGCCTTAGCTAAATCCTTTACTGCTCCTACTCCTAGGGCCTAGATCTAAGGACCCCTCCTTTTAAATAGGATAATACCTTTTATCCCTGTAATAAAGCCCCCTTAAAATAAAATTAATTTAATAAATATCTTTAATAGTTTATTAAAAGAAAGCTTATTAGCCTATTTTATAATAAAGGTTATTGATTTTAATAACTTTATAAATAATACTTTAAAGGAATCCCTTAAAGGAAATAAACCCTATAAGTTTAATCTATAAATAATAAACCCTATTAAAACTATTAAAAAAACTTTAGCTTAAAAATCATTTAGGCTAATATAAAAAAATAGGGATAATATTATAATATAGCCTTTTTACTGGCCTAAAAAGATAGCTTTAATATTATATTTATCCAAAAGCTATAGATTTACTAGGATACTATATTGTCTAGGAGATAGATAAAATCTTACCTTAGCTTTTAAGTATTTAACCTATTTAATAACTAAAAGGAAACTAAACCCTTTATTTTTATATATATTAGAAAATCACTAAATTTACTATATTAATAACTTTTACCTTTAAAATTAAAGAGTAACTATATTTATTAGGTAGAAGTCTATAGCTATATTATTATTAATATTTACTGTAGGGCTTCCTTTAATATTGTAATAGAAACCCTTAAAAGGTAAAGTTAACCCCTTTTAAATTTAATTATTATAAGAGACTTTAATGCATTATATTAAATATAGTAATTAAGCTAAGTTTTAAATGCTGCAGGCAATAGACTAGCTAAATAGGCGGATGAATATAACCTAATCCCTGCCTTTATAAACGCCCCTATAAAGGATTCTGGAAAATACATTAACTGTATTTTCGCTAACTGCCCTATATCAACAATTATTATAAGAAACCTAGATATAGGCTTAGACTATTATATAGTTATTACTTTGCTCTTAAGCCTTATTAGGCTAATAGCTGGTGTAGGAAAGAAATATATCCCTTTTAAAAGCCTATAAAAGTTTAGCCAGTTAATATATATATATGCCTAGCTCCTTTTAAAGGTAAATATAATTAATTTAATTAAAGGAGACCTAGATATAGCTATATAAGCACTTTAAAGGCTCTTTGCAGACTATATATAGTTAATAGGCAAAAAGAGATACTAGAATAAATATAGCGCCCTTTAATAGGATAAAGACTGCTAGATAGCTTATTTAGCTTATATTGCAGTGCCTTTTAAAATTAATAAATAAACTAAGGTAAAAAAGATATTGTATAATATAGTTAAATATAAAAAACGCAATTATTAGAATAAAATTATAGCAGAAGCTAGCTTAGGCAGGGGTATTTAATAGGTGGCTAAATAGTGTAAGGCTATAGACTATTTTTAACCCCCTCCTTTAGTAGATAGCGATAAAAGTATTTTAGACTTTAAAGAGTAAACAGCTTTCTTTAAAAAATAGCTGCTACAGTAAAAGGGAATAGAAAAAGATATTAAAAACTTATAGGAACCTTAAGTATTAGAGAACTTTTAAATATTATAAAATAAAACAGTTATTAAAGAGGAGGTAAAGAAAGCTATAACTAAAGCAGGGAATACTATACCTAGCGCAGACAGTATATTAATTACCTTTTTATACTATATATAGCCTACTATTAAAGAGTTTATTATAAACCTCTTTAAAGGCTGCCTTAAACTAAGATATTACCCTTTCCCTTTTAAAAATATTAAAGTTACTATTATACCTAAACCTAGTAAACTTAACTATATAACCTATAAAGCCTTTAGGCTTATTTTACTATTATTTTATATAGGAAAAGGCCTTAAAAGGCTATTTACTAAAAAGGTATCCCTTTTAGTATTTAAATATAAAATCCTTTTAAAGCAGTACTTTAAAGCCCTCTTTAAAAAAGCAGCTATAGACCTAATCGCCTACTTAATTTATAATATTAAAATTGCTTTAAGTAAAGGGGAGGTTATAACCTTATTTACCTTTAATATCTTTAAGGCCTTTAATATTATTATAAAAAATAAACTAGTCTTATAGTTTAAGCAATAAGGTTAACTTATTTAGTTTATAAAATAGGCTAAGTCCTTTATAAGTAATAGAACTGCTTTTATTTATAAAGGAGATAAGATTAATTTACTAGACTTTGCCTTTAAGTGCAGTGCCCTATAAAGGTCTTTTATTTCCTTTATTATATTAATATTTTACTTTAATTTAATCCTTTAACTTAAAGACTAATAATTTTACTTTAAGTATACTAATAATATTACTATATTTATTATAGGGGGGTTTACTTAAGAAATAGCTACCTTTATATAGTAGGCGTTTAATAAAATGTTAAAGTAAAGAATAGAAAATGCAGTATCCTTTAATTATATTAAAGCTAAACTGCTGCACTTTTACTATATAAAAGGCTAGACTTATAGAGAAAGCATTATAATAGAGGGAAAATTAATTTAGCTTAAAAAGGATATCCAGTAATTAAGGGTTTACTTTAACTTAAAGCTTTCCTTTAAGAAATATATAGAAACGCTTATAGGCAAAGTATATAAAATCTTTAACTTTTTTAAATTATTTAATAAAACTTAAAAAGGCTTATTTCCTAAGGCTATAATATAAGCTGTAAAGGCCTATATCCTCTTTATCGCTTTATATAGGATAAAAGTGTAATAGCCAGGGTATAAATAACAATTATAAACTAACCCTATTAAATAGGTAAATATAAAAGTATTTAGCCTAGTAAATAAAATAAATAAAGCCTTTAAGATTGCAGTAAAGGCAGTCCTTTTAGTCTAGAAGACTATAAATGTTCCTGTTTTATATAAAGAGTTAAAGGTCTTTATAGCTAGTATTGCCTTAGCCTAGGCCTAACTTAAATATATAGCAAGATTTATAGGACTAGATTAAGACTACCTAATCAGTTAATATATTAATAAGAAACTCCCTCTTTAACTATTATAAACTAGACTTTAATATACTGCCGCCCTAGTTAACAAAACTAGCAGACCTACCCTTTTCGCTAAAAAGTCCCTGTATATTCTTTTTAGTTTTAACTTAAAAAGTATAGGTAAATTAATTGCAGTAAAGAAATACTTAGAATTAATTAACTCCCTCCCCTTTTATTTAATTTTAGCCTACTTTAATAAATTTTAAATTAAAGGGAATATAGGCTAAAGAGCAGTTATTTACTATAAAGTAAAAGTAACTATAAATATTAAATGCTTTAATAATATAAAGGTCTATAATATAAAGGTATAGGCTGCTTTAAAGGCTATAAAGCTAGTAGTTAAATATATAAAGGAAGACTATATAATTTAAATAGCCTTCCTTTTTTTAAATAATTTATTAATTATTAATAGGCTGCTTAATAAGCCCCCTTTATTTATATAAAAAGTATATATATACTTCTAGAAATTAATATAAAATATTTTACTTTATAAAACTTTTATTTTATAGGTTTTAAAATATAAGGATATTATAGGCAATAAATAGGCTAACTATTTAGCTAAATAAAGCGCGGCCTTCCCTATTATACTATAGAATTAAGCTATAATTATATATATTAAAAGATAGATTAAAGAAAAAGTTATAGAGGTAAAGGAGTAGGATTAGCTTAATAAGACTTTAAAGGGCTATAAATAGTAGGGATTTAAAGCCCTAGCCTTCCCCCTAAAGCTTAAACTCCTTTACCTTATCCTCTATAGGCTTTTAGTAAAGAGATTGGGATATAGGGACTTCTAGGAGTACTATAAACGCTTTAAATATAATAAAAAGTCTATCTGTAAATGCAGTAAATTAAAAAGGTAAAGCTATTTCATAGAATATAAAATAGTTAAGCCTTTCCTTTTAAATATCCTTTTAAAAAAGACCCCCTTTTTTTATTTATTTAAACCTATAAAAAGTAAAGCCTTTTAAAAATTAATAAAGGAAGCGGACCTTT
Source organism: Hypomyces perniciosus (assembly GCA_008477525.1). Taxonomy (NCBI): domain Eukaryota; kingdom Fungi; phylum Ascomycota; class Sordariomycetes; order Hypocreales; family Hypocreaceae; genus Hypomyces; species Hypomyces perniciosus. The sequence continues at coordinate 3,386,881 of SPDT01000003.1, forward strand.
ATAGTCCTTTTTTAGTGGAAATAAATTAATATTACTTAAATTAACCTTTTTTCTTTTATAAATTGAAACTTAGCGAATAGCAGGATAAGCTGCTGGCTTTTAATATCCTATTGCCTATAAGGGATTTATATAATTAGTTTACTTAATGGATGTAAATAATAAAATAAATAAATAAATAATCCTATTTTTTCCTGGCAAGGTCGTAATGTTTGACTTTAAGTATATAATGTCACAGGCTAGGCCATGTCTCCCGGAATCACGACTACGCCGAATCCGGAAATACGACCAATACTAGACCGCTTACCTAATTAGGAAACCACCTCGGCCACAACCCTATACGCACAACTATATAACGCATACATAGCTAGTATAGAGCTTCCTTCCTTCAGCTATAGATAGACAATACAGAGGTGCCCTAACTGCGTGCTTTCCAGTTAGGCTACACCCGTTACATATAAATCTATAAAGAGGGTTAGGTATTAGGTATTATAAAGGAGTTTATACTAGTAAACAGACTAAGGAACAAAGTATCCTTAGTTTATTTAATATTAACTAGTAACAAAGACCTAACTAAATAATCTATAAGGTTATATATAAGTATAAATATTTACAGCTATAATATTTATTTGTTTATTTGTTTATTTGTTTATTTGTTTTATTATTTATATCTATTAAGTAAATTAATTATATAAATCCTTTATAGGCAATAGGATATTAAAAGCTGGCGGCTTACATTACTGTTTATTAAGTTTTAATTTATAAAGAAAAAGGGTTAACCTAAATAATATTAATCTATTTTTATTAAAAGAGGACTATAAAGGTTTACTTCCTTTACTAGTTTCTAAAAAGCTTTACTTCCTATAAATTTAAATAAATAAAAAAGGGGGGTCTTTCTTAAAGGGATATTTAAAAGGAAAGGCTTAACTATTCTATATTTTATAAAATAGCTTTACTTTTTTAGTTTACTGCATTTATAGATAAACTCTCTATTATATCTAAAGCGTTTATAGTATTCCTAGAAATCCTTATATTTTAATTTTTCTGCCAGGAGCCTATAAAGGATAAAGTATAAGAGTTTAAGCTTTAAGGGGGAGGCTAAGGCCTTAAATTTTTACTATTTATAGCCTTTTAGGGTTTTACTAAGCTAATCCTGCTCCTTTACTTTTATAATTTCTTTTTTAATTTATCTTTTAATATATATAATTATAGCCTAATTTTATAATATAATAGGGAAAGCTATACTTTATTTAGCTAAATAGTTAACTTATTTATTGCCTATAATATCTTTATATTTTAAAACCTATAAAATAAAGGTTTTATAAAGTAAAATACTTTATATTAATTTTTAAAAGTATATATATACTCTTTATATAAATAAAGGGGGCTTATTAAATAACTTATTAATAACTAATAAATTATTTAAGAAAAGGAAAGCTATTTAAATTATATAATTTTCTTTTATATATTGTCACAGGCTAGGCCATGTCTCCCGGAATCACGACTACGCCGAATCCGGAAATACGACCAATACTAGACCGCTTACCTAATTAGGAAACCACCTCGGCCACAACCTTATACGCACAACTATATAACGCATACATAGCTAGTATAGAGCTTCCTTCCTTCAGCTATAGATAGACAATACAGAGGTGCCCTAACTGCGTGCTTTCCAGTTAGGCTACACCCGTTACATATCTATAGCTCAGCTACTACCTAGCCAGTGAGTAACGGAACTCTCACTGCAGAAGGAAAATGGCGAATTTCGGAGACCAAGCCTCCGAGGGCGACGACGTACAGTCGCGGATCGAGCAAGCTGTTCTACCTTTACAGGAACAAATAGCTGCACTGATGAGAAAGCTGGACTCCATAGCACCAGCGACTCAGGGGCTAGATAGCCAGGAAGACGAGATGTCATTCCTTCCGCAACCTGAGCAAGAACCCGCGCAGGCCGCAACCATGAAGCCTGCATCGACCTCTACGATAGAGTTTACACAAGCTCCCAGGGTCAAGAGGAAGCCACTCCCCAACCCATCTAAATTCTCGGGAAAGCGAAGGGAGTACGCCGCATGGGCGCAAGATATGCGCGAAAAGCTCGAACTCGACAAAGAGTTCTATAACAGCAACAGAGAACGGTGGTACCTTATTAACTCCTGCTTAGACGCTACACCTAAGCAGGTAGTCGCTACCTTCTATGCGTCAGGAGGAACCAACAGGAACTACGACCCAGCGGAATTTATGCGATACCTGGACCGTACCTACAAGGATCAAGGACTCCGGAACCGAGCTGCGCAAGAGCTGCGCACTCTCAAGCAAGGAGATAAGACTTCGCTCTCATCTTTCCTTCCCCGCTTCGAACAGAAGCTCTCTGAGGCAGGCGGCGACGACTGGGCTGACCAAGCCAAGATCATCTTCCTCGAGGGAGCGTTATCTCCAGAACTACGATTCCGCTTAGCAACGGTGGACCTGCCGCTTACCTATAGCGAATGGCTTGCTAAGGTCCAGGATATCGCTAGCCGCGTCGAACGATTAGATCCAGACCGACGGAACGCGGGAGCCGCCTCGATAGGCCACTCCCGGCAGAAAAAACATAATAAGCCCCAACCACATCGCACTTCGAAGGACTATACACGAGCAGTCGACGAGGAGGGCGATACCCGGATGGGGGGCGTGAACCGCATGAAGAACCAGCGCCGACGCAGCTCCTTACCGAGCGAGGCAGACACTGCCCGGGAGGCCACATGTTACCGTTGCGGGAAGGAGGGACATATTGCCCGGTTTTGCAAGAAAGGCCACAGAGCCCGGGCGCATCAGGTCCAGATCGCCGACCGCGAGTCTGATGATAACAACCAGCATACCAACGGCGAGGAAAACAGTAACTCTAGCGACGAGTCAAAAGATTAGCTCCAACGCAAAGTCGGGCGTTGGAGCCCACAAAGGAAGAACTGAAGGGATGGAAGGAGTTCAAGGAGCGAATGACCGGCGAATCAGCAACGTTACAAGCCAGAATAGAGAATATACCTATTACAGCACTATTCGATACTGGCTGTGACCTTTATGCTGTTATAAACTCCTCCCTTGCCCGGAAGTTACACCTCCCGCAGATCAAGATCACTAAAAGGAAGATTGGGACGTTTACCGAGATCCACGAGAAGGTAGAAACCAGCCGTGTCGCTGTTATTTACCTGGATCTATGCGGCTATATTGAACGTCAATACGCCTATATAGTGGATAAACTAGATCATGACCTAATCCTCGGTAAGCCTTGGGCTGAGGCTAACCAGGTAGTATATAATGCAGCCAAGAAGGAAGTTAGCCACGGAAAAGCCGGCCTACAGCTACGATTCGCAGATGAGGAGGAGCCCGGGAATATTAAGGCCATACGAAGAGCCCGGCTTATACCAGCCTCGATATTGCAAGCAGAATACCGCCGCACTAAAAGGAACAGCGAAAAGGAAGCGTACTTCCTCCGAGCAATCAGCTTATCCGACATTGAAAAAGCACTCCAGCCTGAGAAACCTATAGATCCCCGGGAATATATCCCCCCCGAACTATACAAAGAGTTCTGTTCGCTATTCTCTATAAAAGAAGCTACTAAGCTTCCACCACGCCGCCCCGGAGTCGATTTGCAGATTCCCCTGAAAGCCGATGAACACGGCAAAGAACCGGAACTCCCTTGGGGCCCCCTTTACAGCATGTCACGCGAGGAACTATTAGTGTTACGGAAGACCCTCCTCGACTTACTCGATAAGGGATTCATTCGAGCTAGCAGCTCAGCCGCCGCAGCCCCTGTCCTCTTTGTTCGGAAACCTGGAGGAGGAATTCGCTTCTGCGTAGACTACCGCGCCTTAAACGCAATAACGCAGCGAGATCGCTACCCCCTCCCCCTTTTTTCTGAAACCCTTAACAGCTTAACGAAAGCGAAGTGGTTCACGAAGCTAGATATAGTAGCTGCGTTCCATAAAATCAGGGTCGCGAAAGGAGAAGAACACAAGACTGCATTCCGTACACGCTATGGCCTATATGAGTGGCGGGTAGTTCCATTCGGACTTACCGGCGCACCAGCAGCGTTCCAACGGTATATCAACCAGGTACTACGCCCCTTTTTGGACGACTTCGCGTCCGCATACCTCGACGATATCCTGATCTATACCGACGGGTCACGAAAGGACCATATGAAGAAGGTCCGGCGAGTTTTACGCGCCCTCGCTGATGCTGGGCTACACCTAGATCCTAGGAAGTGCGCGTTCGCACAGAAAGAGATTAAATACCTTGGGTTTATTATACATGCCGGCAAGGGAATTGCCTGCGACCCCGAAAAGCAGCGAGCTATTAGCGAGTGGCAGGCACCTACGACAGTAACAGGAGTCCGAAGCTTCCTTGGCTTTGCCAATTACTACCGGATATTCATCCCCGGGTTCTCTCGGATAGCCCACCCGCTTGTGAGGCTGACCAAGAAAGGGACCCCCTTCCAGTGGAAAGGTATGGAAGAAGCAGCCTTCCAGGAGCTTAAACGCCTCTTCATCGAAGCCCCTATACTACAAGCTTGGGATCCTACAAAACGCACCTTTGTCGAAGCAGACTGTTCAGGATACGCTCTAGGAGGAGTCCTCCTGCAAGAGAACAAGAAGGGAGAACGTCACGCTATAGCTTACCACTCACAGAAGCTAAGCCCCGCCGAATACAACTATCCCATCCACGACAAGGAAATGCTGGCAGTAATTCGCTGTCTAGAAGAGTGGAGAGCAGAGCTACGTAGCTGCGACCCCTTTACAGTCATTTCAGACCATAAGAACTTGCAGTTCTTCATGACGCGCAGGAAACTCTCTGAACGACAGACGCGCTGGGCAGAGTTCCTTTCCCAGTTCGATTTTACAATCCAATATAGGCCAGGCAGCGAGGCAGCCGCTCCCGACGCGTTAAGCCGCAGGGAACAAGACCTTCCACTCAATGAAGGCGACGAGCGCGAACTAAGCCGCTATATACAACTTATCCCAGCCGCACCAGCGATACGGAGATTCGAGGACAGCGATACTGATCTCCCCTTAATGCGCGTATTCGACGGAAACGAGGAACTACAGGACCTGTGGAACCTGACGATTCAGAAGGACCCGGTATATCGACGGGTATACGCTGCAGTTAGGAAGGAAGAGCGCTCCCTCCCCGCAGACCTCCAACTTAAGGTACAGATATCGGAATGTACAATCGACGAGGAACAGAGATTAACGTTCCGAGACCGTATCTGGGTACCGGCTACAACCGAAGAAGAAGGCGAAACGCTGCGCACTCGCATTGTGCAAGCAGAACACGACGCCGCAGTCTCGGGCCACCCAGGTCGTGACGGAACCCTAGCTATTATTTCCCGCAGGTTTTTTTGGCCAGGAATTAGCAGTACAGTCCGACAATTCCTCCGCAACTGCAGTATATGCGGAAGAGGAAAGGTATGGAGAAGCTATAAGCGAGGACTCCTCAAACCACTACCTATTCCCCAGCGCATCCGCAGCGACCTAGCTATGGACTTCATAGTCGACCTACCACCCACAGGACCAACACAGGCACGATACCTTTGGGTTATTATCGACCGGCTTACTAAGAATATTACCCTCGAGGTAATGGAGAGTATGGAGGCAGAAGCATGTGCAAAGAGGTTCCTCCAATGCCACTATCGGTTCCACGGGATGCCCCGGTCTATAGTCAGCGACCGAGGATCTAATTGGACCAGCCGCTTCTGGAGAGCTTTCTGTAAACTAGCAGGAACCCAGCAACGCCTAAGCACGGCGTATCACCCACAGACTGACGGCGGACCAGAGAGGAGCAACCAAGAGATCCAAGCATACCTTAGAGCATATATAGACTACTCCCAGAGCGATTGGGGAGACCTCCTCCCGGCAGCGCAACTAGCTTTAAATAACCGCGAACACACGGCTATCCAAATGAGCCCCTTTTTCCTTGAGCACGGCTACCATGTGGAACCCCTCCAGCTATATACGAAAGAAAACGAAGCTATTGGATTAAAGGACCCGGAGGAGAAGGCCGCAAAAGAAATAGTTGAGAGACTAGAAGGAGTAACCGCCTTTGCCCAAGCAGCACTTGCCGCTACGCAACAACGCTACGAGGACTCCGCGAACCAGCGGCGAGGCCCCTCTGAGAGATATGAGGTGGGAGATAAAGTCTGGCTACACCTCGGCAACTACAATACTCCCCGGCCTTCCAAGAAGCTTGATGCCCTACATCATAAGTATACAGTAACAAAGGTCATTAGCCCTCATGTAGTGGAACTGGGCGTACCAACTGGTATATACCCGCGATTTCACGTTGACCTGCTAAGAAGAGCGGCCGATGACCCCCTTCCGGGCCAGATTTCAGACGACCCCCAACCACCACCGATACGAGTGGATGGCGAGGATGAATGGGAAGTTGAAGAGGTCCTCTGCGCGAGGACTAAGCGGCGAGGTCGCGGCTCTTTCCGCGAAGCATTAATACAGTGGAAAGGATATATAGAGCCAACCTGGGAACCGATACACGTACTTGAAGACACAGCAGCCCTCGACGACTATATATCTAAATATGGCCCAATCGAATCTAACGACGGGCCACTTAACAGCTATGCGCCAGCGAAGCAACGGCGCCCAAGGAGAGAGCCACCGTAAGAAGGGGGGGTAATGTCACAGGCTAGGCCATGTCTCCCGGAATCACGACTACGCCGAATCCGGAAATACGACCAATACTAGACCGCTTACCTAATTAGGAAACCACCTCGGCCACAACCTTATACGCACAACTATATAACGCATACATAGCTAGTATAGAGCTTCCTTCCTTCAGCTATAGATAGACAATACAGAGGTGCCCTAACTGCGTGCTTTCCAGTTAGGCTACACCCGTTACATATATTTAGCTACTAGCTTTATAGCCTTTAAGGCAGCCTATACTTCTATATTATAAACCTTTATATTATTAAAGTATTTAGTATTTATAGTTACTTTTACTTTATAGTAAATAATTACTTTTTAGCTTATATTCCCTTTAATTTAAAACCCGTTAAAGTAGGCTAAAATTAAATAAAGGGGGAGGGAATCGACTAATTTTAAGTATTTCCTTACTATAGTTAATTTGCCTATACCTTTTAAGTTAGGATTAAGGAAAATATATAAAGACTTTTTAGTAAAGAGGGTAGGTTTAATAGTTTTATTAATTAAGGCAGTAGTATATTAAAGTCTAGTTTATAATAATTCAAAGGGGAAATTTTTATTAATATATTAGTTAATTAAATAGTTTTAATTTAATTTTATTAATTTTACTGTATATTTAAATTAAGCCTAGGCTAAGGCAATACTGGCTATAAAGACCTTTAACTCTTTATATAAAATAGGAATACTTATAGTCTTTTAAACTAAAAGGACTGCCTTTACTGCAGCCTTAAAGGCTTTATTTATTTTATTTATTAAGCCAGATACTTTTATATTTATTTACTTAATAAAGTTAGCTTACAATTATTATTTATACCCTAGCTATTATACTTTTATTTTATATAAGGCAATAAAGAGAATATAGGCTTTTATAGTTTATACTATAGCTTTAAAAGGTAAGCCCTTTTAAGTTTTATTAAATAACCTAAAGAAATTAAAGACTTTATATACTTTACTTATAAGTGTTTCTATATATTTCTTAAAGGAAAGCCTTAAATTAAAATAGACCTTTAACTATTAAATATTTTTTTTAAACTAAACTAGTTTTCCCTTTATTATAATACCTTTTTTATAAGTTTAGCCTTTTATATAGTAAAAGTGCAGTAATTTAGCTTTAATATTGTTGAAATAACAAGGTTATACTAAACCTTATTTAAGTGCAGCTTCTAGGAAGGTGCACCCAACGCAGCAATAAGGAAACAACTAAGAGTCTAGTTAGGTTAATAATGGATAAACAATTAAATTGTAAACGATCTAATAGCTAGAAGCTATAGAATATCTAGTGTATATGCGGCTGGTGTAGAAGTGAATTGTATAAACAATAGCTTTGTCTTCTATAATAGTCTTCCGACTAGATAATAGAAATGCGGCGGCAGAATTGGGTTCGTGGCCCTATTCCTATTTTCCGCAAAATTCATTTATATGGGAAATCGGCCAAATCGACTCACGGCCATACAAACAGGAAACCATTTTAGTCAGATTTTTCACAATAGCCATTATGGCCATTGTATTGAGTCTAGGGTAGGCGGGATAGCTGGTCCTAGCTCAATTGTTATCGTTAAAGATAACAGAAATTTCCTGACTTACACTGAAGTTCCTCCAGAACTCGGTCCTAGCGTTAGGCCTAATTCCAGGTCAAGCCAGAATAGGAAGGTTACCTAAATACACTGAAATCCTTACTTTTTAGCCCTCCTTTTTAACAAATATAGTTAAAAAATACTGCATTCTCTACTTTTTACTTTAGCGTTTTATTAAACGCCTATTATATAAAGGTAGCTATTTTTTAAATAAGCCCCTTTATAATAAATATAGCGATATTATTAGTATATTTAAAGCGAGATTATTAGTCTTTAAGCTAAAGGATTAGGCTAAAGTATAGTATTAATATAATAAAGGAGATAAAAGACCTTTATAAAGTATTGCATTTAAAGGTAAAGTCTAGTAAATTAATTTTATTTCTTTTATAAATAAAAGCAGTTTTATTACTTATAAAAGACTTTGCTTATTTTATAAATTAAATAGGCTAGCTTTATTACTTAAACTATAAAACTAGTTTATTTTTTATAATAATATTAAAGGCTTTATAGATATTAAAAGTAAATAAAGTTATAACTTCCCCTTTATTTAAGGCAATTTTAATATTATAAATTAGGCAGGCAATTAAGTCTATAGCTGCTCTTTTAAAGAAGGCTTTAAAATATTATTTTAAAAGGATTTTTGTTAAAAAGGAGGGCTAAAAAGCAAGGATTTCTGTGTAATTGGGTAACCTTCCTATTCTGGCTAGACCCGGAATTAGGCCCGACGCTAGGACCGAGTTCCGGAGGAACTTTGGTGTAAGTCAGGAAATTTCTGTTATCCTTAACAATAACAATTGAGCTAGGATTAGCTACCCCGCCTACCCTAGACTCAATACAATAGGCATAATGGCTATTGTGAAAAATCTGACTAAAATGGTTTCCTGTTTATATAGCTGTAAGTCGATTTGACCGATTTTATATATAAATGAATTTTACGGAAAATAGGAATACAGCCATAAACCCAATTCTGCCACCATACACCTATTATTAGGTCGGAGGACTATTGTAGAAGACAAAGCTATTGTTTATACAATTACTTCTATACCAGCCGCATATTACTAGATATTCTATAGCTTTCTAGCTATTAGTTCAGTTACAATTTAATTGTTTATTTATTGTTAACCTAACTAGACTTTTAGTTGTTTCCTTATTGCTGCGTTGGGTGTACCTTCCTAGAAGCTGCACTTAAATGAGGTTTAGTATAACCTTATTATTTTAACAATTTTATATTTAAGTATTAAAAGGGATACTTTGTCGAGGGGGAATTGGCACTCCAAAACATATATACAATATATATATACACCCATATACAACAACTGGTATCGAGCGCGGGAACCGCGCTCTTAACAGAACCACAAAGCGGCGATCGAGTAATATAGGGGCTAAAAAGATACTGCGGATCATTTAATTATAATACCGGCAGCCAAAAGCAACTAATGGTTACCTTTATACGCCTCAGCGACTGTGTTCTTACAGGTAGGGTTATATATTAAAGGGGGAAGAAGAGCTTCCCTCTTATACCTATAGGTACCCTACCTTTTAGGTGCCTACTTACCAAAGTTCACAACCTCTTAACTAGCTATTAAAAAAAACAAGCTTAATAATGCTCCCTTGCCCCTCCTAGGCACTTAAAGAAAGATAGCGAATACTATTAGACTCTAAGCAAACCAAGAACAATTAAACCTCGCTACTGCCAGGCAGGCAGTAATTTAGCGACTTAAAAAGGAGGGAACTCCTTTACTCCCAGGATAAAAAGGGACTATAGTCCTCCCGCTTACGCCTAAAAAACGCTATATTAATAATAAATATATTAAAACTAATATCCCTAGACTTAATTTCAGTTTTAATATAAAACCTAATATTTCTCTCTTTTTAAAAGGGACCTAGGAAGGCCTCTCTTCCTCCTTTTAAAGCAAGCTAATAAAAGTACCTACCTTTAATAATAGTAAACAGTTTACTGCAGTTTATAAAATCTTTACTTAAATTAAAGAAATTAATATAATTTAAAAAGCTAAATAGGAAGTTTTATTTTTAATAGCTTAAGCTATTAATAATTATTTAGCTAAATATTAAAGAAAGTATTACCTTTTAGCTGCTTTATAAGTAAGTAAAGCATTTATTAATACTTTTAAAGGCCTCTTTTCTTTAAAGGCCTTTATAGACTTTAAGAAGTTAGGCAGGAACCCCCCTTTACTTTAACTAATAACTATATAGCTAATTAATAAAAAGACCTATTAAAATAATAAGTAATAATAAACTAAACCCTACCCTTTAATTTAAATTAACCTAGGCACTCTGTTAGCGACTAATAGCTTAAAGTAAATTATATAGGCTATAATTGCAGTTAAAGGCATAAATAAAAACCCTTTAATAGGAAAAGAAAGCAATCTCACTTTATAAAATAATAAAAGGCTAGCCTTTATTGCAAAACCTAAAACCTAAAAATAGAATATAATAACTAAAAAACTTAATAATAAAATTTTCCTTTAAGTCCTGCCAGACTATAATTAAAAGAAAATCTTTACTATTAAAGCTAGATAAGAAATTATTAAAATTAAAAAGTTTAATAAAAAAGATATTATTTACTTTCAGGAAATAAAATCCAGCTTTATACTGTAAACTAAAAACAATAAAATTAAAAAAGTAATCCTTGCCTTAAGCCTAACTATAAAGGCCAGCGGCCTAAAGATCGAGGAGGCATGCGAATAAAGGAGTTTTCTTATATAAAGCGTCCCTAAATACTATACTAACACCTTAAACACCTTCCCTACTAACGCGCTAGTCTTAATCGAGGCTTAAAGGAGTGCTAGGTTTAAAGAACTCCCAGTCTTTTACTAAAAGGCCCCCTTTAGCGAGACCATTAATACCTGTTATTACTTTATCTCTTTTAAAGAGGAAGTTAAAACAGGCTTTAAACTCTTTAACTGCTTAGCCTTAGCAGAGCTTTAGACCTAAAAGGCACAGGTAACCTAATATAATAGGTGCCTTAGCTTTTATAACCTTTAAAGATATATTAAAACTATATAATATAAAAAGTGCAGTAAGCCTGCCTTTTAATATACTAATAAAGATAAAAACTGCAATAACTTTACCTAATATATTAACTGCCTTAAACTTTATTAATCTAATACTTTAATCTACTATATATACTTAGCTATTAAAGATAATATAAAAGTATATACTATTAAAAAACAACTTAAAAGCATTAAAGAACTTAGGATTTAAGAATTCTAGAAAAAAAAACCCTGCCCCCTTTAAACTTAAGCCTAAACCTAGTGCATTTAAAAGAGGAGCTTTTTAAGCCGCCCTAGCTAAATCTCCTACTGCTCCTAGGGCCTAGATCTAGGGACCCCTCCTTTTAAGCAGGATAATACCCCTTACCCCTATAATAAAGCCCCTTTAAAATAAAATCGACTTAATAAATATCCTTAACAGCTTATTAAAAGAAAGTTTACTGGCTTACTTTATAGTAAAGGTTACTAATCTAAATAACTTTATAAATAATGCCTTAAAGGAATCCTTTAAAGGAGATAAACCCTATAAGTTTAATCTATAAATAATAGACCTTATTAAAACCGCTAAAAAAACTTTAGCTTAAAAATCTTTTAAGCTAATATAAAAAAGTAGGGATAATATTATAATACTGCCCTTTTACTAGCCTAGAAAGACAGCTTTAATATTATATTTATTTAAAAGCTATAGATTTACTGGGATACTATATTATTTAAAAGATAAATAAAATCTTACCCTAGCTTTTAAGTATTTAACCTATTTAATAATTAAAGGGAGACTAAACCCTTTATTTTTATATATATTAAAAAATCACTAAATCTACTATATTAACAGCTTTTGCCTTTAAAACTAGAAAATAACTATATCTATTAAGTAGAAGTCTGCGGCTATATTATTATTAATGTCTATTATAAAGCCTCCTTTAATACTATAATAGAAACCTTTAAAAGGTAAGGTTAGCCCCCCTTAAACTTAATTATAGTAAAAGACTTTAATGTATTACATTAAATATAGTAATTAGGCTAAATCCCAGATACTGCAGGCAATAAATTAACTGAGTAGGCGGATAGATATAACCTAGTCCCTAGCCTAGTAAATACTTTTATAAGGGATTCCGGAAAGTATATTAACCTTATTTTCTTTAACTGCCCTGCGTTAATAACTGTTGCAAAAAACCTAAATATAGGCTTAAATTACTATATAGTCACTACTATACTCCTAAGCCTTACTAGGCTGACAGCCAGTATAGGAAAGAAATATATCCCTTTTAAAAGCCTATAAAAGTTTAGCCAGCTAATATATATATATGCCTAGCTTTTCCTAGAAGTAAATATAACTAGCTTAACTAAAAAAGACCTAGATGCAGCTATATAAGCACTCTAGAGACTTTTCGCGGACTATATATAGTCAGCAGGTAAAAAAAGATACTAAAACAAATACAGCGCCCTTTAATAAAATAAAGACTACTGGACAGCCTACTTAGCTTATATTACAGTGCCCTTTAAGACTAATAAATAGACTAAGGCAAGGAAGATACTATATAATACAGTTAAATATAAGAAATGCAATTACTGGAATAAAATTATAGCTGAAGCCAGTTTAGGTAAAGGCATTTAGCAGGTGGCTAAATAGTATAAGGCTATAGACTAGTTCTAAACCCCCCCTTTAATAGATAGTAATAGAAGTATCTTAAACCTTAAAGAGTAAGCAGCCTTCTTTAAAGAATACTTACTGCAGTAAAAAAGAGTAAAAAAAGATATTAAAAACTTATAGGAACTTTAGGTATTAAAGAACCTTTAAATACTGTAAAATAAAATAGTTATTAAAGAAAAGGCAAAGAAGGCTATAACTAAAGCAGGGAATACTGCGCCTAATACAGATAATATATTAATTACCCTCCTATACTATATATAGCCTACTATTAAAGAGTTTATTATAAACCTTTTTAAAGGCTGCCTTAAACTAAAGTATTACCCCTTCCTTTTTAAAAACATGGAAATTACTATTATACCTAAACCTAATAAACCTAATTATATAACCTATAAAGCTTTTAGATTTATTTTACTGCTTTCCTATATAAAAAAAGGCTTTAAAAGGCTATTTACTAAAAAGGTATCCCTTTTAGCATTTAAATATAAAATCCTTTTAAAGCAATACTTTAAAGCCTTTTTTAAAAGAGCAGTTATAGACTTAATTGCTTACTTAATTTATAATATTAAAGTTACTTTAAATAAAAAGGAGGTTATAATTTTATTTACCTTTAATATCTTTAAGGCCTTTAATATTATTATAAAGAATAGATTAGTTTTATAATTTAGGTAATAAAGCTAGCCTATTTAATTTATAAAATAGGCAGAGTTTTTTATAAGTAATAGAACTACTTTTATCTATAAAAGAGATAGGATTAACTTACTAGACTTTACCTTTAAGTGTAATACTTTATAAAAGTCCTTTATCTTTTTTATTATATTAATACTATACTTTAGCCTAATCTTTTAACTTAAAGACTAATAGTCTTGCTTTAGGTATACTAATAATATCGCTATATTTATTATAGGCAAGTCTACTTAAAAGACAGCTACTTTTATATAGTAGGCGTTTAATAAAATATTAAAGTAGGGAGCAGAAAATATAGTATCCTTGAATTATATTAAGGCTAAATTACTGTACTTTTATTATATAAAAGGCTAAATATATAAAGAAGGCATTATAATAAAGGGAAAACTAGTTTAGCTTAAAAAGGATATTTAATAATTAAAGGTCTATTTTAATTTAAAGCTCTCCTTTAAGAAATATATAGAGACACTTGCAGGCAAAGCGTATAAAGTCTTTAACTTCCTTAAATTACTTAATAAAACTTAAAAAGGCTTACCTCCTAAAGCTATAGTATAAGCCGCGAAGGCCTATATCCTCCCTATTGCCTTATATAGGATAAAAGTATAGTGGCTAAAGTATAAATAATAGTCGTAAACTAACTTTATTAAGTAGGTAAATATAAAAGTATCTAGTTTAGTAAATAAAATAAATAAAGCCTTTAAGGCTATAGTAAAGGTAATCCTTTTAGTCTAGAAAACTATAAATATTCCTATCCTATATAGAGAGTTAGGGATCCCCCTAGCTAGCATTACCTTAGCCTAGGCCTAACTTAGGTACGCAGTAAGATTTGCAGGACTAGATTAGGACTACCCGATCAGTTAATATATCGATAAGAAACTCCCTCTTTAGCTACTATAAACTAGACTTTAGCGCACCGCTACCCTAGTTAGCAGGACTATTAAACCTATACTTTTCGCTAAAACGTCCCTATATATTTTCCCTAGTCTTAACCTAAAAGGTATAGGCAAATTAACTGCAGTAAGGAAATACTTAAAGATAATTAAGTCTTTCCCCCTTTATTTAATTTTAGCCTACTTTAATAGATTTTAAATCAAAGGGAATATAACCTAGGGAGCAGTTATTTACTATAAAGTAAAAGTAATTACAGACATTAAATGCTTTAATAATATAAAGGTCTATAATATAAAGGTATAGGCTGCTTTAAAGGCTATAGAACTAGTGGCTAGATATATAAAGGAAAACTATATAATTTAAATAGCTTACCTTTTCTTAAATAATTTATTAGTTATTAATAGGCTATTTAGCAAGCCCTCTTTTTTTATATAAAGAGTATATATATACTTTTAGAAACTAATATAAAGTATTTCGCCTTATAGGACCTTTATTTTATAGGTTTTAGGATATAAGGATATTATAGGCAATAAATAAGCTAACTGTTTAGTTAAATAAAGTGCAGCTTTCCCTACTGTACTATAAAACTAGGCTATAATTATATATATTAAAAGATAGATTAAGGAAGAAGTCGCGGAGGTAAAGGAATAAGACTGGCTTAATAGGACCTTAAAGGGCTATAAATAATAAAGACTTAAGGCCTTAGCTTCCCCTCTAGAACTTAAACTCCTATACTTTATCCTTTATAGGCTTCTAGCAGAAAGATTAAGATATAAGGACTTTTAAAAATACTATAAATGCTTTAAGTATAATAAAGAGTCTATTTATAAATACAGTAAACTAAAAAGATAAAGCTATTTTGCGGAATATAGAATAGTTAAGCCTTTCCTTTTAAATATCCCCTTAAAAGAAACCCCCCTTTTTTACTTACTTAAACTTACAGGAAGTAAAGCCTTTTAAAAACTAGTAAAAGAAGCAGACCTTTATAGCCCTCCTTTAATGGCAATAGATTAATACTATTTAAATTAACCCTTTTTCTTTTATAAATTGAAACTTAGTGAATAGTAGCGCAAGCCTCTAGCTCTTAATATCCTATTGCCTATAAGGGATTTATATAACTAGTTTACTTAATAGATGTAAATAATAAAATAAATAATAAATAAACAAAGGGGGAAGAAGGTTATTGTTTATTAAACTAGGTCTATCTGTATATCTTTATACTCCTATACTTTCCTAATTTAATAGCTGCTTAAATAAGCAGTTAACCTTTCTCAAGTAAACTAACAAGAAAAAATACTAGTGTATTAGGTATATTAGTTACCCTTAATAAAATACCCTTTTAATAAATAGCCTTTTAAAGCCTTTTCCTATATAGGATAGCAGTAAAATAGGCTTAAAGGCTTTATAGGTTATATAGTTAGGCTTATTAAGCTTAAATATAATAGTAACTTTAATATTTTTAAAAGGGAAGGGGTAGTATTTTAATTTAAGGTAGCTTTTAAAAAGGTTTATAATAAACTCTTTAATAGTAGGCTATATATAGTATAAAAAGGCAATTAATATATTATTTATATTATATATAGTATTCCCTGCTTTAGTTATAGCCTTTTTTACCTCCTCTTTAATCATTATTTTATTTTATAATATTTAAAGGTTCTTTAATATTTAAGGTTTTTAAAGGTTTTCAATATCTTTTTTAACTCCTTTTCACTATAGTAATTATTCTTTAAAAAAGGCCGCTTACTTTTTAAAGTTTAAGATACTTCTATTACTATCTATTAAAGGGGGGGGTTAAAAATAGTTTATAGCTTTATACTATTTAGCTACCTGCTAGATACCTTTACTTAAGCTAGCTTTAGTTATAATTTTATCCTAGTAATCGCGTTTTTTATATCTAATAGTATTATATAGTTTTTTTTTTGCCTTAATCTATTTATTAATTTTAAAGGGCGCTGTAATATAAGTTAAGTAAACTGTCTAGCAGTCTTTATCCTACTAGGGGGCACTATATTTACTCTAGTATCTTTTTTTGCCTATTAACTATATATAGTTTATGAAAAGTCTTTAAAGTGCTTATATAACTATATTTAAGCCCCTTTTAATTAAATTAATCGCGTTTACTTTTAAAAGGAGCTAGGCGTATATATATATTAACTAGCTAAACTTTTATAGACTTTTAAAAGGGATATATTTCTTTCTTATATTAACTATTAGCTTAATAGGGCTTAAAAGTATAGTAGTAATTATATAGTAGTTTAAGCCTATATTTAGGTTTTTTATAATAGTTATTAATATAAGGCAGTTAAAGAAAATAAGGTTAATATATTTTCCAGAATCCTTTATAGGGGCATCTATAAAGGCAGGGATTAGGTTATACCTTGTTAAAAAGGAGGGCTAAAAAGTAAGGATTTTAGTGTATTTAGGTAACCTTCCTATTCTGGCTAGACCCGGAATTAGGCCCGACGCTAGGACCGAGTTCTAGAGGAACTTTAGTGTAAGTCAGGAAATTTCTGTTATCTTTAACGATAACAATTGAGCTAGGACCAGCTACCCCGCCTACCCTAGACTCAATACAATGGCCACAATAGCTATTATGAAAAATCTGACCAAAATGGTTTCCTGTTTATATGGCCGTGAGTCGATTTGGCCGATTTCCCATATAAATGAATTTTGCGGAAAATAGGAATAGGGCCATGAACCTAATTCTGCCGCTGCATTCCTATTATCTAGTCGGAAGACTATTGTAGAAGACAAAGCTATTGTTTATACAATTTACTTCTATACTAGCTGTATATCACTAGATATTCTATAGCTTTCTAGCTATTAGTTTAGTTACAATTTAATTGTTTATTTATTGTTAACCTAACTAGACTCTTAGTTGTTTCCTTATTGCTGCGTTGGGTGCACCTTCCTAGAAGCTGCACTTAAATGAGGTTTAGTATAACCTTGTTATTTCAATAAACCTATCTGCCTATTTAGCTAGCCTATTGCCTGCAGTATCTAGGACTTGGCCTAATTGCTATATTTAATATAATGCATTAAAGTCTCTTGCAATAATCAAGTTTAAGGGGGGCTGGCTTTACTTTTTAAAAGTTTCTATTGCAGTATTAAGAAAAGCCTTATAGTAGACATTAATAATAATATAGCTATAGACTTTTATTTAATAGATACAGTTACTCTTTAATTTTAAAAGTAAAAGTTATTAGTATAGTAGATTTAGTAATTTTCTAATATATATAAAAATAAAAGGTTTAGTCTCTTTTTAATTATTAAATAGGTTAAATATTTAAAAGCTAGGGTAAAATTTTATTTATCTTTTAAATAATATAGTATTTTAATAAATCTATAGCTTTTAAATAAATATAATATTAAAGCTATTTTTTTAAGCTAATAAAAAGCTATATTATAATATTATCTTTATTTTCCTATATTAACTTAAAAGATTTTTAGGTTAAAGTTTTTTTAATAGTTTTAATAAAGTTTATTATTTATAGATTAAACTTATAGGGTTTATCTCTTTTAAAGGATTCCTTTAAAGCGTTATTTATAAAATTATTAAAATTAATAACCTTTACTATAAAGTAGGCCAGTAAACTTTCTTTTAATAAACTATTTAGGATATTTATTAGGTTAATTTTATTTTAAGGGGGCCTTATTATAAGGGCAAAGGGTATTATCCTGCTTAAAGGGAGGGGTCTTTAAATCTAAGCTTTAAGAGCAGTAAAAGATCTAGCTAGGGCAGTTTAAAGAGCTCCTCCTTTAAATGTATTAAGTTTAAGCTTAAAGGTAAAGGGGGTAAGGTTCTTTTTCTAGAATTCCTAAATTTTAAGTTCTTTAATACTTTTAAATTATTTTTTAATAGTATATACTTTTATACTATTTTTAATAGTTAAATATATATAGCAGTTTAAAGTATTAAATTAATAAAATTTAAAGTAGTTAATATATTAAATAAAGTTATTATAGTTTTTATTTTTATTAGTATATTAAAAGGCAGGCTTACTATATTTCTTATAGTATATAATTTTAATATACTTTTAAAGGTTATAAAAGTCAAAGCATTTATTATATTAAATTATTTATACTTTTTAGGTTTAAAGCTTTATTAAAGCTAAGCAGTTAAAAAGTTTAAAGCTTATTTTAACTTCCTCTTTAAAGGAGATAAAGTAATAGCAGGTATTAATAGTTTTATTAAAAGGGGCTTTTTAATAAAAAACTAAAAGCTTTTTAAACCTAGTATTTATTTAAGCCTTAATTAAAATTAATATATTAATAAGGAAAATGCCTAAAGTATTAGTATAATATTTAAGGATACTTTATATAAAAAAACTCTTTTATATATATACTTCTTTAATCTTTAGGCCGCTAGCCTTTACAGTTAAATTTAAAGTAAGGATTACTTTTTTAATTTTATTATTCTTAATTTACAGTATAAAGCTAGATTTTATTTCCTAAAAGTAAATAATATCCTTTTTATTACACTTTCTAATCTTAATAATTTCCTATCTAGCTTTAATAATAGAGATTTTCTTTTAATTATAGTCTAGTAAAACTTAAAGGAAAATTTTATTATTAGGTTTTTTAATTATTATATTTTATTTTTAGGTTTTAAGTTTTGCAATAAAGGCTAGCCCTTTATTATTCTATAAAGTAAAATTACTTTTTTTTCCTATTAAATATTTTTTTTCGCGCCTTTAACTATACTTATAGCCTATATAATTCACTTTAAGCTATTAATTACTAGTAAAGCGCCTAGGTTAATTTAAGTTAAAGGGTAAGGTTTAGTTTATTATTATTTATTATTTTAGTAAATCTTTTTACTGACTGGCTATATAATTATTAATTAAGCTAAAAAAAGGTTTTTGCCTAACTTTTTAAAGTCTATAAAAGCCTTTAAAGAAAAGAGGCCTTTAAAAGTATTAATAAATACTTTACTTACTTATAAAATAGCTAAAAGGTAATACTTTCTTTAATATTTAATTAAGCAGTTATTAATAGCTTAAGCTATTAAAAATAAAACTTTTTATTTAACTTTTTAAATTATATTAATTTCTTTAATTTAAGTAAAGATTTTATAAACTATAATAGACTGTTTACTATTATTAAAAGCAGGTACTTTTATTAATTTACTTTAAAGGGAAGAAAAGAGGCCTTTTTAAATCCTTTTTTAAAAAAAAGAGATATTAAATTTTATATTAAAACTGAAATTAAATCTAAAGATATTAGTTTCGATGTGTTTATCGTTAATATAATGTTTTTTAGGTATAAGCGGGAGGACTATAATCCCTCTTTATTTTAAAAGCGAAAAAGTGCCTTCCTTTTTAAGTTACTAGATTACTGCCTGCCTAGCAGCAGCGAGGTTTAATTATCCCTGGTTTATTTAGAGTTTAATAGTATTTGCTATCTTTCTTTAAATACCTAAAAGGGGTAAGGGAGCGTTATTAAGCTTATTTTTTTTAATAGCTAGTTAAGAGGTTGTGAATTTTAGTGAGTAGGTACCTAAAAGGTGGGGTACCTATAGGTGTAGGAGGGAAGCTTGTCTATAGCTATAATAATCGTTTAGCTAATAAGCTTAACTCCATGGAATTTCTACTGAAACCTCCCATTCAATCAATAAGTTGCCATTTTTGAACTTTATTGCTTAACTCCTTTCCAATTATCGGAACTTAAGTCTTGGTATACTACGTTAATCTGAGCGGTTATAAAGCAATTTAAGCCACCTTCCAGGCACGTACGACCATATCTATTGGAAAATACAGGATCCTGTCCGCTCCCCCATAGACAAGCCACTAACCGGCAGATTAGTAGTTGGGTGGGTGACCACCAGCGAACACCGGCTGTTATATGTTTTTTTGCTTTTTTGCTGTTCGTATACTGCCTGGTGCGGATATAATGCGAGTTAACAGCGCAATTGGCACATACGACCATATCTATTGGAATATACGGGATCCCGTCCGCTCTCCCATAGTCAAGCCAATAAGAGGCAGATTAGTAGTTGGGTGGGTGACCACCAGCGAACACCGGCTGTTGTATGTTTTCCTTTTTTGCCTGGCTTTGTTAAAGCCAGGCATTCGTTGTCGTTCTTGTTCTCTGTACTCCATTATGTGGCTTTTGCCAGCCTTTTGTTTTACGCAACAAAGGAAAAAAACAACCACCAGAAACCTAGGAAAGTGACAATCAATTTATAGCTACTCTACTATATATCGAGATCATCGTTGTAAATGCAAAATGCATACAGTATTACAGAGTAACGATCCATACTGTATTATGCCTTACCTAGACTTTACACTGAGACACGGAAATTGTTATGAAGTGTCGTTTAAGTCAGGGAGACTGACAGGCATCTGCTTGCCAATCATTGCGGGTATGGAGTGCTGAAACATTATTTCAGCTCCGCCATCAAGATATAAATGAGATCAGCCACAGCCCGAATGTTAATCCTACTACGACGATCAGCACTATGCATTAAGTCACCCCTTTGAATACGTTAAGACACCTCCGAGGTAGACCTGGACTGAGCATATACTCTAGATTCATTCATTCTGAATATAAATTGGCGTATACTAGTTATTTATATCAGCACCTTTGCTTGGTATAAATAAATATATTATGCCAGTTGTAATACTGTAAGGTTATAAAGTTAGCGGCTATTAGGTTTCTTGCAATTTATTATCAGGTGTATTCCCTTAACTTGGTAGACATAAACGATGCTAGGCTCAGAAAGAGGAGTGTGTCATTATGTAAAGTGTAGTTAAATACGACCAATTGAGTGAACTAATTATTAAGAGGCTTGGAAAATTTACTGTTTTGCTTCATATGTTCCATATCATATGGGAGGGCTCGGATGCATTGTGTCTTAGTCAGTTCACTTTCCTATAAGACATTGAGCATAAATTGGCGTCACAATATAACAAATATATTTGGATATCATTATCACCTGTTGGCAACTTTCATTTGCCTGGATTATAAATACATAGCCCATATACTGCATAGTCGGAGTAGTCAAGCTTTTAATTGTCAAGCCATTCTCTATACATCTTGCAGCAGCAACCGAGTGTTTATTTGTTTATTTGTTTTATTATTTACGTCTACTAAGTAAACTAGTTATACAAATCCCTTATAGGCAATAGGATATTAAGAGCTAGCGGCTTGCGCTGCTATTTGCTGAGTTTCAATTTATAAAGGAAAAGGGGTTAATTTAGGTAATGTCAATCTGTTTCCGCTAAGGGAGGACTATAAAGGTCCGCCTCCTTTACTAGTTTCTGGAAAGCTTTACTTCTTATAAGTCCAAGTAAATAAAAGAGGGGGGTTTCTCCTAGGGGGATATCTAGGAGGAAGGGCCTAACTATTCTGCATTCCGCGAAGTAGCCTTGTCTTTTTAGTTTGCTGCACTTGCAGATAGACTCTCTGTTATGCCCGAAGCGTTTATGGTATTCCTAGAAATCCCTGTATCTTAATCTTTCCGCTAGAAGCCTGTAAAGGATAAGGCGTGGGAGTTTGAGTTCCGGGGGGGAAGCTAGGGCCCCGAGTCCCCACCGCTCATAGCCTTCCAGGGTCTTGCCGAGCCAATCTCGCTCCCTCACCTCCGCAACTTCTTCTTTAGTCTATCTTCTGATGTGTGTGATCGTAGCCCAGTTCTGTGGCGCGGCGGGGAAGGCCGCGCTTTATTTAGCCAAATAGTCGGCTTATTTGTTGCCTATAATATCCTCGTATCTTAGAACCTATAAGATAAGGGTCCTGCAGGGCGAGATGCTCTGTGCTAGTTTCTGGAAGTGTATGTATGCTCCTTGTATAGAAGGGGGGGGCTTGCTAAGTAGCCTGTCGATAACTGACAAGTTATCCAGGAAGAGGAATGCTGTTTAAATCGTGCGGTCTTCCTCTATGCGTCTAGCCACCAGCTCTATGGCCTTTAGGGCGGCCTATGCCTCCGCGTTGTAGACCTCTGCGTTGTTGAGGCGTCCAGTGTCTGTGGTTGCTCTTGCTCTGTGGTAAGCGACTGCTCCCTAGCCCGTGTTCCCTCCAATTTGGGACCCATCGGAGTAGGCTAGGATTGAGTGGGGGGGGAGGGACTCGACCATTTCCAGGTGTTTCCTTGCTGCAGTTGGTTTGCCTATGCCTCTTAGGTCGGGACCGGGGAGAACGTATGGGGACAGCAACCGAGTGTGAATAACGATTCAGCAAACATCATGCCCTCTATAGTCCTCCGGACCTTTCTTCACAGTTTTCTTCTTCTTGGATGGGTATGTACATAACAAGCAATCGCCAGCTATATTGAAATCAATCTAACCTATCAAAGTCGCTCGTTTATGTCTCGGCAGCTGTTGACTGTGGTCTCAAGCAAGAAAGATGTGGCTCTGGCGAAGGCAAGACCCCGTTCCTAGAAAAATGCGTCTTTCCAAATCACTGGGAGACTCAACAGTGTTGTTCAACGTGCGTTCGAATATCGGTCAGCGGCGAATCTCACTGCTCTAATCCGACGAAACCGGATAAAAATGGCGAATGCCCGATCGGAAAGCTTGGTCAGCAATGCATTGATACGCAGCAGTGTGATGGTCGAGATAGAGGCGTAATCTGTGCTGGCGGCCTCTGCAGAAAAAGCTATGGTGCCACTTGCACCGAGAATAACGAGTGCTTTGGCAGACATGGAGACCGAATCACCTGCGAGAACAACAAATGCACTATCCCTGAGGGTGGCGAGTGTCACGGAAGCCCTCGCAGTTGCATTGCGGGAACTATGTGTATCGACGACAGACAGGGGAATCGATACTGTTCGCGTGGCCCTGGCGACTCGTGCGAACCGGGAAAGACAAAATGCGTTGATAATGCCGGATTTGATCTTTTCTGTTCCAAGACTGAAAAAAAATGTCTTTATCCTTTTGGCAACAAATGCGTTTACGATACCTGCGCCCGCACTGATGGACTAAGCCCTAATGCAACAGTCGTGTGCATGGAAGATCCATTCCATCCTCATCGGACCGGCGGGAGTAACAAGAAATGTCAACCAGTTCTTCGGAAAGGGTCCCCGTGCTTATCCGATACAGACTGTCTCAGAGGTTCCTGTGAGCAGGGTTCATGTCCAGGAAACATGATTCAGGAAGGCGGTGAATGCAATGACGATAATAACAGGTGCACGAAAGGAACATCTTGTCTTCATGTTGGAATCCAGTGAGGCTTGTTTGAACCAAACAGTGGCCGCTACGTCTGCGGACACGGTCCAGGGGCCCCCTGCCAGCCGGGCAAAACAACCTGCATCGACGCTTTCAACGACAATCCGTTCTGTTCCAACACGGAGAAGAGGTGCGTATATGGGTTTCGCTCGGCATGCAGTGGCGGCCGCAATGTTTGCGAGCACCCGAAAGGGTTGGGCCCCAACACAAAGATTACTTGCAGGCAAGTTGCTGGAGCTCATTTTGGCCTTCTCTCGACCTGCGAGCCAATTCTTCCTAAAGGCTCCAAGTGTTTGTCTAACAATGACTGCGTGAGCGGAAGAGTTTGTCGGGATGGCAAATGTATGGCGCGGAAGTCTAGGTTGGGTGGGAAACCCCATGCCTAATGCAAAGTCTTAAAGCAAGGACATATATATGCCGTTGCTCTTGTATATTTAGGAGTCATTTTTACTCGTCAGTTTCTTCTCCAAATTATGTTTTCTGCAGGATGGGTTCATAAACACGTTGTTTGTTGCAAGGGGCATTTTTGCGACCCTTTAGCGGCGTCGAGTTAGTGTGTAAGCAGAGACGATTATGGAACTCGTTAATAGAAGTTTATATATTGGAACTATTGGCACTGGGGGCTGAGTCACGGTGACACCAATCTCCCCAGAGCTGCTGGCCAAATTACCTGGTCGTTCTGGGATGGTTCAAGGTAAATAATGTGGCTCTATTCAGTTCATCGATTCCATGGACTTTCTGAAACTGTCAATGTTTTTGAGAAGCAACTTCAGGACCTCCGCTCCCCCAGTCAGTGACAAAGAGTCAGATACTCTGACTTGGAATTAAATCCATTTGTGTCCATCTCAGCTGTAATCATTAATCTGAACACGTTGTTGTACCCAACACCAACGTCGACGAGGCCAGGAAACACCAGAAACACTCGTTTTGATTCTCACCGCATTCTTTCAGCCACTCCCTCGCCAGAACAACGAAGGCCTCGTTAAAAGGGGATTCGGGCATTTTGCAGACGCGTTGAGTCGGAAATATGAACGGTAAGTCTGGTTCGGGATTGAGGCTAGCTTTTGAATGAGCTGCCATGACGACGAGGAGTCATGGTGTCGACGCCTTGCAGCAATATGTAACTGACCTGCCAATGAAGCCCATTTGAGTATGGAATAGGGCAGGATGTGAACTTCCTTCGAAAAGGGCCGACTGCCAAATAATGTGGACACTGGTGGTGAAAGATGTGACAACAAGCAAGATATAAAACGCATCACTTTATCGTCAATTGCCTTCACTATCCGCCAAGTACATTCAGCATTTATCTTCAAGACGAAGGCAATTGAAAACATCGAAGTATTTCCTTTTACACACAGACCACACATCTCGATATCTGGGTCTATATCTGGGATGCTCCAGAGGCCCAACCATCGCCACAACGGCATCTGATCCGATCCGCCCAGTAGTTACCGGCCATCTGACAGCTACTGTCTCAGCTTCAACCTCACCTCAATAGGTTTCTTCTCCACGAGTACATACGTCTTCATGTCCTCCCACTTTACCTTCTTACCCTCTATCGCCTCAAAGTCAAACGTCCACAAGAGCTTGGAGATGATCAGCCGTACCTCCGCCAACGCAAGGTGCGGACCCAGGCAAGACCGCGGCCCAAGGCTGAAAGGCTGCATTACTTGGCGCTTGTCGTTGAAAAAGGGAGAGCTAGTGTCGGAGCTTGCTTCGGGGAGCCAGCGCTCTGGAAGAAAAGACGTGGGTGAATGGAAGTAGGTTGGGTCGCGGTACATGGCGTAAGCCTGTATTGAGACCGGGGTCTGATTGCGTCCATCTATGTTAGAAGAATGAACGTAAAACGTGTACAGGGGATCAAATGGATGTACTCACGCCACCTGGAAGCCAGATCCCGCATACCGTGTCACCACCCTCAGGCACACGCCTTGGTAGCATCCAAGGAACGGGAGGGCAGAGTCTCAACCCTTCGTTGACCACAGCATTAAGGTACGGAAGCTTGCGTAAAGTTTCCAGGTTCATGTCATCCGGGCCCTGGAACTGCTCACGTATCTCCTGTACCAGTATCTCTAGCTTGTCCGGATTGTTTACCAGATAGTTGAGGGTTCCGGATAAAGCCGTGGCTGTGGTCTCGCTCCCTGCAATGGTAAGCATCATGAATGTTGCATTGACTATCTCAAACGGCAGCCCCCGCCTGGCATTGCCATGAATCGCATGGCTCATGGCGTCCGACCGTTCAGGTTCGCGATTGAGGCGCCGCTCCACCATTCCTGATATATGCTGGTAATGGTCCTTTTGCACTTCTCTGAGCGAAGGCGGGATGCACTTGAACAGAACGTATTCCACCAATGGGTAGAATCGCGTTGTGGTCATGAAAGCCGCAGCTTTGGTAGTTTTGAAGAGGAAATCAATCCAAGGATGATACTTTGAGTGCTGAAGACAGTCAAAGGACTCTCCAAACTAGAGGTCCCCAAAGATGTCAAAAGTGGTGAAGTGGAACCATTTTGTCATGTCAATCTCAACTGCCTTCTCCCCACCCATGGAAGTGCGCTCACGCAGTCGCTCCACCAAGAGGTTGGAGTATAGCTGCAGTGACGGCTCCTGAGTCCGGAGAGTTTGAGGCGTGAATGCAGACACAAACAGCTTACGTATACGGGAGTGCAATTCGGGATCAATGGCAGTGATCAACGACTCAGGCAAACCGGGCAGGGTTCGCCACCAGATGTGATCCTTTAGGAACTGCCGACGATCCGGTCGAGGCTTGAATATGTCGTTCCAGCTGTCTTCCCGAGCAAAGGTGACCTCGTCCGGCGCAATGCGAAGGATGGGTCCATATTTGCGGTGCAATTTTTCCATGTCATGCACAATGGTTCCATTGAGGAGCGCCCATATGAATGGCAGTCGCGAAGCCGACCAGGTGTATGGACCCGGGATTTTAGACAGAGGATGGAAGTAGAGGTTGTAGATGACTCGAAGTATAGCGCACTGCACATCGTCAGTTCCCGAACTGAGAATATGGGGCTCATCATCATCGTACAGCCAGCATCACCAGCAGGACAGTAGCTAGGCGACCTGGAGGTGCGATTTGCCACTCGCCGTCGGCCACCATAATGACAAGGGTGGGTCGTCTGATTCTCAAAAGCGAACAATCTTCATGAGATGGATCTGAGATAGCTAGAAAGAAAAAGAAAAAGAAGAAGAAAAACGCTGCTTATCACTCAAATCAACCGATGTAAAGAAGGGAGAGGCAATGAGAGGCAAGGGAGCGGCTAGGGAGCGGCCCGGAGCAGGATTCGGGAAGATAAACAAAAATCCTGGACACACATTTGATCAGGTGGATTGTTTATCTGCCTCATTGGTGGCGTCTTGTTTTCCCATCATAATGCAGGGCAAGCATGGGTTCGGCCCATTGTATCACACAAGCCCCCTCCCACAAACATGGCCTCGAGAATGGCTGATTATGGGATAGAACTTGACGTGGACCTGCACAAAGAGCCGTCAAAACAGATGTCAAATTTGACAAACGAAACTTGGAGCTAATCGGCGCCTGTGGCAGTGTACCCAGGCAAGGTCAGACATGGTAGGACTTGGTGCATCCTGGTCGATAGGCATGTCACCATCCTTGACAGCCTCAGCTGTGGCAGACTCCGCGATTGGGTGGGAACCACACACCGATGCATGGCTGCATACCGAGGTTTTCGGGCGCAGAGTATTGCACAACCATAAGAACAGCGCCACGATCAGCACATGTGTAACTCTCAGGTAGGTAGTATGTGTCTTTCTTCCTGCCTTTCTTCACAGTTTCTGATTCTTCTGGATCTCCCTGCGCTCCTCCACAAGACCCGCTACTTTGCTTCCAATCTCCGTTCCCAGCCCCTGGAAGCCCTTGATGACTCCGGCCTTATCTCCATCGCCCATTTCTTGGCTCATCTTGAACTTACCGCCCATGTGGCTAATCTCAATCTCGATTCCGATAATGGCCTTCTTCATGATGTCGACATATTTGGCGGGCGCATCCGACACCTTCCACGGCCCGGGATTGTCATCCTGGCCATCGTACCCCATGGTTGTTGTCTCGTTGAATTGAGACAAGGCGTCGATTTGCGAGTCGAGGAAGGCCGATGCCTCCTTTGAGCTTGCATCCACGTAGCAGGTCGCCTTGCCGTATACTTGCACGGCAGCATAGTTCCAAGTAGGTACGACCTTGGCCGTCGTGGGCTTGGTCTCGGTGTAGAACTTGGGTGTCACGTAGTGCTGGACTGGAGAAGTGAACATGACCAAGACATCTTGCTGAAGCGTCTTGGTGGGCTTCCCCGCGGCCTCTTGCGCCTTGAGCTCCTCAATGATGGCCTTGCTCTGTGGGTTGACGCGTGCCATGTGGCACCTCAATCGGCCCAATTCGGTCTCGCTCGCCTCATCTTCGATATCTAATACGAAAGGAATGTGACTGGATTGGATGAATGGGAACGAAGGCGACTGAACAGCAGTGGTGAAGACGCCCAGCGGATTCTCGCGGATTAAGCGCCGCAAGACGCGAAGATCGGCCTCTGCATGAACCCCTCGGAGATACATCTTGGTGTGCTTGGCCGTTGACCAGAATGTATGAAGTATGTGTCTTGAGATTGTAATTGCAAGATGCGCGTCACTCTGCCTCACCTTTCATCTCAAAGCAAGGGCCTTATATACGTGAAGTAGCAGATTCAGTGGAGCATTGAAGGATGCAAGGAGTCAGTCAAGACTGATTCCTCATCACGAGCCACTCCGAGGTCGGGAAAATGCGAGTATGATGCGTCTTCCCCAGAGTCGGCTCGGTTTAAAGTTAGGTAAGCTCGCTGAGAGTTGCTTCATATGGCCAAGTGTCCTATGTCGGAAGATAATCATCTTTCGCATCATTGGTGCAAGCCTCTAATGCAATGCAAGACGGTGGGCCTGATCTAGTCGCAGTAGTATCTCCGCTGCTAAGCGGCCTTGGCCTCAATCGTCGGTGATAATGCATCCAGAATGGAATCATTTGCGGCGTCTCTTCTCTCTATGACTTTTCCACGTTCTATCCGGCCTCTTCTCAAAAATTATCCTGAACAATGATCGGAAACAAACGGTCGTCTGTGCATACTATAATCATCACTTACCGGGAATTCCCATTAATGAAATAAAGGCAAAGGTCACTCGTGTGCTCTGGTGGAATTGTCCCATCCCCATTCCTCCCGCAAGTTGGCAATTCTGTATGCCGTCGAGAACCCGGTTTCTTGTTGTATGCTTACAAGGAGATGAGCCAGTGTAGCCCTTTGTTCCTGTGTTTCCAAACAGAGTCCCGCAAGATGCAAAGGTTGTACCATGTGGAGTCGAACGGGGTCGTTTGCTCGTCCGAGGGATATTGAACATATCTCGCTAGCGTGCCCATCAATCTGGGCAGAAAGTTGCCGATATGCATCGAGTCGTTTGGAAACATACCGTGAATATGACTCCGAGACGCCATGATTGAGTGGTTTGTGGAGTAACAGCAGAAGCTGTACGAAATGATACAAAACCACAGCTGTCGCGCACATGGAGTTGCTGTAAAATAATTCTGGAAAGGGATTCTGAATCGCGGGGTCACCCTCACCAGCTCCTTTCTGTGGTGGAGCTATTCTCATGCACGGCTCGAAGGTGTCTGGTAATGCCGCACACCAATCCTCAAGATGCTGTTGGATATCTTCCCAACATTCAGGACCAAAGGGTGATCGCGGATTTGTTCTGGAGGTATCGCATAGGGAATTGTTGGCAGTGCAATTATGTCGCCCCCTCTCGGCTGTGATATACATGAGCGTCTTCAAAACGATCCAGATCAACGTTCTGCATGCAACCGTTTCCGTCATCTGAGGTCGCTCGTTGATCCCGTTGCTGATGCACAAGGACTCTGGCAGATATATCCCGTTAATAGCCCGTATTCGCAATCCCGCAGCTTTCCAAAGATTCGGATTGTGCATGTCAAGCCGCGGTGAGGTTTGCTCGGTATATGAAGTGATCCAGTCAATGTAGGCGACGTTCCAAAATGCAGCTTGAAAGGCCCTCGTGTCGAGGCTCTGCGGGTCGTTCCGGTCATTGGTATCAATGCAGTCGAGAAGCTCATCAAGATTAAGAGTGAGCAAATGCTGAGCGCCGGACATGTGCCTTAGTAACAGTCATGTCAACCAATCAGTCTCGTAAAGGAATCTATATATGTGCTCACTTAGAAACCTCTTCTTTGCAATTGTCAAGCGACTCATAAAAGAGAAAAATCGATATTGCTACTAAAAGTTCATCCACAATCTTCTGCGGGGGTTGACTATCGTCGATCCGGCGCCTCTTGTATGATGAAGGAGTTACTGCAGAATGTAGACTGAGAGTTGACAGAGAGGAGGATTCAGCAACCGACGATGGCGTTTGCCCTGATGGTGTGGGTGTGGTGGCAGAACTGCCATCGTGCAATGTTTGCAAGGATCTCATCATATACCCAATGGCTTTATCGTAGAAACTAGCTGCTTTGTAGAACCAGTCAATGTCAGGAGTATCGCAATACTTCTCTAGCATTGTTTGGCTGGGTGTTTGGTTGCTCGGAGAGACCGGTTCTCGCTTAGTTTTACCAAACTGTTTGGCGGCTATCGCAGCCAAGGAATTCTGCAGCAACGCGCTTCGAACTGCTTTTATTGGAACGACGTGCCCGAAATACCGCCCAACGTCGAAGACGTCTAAACATGGACTGATCCGCTCAGCGAAATATCTGATGAGGTACGATGTTTCATGATCTGTCTCTTTCACGGAATCTGATATGGGTCGGACTTGTTCGGGGTCTGAAATTCCCGCATCGGCACTGAACCCAGAGTCAGGGGAGAAGTCGTCGGCATTCATGTCACTGAGCCATGAGAGGGTTGGCCCCTGAGAATCGTGAACATCGTTGATCAAGGGCGCGGAAGGGATGAATCCACAGCAGTTTCTCGGGTCAGCGTAGTAACTTTGGATGTCGATATCGAAGAAAGTAGCTTCGAAATCCGAGTCCGGAATACCCTCAGCAGCCACATGGGTATCTATGGGCGCTTGATGGCTGCTAATAGAAGCATCGTCGAGTTTACCGAGATCATCTGATATAGTGTCATGTTGAAGGGGGAAGCTGACACTGCTAGTGACCGCTGGCTGAACCGGATCTTCATCATTTCGGTTGGGTGATGGCCCGGGATTCTGAGGTCTGGAAGTTGTAGGGCTGTTATGATCGCCTGGGCCACCTTGGAAGCTTGATACAGAGAACTTTCTGCGGAGATTCTGGCCCTCATCCAGGAATCTGCGAAGATGATTGTAGCCAGGACATTCTTGAGTCGACTTCTCACAACGTATGCAGCCTGGCAGGCGTTTGTCACACTATTAATAATTATTACATGAGCCAAGGAGAGCAAAGCCCCCTGGACCCTAATGCCGTTTGGAACTGGGGAATGTGGAACATACCTTGACGCGACGTTTCCTGCAGCGTGTACAGGGTACAGTGGAAACCTCCATCAGCAATCAAATGAGGCCCAATGCCCAGACCCTCATATATCAACTGTATCGGAATGCATCCACGACCCCAGCCAAAGCACGTGTGGGTTTGCAGTTCGGTCAGTGCTTACCAATTCATACCTCGCTGACAACAGCCTGATCTAGACTAGTCAGCGGAAGAGAGGATAAGATTAATCCGAGGTGGGTCCGGGTAAACTCTGCCTAACAGCCCTCTACCGATCCTCAACGCCGACTGGCAGTTTTGTTTCGAGTTCGCGTCCTCAAAGATCATATTGACATATTACTGACATATCACAAGAACAATCCTCCTTTTGTTTCGGATTCTCGTCTTTTAGCCTTGATCTACAGTTTATGATGACACAAGACAGATAGGTGATTAATCTGGTCTTAGTAAGCAGTTGTCACAAAACGCGAATTGCCCCATTGTCTGGGTGGTGAGATCCTCTGATTCCTCACTCACCTCAAAGTAGGTCATGCCGAGCATGGGTTAGAGGCGTCATCTGTGCAGCCAAAGCCAATGACCCAGCAAGATGAGAATCCAGCGGGTACGATTATTTTAATATCCTTATGTTTCTACATCCCACCTGTCCTTCTACTTCGGCATCAATAATAGAAAAATGGCCTCAACCTGGCTTCATCGTGCTAACCTTCATATCACACATCAGCTATTCATTTACCCAGTGAAGTCAATACTGCCAACCGAGGTGTCGATTGCTGAAGTTACGAGTGAGGGATTCCGGTTTGACCGACAGTATGTCCTAATCAAGGACCCGCAAGACCACTCGGCTCGTCTGGTAGAACATCTCACCATCAAGACAACATTTCAGTTGGCTCTCTTCCAACCATCCATCGATGATGACTGGTCCAAATTGACCATTAAGCACACACTGGCTCGGCCTGAATCGTCAATTACTATCCCACTGACGCCATCACCCTTATCCTGTCTCCAAGCCAAGTCCTACAGGGTTAGTATTTTCGGAACTGAAGCTCCTGGTATCGACATGGGTGAGGGTCCAGCAGACTTCTTTAGTAAACACCTTGGCATGCCTGTGAGGCTACTATTTATATCTGGGAGTGGCAGGCGTGACATCCCAGGGGCTGCTTTCATTCCAAAACAGCGCATTACGTCCTTAACCATTCAGACAGGAGACAGTCTTCAGCCTCAGAGAATTCGCTTTGCAGATGCTGCTCCGTTTCTTGTCACAACGACGGCCTCTGAGGAGGAGGTTCGGTCGAGGCTTCCGGAGGCCAACCGACAAGAAGATGTTATAATACGCCTTCGTCCAAACATCCATATCGACGTTGGCTCTTCAAGCGCATGGGATGAGGATAATTGGAGGGAAATTACTGTTTTGTCGGAAAATCCCAATGCACCAAAAGCCATTATCCGCTGTGTTTTCACAACAGCCCGCTGTTTGAGTCTGAATGTGGACTTGAAAACCGGCGAACCCGCACCGAGAGATCAGCAGCTCTACGGTCTTCTAGCCAAAGATAGACGGGTAAACAAGTCATTTCCTCGTATGTGCCCTTGTCTTCACATTTGACCTGTTCATGAAATTGATGTACAGTGGAAGACAAACCTGTTTTTGGCCAATATGCCTTTGCCGCCCCCAATGGCGCAACACTGAGAGTTGGAGATGAGATTCGAATTACTCAGAGAGTAGCCGATCGTCCAGTACGATCACAGCAGGTACTTGATCCCAAACGTGAGCATTTAGTTGATGAGACTGATAATTTCAGTTGCCCAGGATCGAGAGAAGTCATAACATCACTGCTTTGGCAAGCCCTGAGTCAGCACTTTGCCAGGAGGGTGCCATAAATTCGAGCAATGGAGTAACGGGAACGGCTAGGTAATCTGATAGCATCACCTCTTCATCTTGCTGCCCTTGGTTATATAACTAGGAGGGGAGAAAGGGGCGAAATATATTCAGGGATAGTGATCCCGACATAACGGATCCGTTCTATATCAATAGTTAAGAATTACGCATTTGCCGTGTATCAAAAAGTCTTGCGGGGAGATCTTTCAGGGGCGTATATAGTCCATGTTGATTCAATCGACGAATGATGGTTTCTTGTGACTCGGAATAACTTTAGCCAGTACAATCGGAATAGGTTCTGACTTACCACTATTTAAAGGTTTCTCTCTCGACGGGCTTTTGTTTAAGCGTATGCTGCAGATTTTCCTCCCCCCCCCGGCCTTATAAAACGTCCAAAAAGACTCTTGTAACAGCATAGAAGGGACGGCTCCCCTCGAAGAAGGAGTCATGATTCTTGATCGATGGTCTTCACCCAGGATACTCCTTTTCTTGGATTCTCTTTCGTATCGTATTATTCATTATGTAAGTGTCATACTCTAATGTGACTCCATCTGCGATATCGCAACATTCCCTCTTGAGGCAGCAAGTCCGCTCGATCGACCGCCTTCGCCTCAATTGATTCCAAACAATAATAGCCTTGGCTCTGCCATGAGGTGCAGTAATCAAAAGGATGTTAAAATGTTAAAATGTGGCCTCCCAATATGGAAAATTGGGGCAACTCCCCGCTTCCTCGACCATGAGGATCCCCTTCTGCTGCTAGTCTTGAAAGGGAAGCCGTCGGCGAGCATGCCGAGCTTTTATAAATCCTCCGAAGTTCCAAAGTTCTCACCTCCTACGGAACGGGAGAGTCCGAATAGGAGTGGATCTCACTTCTATATGCATTGTTTGACACTCCCATGATTGTATGAATATGGGATACAAACAGTTGATTCTGAATCGGTATTAATTCATACCGACTTGACGTAATTCTTTACTTGTCTCTGAAGTATACAAATATACCACCTTGTAAAAAATATCCCGGGGATTTTCATCGCGGATAACCCCAGGAGTGATTGTAAGAACGGAGAAGCTTCGCAGTGATATATACACTCCTAACTGCAGACCGGGATCATTAGCTGGTCACGTCAAATGTTCCGGGACGCCAACACCTGGTGGGGCCGGGTGAGATGGATGTTGTTGGTAAAGACATGGAGTGGATAAGACTGGGGGAATGCGGCGGAGATGCATTTTGAGCAAAACCTGACCCTGGACTTACGAAAAAACCACTAGTTTTCGCCCTTCTGCCTATAAAGACAAGCCTGGACCTATGAAGCGAAGATTAGAAAATCCAGCTTCTGTGGGGTATCACATTTCACCAAGACTATCACAACTTCAGTCGAGAAGATCCACACAGAGAAATGTCATGATATACCACACGATAGAAAATGAGGTCAGTATCTAAATACCAAGTACTGATGTAGGGGAGAAGAAGTACATGTAGCATTACTAGTCAAGAATGCCGCTTACGACTGTGGTAGCGTCGTCACTGTTAGCTACTCCAAAACCAATTCTCTGATCGCAGTTCTTCTCACCCAGCCATGCTAGCCAAAAAAGTCCCAACGTCCTCCAGAATGACCCCTCTACAATATCCTATTCAACCAGTTGCTACCTTCTTGGAGTCGGAGCTGAAAGACCCTTCATCATTCTGCACTTCTGGTCTCCTCTCCCTGGAGTCCACGTGCTCGGCTGCAACATCGTACAACTCCGGGTACGGGTCCACATCTCGTCGCAAAGCATACTTATTAACATACCATGGCAATTTTCGCAAGTAATACCCGCCATGGTCCCTGTTTTTGACACTGAAGACCTCGTCCAGCTCCTCTAGGGTCAGGCCCTTTGTCTCGGGCAGGAAGAAGTAGGTGAAGATCCAGCCGAAAATGTTCCAAGCCGCGTACCAGCAAAACGCACCGGTATTTCCGTATACGTCGACAAGCATAAGCCAGGTGAAGCTGATGATGAAGTTGAAGCCCCAGGTGATGGCCGTACTAGACGCCATACCAATATCCCGAATGTGCAGCGGGAAGGCCTCAGCACTATAGGTGAACGGAACTGGACCCTCGCCTGGAGAGTATACGGCCATGAAAAGGTACAGACCAGTTGTGATACATGCTAGTCGAGCCTGTTGATCCTCAATATAGAATGAGAATCCGGTGAAAAACAAGCATATCGACATAAGAGGGAATGTGACGAGCAGCAGGTTGCGCCGACCGAACGTGTCAATAGTGTAGATGGCAGGAATAGCAAAAATCCAGTTGATCAAACCGCCACCCATGGAAGCTAGCAAGGCCTCAGAACGGGTGTAGTCAGCTGCCTGGAAGATCGAAGTCGAGTAGTACGCAATAACATTGACGCCACAGAATTGTTGCATAAACCATATCCTCAATTGTTAGCAGATTGGAGAGTTCTGAGTTTAGTTTGTTCTTGGGTTCCTACCATGCAGAACCAGGCGCTCTGAGCAGCCCGACGATTACGGCGCACCATGAAGAACTCCTTAAACAAGTTTCGCCCCTCGCGCTCACTTTGTTCGATTTGAAGAAGTTTGTGTGCGTAATACATGTCGCGAGTAGCCTGGATAGGATGGTTGCGCAGTCGCCGCATCGAATTGAATGCCCTGTCGTATCGGCCTTTCTCCATATACCACCTTGGACTTTCAGGACAGAAGTAGACTTGTAGCATGACGATGAGAGGTGGAATCGAGGTAGAGCCTAGCATCCATCTCCACTGGGAATTCTCGCCGAGGAAATCGACATTCTGAAACGCAACAGAGGCGACGTAGCCTAGGCAAATACCAAATGCCGTCCACATCTTTTTAAATATTAGTGACCATAAAGGAAATAGAAGAAACAGGTGGTCAATGGTAAATAATTGGGTCAGTGTTATAGATGCCTCACCTGCCACATCATTGTAAGGGCTCCACGAATGCTCTTTGGTGTAGATTCAGCCGAGTAGACCGGAGTAGTACTAGATTTTGCACCAACAGCAAAGCCAAGCATGAGCCGAGCAGCAAGCAGATTCCCAAAGCTGACCATGGTCGTTAGAGGCTTCGTTGTAAGCATTAAGCATGATGGAACACTTACGAGTTTGCGACTGCCATCCAGATGCCAGTGATGACAGACATGAAGCAGGAGAAGAAAATTGTAAATCTTCGGCCACCAATCCTATTGAGAATTGGATTGCTCCAGCAACCAAGGAGTGCCGAACACAGGTAGGGAGCTCCATTCATAAGGCCACGCATCATGGAGTTTTCGATCTTGAATTCCTCGTAGTAGTATTCCTATCGCAACGACCGTCAGAAAATGTGGGCTCATCAGCTAATCATTCCACTGGGGCGATGATACTAACCTGAGCACCATTCACAGCCGTCTGATCCATCCCCTGAACAATAGCTGACCCAGCACACAGCGTGCAGAGAAAGTAGAGCATGAAGGGCTGGTGCCAACGATGTGTGGCTTCCTTCCGAAGGATCGCCTTCTCTTCTTCAGTGATCTCATCAATGTTTTCAAAGCCGCCGTCGTTGTTGGCCACTTGGGCGAGCAATGCTCCCTTTCGAAAGAATTCTCGATTCTCGCCAAGACCCTTTTCGTCCACAAAGCCGTCGACGTCGGCAAGGACCTCCTCCTTAGTCATGCCCACCAATGGGTTGCGGAGTAGAGCTGAGGTAGAGGCCCTGCGGTTAGACTTCTCTCGGTCCGTATTGGAGCCATTGCTTGCTGAGTTTCCAGGCTCAGGATACCCATCACCGCTTCCAGGGGCCTCTATATCCGCTGATGGAGTGGGCATGATGACGATCGAGAAGTCCTAGGGTCGTTTGTGGAGGATAGACAGCGACTTCACTCTTTCAAGAGTTG
Source organism: Hypomyces perniciosus (assembly GCA_008477525.1). Classification (NCBI taxonomy): domain Eukaryota; kingdom Fungi; phylum Ascomycota; class Sordariomycetes; order Hypocreales; family Hypocreaceae; genus Hypomyces; species Hypomyces perniciosus. The sequence continues at coordinate 3,423,764 of SPDT01000003.1, forward strand.
CTGCCTCTCTATCTCGAGGGATAAATTCGAGGAGGGTGTTTATGTGACCTCCGATTGACTTGCCTCACAGCGTGTGTGGGAGTAGGGACGAGTGGAACTATTTATGGTACGATTTCCCCAGGTCCATTAACCTCCGAGATGGAGGTGATGATCCCTCAGCTTAAGTGCGGGTTGCCATGACCCACAGTCAAATTAAGCTGGCAACATTGATGAATGAAAATGGTTGGGTGTTCTCATGCGCCATGTCTCTGCCAAGATGCGGATCCCGTACTCAGGCTGTACATACAAGCCCCCGGTGTTGACAATTTGCTCACATCTCACCGAGAATATCTTGAAGTTTTCGATAGGTCTGAATGGCTCGGCGCAATCACGTACGGATTAATACTATCTTGGCATGTTATCGGGAATACCGCTGTTAGTTCTAGCTTAATTCGATTCCCGAACTTGACGGTGTTAGGATTTGTTAAATGGAGGAAAGCTGACGCGGCACTGGAGAATTCCACCCACCGATTGTCTTTGGCCTTACTGTTTTTGCAAGATTGCAGTTAGGCAACCATAATAATGTCTTGGCCATGTGTGTGATCGTGGTGTGGTGGCGGCAGGGTATTGAAGTTGTTTTGCCATCGTCCAGCATTCCGATATTTTTCCAAGAATCGGTTTCTCTGCCTTGACTACCATTAGAAAACGTCATATTTATTCAGTACTGATTAATTTAATAATTATTCTTTAACCATGTCTTGCCTCACACTTCGTTTGCCTCCTCTTGGCACAACACCAGGCTACAGCATAAAAATGCCAAGTGCTCGGCGCACATCAAACACCAAGGAGTTTCCTACTGCCGAATCCATGAACAGTCCATAATCATCATAATAACCTTAAGGTCAGTAAGCTTAAATGGGGGCCTTGGCGACGCCTCATTTTCTCGGCATTCTACCAACTTGACTCGGCAGTCGTCACTCGATGTCGATCATGGGCAAAAAAACGTAATACGATACGACAGGTGGTCCTAGCACACCAAGAGAAGGGTGATAGAGCAGGATGAGGAGAAAAGTGGCTGACCATATAGATAAGTATATATCTATTCGGAGAATTATTGGGTGCGTAGTGAACTGGCTAAGCCAAATAACAGCACCCCTATCCTTTTTTAAAAGTTTCCCTATGAAAAGCATATAAAACTGGATAATTCGCCAATAACAACCCACCTCACCGTGAAACCAAGCTTTTATAGCGTCGTCACAAGGCTGGACAAATTCCTGTTCCTATACAGCAGTAAAGGCAAAAGTGATGATAGAAATGCAGCTACCCTTAAGCCAGAAAGCCCGATTCCGTCCAGGCCTTGATGCAGCTGCATCACGTCTTAATTCATAGACGCTAAACTTTGCAAAGTAGGGGAGCGCGCATAGGTCTTCGTCGTTTCTGGTATCGGGTTGTCCCCTACAGAACCGTCGACACCGCGTGGATAACTCTTCACTCGCAGTAGGCTTAAATCAGTCTACTATCACCATTCTAGTTTCTAGTTCATATACTCTGTTCCATTTAAGATCAGATACTCCAGGCTTGGTCTTCTAGAAAGGACATTGAACACAGCTGGGATCTTTTGACACTGGTTCTCTGCGCCTTGATAAGACCAAGCTTTCCACGCTTCATATTTGGTGCCAGTCCATCAATGGAGTCAAGGGCAAATCCATTAATGCCCATATAATCTTCGCGAATCATGGACCTGCTCCGCAGCGTGTCTAGCACCTGCGACTCCTCAGTTGTTAAGGTCGCCTCTATATCTTCGATAGCTTTTAGCGCTGCCTCATCATCTACCCCGTCATTAAGACTGAGGCCCTTGAGTTTCTCAACAAGAGTCTCTCTCTGCTCGTGTGGGATATGAATAAATGCCTTGAAGCAGAACTCCACCATTTTGGAGATCTCCGATTGCGACAGATTGCCAGTGGTGTTGGCATCGACAGTGCCTTGGATAACTAGAACCATGATGTTAATCAACCTTTGCTAGTAATGCCTGGAATCTCACTAGATATCCTACCTGGTCTAAAAAGGTCAAATGCTCTCTGGAAGCCATCCTCATCAATATCTTGAATAATTGGCTCCTCCTATGCTCTGATCTGCTTCATAGAGCTGCTCACGACTAAGAAGAGCCGAGTATAGCTCTCAGAGATTCTCTTCGAATGCCAAGAGGCTGCTGTATGCTCATCACAGTCACCCCTGATAGATACGGCGATTGTAACGGCCGCTGAGAGACCACCAAGTAGGGCAAGGTGGACACCAGAAGAGAAGTACGGGTCGATGAAACAACCAGTATCCCCAGAAATGCAAGCATATGGGAAGGCATATGTTGACGCGCTGTAGGACCAGTTTGTTTGTTTGTTTGTTTATTTTATTATTTACGTCCACTAAGTAAGCTAGTTACACAAATCCTTTATAGGCAATAGGACGTTAAAAGCTGGCGGCTTGCGCTGCTGTTCGCTGAGTTTTAATTTATAAAGGAAAAAGGGTTAATCTAGGTAGTGTTAATCTATTTCCGTTAGGGGTGGACTATAGGGGTCCGCTTCCTCTACTAGTTTCTGGAAGGCCTTGTTTTTTATAGGTTTAAGTAGGTAAAAGAGGGGGGTCTCTTTTAGGGGGATATCTAGGAGGAAAGGCCTGACTATTCTATATTCTATAAAGTGGCTTTACCTCTTTAATTTACTGCATTTATAGATAGACTCTTTATTATATCTAAAGCGTTTATAGTACTCTTAGAAATCCCTATATCTTAATCTTTCTGCTAGGAGCCTATAAAGGATAGGGTAAGGGAGTTTAAGCTCTAGGGGGGAGGCTGGGGCCTTAAGTCCCTATTGTTTATAGCCTTTTAGGGTCTTATTAAGCTAATCCCGCTCCTTTACCTCTGCAACTTCTCTTTTAATTTATTTTCTAATATATATAATTATAGCCTAATTCTATAATACAGTAGGGAAAGCTGCGCTTTATTTAGCTAAGCAGTTAGCCTATTTATTGCCTATAATATCCTTATATCCTAAAACCTATAAAATAAAGGTTTTATAAAGTAAGATACTTTATATTAATTTCTGGAAATATATATACACTTTTTATATAAATAAGGGGGGCTTGCTAAGCAGCCTATTAATAATTAATAAGTTATTTAGGAAAAGGAAGGCTATTTAAATTATATAGTTTTCCTTTATATATTTAACTATTAGCTTTATAGCCTTTAAAGCAGCCTATACCTTTATGTTATAGACCTTTATATTATTAAAGCATTTAATATTTATAATTACTTTTACTTTATAGTAAGCGACTGCTCTTTAGCTTATATTCCCTTTAATTTAAGATTTATTAAAGTAGGCTAAGATTAAATAAAGGGGGAGGGAGTTAATTAATTCTAGGTATTTCCTTACTGCAGTTAGTTTACCTATACCTTTTAAATTAAAATTAAAGAGAATATATAAGGATTTTTTAGCGAAAAGGGTAGGTCTGTTAATTCTATTAACTAGGGCAGCAGTGCATTAAAGTCTAGTTTATAGCAGTTAGGGAGGGAGTTTCTTATTAATGCATTAACTAATTAAATAGTTTGTCGGGGGTAACTGACATGCCCAACGCACCAGCATTTTTTCTTATTAGCTTACCCGAGAAAGGTTGGCTGCTTAAATAAGCAGCCACTGGATTAGGAAAGCACGGGAGTATAAAGACATACAGATAGACCTAGTTTAATAAACAACAACCTTCTTCCCCCTTCAACACATAACCCCACCTGTGAGAACACAGTCGCTGAGGCGTATGAAGGTAACCGTTGGTTGCTTTTGGCTGCCGGCATCATGATCAAATGATCCGCAGTATCTTTTTAGCCCCTACATTACTCAATCGCCGCTTCGTGGTTCTGTCAGGAGCGCGGTTCCCGCGCTCGATACCAGTCGTTGTGTGTGGGTGTGTGTGTGTGTTGTGTGTGTGTTTTGGAGTGCCAATTCCCCCTCGACAAAATATCTAGTGTATGTGCGGCTGGTGTAGAAGTGAATTGTATGAACAATAGCTTTGTCTTCTACAATAGTCCTCCGACTAGATAATAGGAATGCGGCGGCAGAATTGGGTTCGTGGCCCTATTCCTATTTTCCGCAAAATTCATTTGTATGGGAAATCAGCCAAATCGACTCACGGCCATACAAACAGGAAACCATTTTAGTCAGATTTTTCACAATAGCCATTGTGGCCATTGTATTGAGTCTAGGGTAGGCGGGATAGCTGGTCCTAGCTCAATTGTTATCGTTGAAGATAACAGAAATTTCCTGACTTACACCGAAGTTCCTCCGGAACTCGGTCCTAGCGTCGGGCCTAATTCCGGGTCAAGCCAGAATAGAAAGGTTACCCAAATACACTGAAATCCTTACTTTTTAGCCCTCCTTTTTAACAACTTTTATACTATTTTTAATAGTTAAGTATATATAGTAGTTTAAAGTATTAGATTAATAAAGTCTAAAGCAGTTAATATATTAAATAAAGTAATTATAGTTTTTATCTTTATTAATATATTAAAATGTAAGTTTACTGCATTTTTTATATTATATAGTTTTAGTATATCTTTAAAGGTTATAAAAACCGAGGCATTTATTATATTAAGTTATTTATACTTTTTAAGTCTATAGCTTTATTAAAGTTAAATAGTTAAAGAGTTTAAAGTTTATTTTAATTTCCTTTTTAAAAAAAATAAAGTAATAGTAGGTATTAGTAGTTTTACTAAAAAGGGCCTTTTAATAGAAGATTAAGGGTTTTTTAAACTTAGTGCTTTTTTAAGCTTTAATTAAGATTAGTATATTAATAGAGAAAGTGCTTAAAGTATTAGTATAGTATTTAAAAATACTTTATATAAAAAAACTCCTTTATATATATACTTTTTTAATTTTTAGGCTGCTAGCCTCTACAGTTAAACTTAAAGTAAAGATTACTTTTTTAATTTTATTATTCCTAGCTTATAGCGCAAAACTAGATTTTACTTTTTAAAAGTAAATAATATCCTTTTTATTAAGCTTTTTAATTTTAATAACTTTTTATTTAACTTTAATAGCAGTAATCTTTCTTTAATTATAATTTAGCAGGATTTAAAGGAAGATTTTATTATTAGGTTTTTTAATTATTATATTTTATTTTTAAGTTTTAGGTTTTATAATAAAGGCTAGCCTTTTATTATTTTATAAAGTAAAATTGCTTTTTTTTTTATTAAAAGGTTTTTATTTATACCTTTAACTGCAATTATAGCCTATATAATTTACTTTAAGCTATTAATCTTTAATAAAGCGTTTAAGTTAATTTAAGTTAAAGGGTAAAGTTTAATTTATTATTATTTATTATTTTAGTAAATCTTTTTATTAACTGGCTATATAGTTATTAATTAAGTTAAAGGGGGATTTGTATTTAATTCTTTAAAGTCTATAAAAGCCTTTAAAAAAAGAGGCCTTTAAAAGTATTAATAAGCGTTTTATTTATTTATAAGGCGGCTAAAAGATAGTGTTTTCTTTAATATTTAGTTAAATAATTATTGATAATTTAGGCTATTAAAAATAAAACTTTTTATCTAGCTTTTTAAATTGCATTAATTTTTTCAATTTATATAAAGATTTTATAGGCTATAATAAATTATTTACTGTTATTAAAGGCAGGTACTTTTATTAGCCTACTTTAAAAGGAAGAAAAGAGGCCTTTTTAGGTCCTTTTTAAAAAAAGAGAGATATTAGGCCTTATATTAAAGCTAAAATTAAATTTAAGGATATTAGTTTCGATGCATTTATTGTTAATGTATTATTTTTTAAGCATAAACAGGAAGACTATAGTTCCTCTTTATTTTAAAAGTAAAAGAGTACCTTTTTTTTTAAGTTACTAGATTACTGCCTGCCTAGCGGCAGCAAGGTTTAGTGATCCCTAGTTTACTTAAAGTCTAATAGCGTTTGCTATCTTTCTTTAAATGCCTAAAAGGGGCGAGGGAGTATTATTAAGCTTGTTTTTCTTAATAGCTAGTTAAAAGGTTATGAATTTTGGTGAGTAGGCACCTAAAAGGTGGGGTACCTGTAGGTGTAGGAGGGAAGCTTGCTGTAGGACCAGTCTAAGGCAGACTTAATATCTATAACTAGCTCCGCCTCAGACAGCAGATTCTTAATTCTGGGTGCAAGATCGAGGGATTTCATATAAAATTCTGTGGATGAGGGAGATCCTAACTCTCGCTTCTTGGCAGTTGCTGTCTGTTGGTTCTGAACAACACCAATAGAGTGGGTGCCATCGTGTAAGGGGATAAACCAACACCAGCCACTGGCATCTATAGTTACGAAGTTAGCATCCATTAGAAATAGAAACGTAAATATGGGATACAAGCACAACCTTTCAATGCCTCAAAGAAGGGATAGCCCTCAGTGTGTGTCCCTGCACCATACAAGCCGCCGCCCCGCCAGTAACCCCAATTGGCAATATTCTTGAGGTTCTGGTTGAATTTTCTGTTCTTCAAGTATTTAGTGCTCAGGGGGCCATATCTGCCACTTGCATCTACGAGGTAACTGAACGTAATAGTGCCGGAGATACCATCTCTACCAGTCCAGATTACCGACGCTGGCCGACCGGGGTTTGGGATTTGAAATCCATTGTCTTGACTAGGTTTGTTCACTTCTGACTCAAACTCGATGGCGGTTACCTTGGTGGCGTCGAAAGTTTGAGCTCCACAGTCCTGGGCAGCCTGAACAGTACATCATCGGCTTCGGATCGGATCACGTTCCAGGCATATTCATCAGGTCCACCAGCAGCGAGAAAGTCGGTGTCTCCCGGGAATGTCAGATCTTGTTTGTACCAGGCAGAAACTGTGTGAGGGATGAAGGAAATGGGATTATGGGGACCTACTGGTTGCAGGTTTAGACCTATTCAGCAGGAAAGCCGCACCTTTCTACACAAGGGTGTTCATATTAGCAATTGCATGATTCTATTAGAGTGCAGAATGAGGAATACCTTTTTGTTGAACCCATGAGCATTGAAAGCGTCATCTAAATCTATAAACTTGAGAAAGTTGCGCATAGAAGGAATCATACTCTCTCCGATATGATACCCAGAATTATGACATGAGCCAAATGGACAAGGAGTCAAACTAGACATATATCAAGTGTCATGACTCGCCTAGGGAATTTCTCTGCCTCTAGACCTACCACGTCGATACCCTCGCGTGCCAGAGCAGCAGCCGTGAATGACCCCGAAGGACCACCGCCAACAACCAGAACAGTACATCTTTGTGGAACAGACATGGTAAATGGAATGGATTGGTCGCTCAATTGGACGTGTTGCAATCTGTGATATGAGTTGAATTGCAGGTAATAATGGGTGTGAGATACGTGAGCGGGGGCATCCACTTTATGCACATAAAACATAGGATCTTCACATTCCTGTCATAATCTAATCACCTTCTGTCGCATTACCTGAGGTCACTTAACCACACATACAGTGTGGGCACATATTTTACTGGATCTTGGTCTGACGCCCTCCATATCTATACATCATAAGTTGGCCATGGCATAGCTAGCCTTACCGTTTACGCGATGGAGTAAGACATTTAATGGGTGGTTGTTTCGGAAACATGAACTTCTGTGATGCGTAAATTATGGGTAGTTTATGATACCGACATCCGCATTTTACCTGCTAGATTACTGAACAAATGTACAAGAATAGCAATACCAGGTCGCAGCTATGCTGCTCACTAATCCGTAGTGTTAGCTGTTTCGTCTAACATATCCTCCCTTTCATATGTCTCAGATATATGTCTTTGATGTGACACAAAATGGCTCGCTCTTGGAGTTGGCGGAGAAAGTAGTAAAGAAACTCCCAAAATGGCTTAGTTAATGTCGCATAGCATATAAGGTCACTTATTCACACGCACAGTGTGGGCTCACATTTTGCTGGATTTTGGTCTGACAGTTAACTTATAAGTAAAACGACTGGTGAGAGCCAAGCTAATACAAATATCATTAAGAACTGTATATTTGTGGGTGCAATACGGGTAATCAACTTGCACCATCACGATAGATCTGGAGTGCTCCGGAGTAATCCAAAAGTCGATACAACAAAGAAGGGTTTATTAACCTCCAACATCAATGGTAGTGCATAACATCTAAATTTGGAGGCCTGGAATGCAAAAAATAGAGGATATTAGGGCTAAGACACGGGCTCGACGGTCGTATGGTACCTAGGTAGGTTTCTCAACTTGCATTATTTGTATTATACGTATGTATGTACGAAACATACCCAACATCAAAAAGAGCAAAAGAAAACATACCACAGAAGGTGTTGGCTGGTCGTCACCGATTCAACTACTATACTAATCTGCCTAGCCGCCGTTTCTACAGAGAGGGTAAGCCTTATCTATATCTCCGTTACTGTTTTGTTCGGCCTCTAAGACCGAAGCGCTATGAATGAACAGTACAAGTTTCCATTTTACAGGGGCCTAAGATGGATTTAAGGCGCAAAGCACCTGGGCATACTCAAATATATTGCACATAAATTGTGAGCAGTGTCAATATTTATTGTCTATGTCCTACCAAACTTCCATTGGAGCGCTATCAATCCCTCCATTTACCGTCTATATTACAAGTCCAAATCAAATCCAGCTCCATGACTAGAGTCTATTTTCTGTGTCAATGCGATGAGTAGGAAAGACAAAGAAAAAAAGAGTGTGGGGCAATAAAGTGTATCTGTTCAGTATGACTTGATCATCTTCCACAACAGGCATTGTGCTGTATATTAAAACCTTCCCTTCTTCATGAACAATGAAACAATTGTCAGTACTGCTCCGGCAACAATGACCAGCACCCAATCCAGCTGGATCGCACGCACGATTACAGCCAAGGCCTTCTGCTTGAGCTCTGGGCAAATCGTTTCCAGGACTTTACTGCGAGAGTCCGCGATGGCTGCGTGGATCTCGGCATCCGAAAAACCCTGACCGTCAAGTAGGCTTTTCAGCCCGTCGAAGGCCTTGTTCTGGAAAATGGCACTCGCAATGGCGAGTCCCAACATGATGGACTGGCCCTGCGAAATATTCATAAACTGAATCATATCGGACGCACGACTATCGTCAACCAAGACTGTACCTAGGCCATAGCCGGCCTGGGTGACAGTGGCACCCAAGCCGAGCAAAACAGAGAAGCCGTAGATGTAGCTTGCTGGCGTATCAGCCTGGACGGTATACATGGCAGCGCCTACCACGGTCATGATAATTCCACTGACAAGATACCATATCATATGGTATCCCACGCGTTGCAAAGCGTAGCCACACGCGAGGACCGCAACGTTATAGATGCAGATGAACGGTAGCAGGCGAATGGCAGCCTGCGTCCCGGAATCGCCATGGATGAAGAGAAAGTAGATAGGAATGTAGTAGGTAATGACAAAAAACGCGGCGCCACAGCAAGCCATGGCGACGTAGAGGAGAAATAGCTCGAGGTTACCGACAAAGTCGCAGGGGAAGAGCCGATCTATCTTGTTGGTAAATACGGCGTAGTATTGTGTAACAGCAAAGGCGACAGCAGAGACAACAAACAACACCGTCAGCGCGATGAAGCGCCCATCGTTCCAGGCCCAGATAGAACCGCCAAAGGAAAAGGCGACAACGAAGCACGTGTACGTAGCCGCAGTGAGGATGATACCGAGCCAGTCCAGTCTTCTAACCTTGGCAGAAAAGGGGATATCGCTTTGGCGAGGGAGAGGTGGTAAAACGAAGGCATAAACAGGACTCATGACGCCAAAGATGACAAGGTTGATGTAAAATGCCTGTCCAATAGTTAGCAAATAACAAGTCATGCTTGAATGTCGGCCCTGGAGAAGTCATGATATGACACCTACCCATCTCCATGTCGCCGCACTATCAGCCAACAGTCCTCCGACGACAGGGCCTAGAATACAGCCTGCGCCGTATACAAAGGCCTCTAGGGAGAAGAAAAGGGCTCTTTCAACAGGAGTGCTCAGTGTTGCCATCAGGTTGATGGTGCTATCAGATTCACATTAGCACCCACTCCACCAAACCCCATACATGTAGATATCTTACCCCAGGTACATTCCAGCGCCTCCAGCGCCAGCTCACACTCGACCAACAATCATGGCATTCATCGAAGGCGCAGCACCACACAGGGCGCTTCCCGCCGCAAAGTTGAGAAGGCTGCCCATAAACAGCCACTTTGTGTCAAACATGGCGTAAGCTTTGCCAATGGGCAGAATCGCAACCGTGGAGCCCAGTCCGAACCCGATACCAAGCCATCCGAGCTGGGTGGTGTTGTCTAAGGCAGTTGACACGGCGCCTTGGATATCGGCTGCGATGGTGGTGTCGAGACCGTACAGAAGGTTGGCGGAGAATGTGGCGAGACAGATGAGGAACCAGCGCATTCCTGTGACCGATCGCTGGTTTTCGTCCTGCTTATTTTCTGATGCCTCTCCTGGTGGGGTTTGTTGTCGAGGAGTCTCGCCGTCAAGTTTTTCGGCGTCTGTAAGCATAGCGTCAACTGGTTGGGCTACGAAGCCAGCTTGGGGGCTGTTGGTAGTCATATTGAATGCCCAGATCAAGGAATTGCAATACCGCCAGCCAAATCCAATTGAAAGCAACTTGGAGATTTGTCTGGATACGGAAAATGCATCCTGTGTGCGTGCTGTAAGTGGCTATATACCCAGGTCGTGATTGCTGTGGACTGATCCATGATGACTAGTATTGTGTAAATCTGCAATTCCGAAACTCCGTAAGGAGTATTTTGATTTCCAAGTTCTGTAATTATGCCCCACAGAAGGAAGCCTTTGCTGTAGTTGTAGTAGTAATTGCATTGCCGGATCTGAGCTTGCTATTGCGAGTAGGAGTAGTATTAATGAAACGTAGCTTACCCATTTCAGTCAGGTCCACTAAACTCCGTTATCTTCATATCTCCGAAACTCCGGGACAAGGGCGCTAACAGAATCATCACGTCTGCCTCCGAGACTCCTTCAATTACATGCTCTAACATGTTCAGTCTGCAAGTCCAGCCATGCTCGCCTTGACTCCACAGGACTCTTCGCCGGCTGGTGCACCAACACCCGAAAAGACACTTCGCAAGCAGGCCTGGCGTGCCTGCGACCGCTGTCGAGCAAGGCGGGTGAAGTGTGATAACACCCGACCATGTCTTCAGTGCCGGGAAAGAAACGTGTTTTGCACAAACAATAGAGGCGTAGATGAGCCCCGATCGCTTCCTCAGGCACTACGGTACGGCGCGGTGCTAGCTAGCTAGCTAGTATCTATCTGCTCATCTGGTTATGGTGACACTAATAGCCATTGTGTAGACAAATTGAGAAACTGAGGCTGCGCATTCACGACTTGGAAGCTGAATTGGGGCGATACAAGAGCGCCCCGACACTACCGTCACCATCAGAGACATCCGAAGCCCCCAGTGCCACAGTACACAGACAAGAATTGCCAGTCCAAACTCGCCCTCGCATGTCAGGATGGCCAGGCGTCTTCGTCCCGAGTGCACGATCCGGCCAGGCATCGTACTATGGCTCAGGCTCTATATTTTACTTCCACAGTCGTATCGGCACCTATTTAAGAGCAGCTCTCGAACAGTCTGCTGCTGATCGCAACCTGTACCCTCAAGGGGCCAGCGCAACCTTGGCGAGTCTCACCAGCCTCAATGTGCAAGATGTCGTCAAAGGCCACCCAAGTGGCACGGTGCCTCAACCGTCCATGTCTCGGACACAGGAGGACTACTTCCTCCAGCTGTTTTGGGAGACGTACCACTGCACCTTGCCAATCGTTGAGGACGTCGACTTCATGAAACACTACAACTCGCTTTGGGATACGGGGCGGACATATCGCAAACCATCGGCCCTTGTCGACATGATACTCGCCTTGTGTATGCAGTATGGCTGGGCGTTCTTCTCCTGCAACCGACCCGACACGAATGCAAGCGCCTCTTCCAACGACGCTACGATCGCAGGCCGATGGTACTTCCGACGATGCCAATCCCTGTTAGCTGTTGATCTCGAGCACCCGTCCATCACAACGGTGCAATGCCAAATCTTCTCCATTGCGTATCTTCGCAACGCATCCTTTTCGAACATGGCGCACATGACACTCGCTCAAACTTCCAGAATGGCACAAATACTCGGACTCCACCTTGAACCCCCTGAAGATATGCCTCGTGGGGAAAGGGAGCTGCGGAAGCGCATATGGTCTTGCCTGTATACCCTGGAAACGAGGATGAGCATGAAACTCGGCCGGCCATCAGTAATCGACAGCTACCACACAACCGTCACGAGACCGTCTGATGATATTGACCCTGGAGTTTTAAGTAGCGCCGGTTCTCATGCACAAGATATTACGTGGATTACCTACACCAAGCAAAACGAAGATCTTATAAACGCAGCGAAGGAAGCTCACGGTATACTGCAAGAGAAGGGAAGCGTGATATTTGAGCAGAGACAATTCCGAGACTCGCCATACCAGGATCCCCAGGCGCTTGAGACGTATGCCAAAGTGTTCGCGGAACACATCTCTCCCCTCCACGCGTGGCTAGAACAGTTGCCCACAGGAATGAAGACACGGAGAAAAGGCAACGGCCAATCATTTTCAGTCGATCGCTCGTCTCTTGATATCGATTTTGAGGCACCACTCTGGGTTCAACGACAGCGCATCTATCTGGAGCTCATATATCACAACCAAATGCTAAATTTCTATCGGACATTCATCACGTTCCCTTCTCCTTCTACTGTAGCGACGTATTCACCCGTAACTAGACGGCTCGCAGTTGCTTCCATCAACCATGCCATCGCACACACCGATATCCTGCATCAGGTTATCACGGAGACGGACCTCATGAATGGCTGGCAAGAGTTCTTCCAGTGTCAGTGGAACGTCACGATCACCGCCATTGGCTTCATTCTTGCAAACCCCATCGACCCATCAACGCCGGCTGCGCGCAAAGCGTTGGACAAGGGGATATCAATGTTTGAGATGCTCGGCAAAAGCTATGCGATGGCAGCCAGTGCGGCGACAATGGCCAAGGATTTGGCAGCCCAGGCGGATCTGCTAAGTAGTCGATTGCAGGACGTGATGGCATCTGGCTCTGGCGTTATTGGCGTGGAGGATGGCAGTAACCTTGAGTCTATCAAGGACGTCGGCGCATGGGATGGTCTCGCCGGGACAGACCCGTCCCAGCAAGAAGGATCGGAATTTTTGGGCCAGTTTATGGACCGGGCTTTGACGGTGGAGTCGTTCAACAGTTTTGAGCAATTCTTTGCCGATATGAACCAGTCGATGTATTACCCTGATGCCTAGCTGCTGCTCACACTGACACTGTCATTCAAGCCGACACGGGTGGCTCTAGAGCCCGGTGTTTCCCTGCGGAAGCTGCCTTCTATGTCTCGAGGGCGGATACAACCTGTGTGAGGACGTTGAATTTGCAGGCGTCTATCTCTTACCACGGCACACTGCAGCAGTACATCCGGCGAAATGGCTTCACAAGTAACTCTTCCAGTTGAGCGATTTTGGCATGTAGAGTGACACTGATCAGTCCAAGAGTTCCCGACAACGTCTCCTTGCGAAAGGCGTATGAGGGTTCAAATGGCAGTTATCTAAGTTACTTTGAGGTCTAGAAGAGGTATTGGCGTCAGTGGTGCCAATTACGCTCTGTATTCATTTTCTAGCGGCAGTGAATCTAGGGTTTGTCAAATGTCCTCCATTAACTTAACCATTCTTTCATAGTCATCTGTACAGGAGCTGTTTAGTAATTCCACAGCTAGCTTGTTAGCTTCGCTAGGTACTAATAGCCTTTTACAGTATAAACAGTATAAACAGTATATTGTTTTTAATATTAATTAACTAATTATCTTAATCCTTTTTACTATTAAGGATAGTGCTAATCTTTTTAGGCTTTATAATTGCGGTTATATTACTGTATCGCGTTATAGAAAAGTAGGTTTTGTATTTAAAGTTCTGAATAATAAAGGTTATTATAATCACTTTTAATGTTTTTAAAATAGGGGAAAACATTTATCTTTTATATTTACAGTGGCCTTTATATGCGTATCTGGGCTTATAACTGTTATATATATAGGGCTTGTGTTGTTATCAGTTATTTTATTCTATAAGGATTAAATGGCACCTAAATTCCTGCTCTATTTATTTCCCCTTTTAATGTCCTTAGGGACTGTCCCCTTTATTGCTAATAGTTTCCCGGCCAGTTTATTTATAGTGCTAGAAGAACGCGTCGCGTTCTTCTTCTCTACCCTCTTAGACCCTCCTCGTATTTTAATTCGTGTTATCTTTATTGGACTTTTTGCACCAATCCACATTATCTAACAGCCCCACACGGCGTTCAATTTCCTGACCACCGGTCTAAGTGTCGCCGCTGAGGATGCGATAAGCGCCATACCGACCTCAACATTTCCCCATATAAAGAGATCTGGATTCCCAAATAACTTATTCAGATCCTCAAGGCGGCTGACATATACTAATCTCAGTATAGTTGCGATGCAGGCGCTATATAGCACTTATCAGCGACTTATATAAAAGGCAATATATATAAGAATATAAGGAGTAACAGTAAAACGCTTCTCCTTCTCTCTATAGACTCACATTGATCCAAGTGCAAGGACTAACGCAGTATAAAACTTTGTATTTGTTGACATATTCAATTTCCAGACGATAACCGTGGGAAGAATGGCAAGCGTCCAATCTAACACGATGTTCGTGATTGCGTGAGACCAGGCGACTCTGACGGTGATGTGAGGATCCAAGCAAGCTCCGCGAAGTATATGATTTTGGACTGCTTGGCGCCAGAATTCTGATGGAGGGCGGCATTGAAAAAGCAGAAAAAAGAAAGCAGATATAAAGAAGAGAATCACCACAGTAGCCATAGTATAGATGATTGTTCGTACAGCCCGCGCGAAGGCGAATGGCAGGAGAGAGACGCAGATCGACAGTTTGACTAAGGAAGTCGAAAGGATGAACATCAACTCGTGAAAGAATATCCACTATAGACAATATTCAGCCTATTGAGTTTGTTATAGCTGTAAAAGCAGGCGGAACGTTACCTTAAGTCCCAGTTCTAACTTTATAGGGGACAAGGTCATAGGATCTCGGCCAACCCCACCCTGTTGAACGCTTAATATATCGAATAAGCAAAGAAGAGAAAAGAAAACCTATAGTCTATTTACGTAAGTAGACTGATATTAGGAGAGATGAAAATTACCAGTGTTGCGACCAGGCTGGCGATCCATTCCATTTCCATCCACGCAGCCTTAGCTGAGTGGATGGACGTCCATTTCAGTCAACGTGCAGTGGAATGGGTGGAATGGACGCCCAGAGCAGTCGCATGGAATGGATGGAAATGGAAATGGATGCGTGGATGGGGTTACCTAAATAGGAAAGGTATCGCGCTAATAGATTAGTTACTATATATAGTACTCACCACAGTCACTGTAACCATCTCAATGATCACCAAGCAACAAAATTCATTATACAGGATATCTCTCTTATTATACATAATTAAAACAAGCACTTTCTTAATGAGCCCAGGCTCTAGCCAGTGCGCTATAAATAAAGTCTAGAGAGGGATAGTACATACAATTCGCCCACCTGTTACTTCACGAGCTTCTATAAAGCTCAGTTCGGCAAGCGGATCGGTATCCGATAACTCA
This sequence comes from Hypomyces perniciosus, assembly GCA_008477525.1. Classification (NCBI taxonomy): domain Eukaryota; kingdom Fungi; phylum Ascomycota; class Sordariomycetes; order Hypocreales; family Hypocreaceae; genus Hypomyces; species Hypomyces perniciosus. The sequence goes on from SPDT01000003.1 coordinate 3,439,433, forward strand.
ACCTCTTCAAGAAGCTTCTCCACACTTCGAATATATCCCCCACGAAGCCACGATCTCACCGTCTGCGTCATTCCAATTGTACTAGCATCCAGATTTGCCCGGTCATCTCGAACCATTCTGCCGGCCGTAGAGAAAAGTCTCTCAACGTCAGCAGACATTGGAAGAGTAGAAAGAACATCAAGGGCCATCCGTGATAGGCGAGGATATTCCTCCCGTCTGTCGCACCAATAGCTGATGGGATCCAGGATCCTCTGATCCGATTTATGTACGTCTCGAAACCAATCGTTATATTCATCTCCCACAGCTGACGAAGCAGGAGTGAATGGCGACTGTAATAATGCCGGCGCCTGACGAGACTCCTCGCAGTACTCGTTGAAGGGATTTCGATAAGTTCGCTGCTTCTTCATAACCGGTTCTCGGTCTCGAGAAACGACCTGCGGATCGTATTGAGACCTATACAGCCCCTCCACAAGGGACTTTGCAGTCTGGATCCATTCTGGGCGATCTGCCCATATGTCCTCAAAGTATCCCCAACGATATGCTGGATGAAGCGCGACAGCTGCATAATAGACCGGTGTCTCATCAAGCCGCGAGTAGTACTCATCAAGTTTCTTCCAGCAGAGATTAATATTGACCTTGAAGTGCTCAGGGTCGGGATATCGATGAGCAGCGGCCTTATATACCTCCATTTTATTAAGCAGGTACTCGTAGCCAAACATAAGATCCCAAGAGCATCCATATGCTTTAGTATAGCCATACTTTCGCATCCGCTGTCGACCGTCACCTTCAAGGGTAATTAAAACATGCTCAAAATGTTGGAGGACCTCGTTAAAAAGAGCGATAATATTCCAATCCTTCTCATCGAGTTTGTTGTCATCCCTGAGACAAAGTGGCATTTCACTCCTCGACTTCTTTCCCCTTAAAATTGACCCTTCCCACTCGTTTTTCTGCCTATACCAGAGTTCTTCAAGGAAGTCCTTCAGGAGAAGAGCGCGTCGGATCATGTAAAGAGTAGAAAGCCAACGAGTTACCACATCAGTAATGACATCTAGAGGCTTTTTTGCTTGTATTGTCGGATCCTCAGACTTCTCGAACGCGACCAACTGAAGAGACCGAAGGAGATTAGTTAGTAAGTCTGAACGATGAATCCAAACGACAAGGTTATGGAGTTTCCCAATAGGGCCTTTCCGTCTCCACATCTCATGGGCCTTCGCATTAAGCGCCTCATTTCCAAGGATATCATCCTCAAATGCCTCAGAGTCATGGCCAAAAAGCAGCGCTTTAACAGCAAGATTAAGGATATGGCCAAAGCAGCGTAATCGCCGGGTTTCTCCCTTAAAGCCCAGCGCTTTTCCGATTTCCTTCATCGCTGTATCGTTGTTGCTGGCGTTATCAAGTGTAAAGTATCCGACCTTCTGGGTTATATCATAGCTCCGAAGGATATCGACAACATGAGCAGCAATATTCTCCCCAGAATGACGATCGACAAGCTCTGGAAGTCCAAGGACAAGTTTTTGTGGCTGGCCAACGGTATCAAGAAAATAGCAAACGATTCCATATAGAGCATGGCGATTATTCGACCTCCAGCCATCGAACGCTATGTGAATCAGCCCTGGGGCTGCCGCCAACACTCGCTTTATTTCCTCTATGTTTTCTTCGTACACCTTAAGGATGCGTCTGCGAACGGTATCGTGGGTGATATGTGCCTCGGTCGTCTTCACGAGGGGATTGAGGTACTCGAAAACTGCGCGGAGGTACGGATCTTCGCTTTGTCGGAAGGAGGAATTACTGTTGATGATCCAACAGACTACCAAGCGCTGGAAGGCTAATCGATCAAAACGGCCGATGATCTGGTTGGCAATCTGCTGTTCTCGCGAGTTATATGTGTTCAGCTTCATCATCTCGGCGATATTCCTTGATGACGTATTCTCTTTTGCTTTACTTGGCGGCTTCCGCCTGCCTGAAGGATCCCAGATACTGTGGTCGGTCCAGAGGTGGATCTCTGCGTTCTGTGTGCCATTCGAGGCAGTCGAGTGAGGTTTTTGCTTACTACTCTTTACGCAGACCTTGCAAACCCATCGCCGCTTTGTATCATCGTCGCTCTTCTCGATATCGTAACCGAATTGCCATATCCATGACGATATGGATGCGCAACGCTGGGATTGAGTATACCCAGGGAAGTATTTCCAAGGGAAAAGGTCCCACAGGTTCTCCTGGTCCTCCTGGGCCTGTATCTGAGGATGCATAGGGTTAATAAATTATGCTTATGGCGATTCCATTAATAAAAAATTCATATACGAAGTACATAAAACCCTTTCTCCTAATAGAAGTTCAACGCGCCTGAACGCGGTAACTAAGAACGCGAAATCTCCACGCTCCTGGCTACCAAAAAAAAAAAATCTTCCATAATCACTACTAACATATGTAAGAGCAAAATGTATAGTGATTTGTTAGTGGTGACTTAAGTTTAGCGTCCCTCTAGTTTTATACTAGGCTAAGTGATGCAGGTATTTTTATAGCTTAACTTGATGCGAAAACCTGACAGTTATTACGGAGTACATAAATACAGTTTTTAAAAAAGATATTTATTATAATTGGAATAGAGTTGGCCTTTCTAGCAATATACTAAAATATATATAATAAGATTCATTTCTCTCTATATAGCTATATATTAAATGCATATAGATTTAGTTTCGTTTACCTACTCTTCCAATGATATATAGGGTATGTTGGCGGAGGGTCAGGTAGAACAAGCACGGAGTCTCTGGTAATGATGTCACTGACTTGGGCAATGGTAAGTATACTATTTTAGGGTGATGATTAAGCGCCCCCCTGCTTCCATTTCCATCCACGGGACCCTTCCGTGGATGGATGGATTATGTAATGGCAGGCGCGATGGAATGGATGGAAATGGATGCACGGGCCATTCATTTCCATAAATGGACGCCCGTGGAAATGGACGTGGAATGGATCGCCACCCTGGTTGCGACCGCTAAAGCATCGTCGAGACCAAAGCATGATCTGAGGAAAATACGTGCATACAGGCGCAGCACAACTATCACCGTAGCCACAGAACTAGAGGTTGCAGCTATAATCATGAATGCCTCCCCTTGACCGGACATATTGATAATGGTCAGATTCCGGTATGTGAGAACACAAATCTGCATCAAACCACAACAGATTTTTTTTCCAGGTTTTCTTTTCAACTCTCAGCGGAAAAGTCAGCACTAGGGGTACTGTGCGAATTGTTTTTTGCGTCCACTTTGAACCTAACCTGTATACCTTTGCATGTGAGCCCGTATAGATTAACTGAGGCCGCCCCTCCCACCCTTTCATGTAATCCGACCGCCACGGGGCTATTCTGACCTAGTATGACCTGTCAGGTCAGGTCCAAAGAGATTGCGCGAGCTGACCTGACCTGTAACTTCTATTTTAAGGTTCTCCTGTTACTTAGGAATCTATTGTGTGATCTAGGCTGCGATAATCGAAGTCGCGCTAATTAAAGCTGTAATGATTAAAACTGTATTGCATAGCTTAGATTAATATAATTTGGATCAACAAACTTGGATTAACATAATATAGATCAATATAACCTTAGTTAATGCCGTTATAATCAACGCAGCTTTAATTATTGTAGCTTTAACTATTACAGTTTTAATTTAACTCTCCCCTATAAAATTCTTCCGCGCTAGCAGCTATTATAGTTTGTTAGCGCAGCGGGGTATTTTTGCAGGCCAACATATCGCTTTACAAAAGGCTTCTCTGCAGTACGTACCATGGAGGAATGACGGACGGACCGACCAATAAGGAAAAGGATCACTTAGATCACCTAGTCCGAGGGATCACTTAGATCACGAACGTGAGCCAAGGTGATCCAACACCACCGTAAGCCATGAGTGATCTAAGTACACTCACTATATATCTCCTTTATATATAAGTCTAGATAAGTCACGATCGTTAGTATAGTTACTTAGACAGTAATTAACAAATTGCATTCACTAGAACCGCCTGTTCTACAGAATCTCGACTATATTACCCTGCTTAGTATTTATCCCTGACCTCTCTGTCAACATAAACCTACGAACCTCGGTTTATCCCTTGAGAATCAACCCGGATCGTCACACTCGGCCTGCTATAGTGACCTAGAAATGGGATAACCAACCTACCAATGCAGCTCATTTATCTGTAATCTAGTCAGTGTTTGTTTTCGGCTATTTCATTAGCTATTTTCGTGTATTTAAGTAGCAGCTTTTCCTACCTAACTTAGGATCAGCAAGAGTGTCGAATTCTATCGTTTTCTAGTCATCCCATGTGCCTTCATACTGTTGATTTGTGATTGATAGTTTCACTAGCTTGTCATCCGGAACTAATGTACTACTTGCAATCGTACTCTTATTGGCTTCTACAGCCACGTCTTGCATACATTAAGCGCTAAGTATGCGACTAGGCAACAAGGATGAGACATGTCATCTTGAAGACTGTCTAGAAGGCTGTCTAGATGTGGCAAGAGACTCATATGTGCCTTACTGAGCTGAATATAAATAATTAGTGATCTCTCTTGTTTTATCTACAAGCATAAACCTAGAAAATTTTCTTTGCTCTCATCAGAATGTCTCAAGAACCTATTCTAGCACTTCGTCTAGAACACAATCAATATATGGGCAGCTGCGATACTCGCGCAAGGGACTAACTACTCCTTAGCCTAATCTTGGAGCCGTGGCATGCTAACACTGTTGACAGCTATAAAGCATCCTATGCCTTCTGGCATCGAGAATTAATAGAGGTTCGTGAAGAGATGCGTCGCGTCAGGGAAGAAATGCACTGCGTATGTGCAGAAATTCACGATGTTATAGAGGTTTTAATATTTTATGTATGTTCTTTATTTTTTTCAAGGCTTTAATTTTCTAAATAATATTTAGAGCACCGCAGACATAGATCGAAAGAACAACTCTATTGAGTCATCTGAGCCCACCCCAGCCACCAACAGTCCACTGACTCCGACGGCAATGGATGACTGGGAGATCGAAAATTTTGATGAAGAATCAAGTATTTAAAGCATACTATTCTCTGCGACTGGTTTCTCAATAACCTTCTCGAAATTCTCTGGGTCAAGAATTGTCAGTACAAGATAGATTTCAGTCTAGTAAAAGCGCTGGTCCTGATGGTGGATTATAACTGTTTAAGTATTGCTATATTAAGTTGTGTTGTTGATTCTGTATAATGGAATTGATATTGACATTTTAAATCCTTATGGAGATCATTTACGTGATAGGGAATTGTACTTTAGTTACTTTCTTTGTAGGTCCTTCGTAGTTTTGAGTAATAGGTTTGCACAGGCTACTCAGTAGATGAGCAGAAAACATACGAGATTTTGCCTTGCTTAAGAAGGCGTCAAAGAGCTCGTGGTATCCGGATTCGTCAGCGATTGTCAATGAAAGCGTGGCATAAGCTGAATTATAATTGTAAAAATGCTCTCCGGCTTTTAGAAGAGGGAATCTTCGGCAGGAAGAATCGAGATCGGAGATCGCCTCAGAACCAGCTGCAACAATAATATTGCATTATCCATAATATATCGCTAACATAAATACACTAATGATAGCCGTAGTGGCGAGAAGAGTAATTATAGAGTACTGGTAATGTACAGGGCCTATGCAGTACAAACCTACTGGATATGGATATAATTGCTGGTAACTGCACAGCTATAGGGGGCAGATCTTTAGATGCGTGGAAATTACTACTAGCAATAAGAGTATTTATTACCAGTAATAGGTAAACGGGGTAATTAATTACCAACAATTAATCCATGTTATAAAGAATTACCAGTATTTACTAGATAGTGTATTATGGTTACTAGCAGCTAGTCAAGCTTCCCTCCTACACCTATAGGTACCCCACCTTTTAGGTGCCTACTTACTAAAATTTATAACCTTTTAACTAGCTATTAAGAAAAATAAGCTTAATAATACTCCTTTACCCTTTTTAGGCATTTAGGGAAAATTAGTAAATGCTATTAAACTTTAAGTAAACTAGGGATAACTAAACCTCGCTATTGCTAGGCGGGCAGTAATCCAGCGACTTAAGAAAAAGGGCACTCTTTTACTCTTAAAATAAAGAAAGACTACAGTCCTCCTGCTTATATTTAAAAAACACTATACTAATAATAAATATATTAAAACTAATATCCTTAAACTTAATTTCGGTTTTAATATAAAACCTAGCGTCTCTTTTTTCCTAAAAGGGATTTAAAAAAGCCTTTTTTCCTCCTTTTAAAGCAGGCTAATAAAAGTACCTGCCTTTAATAACAGTAAGCAGTCTACTGCAGCCTATAAAATCTTTACTTAAATTAAAGAAATTAATATAATTTAAAGAGTTAGATAGGAAGTTTTATTTTTAATAGCCTAAACTATTAATAACTGCCTAGCTAAATATTAAAGAAAATACTATCTTTTAGCTGCCCTGTAAATAAATAAGGCGCTTATTAATACTTTTAAAGGCCTCCTTTTTTTAAAGGCCTTTATAGACCTTAAGAAGTTAAATAAAAATCCCCTTTTAGTTTAATTAATAACTATATAGCCAGTCAGTAAAAAGACTTATTAAAATAATAAGTAATAATAAACTAAACTTTACCTTTTAATTTAAATTAACCTAGGCGCTTTACTGGCGATTAATAGCCTAAAGCGAGTTATATAGGCTATAATTATAGTTAAGGGCGTAAATAAAAACCCTTTAATAAGAAAAGAAAGTAATTTTATTTTATAGAATAATAAAGGGCTAGCCTTTATTATAAAACTTAAAACCTAAAAATAAAAGGCAATAATTAAAAAACCTAATAATAAAATTTTTTTAAATCCTGCTAGATTATAATTAAAAAAAGATTTCTATTATTAAAGCTAGATAGGAAGTTATTAAGATTAAAAAGCTTAATAAAAAGGATATTATTTACTTTTAAGAAGTAAAATCTAGCTTTATACTATAAGTTAGGAATAATAAAATTAAAAAAGCAATCTTTACTTTAAGCTTAACTGTAGAGGCTAGCAGCTTAAAGATTAAGGAAATATATATATAGAGGAGTTTTTTTATATAAAGTGTTCTTAAATACTATACTAATACTTTAGGCATTTTTCTTATTAATATATTAATCTTAATTAAGGCTTAAAAGAGTATTAGGTTTAAAAAACCCTTAATCTTTTACTAAAAGGCTCTTTTTAGCGAGACTATTAATACCTACTATTACTTTATCTCTTTTAAAGAGGAAGTTAAAATAGGCTTTAAACTCTTTAACTATTTAGCTTTAATAAAACTTTAGACCTAAAAGGTATAGGTAATTTAATATAATAGATGCCTTAGCTTTTATAACCTTTAAAGATATACTAGAACTATATAATGCAAAAAGTATAATAAGCCTGCCTTTTAATATATTAATAAAGATAAAAACTGCAATAACTTTATTTAATATATTAACTGCTTTAATCTTTACTAGTTTAATGTTTTAAACTACTATATATATTTAATTATTAAAAATAATATAAAAGTATATATTATTAAAGAATAATTTAAAAGTATTAAAAAACTTAAGACTTAGGAATTTTAAAAAAAGAACCCTGCCCCCTTTACCTTTAAGCCTAGATTAAGCGCACTTAAAAGAGGAATTCCTTAGGCTGCCTTAGCTAGATCCTTTACTGCTCCTGCTCTTAAGGCCTAGATTTAAAGACCCCTCTTTTTATATAGGATAATACCTTTTATCCCTATAATAAAGCCCCTTTAAAATAAAATTAACCTAATAAATATCCTTAATAGCTTATTAAAGGAAAGCTTACTAGCCTACTCTATAATAAAGGTTATTAATCTTAATAACTTTATAAATAATGCCTTAAAGGAATCCTTTAAAAAAAATAAACCCTATAAGTTTAATTTATAAATAATAAACCCTATTAAAACTATTAAAAAAACTTTAGCCTAAAAATCTTTTAGGCTAATATAAGAAAATAGGGATAGTATTATAATACAGCCCTTTTACTGGCCTAGGAAAATAGCTTTAATATTATATTTATTTAAAAGCTATAGACTTACTAGGATATTATATTATTTAAGAGATAGATAAAATCTTACCCTAGCTTTTAAGCATTTAACCTATTTAATAACTAAAAGGAAACTAAACCCTTTATCTTTATCTATATTAGAAAATCATTAAATTTATTATACTAATAACTTTTACCCTTAGGACTAAAAAGTAACTGTATTTGCTAAATAGAAGTCTATAGCTATATTATTATTAATATTTACTGCAGGGCTTCTTTTAATACTATAATAAAAACCTTTAAAAGGTAAGGTTAGCCCCTTTTAAATATAATTATTATAAGAGACTTTAATATATTATACTAGATATAGCAATTAGGCTAAGTTTTAGATACTGTAGGCAATAGACTAGTTAAATAGGTACATAGATATAACCTAATCCCTGCCTTTATAAATGCCCTTATAAAGGATTCTAGAAAATATATTAACTTTATTTTCATTAACTGCCTTATATTAATAACTATTATAAGAAACTTAAATATAGGCTTAAACTACTATATAGTTATTACTTTACTTTTAAGCTTTATTAGGCTAATAGTTAATGCAGGAAAGAAATATATCCCTTTTAAAAGCTTATAGGAGTTTAGCCAGCTAATATATATATATACCTAGCTCCTCCTAAAAGTAAATACAACCAATCTAATTAAAGGAGACCTAAATATAGCTGTATAAATACTTTAAAGGCTTTTTGCGGACTATATATAGTTAATAGGTAAAAAAAGATACTAAAACAAATATAGCGCCCTTTAGTAAAATAAAGACTACTAGATAGCCTACTTAGCTTATATTGCAGCGCCTTTTAAGATTAATAAATAGATTAAGGCAAAGAAGATACTGTACAATACAGTTAAATATAAAAAACGCAATTACTAGAATAAGATTATAGCTAAAGCTAGCCTAGGCAGGGGCATTTAGCAGGTAGCTAAATAGCGTAAAGCTATAGACTATTTTTAACCCCCCCCTTTAATAGATAGCGATAAAAGTATCTTAAACCTTAAAGAGTAAGTGGCCTTTTTTAAAGAATAGTTACTGCAGTAAAAAGGAGTAAAAGAAGATATTGAAAACCTATAAGAACCTTAAATATTAAAGAACCTTTAAATACTGTAAAATAAAAAAATTATTAAAGAGGAGGTAAAGAAAGCTATAACTAAAGCAGGGAATACTGCGCCTAGCGCAGACAGTATATTAATTGCTTTTTTATACTATATATAGCCTGCTATTAAAGAGTTTATTATAAACCTTTTTAAAGGCTGCCTTAGGCTAAAATATTACCCTTTTTTTTAAGAATGTTAAAGTTACTATTATACTTAAATTTAATAAACCTAACTATATAACCTATAAAGCCTTTAAGTTTATTTTACTATTATCCTATATAGGAAAAGGCTTTAAAAAGCTATTTATTAAAAGGGTATCCCTTTTAATATTTAAATATAAAATCCTTTTAAAGCAGTACTTTAAAGCTTTCCCTAAAAGAGCAGCTATAGACTTAATTGCCTGCTTGATTTATAATATTAAAATTACTTTAAGTAAAAGGGAGGTTACAACTTTATTTACCTTTAATATCTTTAAGGCCTTTAATATTATTATAAAAAATAAACTAATCCTATAGCTTAAATAATAAAGCTAGCCTATCTAGTTTATAAAATAAACTAAATCTTTTATAAATAATAAAACTGCTTTTATTTATAAAGGAGATAGAATTAATTTACTAGACTTTGCCTTTAAGTGCAGTACTTTATAAAGGTCTTTTATCTCCTTTATTATATTAAAACTCTACTTTAACCTAATCCTTTAACTTAAAGATTAATAATTTTATTTTAAGTATATTAATAATATCGCTATATTTATTATAAGGGGGTTTATTTAAAAAACAGCTATTTTTATATAATAAGCGCTTAATAAAATATTAAAGTAAAAAGTAAAAAATATAATATCCTTTAATTATATTAAAGCCCAACTATTATACTTTTATTATATAAAAGGCTAAATTTATAAAAAAGGCATTATAATAAAGGGAAAACCAGTCTAGCTTAAAGAGGATATTTAATAGTTAAGGGTTTACTTTAACTTAAAGCTCTCCTTTAAGAAATATATAAAAATACTTATAGGTAAAGTATATAAAGTCTTTAACTTCTTTAAATCGCTTAATAAAACTTAAAAGGGTTTACCTTTTAAAGCTATAGTATAAGCTATAAAGGCCTACATCCTCTTTATTGCCTTATATAGAATAAAAGTATAGTAGCTAAAGTATAAATAATAATTGTAAATTAACCTTATTAAATAAATAAATATAAAAATATCTAGCCTAATAGATAAAATAAATAAAGCCTTTAAGACTATAGTAAAGGCAGTCCTTTTAGTTTAAAAAACTATAAGTATTCTTATCCTATATAAAGAGTTAAAGGTCTTTATAGCTAGCATTGCCTTAGCTAAAGCTTAACTTAAATACACAGTAAAATTCGCGGGACTAGATTAAAACTACCTAATCAGTTAATATATTAATAAGAAACTCTCTCTTTAACTGCTATAAACTAAACTTTAGCGCACTGCTGCCTTAATTAGCAGAACTAGTAAACCTACCCTTTTCACTAAAAAGTCCCTATATATTCTCCCTAATCCCAATTTAAAAGGTATAGGTAAACTAACTGCAGTAAAAAAATACTTAGAATTAATTAACTCCCTCCCCCCCTATTTAATTTTAGCCTACTTTAATAAGTCTTAAATTAAAGGGAATATAGGCTAGGGAGTAGTTATTTACTATAAAGTAAAAGTAACTATAAATATTAAACGCTTTATTAATATAGAGGTCTATAATATAAAAGTATAGGCTGCTTTAAAGGCTATAAAGCTAATAGCTAAATATATAAAGGAAGACTATATAATTTAAATAGCTTTCTTTTTTTTAAATAATTTATTAATTATCGATAGGCTATTTAATAAGCCCCCCCTATTTATATAAAGAGTATATATATACTTCTAGAAATTAATATAAAATATCTTACCTTATAAAACCTTTATTTTATAAGTTTTAAGATATAAGGATATTATAGGCAATAAATAGGCTAACTGTTTAGCTAAATAAGGCGCAGCTTTCCCTACTGCGCTATAGAATTAGGCTATAATTATATATATTAAAAGATAGATTAAAAAAGAAGTTATAGAAGTAAAAAAGCAGGATTGGCTTAGTAAGACCTTAAAGGGCTATAAACAGTAAAGACTTAAGGCCCTAGCCTCCCCCCCAGAGCTTAAACTCCCTCGCCCTATCCTCTATAGGCTCTTGGCAAAGAGGTCGGGATATAGGGACTTCCAGGAGTACTATGAACGCTTCGGATATAATAGAGAGTTTATTTGCAGGTGCAGTAAACTAAAGAGGCAAGGCCATTTTATAGAATGCAGAATAGTTAAGCCCTTCCTTTTAGATATCCCCTTAAAAGAGACCCCCCTCTTTTACCTATTTAGACCTATAGGAAATAAGGCCTTTTAGAAACTAGTAGAGGAAGCAGACCTTTATAGTCCTCCCTTAGCAGAAATAGATTAACACCACTTAGATTAACCCTCTTTCCTTTATAAATTAAAACTTAGCAAATAGTGGCGCAAGCCGCTGGCTCCTAACATCCTATTGCCTATAAGGGATTTATATAACTAGTTTACTTAATGGATATAAATAATAAAACAAACAAACAAATATACTAGCAGCTGGTGGACGATAATTACTAGCAAGCCCTTGTCCTTGCCCTATGTTACCAGCAAAAACTGATTGGATGCTACTGGTACCTAGGCAGTACTAGTACCCATCCATACATTAACCTGCCAGGTTCCTGGTAATCTAGAGGTACTATTAACTTAAAGGCATTAAGTTATTAGAAAGAATCATGCTTTAATACTGGTATTATTCTGCCCCCTTAGTAAGTTACTAGTAAAGTACTGTGGCCAACCCTAGGTACTAGTAACTAGTGAATATATTATAGTGTAATTATGCAAACTCTATAATCTGTTAATTATATTGCTAGTAAGTATTTACTCTATCTTTTAATGCAACCAGCTTAGTGACCTAGGCATTATAGTTATAATAATTATCAAGTTAATATCTGGTAACTGTTGTGAAGTAGGATGTACAACCAACATATTAACACAATAGACAAGCCTAATCAGGATTATCAAGTTCCCCCTTAAAAATAGCAAAAGAAAAAAATGAGTCGGGGGTAGGGGATATAAACTCATTGGAAAAGCTGTTGCGAGAATTGGACTACACAGCACCCAACCAACACCTCATTACTACGCTGACGATTGGAAAGGATGACAATACTTCGAGCCACGAGTCAGGTCAGGGCGGCTCTCACATGCAAGGCTAAACCCCACCATAAACACGGAGTACATGACAGCAATATCATAATTCTTGAATTAGTGTAAATCGTCCGGTCGCGGAAAGTGTTCTGAATGGCAAGGCAATCAGGGCCTCCAGCTTTTAGCTTGGACCATCACTTTTATATACAGTGCTAATCCTCATTTCAATGCACGGCTTAGGTCCGGTACCTATAATACGCGTTGGTGTTCTCTATGCGGGCTATGGTAAGCGCTGAATGACCCGGAATTGACTTGAGGTGGGTACTAAGATACCTAGCAGATCCCCAAAGCCGCTAGAACACAAGGCTGCGTAGGTATCTATGGATTGACAATGAAACCCGAGTCAGACCCCGAAATTGGATTTGAACTCAACACTCCGTCCCAGTTTAAAGTACGTAGATAAGTATAACGTTGGTATGGCCCTAAGTCTCTTTTACCAGGTACTCTACCTATTTTTACATGCATTTTATCTACAATGATGTATGTTTCTATTAACCATGTGGAGAAAATTATGTCTCTTCTTAAAGAGCCCCTCGAAGCGATCTGGACGTGTGGCAAACCGTGGCGATTTGTCTTTATGTGTTACTTAATGGCAGTCTGGCTCAGTATAGCACTGATATACTCCCACAATGGCAAGTTATTCCGGTGACTCCATCTATTTTAATTATTAACGTGAGCTAGAATATTATACGCATAAAGAATTTAGCGACGGCTGTATGGGCAAGAATAGATTAGAACACAGGTGTTATATTCAAGAGCGCAAAGCAATCCGTCTTGCTGCATTCTTTGGCCCTTGGGGATTGGATCAATTTTACGCCCATCACTTTCTCTTGGCTATCTTTAAGATGTGTTCTTTGGGTGGATTAGGCCTTTGGGCGTTGATCGATGTTATTTTCTGGACTAAAGGGGGTATTTACGGAACCCGGGGATGTCCTCCTTAGTATTAAGAGGTTTTTATCCCTGAATTGAGGGATTCGGAGAGATGAAAGATGCAGAGGTGAAGGTATAGAGTAGGATCTTGCAAATAACTGGATGATCTGTAGGGCATAAATCTACCTGCTCCATAGCGCCGATCTCGCTGCCCTGCTGGACTACACTACTTCGGTTGCCTACAAAGTTACTACATTTTCCACTAGAACTCACCAAATTATCGTAAAAAGAGCACTATTCAATGCAACTAGAAAAGTAAATAAATAGAATGAATTCCTATAAAACATAAAATTTAAGTACTAATCTGTGTCTAATTTTGCTTTACTGTGAAGCCGCTCTAATATAGTGAGATTTTAGTTGTTTATACACCTGGTTATATAATTGCAGCAGCCCACTACAGAACAATATCCATGCCTGGAGTGGCACCAGGCGTACAGGGTTGTAATATAGTCTGGTAACCAACAGACTGCCATTCCTCGTTTGGCTTGACCTCCTATTGAAGGATACTGTATCAGATGGCAGGCGTGCCTCTTGTCGCATCATCTAAGCGCCAGCATGTAGATTGACGGGTAAATTTCCTTATAAGCGACTGTGATTTCAATATCAAGATCTCAAATGCGATTTGAGCCATTGCAATTGTGTCTAGCTACTGTTGCAAATGATATTATAATAAATGAGCATGTCGATGTCAATGCTATAGGGGGATCTTACCTAACAGCACTTGATGCAGCTATCAATCACAGATCAACAGTATGAGGGCTCATTGAATGACTAGAGACAGTTGAATTCGATATTCTTGCTTATCCCAAGTTAGGTGGGAAAAGCTGCTGCTTAAATACATGATAAATTGACTATTAGCCGTTGAAGAACTAGCTATCAGCCGTTCTGGCTGAATGAAACAGAATAGGATAAATGAAATAACCGGAATTGCTCAATTACGGATGAGATAACTTGGATAACTGGTTGTAGATCCATTATGAGTTTGACAGCAGCAATATCGCGAGGCTATCTAGAAGTGATAGAAGTCCTCTTGGAGCCTAGTCACATGGTCAAAATCACAGACGACGTGGTCAAGGCTGCAGCAAGGAATGAGTCGAGTAAGATTATGGCTATGCTTCTCGATAAGCGCGGCAATGAAATTAAGATCATGGAAGACGTAGTGTTAGACCTAGCTGCGGGACATAATAGTCATATTTTAAAAAACACTCTGATTCAAGCTATCTGGAACAGAGGAAGGGGGTACTTTATAGAGGGGCTGGAAACGTCCTTTTTATATATGTAGGGAGATGAGCTTGGATATGAGAGCTCACGTGAAATATCAGATAACAAAGGAAAGCTGCTACGAATCTCAATAATGCGGCACGTGGTCGCCACTTCGCAGAATGCCAGTTGACTAGAGGGAAACTCCCGGCCACCCCAGAGGGGTATCAGTGCGCAAGATCGTATCTGCTCGGCCTAAAAGGAAGCAAAGACTTCCAACGACTTGCAGAAGAAACCGGCATCTTCAAGTCTTAAAAGTGCGAATAGCTGCAAGCTACTCCCCTAATTTTCCCTATGTAATTCCGAGGCATCTTGAATAGAGCCACTAGGCCTAGCTTAGACCGACCTTATTGCCCGACTGGGATAATGGCTATAGATAGCTAGGGTCGTAAATACTAAATAAATAAATAAATAAGTAAGATAAAGGCACAAAAACACGAACAACACAGGTCGGCGATGTACAGAGTATTAGAGAGATCGCTACTCCGTATATGAAGTAGTTATAGGGAATGACACTTGGCCTCTAAGTTCACTGGAAATTAGGACAGTCAGTCTCGTAGCAAACTTAGAGCTGCATACCAAGTACACCTGTGTTATAGTCGCTCCTTTCACAATGTCCATGGAGTGTATTAGTGTAGATTTGCGATAGCAAGTTCTTTCGTCTAAAGACCACTATATTCTCTATTCCTATCCCAGGCGAATCTCTCTAACTGACCATTTAGCCTTTTCCCAACCCGCTTCGCTAAAATTGCACATGCATAGCCTCTCTTCGATATCTCCCTTCTACACAATCAACATGGCAGGCACCGAAAATTCTTGTCCATCAGCGTCGTTGTTTGCCATGCCATACAAATGAACACGTTCGTCCCACAATAGAAGAAAAAATATGGTCAGCTTTCTGTCAATTCTCATTTTGGTACCTCCATCACACTTTTTGCTTCATCTGTGCTCAAAATGTCGTGCTACTCGGTCTCACGACTCCGGCCCACCTGGGCGACGAAGAAGCGTCAGCATCCAACGGAGACTGTCACGAAGGTCGGCACCCCCTCAACGTTATACGAAGATTTGAAGGGGAATTAGATACGTGTGCTGGTGTTAAAATCCTCAAAGGAGTCTGATCCATTAGAGTTTGAAATGCTCACATATCCCATGGGTCTGGTACTAATTCATGGCGTTATCTTACGAATGGGGCGATCCAAATGATGGACGATATCTACTCCAAAGCCGGCTTTGTCCTCATGTGATGTAACAGCCATCCTTCATGATGTGTATCGACTTGGATACCATCAATATTTCTCTGACGAGGATCGGCGATACTGGCGACGAATATGGACCCTGCAAGAATAGGTTCTGGCAATCAGGGGTGTGGTCCTTTGTGGTGAAAGGTGCATTGAAGCGGTAGGATTTTGGAGGATACTACTAGTGCTTCAATATGTTTGCGACTTTGTCGGGTCTCCAGCGGCAAACACGATTGGCAACGCTACAAACGGCTGTATGGCACTGCTCTTCAGACTTCAAAGCATTCGGGGCTCAGGCGAGTCTCATGATTCTATGCTACAAGCAGCTGATTATTTATTTGGAAACAAAAAGCTTCAATGGTCAACGTCATCTCCAAAAACGGCCGTCTTCTCGCCTTAATCCGGTTTTCCTTCAGAATGGACGCTACAGATCCAAGAGACAAGATATTCACTCTCACGGGCTTGGTGGACCATGACGAACGCATAATTAAGCCCAACTATGAGTGGGATATCGCTGAAGTATACGCTAGGCGCTGGACAGTGATGTTAAAGAAACATGAAGGGGTTCAAATCCTCGGACTTGTCGCAGGTTCTCAAGTCAACCCGGCAATTCCTAACCTGCCAGCCTGGGTGCCCGACTTTTGAACGGCACTACAGTTTTCTATTTGAGAAAAGATAGGCCACTCCGACAACTCCCCTCCACAGAGAAACATGAGCTCAGCAGAGTCACGACACTCGAGTGTTTCGAATCTAAAATTCTCAGCGGATGGGAGAAAGGTCACGATTAAAGGCTATTTATTCGATGAGGTTAAACTCGTCCACTATGCACCTCCGCACAAAAGTCCCTACACTCGACTTTGGGGATTTGTGAAGGCTATTCTCTCATATAGTCGGCTTGACCTTTCCGGCATGTTGCAGCCCAACTGTCCTTGGCCGGTACTTCTCTATCTCCTCTACATGGTCGGGCCGATAAATAGACGTTTGGATATGCATGAATGGATAACAATAACGGTTTTACATGGCCTCTTCTGCAAGTTTTATGCCATTTTGGTAGCAAATGCATAGAAAATGACACGATTGTATCCCTCCTTATGCCCCCCAGAGCAGACTACTCTAGAGATTTTCTCCGATTGTCAGAGAATGAAGATATGATCGAGAGACTTTACGAAGAGCTTTTACTTCAAACATCGAAAACAATGAATTTGAAGACGGAGACGTTCCCTCCTTTTAAATCATATGAGATGGCAATTTCATACGATGGCATTATCTACAATTTCGCCTCAAAGCGTCTACTTTTCAGTAAGAGAGGTTATATCGGGATGACGGATGTGGACGTCAGAAAAGGGGACAAGGTTTGCTTGGTACCTCTTTGTCCGGCGCCAATAGTCCTACGCCCTAGAAAGTACAAGCGAAGGGAATATACACTGGTAGGCCGCGCGGATTTCCCATTTATGGCCCTGGAAATTCGCAAGCCTACAGGTGCGATTGATATCTGCTTGATATGAGATCCACGTGTAGACTCTAACAGGAGGATGCAATGCACTGGGTGAGTGGAATGAGAAAGGATTAGGAAGTTTTATACGGAGTGGTACATAGGCACTTTACTCGTTTTCAATTCCAAACATCTACTTTATCATCGCCTTTTTATCTACCTGTCCCTCGAGCACTAGTTTCATATCGGTCTGTGGATCAGGTTCCCACAGCGCCTCGTTACAAACGTAGAAAGAGAGTGAGAGAGAATACGGCGTCAGGCACCCCGTTCTGTGGTTGACTGATGTGGATTTAAAAAGATCCGGCGGTCAAGTCGATACCGTTAAAAATGATATTATCATGTGACTTTACGATGGTTCAGTCGGTGCACGCGTTTAGTCTGAATCAGGCAACTGTGTTTGCCGACATGTGTTGGTTTCCGATCGCCGATTCATTATCAAACACTCAACAAAACTAACGAGAAGCTTATGATTCGTGTGTGCAGTCAGATGAGCCAAGAGATATTAATCCCGCTGCAGATCTCCTGCCATCTTCCTGATTAGGAAGTTGTTTGCCCTGCATTAGTCGCCATGGGTCACCATGGGTCACCAACCTCCTCGTACTATTGGACGCGCCACAAGCCACGATCAAACGTTTGGCACGTGTAAAACCCTGGGGTTGCATATGCCATTCACTCGCTTTTGAATGAGTGCTGAGCTCATGTGATCAGTGAATGCTCTCCCCTGACTCGCATCCCCATGGGGCGCCAAGATGGCTATGCCCATCTCGACAGGTGTCATCCTGCGCTCAAAGGAAGCGCCCGCGAATGATTCACGTTTGGCATGAGATTGCGACGTTACAGTGTTTGGCTAATCGGAGTTTAGTAATGATCTGCCAAAACATGGTATGCCTTAGACCTTATCACACCCTTCGGTGAGTGAATCACTGTTGGGGGCTTGGAGATTAAAGAGAAGCTCTTCCCCCACCGTGTAAGTTGTGTGTGATATCTGCTTCTCATCTCTTCTCACCATTCCTTTCATAGTCGTTGGAGTTCTTGCGATATCATCACGATGCGTTCCTCAATGCTCACCGTAATGGCAGCCGCCACCACCGGCGTGCTGGCCAAGCCCCATTTTGCCATGTATTTCGACCAGTAAGTTCAGCCTCCACCATTGTTCTCATCAATCGCAGATGAAGCATCTGTTCTGGATGACTGGAAATGCTCACATCTTTGCAGATGGCACACCGCGAACTTGCCGGACAAGTCCGTCACTGCTGGTGTCACCCACGTTATCACTGCGTTTGCTGGTACAACCATCTTCAACGGGGGCGGGCAGTATACTCCCTTCATGCCTCTGGACCAAGTTCGTGCCCTCTTCGATCAAGGTACCAAGGTGTGCATGGCCATCGGCGGCTGGGGAGACACGGCTGGTTTCAGTATTGGCGCTGCAACCGAGCAGACGCGCAAGACCTACGCCAAGAATATAGCGGCTACGCTCGATAGACTTGGATACGACTGTGTCGGTAAGCATGAGCTTAAGTGCGGCTGTGATTAGGGGATGAAGTAATAACTCATGTTCTGCAGATATTGACTGGGAGTATCCTGGCGGCAATGGCGAAGACTACAGGAGGATCCCCAACGACCAGAAGACGCGTGAGATTCAGACCTACCCACTGCTTCTGGCTGAGATCAAGGCTGCAATTGGCGACAAGGAACTTTCCATTGCTGTACCTGGACGTGAGGAGGATATGATTGCCTTTACACCAGAGCAGGTGCCCAAGATTAACAAGGCTGTGGACCATGTCAATGTGAGTACATGCCAGGTCAATGTTTTAGATGAGTCACAATGAATTAACACGTGTCTAGGTCATGACTTATGATTTGATGAACCGCCGAATGAACGAGACCACCCACCACACCTCCGTCGCCGGTTCCCTTAACACCATCAACATTTATCTCGAGCGCGGCATGTCCGCCAGCAAGATGAGCCTCGGCTTTGCCTTCTACGCTAAATGGTTCACCACCAAGAACGGCGTCGACTGCACCACGCCTACCGGCTGTGAAACCGCCGTGCTCGAAGCCCCTGACGGCGTTGATACCGGTCTCTCTGGCGCCGTCACATTCGAGGTGGAAAACTGGGGCGGTGACATGCTGCACGCCATCCAGAACGGACGGGAGGATAGCCAGCTTGGTGGCCAGTGGTATTGGGACTCGAACAAGAAGGTGTACTGGACTTGGGACACACCCAAGCTGATTGCGCGCAAGTTCAAAGAGATTGTCGCTGCTAAGAAGCTGGGTGGTGTGATGGCCTGGAGCTTGGTGCAGGACAGCCATGACTGGAGTCGCTTCAAGGCTATGAAGGCCGGCGTTGAATCGCTGTCGTGATTTAGATGTTTTAGATCAGAATACCCAGAGCAAGAGCTTTGAACTTTGCGTCTCCTTATCTCTCTTCCCAGTGTGCCGCATAGACAGACAAGTCAAATGGACCGGTTGAAAAGCCTAGATACATGACGAGCGGGCCTCAATGCCTCATGGAGATCTGTTTCAAAAAGTCTGATGTTCAATTGCTGACACATTGCCGTAAGAAAGGATACTGAACAAGCGTCTAAATGGAGGAGGCACAGTCATATAATGTGATTTCCGCCCCAGGAGATCCTCCTATCTACAAATGGCCTCTTTTTGTCTTCTATCACAAACAAAACTCCCAAAATAATTATCAAAAAGAAAGATCAATTTAATATACTAGTCTTCACTTTACCAGACCTCTCCTACAAGCCATATTGTATGCTATCTCATGAGAGGAGTTGACTGAAACTTTTGCCAGAATACCCCCCTCCCAATTCCCCACTGCCAACTATATCCGCTGTCGCATCTTAGTAGCTGCGTCCAAACATAACCCATTTCTCTGCTTTGCTATTGCACTCAGGGTTAAGACATAATGTCCCCGACTCAAAGGCCTCGGGCTGCTCAAAGGGAATGCAAAGACTCTTCATGCCCATGGCAGGCGCCTTCTGATTATCAGGGACATCAGGCTCGTCTACCACCCGAGTAGTCAGCTCCTTGATGCGATCCTCGCATTTTCCATCGAGACAGAAGGGGATAAGGACGACGTTCTTGTTATCGAGAGCAGGAAGAACATCGTCCCAGTTGGTGATTTTGAGGTAGTGTTCCCTAAACGCCTTCTCTGCCTTGTTGTACATGTCGGCCTGGATAGTTTCTAATAGTTTGGGGACTGTGTTGGAAATCTCAGTGATGGGGATAGTACCCTTCTCTCCCGTATCGCGCCGGGCGAAAGTGACAACCTGATTCTCTAAATCCTTAGGGCCGAATTCGATTCTCACCGGCACGCCCTTGAGCTCCCAATCGTTGAACTTCCAAGGAGGTGTGTATCCCTCTCTCCAGTCTGCTTCAGCGCGCACGCCTGCCTTCTTGAGCGTTGCTTGGATGGCATTTAGCTGATCCTTAAGCTTGTTTCTCTCCTCCTCGGTTGTGTTTTTGTTAACACCGAGGGGGATGAGGATGCTCTGGATCTTAGCAACGCGGGGAGGTAGAACAAGGCCCTTATCGTCACCGTGGACCATAACCATGATGCCAATGGTACGGACGGACAGACCCCAAGAGTTTTGCCATACATGAATGCGAGAGCCCTTGTTATCAGGGTCCTCCACACTGATGTCAAACATAGAGGCAGAGCTAAAATTCTGGCCAAGGCAGTGAGAGGTGCCTCCCTGAATGCCCCGTCCATTGGAGGGGATATATCCTTCCACGGTAGTTGTGTAGTATCCGCCGGCAAATTTCTCGTTTTCTGTTTTCCGTCCTCGCACAACAGGGACAGCTAGGAGCTCCTCATAAACACGGGCATATAGCTCCAGAATCTCTAAAACCTCTTCTCCAGCCAGCTCCTCGGTTAAATGAGCAGTATGACCTTCTTGCCAAAGAAATTCTCGAGCTCGGAGGAGAGGAGTGGTCTGCTTAGTCTCCCATCGGACAACCGAGTTCCACTGATTCAATCGTAATGGAAGGTCCCGGTGGCTACGGATCCATTTGGAATAGTAGGGATACATGAGCGCCTCTGAAGTTGGGCGGATTGCGATAGGCTCATCGAGTTTCTTATCGCCACTACATAAATAGTACTCAATTAGCAGAAGGATCTCTCTACTTAGGAAGAACACTTACGCCATAGTAACCCATGCTAATTCCGGGGCAAAGCCCTCAATATGATCCTTCTCCTTCTCTAGGGACTTCTTTGAGAGGAAGAGGGGAAAGCTGGTCTCCTCCACGCCCATCTCCTCAATATGTGCCTGGAACCATTTGCGAATGGTGCTCCAGATATGCATAGTTAAAGGGCGCAGGATGAAGAAGCTAGAGATTTCTTGGTAGTACTCAACCAAGTCAGCCTTGAGAACGACTTCCTGATACCAGGCTGAAAAGTCATCCGACTTCTTAACCGTGATGCCGATGATATCGTCCTTCTTCTTGCCATTGATGACGGGGAGTTTGGCATGCTTTCCAGCTTTTGTAGCCTTCTCCGCGGCCATCTTGGCTTGCTTCTCAGCCTTCTTGGTGGCGCTCTTGGATGGTTCAATGATGCCTTCCATCATGGCGCAACTCTTCTTCACGGTTCTGTTAACGGGACAATACGGATGCCGTTTGGGAGATATCATACCAAGTTACAAAGGTTTACGAGCAGTTTTGAAAGCTGGGAATGGCTTTGGGAGTGGACGAAGTGGATAAAGCGGATAAAGCGGATGAATCGGATAAAGTGGATGAAGTGGAGGAAGTGGAGGAAGTGAGTCACGAGGAGCCTGGAAGAGACTGGATTCCAAAGAACCCTGGAGTTTGTGTTTTGTGTCTGTGCACTGAAAGATTTGGCCTTCCGAACCGGGCTCCATATAGATATCAACTTACCACTCAGAGCCTGCAATTACTCGTATTGTACTCCGTACGAACTCGAATTGTCAGTAGTCCCATGGATCGTGGCAGTTGGTGGAAGCCGGCCCGAGAAAGCTTACTGCATGCATACTAGGAGGACACTAATGTAACTCTTACCTTGTCTCCATCTTTGCCGAGGTAGGTAAACGAACCTCCACGGGGCAGCGGGAAGCTGGTTGCGGTTGGGAATGCATGCATATATGTGGACCGGCTTATAGGCGTCGGTTGAGTTTCATCTTAACTACCATGCTCCTCTCGTAAACCTCCTATCAGTGAAGAGACATAGATACGTAATGCAGGAAAAAAAAATTGTACCCCATTCCTATGTAAGTGCTTGGAAACGTATATAGTAGTACTCTTCGCTGTGCTATCCTCCCCGTCACTAGCAGGGGTTCTTGGTAGTCGTAGTAGTAGCATGCTCCGCTTTGAGCGATAACAGCCCTGTCTTATGCTCTGTGTGTTCCTTGGACAGCGTGATCTGCTTAACAAAAAAATTAATCAGGAATCCCAAAAAGCTAAAGCACGTATATGCAATGTACATCTTTTGCAGGGCGTTCCAATAGGCCGTACGTACGACCTGGCCTTGATCGCCGGGGAGCATGGCCACACGCTCTACGTTGGATGCAGCACTGCTACCAGTGAACTGGGCAGCAAGTTCGGGGCCGAGTTCCTCAACCAAAGTAGGTTGCTGCTGCTGCATCACATTATTGAAGATGGCGCCGCCAATGATAACGGCAGTGGCCGTGCCGATCTGGCGCGCAAAGGCGAGACTAGATGTGGCGGCACTTATGTCTCGAGGCTCAACGTTGGTCTGCAGGGCAATGAGAGGCGCCTGGAAGTTGGGACCGATACCCATACCAGTAATAAGCTGGAAGATGATGATTCTATCCCAGTGGGCACGGTCTCCCAAGTAGGTGAAGAGGCCAAATCCGAGCGTCGAGAGAAATAGACCAACAGTAGCGGGCACCTTATACTTGCCGGTTTTCTTAATAAAGATGCCAGTGCCAGCGGAAGTGATAGAGAGAGAGATGATAAAAGGCAGCAGGTAGGCGCCTGAGAGGAGGGAATTGGCCCCAAGCACTGACTGGAAGTAAAGAGGGAGCCAATAGTTGCCAGAGATGACAGTTAATGAATGCATAATGGCTACCGAATAAGCAGCGATGCTGGTTCCATGACGGAAGAGACGCCCGGGCATGACTGGAAATTTGGCAACCTTGGCTTCATAGACTCCAAACAGGCCAATTGTGGTGACACCAAAAACAACAAGGCAGATGATGGTGGCCGACTTCCATGGGTACTGGACTCCGCCAAGTTCTAGACCAAAGAGCATCATGAGGGTGCCACCGATAATGAGGATATTGCCGGTCCAGTCAATGGCCGCCAGCCCTTGCATCATGGGCGTACGGGGGTTATGCAGCTTCAGGACAAAGAAGAGGACGGCGAAGCCGAGGCCACCGATGGGCAGATTAATATAGAAGCACCATCGCCACGAGACCTTGTTGGTGAAGGCACCACCGAGGACGGGGCCAACGGCCGAAGCCAATGCCCAGACCATGCCGAAAACACCAAAGTACATGCCGCGCTTGCGAATAGAGAAGAGGTCGGAGATGCAGATATTAGGCAGGACAAGGGTGCCGCCACCACCAACGCCTTGGATTGCACGGCCGGCAATCAGCATGCCCATACTGTTGCTGACGGCGCATACGAGGGAGCCAACCCAGAAGACGCTAACAGCAGCGAGCAAGACTGGCTTCCGGCCAAAGATATCAGAGACTTTACCCCAGGTGGGCACAAATGCAGCGTTGCCCAGCAAGTAGGCGCTTCCAATCCAGACGTATCCGGCACTGGACTGGAAGTCGGCAGCAATAGTGGGGATGGTGGTGGTAACGATTGTTGAGTCGAGGGCGGCGAGGAAGAGCGCAAAGGCAAGGGTGAAGACGATGAGGAATGTCTCGAGGTTGGTACGTTCGGCCTCTGGAGCCACATCTTCGGCCTGTTCAGCCGAGGTTGAGGGGACAGCAGGACCATTGGGAGGCGACTTCTCGCTAGCTACATGGTCCTCATCCGGAGTGGTGATGCCAGATTTGTCGTCTGTGTTGATGATCCTGGCATCGGACGCGAGAGGCCTCTCCAGGGGGGGTTGTGAGGTGGCCATGGTGATTACTTCAAGCCCCTGACACTCTGTCTTGCTCACTTACAAACAGCAGTGAAAAATATTCCTCAAACGGCCTTGTGAGACGAGAAAAAAGCGAAAAAGAATTGAGTTCAAGTCGCAGTGGTCAAGTGCTCGACTTATGCAAGTAAACATCTTCCCTGGGAACTCGGCGCGCAGTCGTGACTATTATAGGTATGGTGTATGTAGCGAGGTGAACACGATTCATCAGTACGACAAAATGAGTTGACTAGGTCGCGGGCTGATCTCCCTCCCGGACCGGTGCTGGCGATCATAGGTTCTCCAAAACTATAGGGAGATACGAGTAAATTTTCTTGATACGGGTCTGCGAGGCGAATGGAATATCGGCTGCGTAGGTGGAGACAATTCCAAATGGTGGAGCTGATCACTGGGTTGTTTTGCATTTTGCAAAAAGCCCTGTTCCTCAGCGGAGAGATAACGAAGTCTGTGCATTTAGACTCTCTTATCTCCGTACGAGTATGTGATATGCTGCCCAAAGTCCGACACCTCATAGTTATTTATCAAGTTAGGCAGATATTAATTACCAATATTGTCATATATATGATCCCATAAGTATAAAAGTAAACTCTGGATGTCTTATATACATCTCAGGAGTATAAAAGTCGATGAGCGGAGCCTCCTCGACGCCTACCCTACGATAGATCACGTTAGCCTAATGTCTTGATCGCTGCATTAATACGGGCTTGTAGTAGTATTAAGTTAAACAATTCCCGCCGGCTAGAGAGGATTAGACAAGGGATCTTTGTGCCTAGCCCACCTAAGATTACTATAACAGGAAATAGAGTATGGAGAGACCTGATCCTTCAGCAGTCATCCTCAATTGTAGTTAGGTCGGGATATAGAAGCGGATGATTCGGAGATCACGCTTTTTTTGTCCGGTTCCCCACTATAACACATATTAGCACTATCTCCATAACTTCATCGGCAAAATGGACAGTTACATCGCGCAGCGGCACGAAAAACCGCCCTGGTTATATAACCTCCCTAGCAAGAACGAGATGATTTGACGTATCCGTTGATTCGCCTAATGGGGCGGGGCTTCGATGGTGGGTCGTTTGATGTAAAGTAGTAGTATTGACGTGTAAAATTAAAGGGTAAAGGTATCGTAATTATAAGTAGTTTTCATTATCAACTATTTTTATATCGTAATTTAGAATATATTTACTACGTTGTAATAGCAAAAAGAAAACTCTACGCTGCGATATATTTATACTTAAGATAACGAAACCAGTTTCAGCCCGGTTCAAAAAACACCATTATCCTATATATTCAGTTACCTAATAATATATATTGCGGGTATCAAAGATTGAGACAGATAGCCCTATTATTATGTCTCAGAGAGTCAGGCCTCGAATCTAAACCCCGGAAAATATAATCAAGGGTAAGCACTAATGCAAGTCGGTAAACATACGAGTACAGATAACTCATCGGCACTAGGACGGGCGCTTGTCGGGCCGTTGAATACTCGTAAGCAGCAAGTGGCTTAGCGGGTGGGGATACGCCCTACAAGGATTAAAAAGAGAAACAAAAGACTTCCTTCGTAAATACAACTTGGGTTACGAGTATACATCACCCGTTGGTGGGGACTTTGTACACCAACTGGAAGACTTTTGTAGTTGATTTACCAAGTCCCCACTATATTTTCAAGATCTCCTATTGGCTAATTTTATAGAAATGAGGAGATTTTCCTATTTGCCTCCCTATAGAATACTACTATCATGGTTATGCTGATCTCGAGCTGATCTCGAGCTGATCAAGTTACTATACTTCCATATAGGTGTATTTCGTGATAAGATGATTGTTCCACTACATCCTGAGGTAAATTAGGCAATAGTGAAATAAGTACTCCATTTCTCTTTTCAATCCTGGTGGGGTGTAGTTGTCGATGAAGAATGTGGTTATCGACGAGGGGTGTAATTCGACAAGGGGGCAAAAAAAGCGCGAATGTGTATTGTAAACTGATGGAAGAATAATGCGATAGAATGAAAGTGAGTATTAATCGTGTCTATTATAAAACACTGACCTCCTGCTCCTTATTGTGAACCACCATCCGGATCACCTCCAATTAGAAGGAGAGGAGAACTGAACCCTACAGCCCTCCCCTATCAAGTCCATCCTCAGCCTAGCCTTGAACGATTTCAATTCGATATTGAAATAGCAACGCTGCGATGGGGATCCCCTATCAGCAGATGGTCATCGGCGCACTCACGTGTAGCTTGGTCCTGATGGTGGCCCTGAACTTGCGCTCGCGCGTGTTTCTAGCCCAATCGTTTACGGTACTCCTTATTGCTGAGGTGTTCTCGTGGGTGGTTTGGAGAGTCTTCATCTATCATCGGTTCTTCTCACCGTTGCGAAATCTTCCCCAACCTGGCGGGGGCCACTGGTTATGGGGACATGGACGGACGATTTTGAATAATCCTTCTGGCATTCCAGCCATGCAATGGTTCGTCTTATTTTCCTTCCCCTTTTGTGTGTACATTTGTTTTGCAGGCATGATCGACTGACATGATGGGGGGTTAGGATGGCTACGATTCCTAACAACGGTCTCATCAGGTACCTGTGGTTCTTCAATATAGAGCGGATTATTGTCTGCTCGCCCAAAGCCTTGGCAGAGGTTCTTGTCACCAACAACTACGCCTTCATCAAGCCCACGCCCATCAGGGTTTCGATTTCCCGCATCTTCGGCTGGGGCCTCCTGGTTACCGAAGGGGACGACCACCGTATGCAGAGGCGCAAGCTACTACCGGCGTTTGCGTTCCGTCACATAAAGGACCTATACCCCTTGTTCTGGACCAAGTCGCGCGAGGTGGTGCAGGCCATGACGGCCAGGTGCGGCCCCGAGGGGTCCGCGGATATGGAGATTTTCGGATGGGCATCGCGGTGCACATTGGATATCATCGGCGTGGCAGGCTTGGGACGCGACTTTAACGCCGTCAAAGACGTTAACAGCGAGCTTGTTCAGACATATAGACAGCTGGCTAAACCCTCGAAACAACAGCAGATCCTGCAGCTCCTCTCTACGTTCATCCCCATGGCCATGCTCACACACCTGCCTATCAATCACAACAAAGAGGTCAACGCGGCGGCACGGGCTATTAGGTCAGTGTGCCGGGACCTTATCCGGGAGAAGAAGGCCAAGCTGGCAAACAAGGAACAGCTGGGCGTTGACATCCTGTCGGTGGCGATTAAGAGTGGGCAGTTCTCCGACAACAACCTAGTGGATCAGCTCATGACATTCTTGGCCGCCGGACAAGGCACAACGGCAACGTTGATGACATGGGCTGTGTACTCGCTCTGCCGGTACCCCGAGATCCAGACGCGCTTGAGAGAAGAGGTCCGGGCAAGACTACCATCAGTGGACGCTGTGGAGGGCGTGAGTAGCGTAGACATTGACACCATGCCCTACCTCAATGCCTTTTGTAGCGAGGTGATCCGGTGCTACGCGCCGCTGCCGCAAGCGATGCGTGAGGCAGTCCACGACACTACGATTCTTGGCCAGCCTGTGCCTAAGGGCACGCGAATCATCCTCCCCGTCTGGGGTGCCAACATGGACAAGTCCCTCTGGGGAGAGGACGCGAGCGAGTTCAAGCCCGAGCGATGGCTGGCTAAGGAGGACGGCGGCGAGGCCGACAAGAAGAAGGCAGCGAGCGGGGGCGCCAGCAGCAATTTCGCGCTCATGACTTTCCTACATGGGCCACGGAGCTGTATTGGGCATACGTTTGCAAAGGCCGAGTTTGCATGCTTGGTGGCAGCGTGGGTCGGGAGGCTACAGTTTGAATTGTTGGATAAGAGGCAGATGGATGAAAAGAATATAGAGATTAGAGGGTCAACAGTGAGGCCAGCTAAGGGGCTACATGTTCGGGTGAGAGTGGTAGATGGGTATTGATGTATTGATAATGGAGAGGGCTACGGGTATTAATGAGGACTTACGATTCGGTGAATCGCCCCATGTACAGGCAATTATAAGATGGTGGTCTGACAACGTCTGTCAACCTCAGTAACGGATAGTTCCACATCACGGCACATTCCTTCGTTCCTAACTCGCTTACAACAACAGCCGGATCTGTAAGTCTATAATGATATCATGATACCCAAATTACCTATTTGAAAGACCCAGATAGCTAGCAGGTTCTGTGTATTTAAGTAGCAGCTTTTCCCATCTAACTTGGGATCAGCAAGAGTGTCGAATTCAATCATTTCCAATCCACCTATGAGCCCTCATACTGTTAATCTGTGATTGATGGTTATGAAACCGGGAGGTGAACCCTCTCGGGACGAGGCAGATGCCTGAAACTTCCATGTGCGTATAAATTGCTATCCAAGACATCACAAGTTCGAACCCTGCAGCAAAAATCGCTATTTACGGAATACTTGCGGAATATCCAAGTAAGGAATAAGCCTAAAACGGAGCGCCTCTATCCAAACAAGGAAGATTCACATCATTTAGCCTAACAACGGGGCACAACAACAAAAAGCTCGCTCTACTCAGCAACCAAGCCCACAAATCATCAACTCAAATCAACCTCGCAAATAGCCTTCGCTAATCTGGGGGGGGGGGGGGGGGGGGGGGGGCCATATCGAATGCAATATATAACCTGCACCATCAGCTACAATTGCTGAGGTGTACACTTCACTTTTGCCAGCCTGGTACAATGGTTGGATATCGGAACCCGGTCAGAAGGTCGGATCGACTCGATGATATACTAACAGGTGGAATATCGATGATTCTGGCCATAGAGGTAACGGGAGTGTTTGTTTGATTTGTTTTTCGACGAAGACGACGATGAGGGAGTGGCTTCCTCTCCCTGGAAAGCAGAAAATACTTCTTTGGGTGCGTTTATCTTCAATCTGTATTGAAGATCGAAGACTCGGCTGACAAAGATAGCGTTGTATTCGGTCTGTCCCGCGTTATGGAATTCCATCAGTCCTCTTTTCTCAATTTTGCTAGTCCAGTTGCTTGCGAAGATTGGGTTGATCTCTTGGATGACATTGAGGAGATCTCGAGTCGGTTGGAGGCTCTTGGTCTCCGGCAAGTAGGCTTTGATGGCTTCTTCAAGCGCTATCTGCCAACGGCTTAGCCAATCTTGAATCTTCGTTCTTTTGATCCCTTTGAGGGCATCCAGATGGGCTCGTTTTGCCTCATCCTGGGTGGCCCAGTCGTTGGGCTTGAGTCGTTCCTTGAGAGTTTGAAGTTGCTCAGGAACGGTTGCTTTTTTCGAGATCAAATGTTTCTAAGAACTGACTGTCTCTTGTATCTGAATTGTGAGCTTTCCTAGGGGCCTTGGAACCGTTATTATACTGCTTGTATTGGAAATCATATTCGTCCCTAGGAAGCTTGAGCTCGGCTAGTTATTCAGTATCAAGCACAGTGATGCTTGTTACGTCTGGCCGAACCGCCTGGGGAGTGGGAGCCTCAGGCTATGACCACAGGCTTGTTTATAGCATCTGGATCAACGTATTTCCAAACATTGTAGCTAGTGGCAAGCTATTTGATGGCATTGATCTAAAGCTCCCAGTTGCTTGGTCCCTTGAGGATGACCTGGGAAGAGGTCGAAGGTACTTGAGTCATGTTGACAGAACCTGCTAGCTATCTGGGTCTTTCAAATAGGTAATTTAGGTATCATGATATCATTATAGACTTACAGATCCGGCTGTTGTTATAAGCTAGTTAGGAATGAAGAAATGTGCCGTGATGTGGAACTGTCCGTTACGAAGGCTGACAGGTGCAGCGCTATAAACCTTTCATTACAGATGATGATGATGATGATATCCCATTAACGTCCTATGGCATAAAGGCCACTAATCCTAGTAGGGCAAAAGGACGTGCTATGCTAGGTCTAACTACAGTATTACTAATTAACATATAAGCTCCCCTATATAGCATTTTATCGCCTCAAAGGGCACAGTCGTCTAGCTCTACTCCTGTCAGTGGGTCGAAGAGACGCGAGAGTCTCGCGTAATGTGTTAGGTGACGTAGGCCAACTCTATCCTAGTGGGCTAGCCCTGGTCGATTTATAGGCGACTCGATAGCGAGCCGCAAGTAAATCCCTTAGAGGGATAGAGTAGTAACAAAGGAAAGAATTGAACGATTAAAGTTGAGTGAGGTCGGGTTTCCTAGCAGCGCAGGCATATTCTCTTCCTACCAGCTTCTAAAGCTGGTCCTCGGTCTTGCCTTAGCTTCTCGTCGAAGGAAAGCAAATGTAGGTGTTGCGTTAGTTGGCTCTGGTTGTTCGCAGCCTAGTTTTGCTAACTGGTCTGCAGCTTCGTTCCCCTATATCCCCTAGTGGCCAGGGCACCATCGGACGTATAGGGTAATGAAGCTGCAGACCAGTTAGCAAAACTAGGCTGCGAACAACCAGAGCCAACTAACGCAACACCTACATT
This sequence comes from Hypomyces perniciosus, assembly GCA_008477525.1. NCBI lineage: Eukaryota > Fungi > Ascomycota > Sordariomycetes > Hypocreales > Hypocreaceae > Hypomyces > Hypomyces perniciosus. The sequence continues at coordinate 3,470,262 of SPDT01000003.1, forward strand.
TGCTTTCCTTCGACGAGAAGCTAAGGCAAGACCGAGGACCAGCTTTAGAAGCTGGTAGGAAGAGAATACGCCTAACGCGTACCGCCTATTCGAATTAACAGCAGACCTTAAATGCCCCGAAGAACTGACCATCCCTTGAGGGATTTACTTGCGGCTCGCTGTTTAGTCGCCCATAAGCTGATAGGGGCTAGCCCCCTAGGCTAGGGTTGACCTTAGTCACCTAATACACTACGCGAGATTCTCGCGGCTCCTCGACCCGTTAACGGGAATAGAGCTAGAAGACTATACCCTCTAAGGCGATAAAATGCTATATGAAGGAGCTTGTGTATTTATTAGTAATACTGTAGTTAGACTTAATATAGTATATCTTTTTACCCTACTAGGATTAGTAGCCTTTATACTATAGGACGTTAATAGGATATTATTACCATTATTATTATCGGACATATACAACTCTCTCCTATAAAATTTTTTCTGCAATAGCTATTAGGCTATCGCCAGCCTAACAGTTAAAAAATATAGTAAAGGTATATTTAAAGAGTTAGCCTTATACTGCGTTGCCTGCTTTAAACCGCTAAATCTAAAGACTAAATAGCTTTAGGACTAGGCCGCTTTAAATATCAGATATTAATAGGATCTATAGCAGGTTAAGGCTTTACTGCTCCTATTAATATCTGAAAAACAGTACTAGTCGCAAAGGTTTTTCTTCTATTAAAAGAGGCTAACCCCCTTTTTTAAGGTTTTTCCTATTTACTGTAACTGCTATTATCACGGCACGGAAGGGCAGGTCAGGGCAAATATCGTTATTGTGCCGTAGAGAGCGAGAAAGCCCTGAGGCTCTATGGAAAGCTATAGCTAGGAACGCGTTGGGGCCTGGTCACGTGACCGGGGCTCACGTAACAGGGCGTCAATATCGCGTTATGGTCGGTGCCGTGACAGTACCCCCCCTCTTTATCGCGCTATTTGGCCGCGAATAGCTATATTGCTTATATAAATCGAAATTCCGGGTAATCCATCTTAATACTTCCAATATAAGGGTAAATGGGGCGAATTGTATGGTTTTTGGTGTTAATGATGTATGGTTTAGTCGTGGGCTTTGGCGCAGTATAGTCTTCGGTTAGCGCTCTGCGGGCATTGGTTTCTTTCTAGCTATTTCCTCCTTTTCCTCTTTTATAATTCCTTTTAATGCTTATCGCGGTAGGCCTAGCTTCTCTAGGTTTCCTTTATAGAAGTCTTATATTACCCTTTCTTAGCCTTACAGGTCTTTAGCTGGTTGCTATATAGCGGCGTAGTATTTCTATTTAATAAAGTAATGGAATCTATTGTCGTTATAATAATCTAAAAGTGCTTTAAACTCCTATTTCTTTTATACTTTATCTATACTATCTTCTCTTTCTAGTATTTTACCTTAAATATTCCTTAACTCGGCTTTATTAATTATCTTTTGCCTAGGATACAGTAAAGTGGCTGTCTTAAGTTACAGGAGGGAGTTATATAAGATTAGGAAAATCTTTATGCCTTTTAGCAGGCTAATAGCGCAGGCTTATAAGTATACCTTTATTATTATATAGGGCCCTGCCTATTTATTGTCTAGCTTTTTTATTAGCCGATTAATCTTTATATTTTATATATCAATAAAGACTTCCTGCTTAATAGTATAGACTAGTAACGCCTCTCTCTGCGCGTTTGCGTTTTCTTTATATCTTCTTCCTAAGGCCTTAGTAAAGGCTTTCAGCTATATAATAATGCATTTAAATCGCTTGGCAATAGCGTTAGCGCGGAAGAACTCTCTTTTCTTTACTATAGAAAGGTTTAGCGGGCAGGGCTGTAAAGGCTCTGTCTTTAAGCGAGGGTTAAAACTATAATTAGCGAAAAACAGCAATACGCTAGTGGTTTTAAATACCGCGTTATTTACAGTAAATTCGACCAATAAAAGCCAGTAGGCCTAGTTATCTTAGTAAAAGTTAATAAAAGCTTACAGGTATTATTCTATATTTATATTAATTCTCTTAGTCTAGCTATTAGTTTTAAAGTAAAAGGCTAATAATTGTTTTAATATAACTTTTAATTGCTTTAAGAGTTATTCTTAAAATTTTAATATAAACTATATACTGCAGTTTAATATAATTAAGTATACTATAAAGGCAGTAAATCCTATTAATAAATATATTAGCCAGCTCTTTTATTAATAGTAAGGTAATAGGTATAAAATAATATATTTTTATAAAGCAGTAAACTATTACTAGTAAATACTTATAGGTAATATTATAGCAGCAGGATTTAGGCAGCAGTATAATATAGTCGATAAAGATATTTAACTATATGCAGAATAGGACTAGTAATAGTTAAAGGAAGCCTTATAGTAAAGATCGCGAGGCTTTTGTTTTAATATATAGTTTACAGGCTTATATAAATACTTTAGTATCTCTTAAGATCCATGGCTACTAGTATATCCGGCTAATAAGGTTTAGAGTTTTAAACCTGCCTAGGTATCTGGCTAGGCCGCTTAAGTGGTTTCTAAATAGGATTTGTATATAAAGCTTATTATTAGGGGGAATAAAAAGCTGCTTTTAATAGTAAATTCTATTATTTATTATTTGGCAGTTGTTTATTGTAATCCAGAGTTTTCTGCAAAGCTATTTTAGCTATTAGCGGATATTGGGGTCTTAAAGTACAGTTACTATTTCTCTCGCTATAGTATTTCGTTTATACGCCGCTGCGATCAGGTTATCGATTAGTCTGTCTTCTGCCAGTGTTATTATAGCTATAAAGGCGGCCTTTACAGACAGTTTAATATTTAATAAGACTTCTTTTTAGAATATCGCCTAAGCTTTAAGGCTAAAAGAACTCTGCGGGAGGATAATGCGTTGCCTGTTTTTAATTTAATTATTAAAGGGGTCTAATTTCGCAGGCCTGTCTTCTACTTTTTTACTTAAAGTGTTAGGCTTTATAGCCTTAAAGCCAGGTTAGTAGATAATATAAAAGTTAAAGCTAGAGAGGAATTTAAATTATTAGACTTACTGCTAGTTTAAGGCTTTTATTAAGGTAAAGTATTTAAGGTTCTTATAGTCTATAATAACATTAAACTCTTATAAGCTTTATAATTCTAGGCGCTACTCTTTTATTACTTTAATAATAGCTAGGAGTTTTTTATTATAGATTTTATAGTTGTATTCTTAGGCGTTATACTTTACAGAAAAAAATATAACAGGGTATAAAATACCCTTTTTGTTATACTGTAATAAGATACCGCTTAATGCCTAGTTAAAGGCATTAATCTTAAAGACTATTTATTTATTATAGTTAAAGAGGGCTAGGACTAAGGCTGATTTAAAGGTATATTTAATTAGGTTAAAGGCTTTCTATTATTTCTCTCTTTAAGTATATAGTCAGTCTTTTTTTAAAAGCTTATTTAATAGTGCAGCTATTTTAAAGTATTTTTAAATAAAATGGCAATAGAAATTTATAAAGTTAAAAAACTTTTATAAGTCTTTTACTCCTTTAAATAGTTGCTAGTTTAATATAGCCTTAACTTTTTCGGGATCTATTTCTAGTCCTTTTAAAGTAATAATTAAGTTAAAGTATTTTATCTTTATTGTCTTAAACTTGCATTTAGTAATATTAATTTAAAGGCCAGTATTTTAAAGGCAGGCTACTATTTTGCGTATATATTTTTAGTACTTTTTTTAATATAATAAATATATAAAGATATTGTTAAGGTATATTGTATAAATGCAGTTAAAGAGGTTATAGAGAGTATAGTTAATATAATATTAGAATATAGTAGGCGTATTATAGAGGCTAAAAGGTATAACTAACGTCTTAAAAAGGCTAAACCTTATAATAAACGCCGTTTTCTATATATCCCCTTTAGCAATATAAAGGTTATTAAATGCAGCAATAATATTAAGTTTTATATATACCTTTATATAGCTTAAGGTATTAAGGGTTTCCTGGATTAATAGCAGTAGGTATTAATTCTTAATAGTAATATTATTTAACTTTTAGTAATCTTAATAGATATAGACGCTGCCTCTTGGTTTTACGGCTAGGAGGAGGGGAGTGGCGTATTATACTCGCGATTTGCAGATAAATCCTTTCACTAAGTTATTATCTAACTATTTTCTTATTACCTGCAGTTTATTGAGTGAAAATAGCGTATTCTTTTAATATAGTAAGTCTTTTCTTAGCAGTATCTCGATTTTATAGTCTTAAACTTATTATAAAGAAAGCTTATTTACTGTCTTTAGTAGGAAGGCGTTATATAAATTGTATAGCTAGGATAGCAGTTTTTTCAGGATATCCAGCTTACTAAGCTTAGGTTTTCCTGCTATAAATTTCTTAATATTGGCAGCTATAATTTTTCTTAATTATACTAGGGAGTAGTATTTATTAATAAAGTTATATATTTCTTTAAATAATACTATTTTTGCTTTAATATAGTTTCCCTGTCTTATAAGTATTTATTAGAAAAACTTATCTAGGAGTTTTAATAAAGTAATAGGTATTAGTTCTTTAGTTTTAATAGCTTAATTAATTTCCTTTTAAGTTACTTTTATTGCGCGGATATATAATTATCGATAAAAAGTAATAAAGTTTATAGCTGCCACTATTTATATATCTGCTATATTTAAGTATATTTCCTAATCTTAAAGTTTAGTTTAGTTTTGCAGAAGTAATATATTAAAAAGTAATAGTAATAGCTTTAATAAAGGTTTCCCTTTTTATTATTAACTGCAGATTACAGGAGTAGGTAATAGCTTTATATATATTTAATTTAGGATTATTTATACTTATATTTCTTTATTATTAGTTTTACTATACCTATAGGTTATATAGTAATCTCGGTTTAGCATTAAAGTTTATAAAATATACAGTTTAAAGGCCCCCTCTTTAATTAAGTTATAGTTTATTTCTTTTAAGGTATTCTTAATTAATAGTTACTAGTATAATATAGTTTTTTATTTAGTTAAGTTAAGCTCTGCTTTATCTAAGGCGTCTTTAATTATTGGTTACTGGTAATATATACTTTCTATATTAGCTTTAATAAAGTTATTTTTTATTTTAACTGCTATTAAAACTTATATAAGGCCAGCTATACTTTTTAAAAGATAGTAATTATAATAGTAATAGGATTTAAAGGTAATAGTTAACTCTTTTTAGTTAATATTAAGGTTATATTTTCTTAGCTATAAAAGGCTAAGGATTATAGGTATATTATTAGGGATATTTATAATAAAAAAGAGGTAGAGTTTTTTATAAAAGCCGATTACAGTTTATATAATAAAAAAGTCTAAAATTTTATTGGCTATACTCCTATTAGCGAGTAAAAGATTCTTAGTAAATAGCAGTTATTAGGTAGTAATACTAAATCGCTTAATAAAAGTGCAGCTAGTAAAAGCCTAGGATATATAGCCGCTATCTATTAAAGCTTTTATATTAATATAGATATTATATACGAGGAATAGTATAGTTTATATTAAAAGGGATTTACTATTTATTAATTTAAGTTTAAAGGGTTTTCGACTAAAAAGATAATAGTAGATTTATTTTAGGATAATAGTCTTGTTTATAGTTAACCTTTATTTATAACTTTTAGCAGAGGTTAATCTTTTCTTTAGTTTGCGAGTTAGGTTTAGGTTCCTGATAGGTAGGGCTGGCTAAACTAGGGTAGACTGAAAGTTAATAGGGCAGCGTTACTGTTATTGTTTTTATTAATGCTTAAAAAGGGTATATTATTTAGGGCCTGGATTTATAGGTTATTTAAGCGTTACAGGTAATATTAGCGCGCTATTAGGGTTTAGTTATTATACTTTACTAGGCTATTTTATTATTAGCTTTAAAGTACTGTTAGGTTAAGGCGTGGCTAGTATAGCTAAACTTAGCGATTTTGATTTTATATCTAGTATAAATTGCCTTAGCGTATATTAAACTGCTTTTTTTTATTGTATTTATTAAGGCTATAGCCTGCTTTTTTGCAGTAAAAGTAGAGTCCTTTAATAATATATTCCTTGCGAGAGACTTAAAGGTAAGGTAGTAGGGTATATATAGTATTTAGCTGCATTAGGTTACTGGCTGGCGCTAAGGCAGCGGCTTGGTTGTTTTGCTGGTGTTAGTGATATTGCTGTTAGTGCTAATGCTGCTATTGTTAATAGCCTTGTTAACGCTGGCCTGTTTAGGCAGCGCAGAGGGCGTTATAGTAGGCGCCTTCCTAAAGCCTATTATAGATAGTCTGGTAGAGTTAGTACTATTTGGTAAAGTTAGACTTATCTAGCTTAGTTATTTAGGTCTTTATAGTATTGGCAAGCTCCTGAGAGACCTTTATTTTTAAGGCCTTTACTATCTGCTTAGCGGTTTTGCTGCATTTACTGCCTAGTATAGACAACTCTATTATAAAATTCTAAAAAGGCTTATTTAATATATACAGGTTATTAAAAGACTGTAATGCCTTTTAGGAAAGGTTAATTATTTTATATTATTTATTAAGATCAGTAAAAAGTACTGTATTAGTCTTTTAATGCTATTAAGCGGGGTTATTAAAACTTTTAATAATAGTATTAAAGTTTTTTTATTATAGTTAATATATATCTCCTTTTAAAAAACCTATAATATATAGGATTTTTTTAAGTTTAGTTAAGAAGATTAATTAATTGCCTATAAAAGTAATATTAATCTAAAAACGCTAATTAATATATTTTTATTAATGTTTAGTAATATTTTTCTATTTACTATTAAATTACTTAAAGTCTTTAGTCTAGCGGCAGCTAAATAAGTTATTATTTTTAAGGCTTAGTAGTAAGGCTGTATTTAAGGCTTTAACCTAGGCCTTAATTTATACTTTAAGGTTTTAATTTTCGGCTGCCTACTTTAAGATTTTCTATTTAAAGGTTTATTTTCGTTTTTCTTATTAAGCTAGGCCCTTCTCGATTGCTTGGCCAAGGAGATGGAATTGGTGATGAAGATCGTTGTCCTTAACGATCGCGTTTATTAGATGCATATAGTCGCCATTAACGCTAGATTTTTACAGGGTTTCGAGGAGAAAAGGGAAAGGCGCAAGCTCTGTGGCTAGGACTGTGGTCCATTAGGCTAGGTTAGGCTGCAGGGCAAGGTTTAGGGCATCTATGTTCATCTCGCTTATAATTGGTTTCCCACGGATACAGGGTTCAAGGGATAAGGGCTAGGCCGTGGAGGCGTTATTGTAGGTTCGGGAATGAAGGGGGATTTGGGGGGAATTCGTAATCGGTTAGGTATATGCCTCGCGACGGCGCAGCCAAGTTGAGGGACGGCATAAACTATCACGGCACGGAAGGGCAGGTCAGGGCAAATATCGTTGTTGTGCCGTGGAGAGCGAGAAAGCCCTGAGGCTCTACGGAAAGCTATAGCTAGGAACGCGTTAGGGCCTGGTCACGTGACCGGGGCTCACGTGACAGGGCATCAACATCGCGTCACGGTCGGTGCCGTGACAGCTATTATATAGATCCTAGTTATAAAGGGATTTTAAAGGGTTACAAAGTATATAATTTAAAGTAGGGTTATAAAAGGAAATACTGGCTGGAAAAATCCTGGTTTTTCTGAAATATATATTTGTATTTAGAGAGATATTTAATATAGGCTCCGGCCTATACTGCGGCTTTTACTGCGCCTTTTAACCCGCTAACGGGAGTTGGGCTTGACTGTCACGACCCGACCATGTCGAAGACCTGGTCACGGGATCACGGTAGAGCGTCGGAGCCTTCGGCCAATCATCGATAGATCGCGGGTACAAGCGCGATCCCATAAGAAGGATCAACCCGGATCGTCACATTGACGACCTTGCCCTTGAGGCTATAAAATCCTAGATAGTGGTCAGATACTAGCCTAAGACGTCCATTTGCCCTACTGGGATTAGTGGCCTTTGCCATAGGACGTTAATTGCACATCATTATCATCATCATCATCGGGCGTATATATTTTCATTGTATATACTCTTCAGTCTTTGAAATTCGATAAAGACTTGTTGTAATGAGTCTGAGGGCATGCCCTCTAGACAGTGTATTGCAGCTGTATTATCCAGGCAAATAATAATATCCCCTGTGTTGTTGTTGGCTAGAGCAGCTTTGAGCCCTTCTAAGGCCCCAACCGCCTCGCCGTCGAACACTTCTACTGGGCCGAGTCGGCCATATCCCGTCAAGACTTCTTTGCCGTCTCGCCATACAGAGAAGCCATAGCCAACGGCTCCTGTGGCGAGGCGTGAGCCGTCTGAGAATACTATTGTGTCCCAAGGGGCCACTGACCTTTCATTACAGTGATATCAAGGCTTTATCGTTCAGGGTACCTAAAGCGGACTTTAGGCGGACTTTTTACCTCAATGCCGCGGGCTTTTCCCAACGGCGGGCATTTTCGCCCGCGGCGATATGTATTGAGTTTGAGAAACGAAACACCGCATCGATTCATAATACAGTCGCAGTACTAACCTTCTACTAGCAGGCGTGTCTCGTCGATTAGTGGTCAGTTTCAAATAATGAAAAACATGATTGGCAGTGCGGTCTTTAACAATTCTCCGCTTGTCCTACCACACAGTAAACATGGAAACGCAAGATATCATAATACCGCAGTCCGATCAAGCCGGTCCTCTTCACCACTCCAATTACACTGTCTATCTTGACTCAAGAGTATGGATCAAGTTGAGAGACTAGTGTTGCCGATACCAGCTCGGGGGAGCGATAATCATACACTTCAGCCCGTGAATGTCGTTATTTGCCCCTAACATACCCTGCTCAACTAAGAATACTACTCCGTATACCCACCGAGCATCAATATTCTATATGATTGGCTCTATAGTGTCTGTGGACTCCACGTATTGTCGTATGGGATGCGTGCCAAGGCATTTAGTCACGAGAGGGGATCTAGATTTCCAAACATGAGATCTGGCTAAACCAGGTAGCCGAGGCTTATCAACAGATGGAACCGAAAAATAGCTATACCTTTTCTTCGAAGTCAACGTAGTGTGGTTCTACGGGGTTTTGCATTTGTCAGGAAGTCCGCCGCCGCCGAGATTGTACGAGACCACAAGTACGTTCCAAGATATAAAAGGACTGAGATATCCTGTAAGAAGGAAGATAATCTGATACAAAACATTCTCTTTCATCACCAACACAGTCATCGTCTGTATGTATTACGACATCCGAAGCACAAACAGACCAGCACTCCCTATCAGATCGTTGCACGACGTTCTGCTAACCATTTCTACTTGTAGCTTTAGATCACTCCAGCCTGCAGCAACTTCCACTCCACAATGTCTGGCAAGTTGGTCCTCATCACCGGTGTGACAGGTCACATCGGCTTTCACGTCCTCACTTACGCTCTGGATGCTGGTTACCACGTCCGTGCTGCCTTGAGAAGTGAGCAGAAGGCCAAGTCGATCCTTGAATCTGGACCTTTGAAATCTCGGAAAACGGCGAGCTCTCACTTGACCTTTACTATTGTGCCGGATCTAACAGTCACCGGCGCCTACGATGAAGCTGTGAAGGGTGTTGAATACATTATTCACATCGCCTCCCCTCTTGCATCTGCTGATATGAGTCCCGACCTATTCCAGACTGTCGTCATCGATCCTGCTGTCAAGGGATCTTTGGGAATCTTGGAATCAGCTCACATGTCACCTGGAATCCGACGAATCGTCATCACGTCGTCCACGGCGGCTATTGGCACGTTTCAAGACTTATTACAGGGCAGTGACAAAATCTTCACAGCCGAGAGCAGGGCTCCAACTCCCGACGCCTCCGGTCTTCACAACCCCCTCCAGGCTTACATAGTTTCTAAGACGGCAGCTTTGAACGAAGCAGAGAAGTGGATAGAGCAAAAGAAACCCGTCTTTGACGTGATTCACCTCCACCCACCCTACACGTTCGGTCGAGACCAGCTGCAGACTTCCCGTCAACATTTGGCAACCAAAGGCTCTAATCAACACGTCATCAAACCAGTCATCGGTCTGGCCATCCCCTACGCAATCTCTAATGCTACTGTCCATGTGGACGACGTAGCGCGCGTCCATGTTGACGCGCTGTCGCCAAATATCCCCGGCAACACAAGCTACATCTTGGCCTCCAACAACACCGACACATTCATCGGAAGCGATTTCAGCAAGTTGACTAAGATCGTGGGAAAGCATTTCCCAGAGGCCGTGGCCTCGGGTGTCCTGCCAAATAATGGAAACCAGCCATGTTTTAGTTTCAAGCTTGACGTTCGGAAGACGGAGAAGACCTTTGGGTTTACCCATTTGTCCTTTGAACAGCAGGTTAAGGATACAATTAGTCATTATCTTGAGCTTGAAGCCGAGTCTTGATATTATATTGATGTCTGGTCTCGGAATGGTTAGGGCGATGCTGAGTTGGGAGATGGGTCAAATGATGTAAAGCGCAATAAATCTCAAGATTGCTGTTTTATAGCTCCTTGGCCCAGGATTTGCTGGATCAACGATATAGGCGATTTTGCCAGTAAATGTATTCCTATCTCTGAGAATTGTTCTAGAGCTTCAATCTTTCTATATTATCGACAGGATGAAAATACATTCTTGTTGTGCATTAGGAGTTCAGATACAGGGTATTCCCATGTATTGGCCATCACTTTTACAATGCTAACTACGACAGCAAAAACCCTGAATACTAGAAGAAGTGACCATCAGTCTATAGCATACATAGTATATGTAGCATATCTTTTATTGCTTCTCACCTCCTTGCTCGGTCACTTGCCAAACCCCATACCCTCTGGGGAAAACAGGACATGCAACTCAACCGCCGCTCATTTATGAACATTTACGCATAACTAGGGCCAGAGACTTGGGATAATCACAGTGTACTCCGTACTTGAGTTTGAGACCCATTCGTCATTTAGTCCACCCTATCTGCAAGAATGAGGGGTACGACGTAGATTGCTTTAAAGTCTATAGAACATATTGTAAACGCCCATCACAAAATTCGATGCCATACGCCATAACCACATGCTCTGGTGGTTGCCCCCCCAGCTCCTTTAACAATTTTTAATTTTTTTGTACAAGCCTAGATCTTGCCGAAGATCGAGGTCATGAGGATCTTGGTGACACGGTAAGGGTCAGCATTAGAAGCAGGTCGGCGGTCCTCGAAGTAACCACAGCCCCTGGCGGCAGTCTCCCGAGGGATACGGACGGAGGTACCACGGTTAGCGACGCCCCAGGTGAACTTCTCGATCGAGCCGGTCTCGCAGTCACCAGTGAGACGGAGATCGTTGTCCTCGCCATACTCCTTGATGCAGTCAACGTGGTGGGGCTCTAGCCTCTTGAGGGCATCCTCAATGTGCTTCATGCCACCCTCCTCACGCATCTCCTTGGTGGAGAAGTTGGAGTGCAGGCCGCTGCCGTTCCAGGCACCGCGGATAGGCTTAGGGTGCAGAGAGACCCTGACACCAAAGTCTTCAGCAACGCGAGCCAGGAAGAATCGAGCACACCAAAGCTGGTCACCCACTAAATTGCAGTCAGCAACAAGTACAACATCATCGGCGATTAGTGAAGAAACTCACTCTGAATGCCCTCACAAGGACCAACTTGGAATTCCCACTGAGCGCTCCTGCAACAAGAGTCAGAGATTGATCGCTAGATAGAATGAGTACTGAAAACCTACAAGACCTCGGCGTTGGTACCGGAGATGTTGATACCAGCATCTAGTGTCGGTGTTAGAGTGTATTGCCAACATTACTTTTGCGAGAAGGGGCACTTACAAAGACAGGCCTTGTAGTGGGCCTCGACAACGTCACGCAGGACGACCTTGCCGGCGCCGACACCGCAGTAGTAGGGGCCCTGGGGAGCAGGGAAACCACCAGCGGGCCAGCCATAAGGCCGCTCGTCATGGTCAAGGAAAGTGTATTCCTGCTCGAGACCGAACCAAGGCTCGTGGTCGGCATACGCCTCCATCACCTTGGCGCACTCATGGCGGTAGTTGTACTTGTTGGGAGTGCCATCGGCGTTCCAGCACTCAGCCAGAACGATGATGTTAGGAGATCCCCGGAAGGGATCGGGGAAGACGGCGCAAGGGCGGAGATAGACGTCAGAGTCGTGGCCAGGGGCCTGCTCAGTGGAAGAGCCGTCGAAGTTCCAGACGGGGAGATCTTCGGGCTTGTACTCCTGCTCGGGGAGAGTCTGTCACAGCCAAAATTAGCAAATCCGATCGACGATCACTGTGTCGTACGGTACAAGTCGCCAAATGTTAACACCAGCGTGCCGTCAATATTCCGTCATTGTGCTGCTAATTTGGTGATAGGCCGAGGGGTTTCTATTTTTGGACGTGGCGGGTGCAGCAGCCAAGCCACATGTGTGGCTCAGAGCGTCCAAACCAGAGCCACCGACTGGCTCATTCTCCCGGATGTAGCCGACGTGGTGATGCTTGCAGCGATGGCGCCCCAGTTGCCAGAAGTGGCAAATTGGCGGAACAAGTCGGCATATGATACGGCTTATGCAGGTGGCGATTGTGACGATACGGGGGGATAGAGGTGAACTCACTCTGGACTTGGATCGAGTCTCGCCAACGGCGTCAATCCAGATGTACTCGGCCATGATCTTGCCCTTCTGTTCGAGCTTGAGGTATTTGTTAAGCTGTGAGCCAAGGTCAGCATCATCGTGTGCGCCATTCTCGGGTGGTGTGGGCATCCGGTCGTACAGTCTCCGTTCGGGAGGAGAGGACTTCACGCGTGGCCTGAAGAACACTTCGAGTTAGCTGGACTGTCACAGGTCGGTCTGCTTCCCAATTGGGCAGTGGGAAGGGATGCGATGTGGTGTACGCACCATGTTTGCGGTGTTTTGTGCACGAGGCGACGACTGTAAGAGGAGATGCGAAGAGGAAGATGATCGAAACAGGCAAGTCGCACTGAAAGTCGAGTTTGAAGCTGGGTATCAAGGGAAGCTGATGAATGCAAAATAAACAGAGTATCAAGAGAAACGAGATTAAGGCTCGGGGCGCAGAGGGTTTATGTCTTCCCGTCGGCAATGGGAGTCTGTATCGAGGGGTGACCCCATCAATGTCGACAAGTACATACAAGTATAAAGTATTGATAAGGGTAGATAAAGCGGCGCAGGTGTGTGGAGCGCACGGATAATGGGGCCAAAATGTTAAACATGTGGCTGTTGCTGGGCTTGACGCGACTTGCTGGAGTGTGTTCTCGATTCCGACTGGACGCAGACGAAGGCGCTGCTCATTGATTTGTGTCATAGCCCCCAAAATCGATCCGGCCCCTCGCCACTCTCACCCTGAGTTATCCACCTTCGTTTGTATTCATTGCAAGTACGGAGTACCTTTGGCTACGCATTCAGCCGATAGCTGGGCCAATGGTCCTGCGTCAATTGTAAGCGTACCAGGCCGAGTACACAGTACATACTACTCATGGCTTGCGATGCTAACTGGGGTGACGGTCATCCGCTCGGGATATACGCACAGCTCATACGAAGTACAGAGGGCGTTCGAGAGCGCTCTTGTCAGCGCTCTCGAACGCCCTCTGGTCTGGGATTCCATTGCGCCGCCGCTTCAATCCTGACGACCCCCAAGCGCTATTCGTAGTAATACGGCTCAACGGCTAGGAATACTACTAATCATCCGTACGTACAGAGTACGAGTACGCAGTAAGCCGGCTGTTAACTTTATTTGCAATTTGGCTAAAGGCTGACAGGCTGACGGGCTGACTGTGTCAGAGTCGTGGTCGGCAGCGTATGGACTATTTTTGCTACTTCGTACCGAGCATTGTTTTCTCTTTGGTTCACCCTAACAGTGGCGCGATGGATTCTGTTTTGTGGCGCACCGTAGTACTCGTACTGCCTAGTAGGTATTGCCTCGTCCCTTGCACTTGTACTCCGTACATAACATGTCTTCAGGGGAAAACGGCCCCTTTCTCCCATCTTCAAACCCCCCCCTTCCCCATCAATCCACAATTCTGCATGCATTGACGTGACAGCTTCTGCCGTCCTGACTTGTTGCTACCATTATGTACTACCACACCGTTGCCATGCAAGTGTGCGGCTGCAACCTGCGCTTTTGGGCCCCAAAATATTAGTACTTCATTCCAGCCAAAAGGCATGGCTGGGGAATTCCGACTCATGTTACCATACGGAGTACCAAACAGTACCAAGCAGTAGCAGCAGAAGTAGTAGTACCAAGTATGGAGAGTACTTTGAATGCGTCCACGAGCGAAGGAGCTTATCGTCGCGTCGTCATTGGCCCGCTGCCAGGCTGCCTAATGCACTTTGATCACCTGCGTGCCTGAAATCGCTCACTTCTACGGAGTACTACGAGTACCTAAAGTACTCAGTACTACTCCGTACTGGGGCAAAGATAACAGAAAAAAATTTAACCAATCTACGATGTAGCAATACTACTCAATGGACACGAGACAACAGATTTGTGTCATCTCGCCATATGCTTCGTATAGCCTCATTCCTATAGGCATGCGTTGATTTTGACCGCCACTTCTTCTCTGACGATGATGATGATGATGTTGTTGCGTTGTCTTTTTCCAGATACCACTACTTTGTAGAACTACTACTACTACGACTACTAGTATCCATGTCTCGTCTCTGCCCTACCGATCTACAACCCCGCTTGCGGACGGCATCCCGTGTAACCCCCGCAAACGGATTGCGGACCCCTGTGCCATATTTCCGGATACGACTCCGGCCTCGTGGTTCCATTCACCCTATCTTGAGTTAAGCATACATACTACGACAGTTCGAAATGACTCGCAGAATCTCATGAGACTAGCAAAACGCATTATCGGTGCTCAGTCCCTCTGTACTAGTACCAAGAGCTATTTCTTTTGCTCAAGCTACTCCGTAGAGACATGGCAATGTGGATCGAAACCCTGTCGTGATCCTGCGCCCCCAATGTGCTTATGCTAAATGCTCAACCCATCCAAGCCTAATAATAACGCATTGCTGACTCTGAATTACTGAATAGCTTCTCACGGAAAATAACAATCCACAAATATCATAGAAAGGCAGGGAAAAGAGGCGCATTCAACGAGACAATGACTAAGCGCTAGAAGAGGAGGTTCAAACCGTTGGGCGCAAAATGAAACTTTACCTGTCCTAAAGATCGCATCAGGATAATATTGCCGGGTAATATTATTATCCTGCTGATTCCTGCAACTAAGCAAGCCTCAACCATTTAGACGTAGTCTTACGAACTGCGGAGTAGGTAGTCCATAGTATTCAGTAACACCGCCCAAAAATAGCATCGGCATCATGATCTATCTATTGGTCCAGGTACGAGTATAAAGGAAGAAAGGGACAAGAGAAGTCAGCCCTATGGATGCCACGTGGATCTTGAATGTTTCTAAACATTCCCCGAAAATCGTGACTAGCATTTATTAGTTTGCCATGGGCAAGGAAGCTCGTTGGGCACGCTTGAGTCGGACCGTCTTTAGACCTTCAGGATGGGGCACTTTCCCGACAGGATCTCACCAGAGACATGGTTGGTAAGTGATCCGTCCTTGTTCATGGTTGTCGGAGGGAGGTCCCAAAGTCATTATGAGCTCACATTGCGGGAGGGGAACAGGGTATGCATCTTCTTCTACGCTCGCACGTCGTTGTCGACCCCCATTCAACGATTTGGACGCGTTTGCTGGCGAGTGACAGCGAGTGACGCCCTGCGCGAGGCGGATCGCCGCATCGCTCTCGCTCTGTTGTCCAAGTGACATAGTTCGAGCGTAACTACGAACGCATGAATACTATGTCCCCGGTCGCAGCAACACGCATAGCGTGGACAACCGTCAGAGTTCCATCGCACGCTCCTCTGCGCCCTTCCCGACGAGTACCCACGGAGCACACCAACATCGCCCTGTCTCGCCCAGCGTCCCAAGTTGCGCGTCCACGCGAATAACACAACTGCTTTGAGAGACGCAATAACTTCTTGCAGCGTCACGCGCGTGTAATCCACCTGGTCTCATCGACAGTCACAAGCCAGGAGAGCCCGCCTGAAACATCGGGAACTCACACTTCCATTGTGTCGGCTCCGGTCGTGGGGCAGGTGCTCTGTAAAGCCGGAGAACGGCGCCGCCGTTTACGGGAGCACGAAACGTGTCGGAAGCCGGTGCCTAGCACATGTGACCACAGGTAGCGGAGAATTCGGGCTCCCTTCTATGGACAGCATGTGGAAGGTCGCCAAGCGGTTCTTGAGGGGAGAATAGATTTTATCGACACATCAAGACATAGTAATGTCAAAACAATCCTCGAAAAAAGAACGTCCTACTCATAAATAGCATTATGAGGGCCGTTGGATCCCTCAGAGTCGAGTGGAATGAATGGGCACACCAAACCCCCCACCATCCCACATATTGTAAGTACAATAAAAACACATGAAAATACCACTTAACCAGATCAGGGTGTTCTGCCAGCACTTCAGGCTGAAAATAGTGGTCGCATAGGCAGAACGCTCTAGGCTTCAGACAGCCAGTCTAGTCACTGGTCAAGTCAATGACTTCATTTTCGGTGTTGGACAATTTCCGCTTCACCCCAGACACGGGGACTCCTGGCAAGCCCAAGGAGCCACCCCCCCGCAACGGCACGTCAGGCTGATTTGTTGTCGCTAGCGGGACCAAGATCATGGATGTTGATGGCTCTGTCGCTGCCGAGGCCCGGAGAGGGCGCACTGCAAAGAGGTGTTCCATGTCAAGGATGGTCTGGTAGTCAGACCCTAACAGCATTGTGAGCTGACCCTGTTTATACCGTCCAAGCTGCTCAACCGCCTGTGATCTCCGATGGGCCCACTCCTTACGTAGTTGCTGATTGCGCCGGAACGTCTTGGTCACCACCAAGGTCTGGGGTGAACCAGACCGCCACGTTTCATAGGCGCAGTCAATGCCTGCAATTTCGAGTTCCCCTTGCAAATGCGTACGGCGTTTTTGATTCATGGCAAAGCAACCAACCCGTTCCGCCGCATTAGTAAGAAAGGCATTCAGAAGCCCGCAATCGCTGCAGCAGCAGTTTACCCTTCCTCTCGCTAGGTTCCTATCCTCGTTAGGCTCACGCCCCACATAATTGTTGACGTAGGCCTTTAGGACAGTGGAAAAGAGTTGTTGATAGCGTGAGGCGATGAGGGGTTCAGGATGAGAAGTGAGGGAGAGCGCAAGGGCGTCTACGAAAGGCAGCCACAAGATATGGAACTCGGCAGATGGGAGGAGGTGGACTGCACCTGCAAGGTTGGAAAGGAGTGGCGTAAAGAGGTCGTCCGCTTCCGTGCTCATCTCCATGATAGAAGAGAAGAAGCCAGCCAGCGCTTCATGACTGACGGCTGCTCGGCTTTCAGTGCTTCGGACCTGTCCGGGGGGAAAGCACACCCTTTTTGCTATTGTGGCCCGATCAGGATTCTTGCCATGCATCTGCACAAAGTTCATTGAGTTGATGTAGGATCTTGCTATAGTCTGGTAAAATTGCGTTGACCGATCGATAGGTAGGGTACCATTGGTGCCATGATGTTGCAGTCGGGCCATGAATCCAAGGTAAAAAGCCGTGGTGTCAAGTCGTCGACTAATCTGATCCATGCTTCAGCATTGTTTAGCGTTGTGTCCATGGTAGATAGCAAGCTGGTCCAACTCACACTTGCGATAGAAAGACCGAGGGGTCATTGAAATACAGGGCAAGATCAACCATTGCTGACCCATCGTCGTGGGTGAGAGTTTTAGACGCACAGGCATCCACACATGAGCGCAATATTCCACGAACCCAATCGAGGACATAATCAGGGGTGAGAACAGCTTCAGGTATCAAAGCACCATCAGGAATGGGAGCAAATGTTGCAATCGCCTTGAACTGATTGGTTAGATGAGAGTACGACAAAATAGCAGAGGACATCCTGCCGTTGTTAGCTTTCGAAGCGACCACATGCTCCAAAGGGATCAAGTGAAAACCATACCCCTTCTGAATAGATTTGAATCGTCCATCAACATCACCGTCACTATTTCCCAGCCACTCGCGAATCCAGACGAAAAAATTTAGTGGCAGAAGACCTTCATGGCGGGCAGAGACCTTTTCGAAGAAGGCGGATTGTCTGAGTTGGACTGCAACCCTTAGAACGTCGTATAAGCACTCCCCATCTAGTGATGGCCCGTGCGAACTGTGCATTATCTTGCTATTGACGTCCCACGCTTCTTCGCAAAGTTTCTGAAGCGCATCGATGGACGACTCTGGGGGTTGTGGTAACAAACATGCTCGGGCAAAGAACTGGATGAGTTCCCGAAGGTTCTTGACAGGTGAAGGGTAGTAGGTAGAACGATTCTTGGGATAGAAGAAAGACGCAACAAAATCATGAGGAACGATGACGGGTGCTTGAAGCTGAACTGCTCTGCATTCAGCTCCCAGGTGTTTCGGACGGTAGTGTCAACAATGGTGGAGCTCCCCTTGCCACAGGGCGCCTGTCGGGCCTTTGCAATCAGCTGGGTCGCCTGCGACTCGTCCAGCGGCATGGCGATATCGCCGACCCCATTGACGAACAGGTGAGCAGGTGGCTGCTCTGGCAGTGCTCCGAAGGATGCAAAGGACCCGGGGGTCTGGATGCTGGAGAGAGCACTAAGAAGGTCTTTTCTGAGTCCTACACGGTAGGCGTGAGTGCTCAGGTCGCTTACAACACTCTCGGCATCGTCATGCAGGGATCCGGCGGCATTGTGGTTGCCATCGTCGTTTGCCACCGCAGGCGCTGTGGCAGCCACAGTTAGGTCGCACTTAAGCGTGGCTTCTTGCTCTGATGCCATGATTAACCGCTTCTGTGTACTCCGTAAGACCGAAACAGTGTCGGAAGCCAGCGCCGTTGATTAATTGAAGGGGTCATCATGATCTTGTCGCGTAACGCGCTATTGTGGGGTGCGAAGACGCACCCATCTAAATTGATGACGGGGTATCACGTGGCCTTGATATCTTTTCACCTAAAGGCAAAGCAATCCCAGATATCTACATAGGTAGTCATAGATCCTGATTCCCCTCATTAGAATTTAACTGTAACGCCAACCGCAATTCTACCACATCGCCCACTCGCTCTCGATTCGGGCGGCGAAGCTATTTGGTTAGTACTAGGTCGGGCCGGGCCGAGAGATATCAGCCCGTTCCGGCCCCGCCCAACGGACCTCATCGGAGAAGACGACATGAGACGCATTATCACTCCGCATATCCAACTTCATTGTGCTAAATGGGATTTATTGATGGTGGATCCGAAATGCATACAACTCATAAAAATGCCATGTTTCAAGACACCGTTCCGATCTTATGTCGCTAAACTTGCTCATACAGACAAACAAACAACTTCTTGCTGACAGAACTGCCGCTACTGCATTGTATGAGCAATCAACCCTCCACAGGGGATATAGGTCCAAATTCAGTACTATTCATTCATATCGATGCAATCTTGCAAGAATTACTCCATTCCTATGCTTTGTCAACAGCTGCTGTGCTGTGGATGCTCATGGCAGAGGCTCCATCAGGACCTCCGGCCCGGCTGGCGCAATCAAGGGACCTTGCTGCCCAAACACAATCCTCCACCGCGAGTCCGCATATCCAAAAGCATAACGTCCAATGCTCGGCTCTGTCGTCCGATAAAACGCCGCCCGAAGTGGCCCCTCCTCATCCTGATCCCAGTACAGTCGCCGAAGCCACAGGTGGAGTCGTGGGTAATCATGTCGAATAGACTTCAGGTTGCACTGAAAGACGCTGTAGTATGCCACATCGAAGCGTGCCAGCGTCGTATACAACCGCACATCGGCCTCTGTCAGTGTGTCTCCGAGAAGGTACGGCTTGCCATGGCCCAGGTGTTCCTCGAGACGGTCCAATGATGCAAAGAGCGGACGGATGTTCTCGTCATACGCCTCCTGTGACTTGGAGAATCCTACCTTGTATACGCCGTTATTAACCGTGTCATAGACCCAACTGTTCATAGCGTCAATCTCAGCTCGCAGGTGCTCAGGATACAGGCCACCTCCGGGCCGGTTTGTCTCGCGCAGATCCTCGGGGAGAAGATGGTCGAATTCAGTATAGAGCATGCGGATAATCTCGGAAGATTCGTTGTTGACAAGGACATCTGCCTTCTTATCCCACAACACTGGCACTGTGTATCGTCCAGAGTACTCAGGGTCTGCCTTGAGATACAGGTCTTTGAGCTTCTTGAACCCGTGAAGCGGATCTTCGGGGAGCGAGCCGCCCTCGCCGCTAAAGTACCAGCCTTCCGAACCCATAGTAAAGTGCACTTGGTACACATCAATAATGGATTCAAGCCCCTTCAGCAGCCGCACGATCATTGTTCTATGAGCCTAGTAGTCGCTGTAAGCTTAGCCAGTTTCCTAGTTCTCAAAGTGAACCCTACCCATGGACATCCTGGGGAGAGGTAAAGCACATAACGGCCCTTTTCTGCTGGAAACTGCGAGTTTGGGTCTTTGGATATGAAATTTCGAAAGGTACTGTCAGGGCGAGTGAAGCCGCCATTTTTGCTGTGTATCTGTAGATAGTGAGTGCATGCTCAACATTACCAACCTATCCTTCATCAAATTCGAACACGAGACCAGACGTACCGATCCAGTAAGAGC
This sequence comes from Hypomyces perniciosus, assembly GCA_008477525.1. Taxonomy (NCBI): domain Eukaryota; kingdom Fungi; phylum Ascomycota; class Sordariomycetes; order Hypocreales; family Hypocreaceae; genus Hypomyces; species Hypomyces perniciosus. Next base: position 3,490,818 of record SPDT01000003.1, read on the forward strand.
CATCTCAATATTAGAGTTCCCAGTAAATTATGGAATTAATTAGAGAAACAATGTTGGGTTTGTTGGAAGCTTGAAATACTACTTGAGTCAGCACTTGCAATATTATCGACCTGCCTAATCCTCAGCTCCCATGGCCTTAATATATGTTAATTCAAGCATACATGTAGATAAACTGTTCTTTTGGGTTTGCCTTAATATTAACCTTGCACGTCGGCCCGGGCCCCGCGCCATACCATTGATTGATGTGATGACGTGATGGCGCTGACAAATGCCTGTGGGTTTAAATCCTACGACATTTCCAAGCAGTTATCAATCAAGTCATCCCTGATTATTCCATCGATTAGGCAGCATGAGTAATGAGTTTTGCATGATAAATCGACAGGTTTTGGCTGTGAATGGCTTCTTTTTTGCTTGCAATGGCTTCAATAACTGCTTTGGTGGCTAACTCTGACCGTCAACCTCAGTAACGGATAGTTCCACATCGCGGCACATTCCTTCATTCCAAGGAACATTCCTTGATTCCCAACTAGCTTGCAACAACAGCCGGATCCGTAAGTTAATGACGATATCGTGACAACTAGACTTCCTAGATCTGGGTGGTCATGATCAATTAGTTAGCAAGTTTTCATGTATTTAAGCAGCAGCTTTTCCCACCTAACTTGGGATTAGCAAGAGTGTCGAGTTCAATCATTTCAATCCACCAAATGAGCCCTCATACTGTTGATCTGTGATTGATACTGACTCCATAGGCCGGAGAAGTCCACCTATGCGACCGTGGCCTCGCTAAAAGACAGGAGCCCTCGCGGGGAGCTGTCGGATAGGGACCTGGTTGTTGGAAGGTCGTAGTAATACAGGCAATACGAGGTGGACCATTGTCAAAAGGGTCTAAGCTCGTATGAAGAACTGGCTGGCTGGCCGGGAAACCATAAGGGATAAGGAAGAACACTTCTTCAGATACACCTAAAATATTGATGGAGATGGAATTGAGGCGCTGAAGCCTCTATGTTGTGTTATAACCGCTAATAGAAAAATGCTCTACAATTCTAATAATCAGTCATTTTTCCCTGGGATTATTCTTACAAAACGTGGGCTGTTACTTGGAGAATTGGTTGGGCTTCATTTGATCACATTGCTGAAGTGAGCGGAGGTGACAACTATTAAACGAACGAATGTATTTATCCCTAATCTGCAAAAAAGAAAACCAAGAAAAAAAACATAAGAAAGGAATATTTCGTTGCGGTAAAGAAAGAATGACAAAAAGAGGTAAAAGTAACTAAAAAATGTAAGAGAAAAATAATTCTAGCCTAAGCCCTCCATCTCATCCTGAACCCGCTCAAAGAGTGTGGACACGTCTAATCGTACCCTTTTGAATATTACCAATTCCACTGTTTGATGACTGAATGAATCCGATTCTCCTCAGATAGCGCACGCTGCTCTTGACAGCCGTCTGCCATTGCACATACTCTTCAGGCTCAATGACAGTATCTTCAGCTGACCTGGGCAAGCCAAGTTGACCGAGGAACTGCTGTACCGGCCACAATGGATGTATTTCGCCTACTTGATTCATAGATGCTAGCGCCCTCTGTACCCATTCAGACCATGGCAGAGGTTCACATGAAACTTCTAGCTCGCTGTTGACGAGGTCCCAGAAGATAGGAACAGGCATACCGCCATCGATGCTTACGAACGGCGAAATGCCTTCAGTGATGAAGAGTTGGTTGAGAACAGTGGAAGCAACCGTAGTTACATCGGCTACATACATCCAATTCTCCATTGGCTCAATCGGGTATGCTTTCATGGCTGCAGATCCAGCAACCACACGCCAGATTAGGTCGTCAACATTAGCGACGCCTCCGTTCTCAGCAGAGCCAATAATGCGGCCTGGCTTGACAGTTGACACTCGGTTCTGGGTAGTGGGCAGCTTGTTGATAATGTTCTGGATAACACCCTCAGAGACAAACTTGGTCTGAGTGTATCCACTCGAGTTACTGAGCTGCGATGCTAGAGCAGTCTGGTCCTTAGTAGGATCAGATTTAACACCTCCAGAAACGAAGACAAACTTAGGTTGAGCTGGTGACGTCGCAGTGAGCTTCAGCAGATCGACAATTGAATTAACATTGGCCGCACGGAGTTTGTCATAATCGGCATTCCAATTGACAACAGCACCGTTGTGAACAATCGCGTCAACGTTTGCATGTGTGGTTGATTGGCCTGCTAGGCGCGTCCATTGTGAAGTGTTTAAGCCCATATGAGGTTTGCTCAAGTCTCCAGTCCAGACTTCGATTTTGTTTGCATCGTTTTTGTGCCACCAACCCGCAATTTGTGCAGTGTCCTTGATACGTTGCAGCCCATGCTCAGATGACTTGGAGCGCACTAGAGCAATAACAGAACCGACAGAGGCATTACGAAGTAACTGTCGGAGGATCTCTGTACCAAGGTAGCCAGAAGCGCCAGTCAGGAAGACGACGGCCTGATTAGGTAGCGAGGTGGTAGGAGCAGCAAGTAAACCACTAGGCTTGGAAGACCAAGGGTCATTGGAAATAGCCGCGATTTTAGCCATCAAGTCGATACCAAAACCTTGGTCTTCGGGGCTTTCGCTTTGAGCATTCTCGATGAATTTGGCCATATTCCTGATTGTGGTGTGTTTGCTGTTAATGAGAGACAGGCCTAGTGATACGCCATACTCGCTGAAAATATCCTTGGCGATAGTAACAATACGAATGGAGTCGCCACCAAGGTTATAGAAGTTGTCATCCACACTGATCGATTCAGCGGGAAGGTTCAGCGTTGTTGCCCATTGGGCTCGAATCCAGAACTCGACCTCTGTCTCGCACTCCTTGAATGGCAATCGCTGACCAGTCAGGTAATCCGCAAGATCGATGGTCGCCACAGTCTGTAGGAGTAGCTTCCTATCAAGCTTGCCGGCGCTGTTGTGAGGCATATGCTCCACAGGAATGATATACTTGGGCACCATATGACTTGGTAAGACAGTAGCCATATTGGTGGCGAGTTCAGAGAAGTTCTCCTGCATCTTATCATCGGTTTCAGACAGATGAACTTGACCAGATGCACTTTGAGCTTCTTGCTCACTCGTGAAGCTGACGAAAGCAAGCAGAGACTCCCGGGCATCCCGGTGGGTGATGTCGACAACAGCGTGTTTAATACTAGGCATAATCTTCTTGATCTGGTATTCAATCTCACCAAGCTCGATGCGCTGACCACGTATCTTGACCTGTGTATCCTTTCGTCCGCAGTATTCGATCGTTCCATCAAAATTATACCGGGCGAGATCGCCGGTCTTGTAGAAGCGTCTTAAACCGATATCCATGGCGGGTGGTAGCCAGGCAACATCATCGATAAAGGCACTCTTGGACTTCTCCTTGTCATTGATATAACCGCGCGCGAGGGCATGGCCTTGTACTAAAAGCTCACCGATGCAACCAATCGGCGCAAGGCGGTTATGATCATCGGGGTCAACAATCCAGCAGCCATGGGCAAAGCCACGACCAATATTCGTGGCCGAATCATTAGGTGACGAATAGATCCGAACGGAAGAAGCAATGCAGGCCTCGGCTGGGCCGTATGCATTGCGGAGGTCCACACAACCATACCAAGTCTCGAGAATTTCCCTTGATGGAGCCTCGCCACCCAAGATAAGTGTCTTCAGCGAAGGCACAGAGTCCGGGGTCAAGGTCTTGACGAATGTAGGGGTCAGTAGAGCGATATTAACGCGGGCCTCTCTAATAAATGCTGCCGTATTGTGCATACGTTCCGCCTCGGTTGGTACACAAACAGTAGCACCGGAAATCAGGGCAGCGAAGATTTCGGTGATAGATGCATCAAAGACATAGTTGGCAAACTGGAACCAGCGCGAATTTTCATCAGTAGCAAACGCGCTACGCTCCCCGATAAGTGAGGATGAAATGGCCTTGTGATCAACAATCACACCCTTGGGCTTGCCAGTAGATCCAGATGTAAAGAGAACATAGGCGGCGTTGTCAGGGCCGGGCCTTACGGCAACATGCTGTTGGGAGAAATCTAGACTGGCTAGTTGTGACATTAAGGCTGGCGATAGTTCGATGGTTTTCCTCGTCATACCTCGGCACTCGGAGGCTGTGGTCGGTGATACAACCAAGTATTGGGCATGGACTTCATTTATCAAGGCCTGGCGTCGACTGCTGGGGTGTGCAGGATCAAGGGGAATAAAAACACCACCGGCCTTCATGATGCCTAACATAGCCACGATAGCCCAGATTGACTTTTCGAAGCAGAAAGGCACAATTGCCTCCGGTCGAACTCCCAGTCGACTAAGATAGACAGCAAGTTGAGTTGAAAGGTGGTCGAGCTCACCATAGGTCATTGTACGCTCGGTGGAGTAGATGGCTTCATGGCCAGGGTTTCGGACAGTCTGTTGAGAAAACAAATCATGGATGCAAGTGTTGGTGGGTTCGAGATCAGCCACATTCCACTGGATTTCCTGCTGCAGATCCCACGGACCAGCAACAGACAACTTGCCAAGCTGTGTCTCATTCTGAACAAGAAGCTGTTGAGCAACATGGCCAAACTGCTCGGAGATAGCAATAGACTGGGACTCAGTCACCAAATTCGAGTTGTAAATAAACAGCAGATCGACCTGATCCTCGAAGATCATGATCTGAAGCACAAGAGGGTAGTTGAGGTAATTCTGCATGGCGTCCTCGATAGAATGTTCTTCGCCTCCAGGAAGAAGAATCACATTGGTGTTGGTAAGCTCTTCATCTCCAGTTATGATTTGTTGGGCTGGTTGAATCACTATTAAGCTTGAGAAATCGCAAGCATCTCTGGCATCAGGGCTAAGCGTAGAGATATTCTGCAAGCCGAATTGTTCATATGTAACCATTTCAGAGGCTTGCGTCTGAATATTCTGGAGGAACTGTGAGAGCGATTGCTGTTGGTCAAGGTGAATTCGAACAGGAACAGTCGCAAGCATAGGACCTGGCATGGAATCAAGTCCAGGAACCGGTGCATGGCGACCAGAGACGGTCGTACCGAAGCAGATATCATCAGTAGCGCAATACTGGGCAAGAACAATCGCCCAAGCAGCTCGAATAATGGTTGCCTTTGTAATTGAAGTCTTTGTCGAGCGTGGGAAGTCAAATGACTTGCGTAGTAGTTGAGTCACATTCTTGGGTTTGCTGTTCGACATGCTGATCGTCTCATCGGCAGCCGGGAATGAAGCTCGCTTTGCGTTAACCAGCTGCTCCTTCCAGTACTGGCTCGCAGCAACTTGATCAAGTCCAGTTGTATATTTGACGAAACGTGAGAACGACTCAAGCTTCGGCATCTCAGTACCTAGGTAAGCAGCATACAGCGTCTGCATAATAAGTGGTTGTGTCCAACCGTCAAAGACGGAGTGGTGGATATGCCAAACGAAGTACTTGCTGTTGCCATCCTCAACTAGAGCATAGCGGCAAAGGCGGGTTCCATAGCCCATGATGAATGATTTGATCGCAAGTTGCATGTACGATCTCATTGAGAGTCCATTGGTAGATTCCCATTGAGAAGAACCAGATTCGCCCTTGATCACTACTTGGATTGATGAGTGTTCAATGAGGACTATTGATGTGCGTAGGTTCTGGCAAACATCGACAGTTCGGTCCCAGGCAGCTCTAAACCTATCAATATCAACATGTTCAGGAATGCGATACACATGTTTGGCCATGTATGAACCTGGCTGTTTGACCGCAAGAGTCATGAGACCTTCTTGAAGCTTGGTGCATGGGTAAGCATCCTCGATGATCTGGTTAGGCAACGGCGTGCACTGCGCCTTGATCTCGGAAATGATGGCCTCAACATTACCAGTAAGCATGCTGAAAGGTGCAGCATCAAATGTGTTCTGGACAGTTCCAATCTTGGCAGAGGCAGCTAGCGATGAGAGGCGTGGATCAGCGAAGATTGAAGCCACTGTCAGCATAATATCATGTTGCTGAGCCAGGGTGATAAGGTGGATTGCTGAGATCGAATCGCCACCAATTTGAAGGAAGCTGTCATTTTTGCCGATTTCCTCCGGATGTATCTTTAAAATCTGAGCCCATAGATCCCGTAGCCTATACTCCATTTCTGTGGTTGGCTTAATCTTGTCAGTCTTTCCAAGAGCGAAAAGTGCAAGCTCCTCTGGTGACAAGGCGGTTGCGAGTGCCCGAAGCTTCTTTCTATCCAGCTTCATTGAAGAAATGAACGGCATGCTCCGCAGAGGTAGGATAAGACTCGGCATCATATAGCCTGGCAAGACCGCCTTCAGGTTGTCCATAAGGCTTACCATTGAGGCATGGATAGTTTCATTGGGTGCGAGGAGATCATCAGAGAAGTTTGCAGTTTCGTTAGCCACAAACTCATCAGCAAAAGTGACAAATGCAATAAGCGCAGATCCAGCCTGGCGAGTGATAATGTCAACAGCCGCCTGGTTAATCTCCGAAAATGCCTGCTTAACGTGGTATTCAATCTCGCCGAGCTCAATACGCTGACCGCGAAGCTTGACTTGAGTATCCTTTCGGCCAATATATTCCATTGATCCGTCCTCGCAATATTTGACCAGATCGCCTGTTAGATAAAAGCGCTGAGGCGTCCACTCTGTGGTAGCAGATGAAATAGCTGTGAGATTATGGACAAACGATTGGTTTGTTCGGACTGAATCGTTGACATAGCCGCGGGCCAGAACATGGCCCTGAATTATCAATTCTCCTGTGCATCCGATGGGGGCTAGTTGGTGAGGATTATCGGGTTCAACAATCCAGCAAGCGCTATTAAAGCCCTTTCCAATAATCCTGGGCGACTCCTGGCTAGAACTGAAGGTGTGCCAGGTAGCGTAGTTACAAGCCTCGGCTGGTCCATAACCATTGATGAGTTTAACATTATCGCACCATATTTCCAGAATATCTTTGCCAGCAGGCTCGCCTCCCAGAACCAACGTGTGAAGTTCGGGCACCTCATCTGGTGTAAATGTCCTGACAAACGATGGCGTTAACATGGCCGTGTTGACTCGAGCGTTCCTCATAAAGGCAGCGGCATCTTGCAAGCGCTCCGTTTCGTTCGGTACACAGATAGTTCCACCGAAGGCAAGCGAAGCTAGAATCTCGCCTAAGCTTCCATCGAAGATATAGTTAGAGAATTGGAAGACCCTCGATGAGGAGTTCAGCTCGTAGGCTCTGCCGTATCCAATTGTGCTTGTGGTCAGGGCTCCGTGTTCCATCACAACACCCTTTGGCTTGCCTGTTGATCCAGATGTGAAGAGGATGTAGGCAGCATTCTTGTGTCCAGGTTTCCGCAACGGCTTTATCGTTCCGTTGGCAGGATCGGACAGCTGGGATAGGAATGAAGGTGAAAGCTCCACAACGCGTGGTACAAGATCAACACACAAGGGGACCGCTGACGGTGAAGCGACTACAATCTGAGCATCAACCTCTTCAATCAGGGCCTCGCGACGGTTAGCTGGGTGCGAAGGATCAAGCGGGACAAACACGCCGCCAGCCTTCAGAATGCCCAGAATAGCGACAATCGTCCACATCGACTTCTCGAAGCAGAAGGGTACAATTGTTTCAGACTGTACCCCGACGTGGCAGAGGTGATCGGCTAGGAGGTCAGTCAAGTAGTCAAGTTGCTCGTATGTCATGGAACCTTCGGAAGAAAAGATGGCCTCGTGATCCGGCATGCGGGAGGCATGCTCAGATATCAAGTCATGGACGCAAGCTTCGATACACTCAGGAGTCTGGTTCCAGTCAATGGCCTTCTGGATATCCCATGAACCAGCGATGGAAACATCTCCGAGTGGTGTCTCATCTTGCTGAAGAAGCTGTTGAACAACATGATCAAACTGGTGAGATAGGCCTTGAAGCTGATGCTCCGGAATGATGTGGGCGTCATAGATAAGGACGAGTTCGACGTGGTCATCAAGTAAATGACACTGGACAACAAGTGGGTAGCTAAAGTAGTTGTCTAGCATCTCCTCAGCGCCGATATGATCACCAACTGCAGGGACAAGAATAGCATCGTCCGTATCATGTCCTGTGGCACTCATCTGCTGCGCAGGCTGAACGGCCAGCAAGCTGGTAAAATCGCATGCATCCCTAGCCGTGGTACTAAGTCTAGTAATATTCTGCATACCAAATTGCTCATGGGTGACCATCTCGATGGCTTGTGACTGGATGCTGTGAAGGAAATCCGATAGAGATTGTTGACGATCGAGCTTGACGCGTACAGGAACAGTAGCGACTGCAAGACCGGGCATGCGTTCCAAGCCTGGTACTGGTGCATGACGACCTGAGATTGTAGTACCGAAGCAGATGTCATCTGTATCGCTGTATCGCGCCAAGACGATTGCCCATGCAGCTCGAAGGATAGTCGCTTTTGTGATGGAAGTGTTAGTTGACCGTGGGAACTGGATCGTGGTTCGCGACACACGAGTTTCTTTCTTGACACTGTTTGATCCGGACGGGTCCACCGTTTCACTCCCTGAAGGGAATGCGGCACGTTTCGCGTTCTCAAGCTGCTTGGTCCAATACCTAACAGCAGCTTCGTCATCAAGATCCATGATGTACTTGACAAAACCGGAGAACGGCAGCATTGATGGAGCATCAGTTCCTTGATAATAAGCATTGAAGGTGCTCATAATCAGTGGAAGTGTCCATCCATCAAAGATTGTATGATGAATGTTCCATACGAAGTATATGTCATTGTCTTGTTGGATGAGGGCATATCGGCAAAGAGGTGAGCCATAGTCCATTTCCACGTTCTTGGCGGCCACGATAAACGACTTCAGGTCACCTTCCACTGATGGCCATTGGATTGGCTCTTGGATAACGGCTTGGATAGGCGTGCCTTCAACCAGGACTATTCTAGTCCGTAAAGAGCTGCAGGTGTAGAGGGTTTGTTCCCATGCTGCCTTAAAACGGGTTACATCTACATGCGATGCAAGCCGGTAAACGTGTTTGGCAACGTAAGAACCAGGCTGTTTGACTGCAAGAGTCATCAAACCCTCCTGGAGTCTAGTGCAGGGATAGGCATCCTCGATGATGGCGATTTCTGGTAGTTTGCTCTGGGTTCGAACCTCGGCAATTATCTTATCCAGGTTATCACTTGGTAACAGACTGAAAGGTTTTGTTTCATAAACCGGGCCAACGTCGCCAATCAGTGCAGCTTCTGCCATCTGTGAGAGTCGAGGGTCATCGAATATTGTTCCCACAGTTAGACTAATGCCATGCTGTTGAGCCAAGGACACAAGCTGGATAGCACTAATTGAGTCACCACCAATGCGTAAGAAGCTATCGTTCTTTCCGATATCTTCAGGCTGAAGACCAAGAACCGTAGCCCACAGGTCCCTCAGTTTGAATTCCATGGGAGTGGTTGGTGCCTCACTCTTGCCGAGGTCAGGCGAGAATCGAAGGCGTTCGTGGGCAGAAATTCCATGAGCTTGGGACACCAGTGCGCGACGGTTCACCTTACCAGAAGTAGTCTGTTCTGGTTTGCCCTCAAAGATCAGGTATGATGAGGGGATCATGTATGAAGGCAGAATTCTGCCAAGAGAAGAATCCAAGTGCGAAATCAGCTTTCTGGCGTCCTCGGAAATAGTCTCGACCAGTCGGATTGATGTTAGCTGTTGGGATTCGGGTCCTTCTGTGTACCAAAGGAAGGCCAGGAGGCGATCGTGCCCGTGCTCATCTTCTGCCTTAACTACGTCCACAATAGCGGCCATGTTCCTTGGCATATACTCGTGGAGGCGTGACTCAATCTCACCAAGTTCCACACGCTGACCGTGGAGCTTGACTTGCGTGTCCTTACGGCCCATGTAGTCAAATGTGCCATCAGCATTGCGGCGAACCAAGTCACCGGTTCTATAAACCCTCTTGGGGCCGTTGCCAGGGAGCCAGTCAACGTTCTCCATCCAGTTGGCTGCGACCTCGGGGCTGACATTGAGGTAGCCACGGGCAAGCATAGGGCCTTCAATCAACAACTCGCCAATACATCCAACGGGAACAAGCCGTTTGGGGTCATTAACCTCAACTACCCAGAAGGCACTTGATATTGGGCGTCCAAGGTTCGTCGATCGCCCAGACTTGCCCACAACAGGATTCCAAGCACAAATTGAGGCTTCGGCAGGGCCATAAAGACCATGGAGCTCTACAGAGTCCTTCCAACGATTCGCGCACTTCTGACTAATGGCCTCACCACCAAGACAAACGACCTTAAGACCAGGCACATCTGTCGGAGATAAGAGGTCAGCTACAGTAGGTGTCAAGAAGACCCAGTTAGCCTTTGTGGAATTGATGACACCGGCCAGGTCGTTAAGGCGGGCATGGTCTGACGGCACACAAACGGTTGCGCCGCGCATCAGCGAGACGAGGCAGTCTAGGACACCGACATCGAAGGTATACGCTGAGAACTGGAACACACGAGTGCCAGGCCCAATATTAAGGTCGGCACCATAGGCATCACCTGAAGAACAGAGAGAATCATGCTGAATGACCATGCCCTTTGGCTTGCCTGTACTGCCTGATGTGAAGAGGATAACGCTGGCATTGTCAGGTCGGACAGCAGAAGAAACAGGGGCAAGAGGATCGGAAAGACCATGCAAGAGCGCCTCATCAATAACAAAGACATCAATATCTAGTGCATTGAGTGTGGCCTTGCATGAAGGACTAGCAACAGCTAGAGTTGCCTTGGTATCTTCAAGGATACCCTGCAAACGAGCGGTTGGTGCGGTAGGGTCAAGCGGAACGAAGGCACCACCAGCCATCTCGATTGCAACCATTGTGACAATTGCCCAGGTAGATTTCTGGAAGCAGACCGGAACAAGAGTCTCGGGACCGACTCCGAGTTCCTGCAGCTTCGACGCCAATCGAGAAGCGAAGATGCCAAGCTCAGCATAGGTTAGATCACCATCCCAAGACACAATGGCTGGATCCTTGGGACGGATTCGGATTTGCTCCTCGATAAGCCAATGTGTGCAAGAGTTTGTAGTTGGCTTCAACCGACTTGATTTAATGGCATGCTGGATATCCCAGTCGCTGAGAAGAGAATCATGGCTAAGCGAAGTTTCACTGGCAGCAAGCAGCTGCTGTGTGACGTGGCCAATGTGATGAGATAGAGCCAGCACTTGGACCTCTGTTAGAAGATCTGGATTGAAGAAGAAGCGCTGGCTAATACTGTCATCATAGATGCTGTTGATAATAACGAGAGGGTAGTTGAAATAATTCTGTTGCATCGCTTCCTCTGTGCGAGAGAGTTCAGACTCGCTAGATATAAGAATGCTATCCTCAGAAACCTCGCCCGAAGAAACTTGAGCAGGCGGCTGGATAACGAGCAAGCTTGAGAAATCGCAAGTATCCTTCGCATCCTGGCTCACCTTGGTAATATTTTGCAGACCAAATTGTTCGTACGGAACCATAGCCGATGCCTGATTTTGGATATTATGAAGGAATTCGGATATAGTAGTTTGGTTATCAATGTGAACACGAACAGGGACCGTAGCGATCATAGGTCCAGGCATTGATTCAAGGCCTGGAACTGGGGCCTGACGACCAGAAACAGTTGTGCCAAAAGTCACGTCATCAGTGTTGCAGTAACGAGCAAGGACGATAGCCCAAGCCGCACGCAATATTGAAGCCTTTGTGATGGACTTTTGCTTAGACTGAGGTGTTTTGATAGTCGCGTTGAAAACCTGGCTCTGTATCGGCGAACTAGAGGTAGTAGGTTGTCGAGGGGGGAACACAGCTCTCTTGGATCCAGAAAGCTCCTCTCTCCACCATTGAGCCACTACCTTATTGTCTAGCTCTTGGTTATACTTGATGAAACCGGCATAGGACTGGAGCTGCACATCGGTATTGTGATATAGGTTGTATAATGTGCTGAAGACAATGCGGATAGTCCATCCGTCGTAAATAGAGTGATGAGCTCCCCAGACGAAGTAATTGTCACCTCTCTCACGTAAAATAGCATACCAGCAAAGTGGAGAACTATAGCCCATGGTCAGATTTCGTTTCGAGTCCAGAACAGAAGCCAGAGTTTCATTTTCGGTAGAAATCCAATGCTTGTCCCCCTTGATCACCAGTTGAGTTGAAACGCCGTTCAAGAGCACGATTCTTGTGCGCAAGTTCCCGCAAAGCTCCACGGTCCTGTCCCAGGCCGCGATAAATTGATGGACGTCAACATTTCTGCCCAGGCGGTACACATATTTCGCAACATAGGACCCAGGTTGCTTTACTGCTAGAGCTATGAGGCCCTCCTGAAGTGATGTGCAGGGATATGCATCCTCGATAATATGCTCCCTAGATAGGTCGCACTGAACGCGTACATCGTGGCTTGTGGCTAGGCTGCGAATTGGCTCAGACAAGAGACTGAATGGCTCAACGAATTCCTGGGTTTCAGTCGCGTCGGCCAGGACAGCCCTCGAGGCTACAGCCAACAGTCTTGGGTCGTCGAACACATCCTTGACAAGAATTGAGATGCCAGCATCCCGAGCAACGGAAACAAGATAGATGGCTGTGATAGAGTCACCACCAATCTGGAGGAAGCTATCATCTCTTCCAATTGATTCTACTGGGATGCTCAGGATCTGCGCCCATATTGACTGTATCTGACTTTCCATAGCAGTTTCAGGTGCGCGCTTCTTGGTGCCAAGAAGCGAATATCTTGCCAACTGGTCCGTATCCATCTCAGTTGTCAGCCCACATAAGGTCTTTCTATCCAACTTCGTGGATGTAATAGATGGCATGAAGCTGCAAGGAATAAAGAGTGTTGGTATCATGTAACGCGGCAGGGTAACGCTGAGCTGGCCGACCATGGCAGTAACGAGGATTTCCACCTCAGGGGTCAAAGGCATAAAAATCTCATCGACGTTAATCTTAACGTTCGTTGACGCGTTACGAGTGTCATCGTTGAAGCAGAAGTATGAGACAAGGCTTGTACCCTTATCGGTCTTGAACACATCCACTGCAACTTGTCGAACGCCATTAAGCGCTTCCCTGACACGATGTTCAACTTCGCCCAACTCTACACGAAGACCGCGAATCTTGACCTGCGTATCCTTTCGAGTAGAGAATTCAATGGTACCATCTGGGTTATAGAAACACAAGTCGCCAGACTTGTAGAAGCGATTCCATTGTTGGTGGTTGCGACGAGGAGCCCACTCAGGAAGGGAAGAAACCAAAGAGGCTTCTGTGCGCTCTGGATCAGCTAAATATTCGCGGAGCAGAGTTGGGCCCTGGATAACAACTTCGCCAAGAGTGCCGACTGGCGCAAGGCGTTGCGGATCCTTAGGGTCAACGATCCAACAGAAGCTACCAACTGGTTTGCCGATATTTAGGGGCGAGTCGTCTGGAGACGTCCATTCGTTCAGTGTACTGAACACACACGTCTCGGCAGGACCCCAACCGTTAATAAATCGGAGTCTACCGATCCAAGTGTCAAAGACATCGCGAGGAATTGCCTCACCACACAGGAGAAGAAGTTGTAAACTTGGGACTTCCTCCGGCTTTAATGTCCGCACAAAAGACGGGGTAAGATATGCCCAATTAACGTTCATTTCGCGGATGAATTCTGATAGACTGTTCATACGCATGTCCTCTGAAGGCACACATAGACAAGCGCCGTGGACCAATGGGCCAATTATCTCACCAATGGACAAGTCAAAGACAAAGGCAGCGAACTGTAACATCCTGACATCAAATGTAAGGCCAAGCCTCTTGCCAATAGCCTTTTGACTAGTACACGCGGATCCATGCTCCATAACAAGACCTTTGGGAGTGCCCGTGCTGCCAGAAGTGAACAAAACGTACGCAGCGTTGCGCGGAGAAACATAGGCGCTAATGTTTTGCTCGTAGAGAGCCTCCTGTGAAAGCATAGTGTCAAGAGATGGCGTCACCTCGAGCACAAATGTAACTAAGCTGGCACAGAGCTCTGTATTTGCTGGCGAGGTTAAGGCAATCTTGGCCTTCGTCTGGTTGACAACTTGTTGTAACCGGCTCACAGGATGTGAGGAGTCAAGAGGCACCCAGGCGCACCCCATCTTATTGATGGCCAAGATAGATACGAAAAACCAAGCGGACTTCTCGAAGCACACATGGATAAGCTCACCATTGCTGATTTCGCGTGAGCGAATAATGTGATGAGCCAGACGATTGGCAGCGGCATTTAGTTCAGCGTAGGTAAAGCTGCCATCCCAAGCCTGGATTGCAAAAGCATCGGGGCGTATTTTGGCTTGTTCCTCAACCAGCTGATGGAAGGTTGATTCAATTATCTCAGTGTCTTCAGAGTTGAACTCTAGCGACTGTTGCAGATCCCAAGGAGAAGCAATAGAAACATCTCGAAGGGCTACCTCTACCTGAGATACAAGCTGTAGGACGACATGTTCGAATTGGTGAGACAAGGCACTCATCCGCTGCTCGGACAGAATTTCAGAGTTGTAGATAAGGACGAGGGTGATGAATTCATCATGCAAGAGACCTTGGATGACCAGCGGGTAGCTGAAGTAGTTCTGGACAATGTCTTCCTTAGCATTTTGATCTGGTCGAAGATCAGTAATTAGAGCCTCATCCTCAGTGCTATTGCCTGTTTGCATCAATGTCTTCATTGGCTGAATGACCAGAAGACTTGAGAAGTCGCAAGCATCCCTAGCATCTGCGCTAAGCCTAGCGATGTTCTGCAAGCCAAACTGTTCATAAGCCACCATCTCAGCCGCCTGGCCCTGAACATCCTGGAGGAACCCAGAAACAGACTTTTCATGGTTAACGCGGACCCGCACGGGCACAGTAGCAATTACAGGGCCTGGCATATCAACCAATCCTGACACTGGTGCTTGACGACCTGAAATCGTTGCGCCGAAGGTCACATCGTTGGTATCACAATAGTGAGCTAACACGATTGCCCAAGCGGCGCGAAGGATAGTTGCCTTTGTGATACTGGTATCTATCGATTCAGGGAGCTTGATCAGTCTCTCCACCACACGAGTTCCATCGGATATGGAGCTGCTTGCGACAGTGGAAGTTGGGAAACTGGTTCTCTTTGCTTCGTGAAGCTGTGATTTCCAGTAGGTTACTGTAGCCTCATGATCAAGTGCCATGGTGTACTGAATAAATCTCGAATAAGGCTGAACAGCGGCGACCTCACGTCCTCGGTAGCAGCTGTGTAGAACATCGAAAACGATTCGAGTGGTCCATCCGTCAAATACAGCGTGGTGAATTGTCCAGACGAAGTGGACATCACCATTGTCTTCCTCGGTAAGTGCATACCGACAAAGGCGTGAACCGTAGCCCATCTCCATCTGTTGCGTGACACTTAAATATGACATCAAGTTCATTCCGTACGTTGGCTCCCATGAAATATCTCCCTTCACTACTGCCTGGATACACAGGTCACCGGCGAGGATAATTCTTGTTCGCAAGTTAGCACAGATTTCAACTGTTCGTTCCCAAGCTGCCTTGAATTTGGTAACGTCCACGTGGGCCGGAAGGCGATATAGGTTCTTCGCGATATATGAACCAGGTTGCTTGACAGCCAAAGCCATGAGGCCTTCCTGGAGCTTAGAGCAAGGATATGCGTCTTCGATCTCCATATCGTCCAATGTGTCAAATCTTTCCCTTCCAGAGTCGCTAGAGATCAGGCCCAACTGATTCTTCTCGAGCAAACTGAACGGCGCGATTGTACTGATTTCTTCCACATCCTCATCTATCTCGGTTGCCTTGGCAGCTATGCAGAATAGTCGAGGATCGTCAAAGATATCATTGACTGTAAGTTTAATGCTAAGCTCGCGAGCAGAAGAAACGAGGCGGATAGCAGCAATGGAGTCACCACCGATTCTGAGGAAGCTATCATCTCGGCCAATTGAGTCCGCTGAAATACCTAAAACTTCAGCCCAGAGCTGCTGCAGGCGACGCTCCATTTCGGTCTCTGGGGCACGTTTGTTGCCCCCAACCAATGAATATTGCTTCAGCTCGTGTTGTTCAAGCGTGACAGTCATGCGTAACAACAGTTTTCGGTCCAATTTCGCTGAAGTCAACATTGGCATCAGCTTACAGGGAACAAAGAGTGTCGGCACCATGTATGACGGCAAGACGACGCTCAGATTACCTAGCAAGCTATTGACCTGGATTGCCATGTCATCTGTGAGAGGTAGGAACAAATCCTGTCTGCTCAAATCAGCAGTCAGGGAAGCAGGCAGCGTATCACTACTAAAGCAGAGATACGCCACCAGGTTTGAGCCGGCTGGAGTCTCAAAGACATCCACAGCAACTTGGCGAACACCATCGAGGTTCTTCTGGATATGGTGTTCCACTTCCCCAAGTTCTACACGGAGACCACGAATCTTGACCTGCGTATCCTTGCGGCTAGAGTATTGGATAGTTCCATCTGGGTTTAGAAGGCCTAGATCGCCAGTTCGATAGAACCGATTCCACTGCGTCAAGTCGGAATGAGGGGCCCAACTGGGTAGAGATGTAACCACAGCAGCTTGGGTTTTAATAGGATCCGCGAGATACTCACGAAGCAAGCTAGGTCCCTGAATAACAATTTCGCCAAGGCATCCCATAGGAGCAAGACGCTGTGGATTTTCTGGGTCAACAATCCAGCAGTAGCCACCAACATTCCGGCCGATTGTTAAAGGTGACTCATCTGGAGATTTCCATTCATGTACAGAGCTGCAGACACATGCTTCTGTTGGCCCCCATGCGTTTATAAGTCGTACCTTGCCAAACCAAGTCTGCATAACATCTCGTGTCGGTGCTTCACCGCATAGGATCAGAAGCTCTAGGCTAGGGACATCCTCTGGTCGGAGGGTTCGTGCGAGAGTGGGAGTCAGGGCACTCGAGGTAACACCCGCCTTGCAAATATACTCAGCCAATGCGTTCATTTGGTCATCCCAAGATGGGATACACGTAGATGCACCAGAAAGCAAGGGGGCTAGAATCTCGAAAACAGAGGCGTCGAAAACGAAGGAGGCAAACTGGAGCATCTTAACATTTGGAGTGAAGTCAAGTCTCCGAGCAAAAGCCGTCTGGGCCGTGCAAAGAGATCCATGTTCGATGACAACACCCTTAGGAGTACCTGTTGTTCCAGAAGTAAACAGAACATATGCAGGGTCGTGCGACGAGACAGACACAGTAGGTTTATGATTGTATGAATCCACATTCGCCAATTCCGCATCCAAGGCCGGGGTTACTTCGAGAATGTCAGGTGCCAAATCGGCACACTTCGCCGCGTTCGTTGGAGATGTGAGGATTAACCTTGCACCTGTCTGGCCAACGATTTGTTGGTGGCGTTGGGTAGGGTGAGATGGATCAAGAGGTGACCAAGCTGCACCAGCCTTGTTCAAAGCCAAAATAGCAATGACATACCAAGCAGACTTCTCTAAGCTCACATGAACTATCTCACCAACCTTGATATGGAAAGTGTTGATGAGGTAGTTGGCAAGTCTGTTTGT
Organism: Hypomyces perniciosus; assembly: GCA_008477525.1. Taxonomy (NCBI): domain Eukaryota; kingdom Fungi; phylum Ascomycota; class Sordariomycetes; order Hypocreales; family Hypocreaceae; genus Hypomyces; species Hypomyces perniciosus. The sequence continues at coordinate 3,508,264 of SPDT01000003.1, forward strand.
AGAACGATCAAGCTCACCGTATGTAAAACTAGCATCCCATCCGTGAACAGCGGGTGTTTCGGGGTGCTTCCTGGCCCATTTCTCAATGAGCGACTGGATACAATCGTCAATAACATCGAGATGGACGGCATTGTTTGCGTCGATTGCGAATTGAAGATCCCAATCGCTTGTAACAGACAACTCTCCAAGAACCATCTCTTCCCGAGTGAGAAGTTGCTGTACAACGTGCTCATACTGATGAGCAAGGGCGAGAAGCTGATTTTCGACAAGAACTGCCGAGTCATACACAAAGGAGAGATGAACATTATCATTATACAGGATTGCTTGAGCCACCATGGGGTAGCTGAAATAGTTCTGCAGCTGTGCCTCGACTGAAGCATGCTCAGAATTATCAGGCAAGAGAATGGCATTGCTAGACGTGGCATCAGAATCCAACTGAGTAGCAGGCTGGATAATGAATAGGCTAGAGAACTCGCAAGCATCTTGAGCATCCGTGCTGACCTTAGAAATATTCTGCAGGCCAAATTGCTCATAAGCTATCATCTCAGATGCTTGCGTTTGCACTCCCTGTAAGAATTGGGCAATTGAATTATTGCTGTCTAGACGAACTCTGACAGGCACAGTAGCAATCGTAGGGCCAGCCATTCTTGTTAGACCTGTTACTGGTGCTTGGCGACCTGATGTTGTCATTCCGAAGCACACATCATCGTTATCACCATATCGTGCCAGAACAATGGCCCATGCAGCTCGAAGGACTGTAGCCATCGTGACGGAGGGGTTAGCAGAGCGAGGGAACTCGATCTTCTTTTCAAGGGAAAGCGAGCCACGTGATACTCCAGTTCGCGCAGCTGGGTCAGGGAACGTTGCTTTGTTGGCACCCGTAAGCTGCCTCTTCCAATAATCGATGACATCGGTATCGTCAAGTGTCGTCGTATACTTGATGAAGCGGTTGTAAGGCTCTGGAGCTGTGACCTCGAGGCCTCTGTATGCACGTTGCAGGGTATCTAGAATGATGTTTGTAGCCCAACCATCAAAGACAGAGTGATGTGCTATCCAGATGAAATAGACTGAGCCATTCCCCTCAATCAATGCGTAACGGCAGAGTCGTGAGCCGTAGTGCATCTCAATTGTGTGCATAGCATCGGTAAAGTACTCCAGGTCAGATGCTAACTCCCAAGCAATGTCATTCTTCACAATAGCTTGGATTGACGAGCCACCGTGAAGGATGATTCTAGTTCTCAAGGTATTACATAATTCAATTGTTTGCTCCCATGCGAGCTTAAATCGGCCAGTGTCAACATGTTCAGGTAAACGGTAGACATGCTTGGCGATATAGGAACCGGGTTGTTTGTCTGCTAGAGCCATAAGACCCTCTTGGAGTGTTGTGCATGGGAATGCATCCTCGATCACCTGGTCGTTTGAGAGTCCACATTGCTTCGCGACCGACTGCTTGATCGCGTCAACTTCAGCACCAGGAAGCATACTGAAAGGTTGCACATTAAGAGATGTGACTTCCTCCATAGCAGTTGCCGACGTCGCCAGAGATGACAACTGAGAATCAGCGAAGATGGAAGCAACTGTAATCTTGATTCCATGCTGTTCAGCGAGAGCGACAAGATGAATAGCCGAGATGGAATCACCGCCAATTTGCAGGAAGAGGTCATTCTTGCCAATCTCCTCGGGCTGGATCTTCAAGACCTCAGCCCAAAGGTCTCGCAATCTGAATTCCATCTGAGTTGTGGGCTCCATCCTGATTCTATGAGATAAAGAGAAGGCAGCAATCTCCTCCACTGAAAGACCAGTTGCGATCGCCAATAGCTTTCTGCGGTCCATCTTCATTGATGTAATGAATGGCATACGGCCAAGAGGAAGAATCATGCCAGGCACCATGAAGGCCGGGAGTGATGCCTTCAGATGAGCTGAGATGGTGCTGAGAGTCGCATTCATCGTTTCGTCAAGAGTCAGGAGACCATCTGAGTCAGAAGTGGTGAAGCTGATAAATGCAACGAGAGATGCACCAGACTCGCGGTAAAGAATGTCAACTGCAACATGCTCAATATCTGCAGTCGCCTGCTTGACATGGTACTCGATCTCTCCAAGCTCGATACGCTGACCACGAAGCTTGACTTGTGAATCCTTTCGTCCGAGATATTCCATCATACCTTCAGAGTTATATCTCACCAAATCTCCGGTCAAATAAAACCTAGACGGCCCACGGATATGAGAAGGGCTAAGGCAATCAATTGCCTCGACGAATGACTGGTGTGTTCGTTCTGCATCATTAAGGTAGCCACGAGCAAGAACGTTGCCCTGGATCGCGAGCTCTCCAACACAGCCGATAGGTGTTAGCTTGTGATGATTGCCAGGCTCAACAATCCAGCAGGCACTATTGAAGCCTTTTCCGATGGTTCTAGGGGAGTCATTGCTTGATCGGAACGCATAAGTAGTGGCATAATTGCAAGCCTCAGCGGGTCCATAGCCATTAATTAGTCTCACACGTCCGCACCAGGTCTCAAGCATATCCCTAGAGGCGGGCTCGCCTCCTAAAATGAGGGTCTTAAGTGAGGGGACCTGGTCGGGCATAAAGGTTCGAACGAACGAAGGAGTCAACATGGCCGTGTTGATCTCAGCCCGGCTTATGAAACTAATAGCCTCCTGTAAACGCTCGGCTTCAGATGGCACACAGACAGTGCCACCAAAAGCCAAAGTTGTGAGGATCTCGCCCAGACTTCCGTCGAAGATGTAGTTAGAGAACTGGAACACCCTAGACGACGGATTCAACCCATAGAATTGACCATGGCCGATTGTGCTTGTGCAGAGAGAAGAGTGTTGCATAACAACGCCCTTGGGTTTACCAGTAGACCCAGATGTGAATAGCACGTAAGCCGCATTGCTGGGAACAGGTTTGATTGGAACCCTCAGGGTCTCGGAAGAAGTAGCTGAAACACCGGACATAAAGGAGGCAGAAAGCTCCAAAACTTGCCCTGTTATGTTCTCGCAGTTTGTTGCGGACGACGGCGAGACAATCATGACATTGGCGTTGACTTCCTTCACTAACGATTCCATGCGGTCGCGTGGGTGGCTGGGATCGAGTGGCATAAATGCGCCTCCAGCCTTGAGGATACCAAGCATAGCGACAATCGTCCACATCGACTTCTCAAAGCAGAACGGAACAATAGACTCGCATTGTACGCCAAGCTCATGTAAACGATTAGCCAGGACAGTAGACAAGCGATCTAGAGTCTCATAGGTCATCGAACCCTCAGACGAGTAAATAGCCTCGTGAGTCGGATCACGGGAAACATGAGCGAAAATGAGATCGTGAATGCAAGAGTCTACAAATCCCATGTCTTGAGGGTTGAAGTCAATCGCTTTCTGCAGGTCCCATTCTCCAGCAATTGATATATCACCAAGGATGGTCTTGTCTTGCAGCGACAAGAGCTGTTGTACGACGTTATCAAAATGGTTCGAAAGTGCTTGCAGTCTGTTCTCGGGGATAATGTTGGAATCATAGATGAGCATCAAGTTGACTTCATCATCCAGCAGATGGCACTGGACAACAAGAGGATAACTGAAGTAATTGTCGAGCACTTCTTCCATAGTCGTGTGTTCAGGGCCTGCAGGGGTAAGGACGGAGTCATCATGGCTTGTACCTGAAGCGAGGTGCTGGATGGGTTGAATAGTCAATAAACTAGTAAAATCGCATGCCTCTTTAGCATCTGAGCTCAATTTGGAGATATTCTGTAAACCAAATTGCTCATATGCCACGATCTCTGATGATTGTGCCTGAATATCCTGAAGGAAGGTCTTAATAGATTTGTCCTTGTCGAGACGAACCCTCACAGGAATAGTAGCAATAGCCGGGCCAGGCATCGATTCGAGACCAACAACAGGTGCGTTACGGCCAGATACCGTTACACCGAAACAGATGTCATCAGAATCGCTATATCGTGCAAGTAAAATAGCCCAGGCAGCGCGAAGAAGTGTCGCCTTGGTAATTGAGGTATTAGATGACTGAGAATAGCGAATGGTCTTATACATGACAGCTGTAGCCGCTGGCTTAGACGATGTGGAATCCCGTGATGGGAACGAAGCTGGCTTGGCCTCATCAAGTTCCTTTTGCCAAAAGCTCGCCGCATCATCGTGATTAAGATCCATGACATACTTGACAAATCCTGAATATGGCCACAGAGTAGGAATAGCCAGGTTTTGATAGACAGAATTCAATGTGCCCATGATCAATGGAAAACTCCAGCCGTCAAATACTGAGTGATGGATGCTTAGAGAGAAGAATGTCTGCCCAGCAGCCTTGTCGTCAATCAAAGCATAGCGGCAAAGACGCGAACCATAAGACATCTCAAAGGCATGTGTTGCTGATTGATAAGACTGCAAGTCCATGCCGTCGGTGTCATCCCACGAAATATCGTCCTTGATGATAGCTTGGATACAGATGCTATCAATGAGAACAATTCTCGTGCGGAGATTGCCACAAATTTCGACAGTGCGCTCCCAGGCAGTCTTAAAGTGGCCGGCATCAACATGAGGAGGTAGTCCGAAAAGATACTTGGCGATATAGGACCCAGGCTGCTTGACTGACAGGACGATGAGGCCTTCTTGTAGCTTTGTGCAAGGGAACGCATCCTCAACCATAACATCCAACAAGCCATGTTGGTCCCGAAGGATACCGTCAACTGATCGCTTGTGACGAGGATCTAGCAGGCTGAAGGGTTCAATCTCGCTCGGTCCATTCTCCACGCCAGTATCGGTAGCCTTTGCAGCTACACTCAAGAGTCGTGGGTCATCGAAGACATTGTTAACAGTAAGTGCGATGCCTATATCTCTTGCACATGACACAAGACGAATAGCTGCAATAGAATCGCCACCAATTTGCAAGAAGCTGTCATCACGACCAATCGATTCCAGAGGGATGTTCAGGAGATCTGACCAGAGTTTCTGGAGACGCGTTTCCATAGCGGTTTCAGGAGCGCGCTTCTTGCTGCCGAGCAGAGAATATTGACCAATTTCAGCCTGGCTCAGAGAAACAGTGCGGCGGCGCAGCTCATTCCTATCAAGCTTCGTCGACGTAATAGACGGCATATACTGGCAAGGAATAAAGACTGTAGGAATCATATATCTCGGTAGTGCTATGTTCAATTGACCAACTGCGGCAGTCAACTTGCTCTGTAATTCTTCGTCTATCGGCATGAACAGCCCAGTATCGCTGGAATCGCGAGTTCCTGAAGCCCGAGTCTCATCACTAAAGCAGAAGTAAGCGATAAGGTTGGAACTAGTCTCAGACTTGAGCAGATCGACAGCAACTTGGCGAGAACCTGCCAGAGCAATAAGGAGGTGGTGTTCAACCTCGCTTAACTCGACACGAAGACCTCGAATCTTGATCTGGGTGTCCTTTCGGCTAGAAAACTCAATCGTGCCATCGGTATTATAAGAACACAAATCACCAGACTTATAAAAGCGGTTCCAGTACTGAGACTCGCGGTACGGGGCCCAATCAGGAAGATTAGCGAGAGTGGTTGTAGCCGTTCTCTCAGGATCAGCGAGGTATTCGCGCAATACAGTAGGTCCTTGTATGACAACCTCGCCGATGGTGCCCGTTGGTGCGAGTCGGTGGGGGTTCTCTGGATCAACAATCCAGCAGAAACCACCCACAGGCTTACCAACAGTAAGAGGCGATTCATCAGCCGCCCTCCATTCATGCAATGTGCTGAACACACAAGTCTCGGCAGGTCCCCATCCATTGATAAGACGCAGTTTACCGAACCAAGACTCAAAAACATCGCGAGGTACGGCTTCACCAGCTAGCAATAGGAGCTCGAGACTTGGGACTTCGGTTGGGTTGATGGTGCGTGCGAAAGATGGTGTAAGGAAGGCCCAGTTAACATTCATATCCCGGATAAATCCAACCAGGTTATTCATTCTTGTGCTTTCAGATGGAACACAAACGCATGCACCTGAAATCAGGGGCGCGACGATTTCACCAATAGAAAGGTCAAAAACGAAGGCAGCAAACTGCAGTATCCTGATCTCTGGTGTTAACCCAAGTCTCTTTGCAATTGCGGTTTGACTGGTGCAGACAGAGCCGTGTTCCATGACCAGACCCTTAGGGGTTCCTGTACTGCCGGATGTAAAAAGGACATAAGCAGCGTTTCGCGATGACACCTTGATCGGGCCTTCCAGACTGGAATCCATCTTCTGCAATTCCTGGTCCAGAGCTGGCGATATCTCAACAACATTATTGACAAGATCGACACAAGTCTTGACATGGGTCGGTGATGTTAAAGCTACCTTGGCCCGCGTCTGCTTAACAATCTGCTGGTGACGTTGAGTTGGGTGCGATGGGTCAAGCGGAACCCAAGCAGCGCCAGCTTTATTAATTGCAATAATGGCAACGAAAAACCAAGCCGATTTCTCGAAACAAACGTGGACAAACTCATGTTGTGAGACGTCATAGGCCTTAATCAGGTAAGCAGCAAGTCTGTTAGCAGCGTTATTAAGTTGGCTGTATGAGAATTCAGCGTCCCAACCACGGATAGCTGGCCCATCAGGTCGGATCTGAGCTTGGTATTCAACCAGGTCGTGAATGCAACGATCTACAATCTCGGGCTTCTCATTGTTGAATTGAATAGACTGTTGGAGATCCCAGTCACTTGCAATTGAAATCGAACCAATGGAGATATCCTTGGGTTCAACAAGACAATGCATGACATGCTCGAAGTGGTATGACAGAGCCTCTAGTTTGGATTTCGAAAGAACATTGGCGTTGTAGATGAGAACCAGGTTAATGCAATTATCAACAAGATGGCCCTGTAGAACTAGAGGATAGCTGAAGTAGTTCTGGAGTGTCTCTTCATCAACCGTCTTCTGGTGACGGGCCGAGAAAAGCATACCTCCCTCCTGCTTACGGCCATATGCCAAATGCTGAATTGGTTGGATGACCATCAAGCTTGAAAAGTCACATGCGTCCTTTGCTTCGGCACTGACCTTGGAAATATTCTGAAGGCCAAATTGCTCATGAGCGATCATCTCAGAAGCCTGATTCTGAACTTCCTGCAAGAACTTGGAAACAGGCTGGTCTCGGTCTAATTTGATGCGTACAGGAATAGTAGCGACCACGGGACCAGGCATTTCAGTCAATCCCCGAACTGGAGCTTGACGCCCTGAGATGGTAGCTCCGAAGGTAACATCTTCACTGTCGCAGTATTGAGCAAGAATCAAGGCCCAGGCCGCCCGAAGCAAGGTTGCCTTTGTGATGTGGGTGTTCGTCATGGCAGGCAAAGTAATCTTCTTCTCGAGATAACGGGTCATGGCAGGCTCGCCAGTGGGGCCAATAGGCGGGAAAGTGCAACGCCTGGCATCTTGAAGCTCTTCGATCCAGTAATTGCGAGTGGACTCTTCATCCAAAGTCATGGTGTAGTGGATGAAGCGAGAATATGGCTGCAGAGCGGCCATTTCAATATCAAAGTAGATGCTGTGCACGGTGTTCATGACGATACGTGTTGTCCAGCCATCGAACACGGCATGGTGAATTGACCAGATAAAGTGAGATCTGTTAGTTTCATCAACATGGACAGCATATCGGTTGAGCGACGAGCCATATGTCATCCCCACGCTATAAACAGCATCAAGTGCAGCCTCAAGGTCCATACCATCGCAAACATGCCAGCAAATATCGTCCTTGATTGATAGCTGGATAGAAAGGTCTCCGATAGAAACGATCCTAGTGCGCAAGTTGGCACAAAGCTGGATAGTGCGTTCCCAAGCAGCCTTGAAGCGAGAAATGTCGACATCCTCCGGTAGCCTGTATGTATACTTGGCAATATATGAACCTGGTTGCTTGACTGACAGGGCCATCAGGCCTTCCTGGAGCTTCGAGCAGGGATAGGCATCTTCAATCACCTGCTCATTGGACAGGGCACACAGCTGTCGCACATCGGAGTCGAGTGCCAGGTCGCGAGCTGATTTGGGCAGTAGACTGAATGGGAGAATATCTGAAGCTTCTTGGTCGTCTTGGTCCTCAATGGTAGAAGCTTTGGCGGCGACAGACAGAAGTCTGGGGTCGTCGAATATGTCCTTAACATTCACTGAGATGCCGGAGTCGCGAGCTGCACTGACCAAGTGGATGGCCGTAATTGAATCGCCACCAAGGCCGAGGAAGCTATCGTCACGACCGATTGAGTCAATGGAAATGTTAAGGATGTCGGCCCAGATCTTCTGTAGTGACTGTTCCATTGGTGTCTCAGGTGCCCGCTTGTCTCCGCCAACCAGAGAATATTCGTTTAGCTCTGTCTGACCGAGCATAGCTGTGCGTCGGCGCAATTCATTTCTATCCAACTTTGTGGATGTAATAGAGGGCATATATAAACATGGGATGAACAGTGTAGGGATCATATAACGAGGCAGAGCAACACCCAGATCGCCAACCATAGCTGTTAGTTGGCTGCGCAGTTCGCTTCCAATGGGGAGGAATGGACTTGTTGCAGCGGAGTCCCGGCTATTTGTGGTTCTGGTCTCATCGCTGAAGCATAGATAGGCGACAAGATGCGATCCAGTATCAGACTTGTGGACGTCAACCGCAATTTGGCGGACACCACCATATAGGGTGACTTGGATATGATGTTCGACTTCGCCCAGTTCAACGCGGAGACCACGAATCTTGACTTGAGTGTCTTTACGGCTAGAGAATTCGATTTCTCCGTTAGTATTGTAAAAGCAGAGATCGCCCGACTTATAGAATCGGTTCCAATGCTGCGAGTTGCGACGAGGCGCCCATTCAGGCAGCTCATATACAGTGGACACCTTGGTCCTCTCAGGATCCGCAAGATATTCGCGTAGCAGAGTCGGCCCTTGGATAACGACCTCTCCGAGTGTTCCAACTGGTGCTAGGCGCTGCGGGTTTTCAGGGTCAACGATCCAACAGAAACCTCCAACTGGCTTGCCTACACTAAGAGGTGACTGGTCGGCTGAAGTCCACTCTTGCAGTGTGCTGAACACACATGTTTCAGCAGGGCCCCAACCGTTGATCAAACGAACCTTGCCAAACCAGGTCTCAAACACATCACGAGGAACAGCTTCACCTGCGAGTAACAGCAGGTCCAAACTAGGCACGTCCTCTGGCTTAATGGTGCGTACAAACGAGGGGGTCAGATAAGCCCAGTTGACGTTGGCGTCTCGGACGAACTCCTTGAGGTTATTCATACGCTGCTGTTCTGAAGGTATACAGAGGCAAGCACCATGAATTAAAGGACCAATAATCTCGCCGATAGAAAGATCGAAAACGAAGGCGGCAAACTGGAGCATCCTGACCTCTGATGTAAGACCTAATCTCTTGCCAATTGCGACCTGACTTGTGCAAACAGATCCATGCTGCATAACAAGACCCTTAGGAGTGCCTGTGCTACCGGAGGTGAAAAGCACATATGCTGCATTCTGCGGCGTTACGGCAACAGCCGGGGCCTGCTGACCAGATTGTGTCTCAGCCAGGTGCTCATCTAGAGCCTGACTTACTTCAACCACATTGTCTACCAAACCGGTGCAGATCTCTCGGTTAGAAGGAGAAACAAGTGCGAGTCTCGACTTAGTCTGTGAGATAACTTGTTGATGACGTTGAGATGGGTGAGATGGATCTAATGGAGCCCATGCAGCACCGATTTTGTTGATTGCCAAGATGGCAACAAAGAACCAAGCAGACTTTTCGAAACAAACGTGGATAATTTCGTCAGATTGTATCTTGAAGCCATCCATAATATGGTTAGCCAATCTGTTAGCAGCGCTATTGAGCTCGGCATATGTGAGATTAGCATCCCAGGCACAAATAGCCGGAGCGTCAGGTCGACTTCGAGCTTGATGCTCAACCATGTCATGGATACATGAGTCCATAATTTCAGGCTCCTCGCTATTTGACAGCAATGATTTCTGTAGATCCCATTCACTTGCAACCGAAATGGCGCTAAGCTGAACATCATTGAGCTTTGCCAAGGAGTGCATAACGTGTTCGAAGTGGTGGGATAGAGCTTCCAGTCTGGATTTGGGGAGAATGTGGGCATCGTAAATAAGAACAAGGTTGATATAGTCATCGTGGATATGACCCTGGAGGACCAAAGGATACGTGAAATAGTTTTGAACAGCTTCTTCGTCAATAGAACCCTCTGACTGAGCTGAAACTAAGAGTGGTTTGCCACCACCCCCAACAGCGGCGAGGTGCTGGATTGGCTGGATAACCATCAAACTCGAGAAGTCACAAGCATCCTTAGCATCGGCACCCAGCTTGGCGATGTTCTGAAGACCAAATTGTTCGTGCGCAATCATTTCAGACGACTGGTTCTGCACACTTTGCAGGAAGCTCGAGACGAATTGCTGTTGATCAAGCTTTACACGAACAGGGACCGTGGCGACCACTGGTCCAGGCATTTCTGTGAGGCCCCGAACCGGTGCTTGACGGCCAGAAATAGTCGCACCGAAACATACGTCGTCGCTTTCCGAATACCTTGCTAAGACAATCGCCCAGGTAGCGCGAAGCAATGTTGCCTTTGTAATTTGGACATTCGGTAAAGCTGGCACGGTGATTTTCTTCTCCAAGTAACGAGTCAAAGATGCCTTCGAGCGCGATGACTCGTTAGTCGGGGGAAATGTGCATCGCTTGGCATTCTGAAGTTGTGAGATCCACCAATTGCCGGTTGTCTCCTTGTCGAGACCCATGGTATACTTGATGAAGTGGGAATAAGGACTCAGAGGGATGACATCCGATCCCTGATATACACTTTGTAAAGTGCTCATGATCAGTCGCGTCGTCCAGCCATCGAAAACCGCATGATGGATGGCCCAGATAAAGTAGTATCTGTTCTTATCATCTGCCTTAAGTGCATAGCGGCAAAGTGCTGAGCCATATGTCATCTGAACGGCGTGGACTGACTGGATAGCTGACTCCAAGTTGACATTATCGTATTCATCCCAAGAAATATCATCTTGAAGCAGCACTTGAACCGAGAAGCCCTTGACAGAGACAATTCTCGTGCGCAGGTTTGCGCAAAGTTGAACTGTACGCTCCCAAGCGGAGGTAAAGCGGGCAATATCCACATACTCGGGCAATTGATAGACATATTTGGCGATGTACGATCCAGGCTGCTTCACAGACAAGGCCATAAGGCCCTCTTGAAGCTTGGAGCATGGATACGCATCTTCAATAACTTGACCAGATAATCCGCACTGATTTCGTACATCAGGAGCAAGAGTTAGGTCGCAAATAGGCTCCTGTAAGAGACTAAATGGGTCGATATTAATTGACTGATCATTATCTGACTCAACCAAGGATGCCTTTCCAGCCACAGAAGACAATCTTGGGTCACCAAATATGTTCTTGACGGTTATAAAAATACCGGCATCGCGTGCCGCGCTAACCATATGAATGGCTGTGATTGAATCACCGCCCAAGCCAAGAAAGCTATCATCGCGACCAATGGACTCTAGGGAGAGATCAAGGATCTCAGCCCAGACCTTTTGTAGCAAAAACTCCATTGGTGTCTCTGGTACACGTTTGTTGCTGCTCTGGAGCGAATACTGAGCAAGCTCGGCCTGAGTCAACTGAGTAGTGCAACGACGTAGTGCGTTACGATCCAGCTTCGTTGATGTGATCGAGGGCATATATGCGCATGGGATGAAGAGAGTTGGTATCATATAGCGCGGAAGTGTAGTATTCAACTGACCAACCAAAGCAGTAAGCTGGCTCTGAAGTCCATCAGTGATCGGAAGGAACAAATCACTTTCAGACTCGCTGCTGAAGCTAGTATTGCGTGTTTCTTCAGCAAAGCAGAAATACGCCACCAGAGTAGAGCCGCTTTCTCCCTTGAAAACATCGACAGCAATTTGACGGACTCCGCTGAGAGACGCCTGAACATGATGTTCAACTTCACCAAGCTCGACCCGAAGGCCACGAATCTTGACTTGGGTATCCTTGCGACTTGCAAACTCGATCGTTCCATCCGCGTTATAGAAGCACAGATCACCAGATTTGTAGAATCTACTCCAGTAAGATACATCGCGGTGAGGAGCCCAGTCAGGCAGCTTAGTTACCATAGAAGCTGCCGTGCGACCTGGGTCAGCTAGGTACTCACGGAGTAAAGTTGGACCCTGAATGACGACTTCACCCAGTGTGCCGGTGGGAGCGAGTTTCTGGGGGTCATTTGGGTTGACGATCCAACAGAAACCGCCAACAGGGCGACCAACAGTAAGAGGAGACTCATCCTGTGATTCCCACTCGTGTAAAGTGCTAAAGCAGCAGGTCTCAGCAGGACCCCAGCCGTTGATAAGGCGGACCTTTCCAAACCAAGTCTCGAAAACGTCGCGAGGAACAGCTTCGCCGGCAAGGAGAAGCAATTCCAGACTAGGGATGTCTTCAGGCTTAAGAGTTCGAGCAAACGAGGGGGTCAAGTACGCCCAATTAATGTCCATATCGCGAATGAATTCCGTAAGGCCATTCATCCTGGTGTGTTCTGACGGGACACAGAGGCAAGCGCCCATAATCAATGGACCAACGATCTCACCGATAGAAAGATCGAACACGAAAGCTGCGAATTGCAACATTCTAATGTCAGGTGTAAGGCCTAGTCGCTTACTGATATCAACCTGGCTGGTACAAACAGAACCATGTTCCATAACTAGGCCCTTAGGAGTACCAGTACTACCGGATGTAAATAGGATATAAGCTGCGTGACGAGGAGAGACTTGAATGGCTGGGCCTTGAAGACCCGACTGTGTCCGGGCTAGCTGCTTATCCAAGACTGAGCTAACTTCAAGAACTTTGCTAATGACCTTTTCACAGAGAGTGATGTTGGATGAGGAGGCCAAGGCTAGCTTGGCATGAGTTTGTGACACCACCTGTTGGTAACGCTGAGTAGGATGCGAGGGATCTAAGGGAGCCCAAGCCGCGCCAGCTTTGTTGATAGCAAGAATAGCGACAAAGAACCAAGCCGACTTATCGAAGCAGACATGGACAATGTCATGTTCTTTGACCCCAAAGTTGTTCACAATGTGGTGGGCTAGTCTGTTCGCTGCGCTATTGAGCTCGGCATAGGTCAGGTTAGCGTCCCAAGCTTGGATTGCCAATGAATTGGGCCGAATATGAGCCTGACTCTCAACCATTTCGTGGAAACAAGAGTCGATAATCTCAGGTATATGGCTGTTTTGACGAAGAGCGTGGTCCAAGTCCCAGGAGCTTGCAATAGAAACACTTCCAAGCGCAATATCCCCCTCAGCCACCAGCTGTTGCATCACATTTTCGAACTGGTAAGATAGTGCAAGCAACTGGGACTCAGGAACAATATTGGCATCATAGATTAGAACCAAGTTAATAAAGTCTTCGTGTAGGTGCCCCTGGATAACAAGGGGGTAGGTGAAGTAGTCTTCGACATTATCCACACTAACTGAAGTAAGAAGAGAATCATCATCGCCTGTATCTAGCAGCTGCTGCAAAGGCTGTATCACCAGTAAGCTAGTGAAGTCACAGGCATCTCTGATCTCAGGGCCAAGTTTAGAAATATTCTGCAGACCGAATTGTTCGTAGGTGACCATTCCTAATGCCTGGTTCTGCACATCCTGAAGGAACTTGGAAACAGAGGTCTGTTTATCAAGACGGATACGAATAGGAACAGTTGCGACCACTGGGCCCACCATTTCCATGAGGCCAGGAACAGGAGCCTGGCGGCCAGAGATAGTCGTACCAAAGCAGACATCATCAGTATCACAGTACTGCGCAAGCACAATTGCCCAGGCCGCACGCAGGATAGACGCCTTGGTGATAGAAGATTTCTTGGTCTGAGGGAGATTGATGGCCTTCTCAAAGATACGAGTATTCCGAGAGCTGTCATTTGCCGGAACACTTGGCGGGAAAATAGCTCGCTTTGCATCATGTAACTGAGTGCTCCAGTATGCCTTGGCTGCATCGATATCAAGTGAAAGTACATAATTGATAAATCGAGAGTAGGGAGCAATGCTAGTAACCTCCGTGCCTTGGTAGCTGTTGACCAGGGTGCTGAGAACAAGACGCGTAGACCAACCATCAAAGACAGCATGATGAATTGTCCAAACGAAATGGATTTCGCCATCTTCTTGCTTGATAAGCGCATATCGACAAAGTCGCGAGCCATAGGCCATTGTGATAGTGCGGGTTGACTTCATGTACGACTGGAAGTCCATACCAACAGCAGAGTCCCACACTACATCATTCTTGACAATGACCTGAATGGAGGCGTCGCCAGCATTCAAAATCCTGGTTCGAAGATTGGTGCAGATTTCTACTGTGCGCTCCCATGCGGCCTTGAAACGAACAATGTCAAGAGTCTTTGAGAGACGGTAGGCATTTCTCGCAATATAGGATCCAGGTTGTTTGACGGCAAGAGCCATTAGGCCTTCTTGAAGCTTGCTGCAGGGATAAGCATCCTCGATCGCATCCGTGTCGGATAGATCGCACTGAGCCACGACTTCACGCAAAGTACACTTTGGTTTGTCAAGCAAAGAGAATGACTCGGCCTCAAAACTCGGCGCAAGTTCACCAATGTCAGCTGAAGCTGCCATAGATGACAGCCGTGAATCAGCAAAAATTCCAGCCACGCTCAAACTGATTCCGGATTGTTGGGCAAGTGTTACAAGATGGATGGCGGTAATGGAATCGCCACCAATCTGGAGAAAGCTGTCGTTCTTCCCAATCTCTTCCGGATTGACCTTGAGGACCTGGGCCCAAAGAGCCTGTAGTCTAAGTTCCATCGCAGTGGATGCTGCGGCGTAATCCCTCATGATCAAAGAGAAAGCTGCAAGATCATCTAGAGATAGATTGGCTGCAGTATCGACCAGCTTCTTCCTATCAAGCTTCATGGATGTAATAAAAGGCATATTCCTAAGTGGCAGGATAATGCTAGGAACCATGAAGCCTGGAAGCACTGACTTGAGATAATCCATAAGAGACATAAGGGTTGATCTCAATTCATCATCAAGTGGGATGATATTGTTGGAGTCACTGCCTTGCATACCCTTGAACGACACGAATGCAATGAGCAAGTCGCCAGTCTCGCGGCGAGACACATCAACAGCTACGTGCTCAATGTTTGGCAGCGAGCTCTTGATATGGTATTCAATTTCACCAAGCTCAAGTCGTTGACCGCGAAGCTTCACCTGTGTGTCTTTTCTGTCCATATACTCCATCTCGCCATTTGAGTTATATCGGACGAGATCGCCAGTCAAGTAGAATCGATGAGGACCAGCCGCTTGTGTTAGGCACTCCACATGACTGACAAATGACTTCTCAGTTCGCTCCGAGTCATTGATGTAGCCACGAGCTAGAGCGTGTCCTTGAATGATAAGTTCACCAACGCAGCCAATCGGGGTGAGAACATTGTAGTTATCAGGCTCGATAATCCAACATGCACTGTTGAAGGCTCGGCCAATGGTACGCGGCGAATCTTGGGGCGAAAAGACGTGGGTTGATGAGTAGTTGCAAGCCTCTGCAGGACCATACCCATTAATGAGTCTCACTTGATCGCCCCATGCCTCGAGCATATCTCTGGAAGCAGGTTCACCACCCAGAATCAAGGTCTTTAGTGTGGGAACCTGATCTGGACTGAAAGTCCGAACAAATGAGGGCGTCAACATGGCTGTATTGACCTTACCAGCAGCCATAAAGCTAGGAGCCCGTTGCAGGCGCTCAGTGTCTGATGGGATACAAATGGTGGCACCAAATGCTAGCGGCGTAAGGATTTCGCCCAAGCTGCCATCGAAAATGTAGTTGGAGAATTGGAATACTCTCGAGGAGGCATTCAAATCGAAGAATCGACCATGACCAATTGTGCTTGTGCATAATGCCGAATGCTGCATAGCCACACCCTTCGGTTTTCCTGTAGATCCTGAAGTAAAGAGGACGTACGCTAGATCGCTAGGAGAGGACTTGTGTGCAACAGTTGCACTCTCCTCAGAAAGGCTTGCGATGAAAATAGAGGAAAGTTCTACTACTTTTTGTGCCAAGTTCTTGCAACAGTCTGCAGAAGATGGCGACACGATCACAATATTGGCGTTCACCTCTTTGACTAAGGCCTCACGTCGTTCTTGTGGATGAGATGGATCAAGTGGCATGAAAGCACCACCTGCCTTAAGGATAGCGAGCATAGCAACAACAGCCCACATGGATTTCTCGAAGCAGAATGGAACAATGACTTCGCGATGCACACCAAGTCCACTCAAGTAGTTAGCGAGGAGTGAAGACAGGTGTTCAAGGGTCTCGTAGCTCATAGAGCCCTCGGAAGTGTAAATGGCCTCGTGGCCAGGGTTGCGAGAAACTTGTTCGGAAATAAGGTCATGGATACAAGCTTCCACAAGCTCAATGCCATTGCTGTTAAACTTGGTAGCTAGTTCGAGATCCCAGGAGCCAGAAGTACGGATATCGCTCAGTAATGTATCGTCTTCTGGGAGCAACTGCTGCACAACATTGTTAAACTGCTGGGATAGAGCTTGCAATTGATGTTCTTCGATAACATTAGTGTTATAAACGAACATCAAGTTGACTTTGTCCTCCATGAGGTGGCATTGCGTAACCAGAGGATAGCTAAAGTAATTATCAAGCGTATCCTCGAATGTCATATGCTCTGGACCCACTGACGCGAGTATATCATCATCGCCACTGGTAGCTGAGTTTAGATGCTGAATAGGCTGGATGGCAAGTAAGCTGGTAAAGTCACATGCATCCTTAGCCTGCTGGTTAATCCTTGAGATATTCTGGAGGCCGAATTGCTCATAAGCAATCATCTCAGAAGCCTGAGCCTGAGTGTCTTGTAGAAAAGCGGCAATAGACTTTTGCTTATCAAGGCGTACGCGAACTGGGACGGTAGCAATGGCAGGACCAGGCATCACCTCAAGACCTGCGACTGGTGCATTACGACCAGATACTGTCAAGCCATAGCAGATATCATCTGAGTCGCTATATCGCGCAAGAATGATAGCCCAAGCAGCCCGGAGGATCGTCGCATTTGTTATAGAGGTGCTTGAGGATCGGCTAAATTGGATTGTCTTATGCATAATAGCGGTAGATCCAGGTGTGGAATCGCCATGGGCTGGGAAAGAAGCGGGCTTGGCCTCGTAAAGTTGCGATTGCCAGTAGTCAAGAGCAGCACTATGATCAAGGTTCATGGTGTATTTCACGAATCCTGAGTATGGCCACATTGTCGGAATCTCGGATTCCTGGTAGGCAGCACTCAAGGTACCCAGGATGAGGGGAAGACTCCAACCATCAAATACTGCGTGGTGAGCACTCCAAGCGAAGAAGTTCTCGCCAGTCTGCTCTTGGACAATGGCATATCGGCAGAGGCATGATCCGTAGGTCATCTCAAACCCGCGAGAAGCCTGTTGGTATGTCCTCAAGTCCATATTTTCAGTCCGATCCCAGGAGACATCATCTTGAGTGATGATTTGAATGCATGAACCATCAACGAGAACAAACCTGGTACGTAGATTAGAGCAGATATCCATGGTGAGTTCCCAAGCAGCCTTGAAGCGATTGATATCAATGTGAGATGGCAGTTTATAGAGATGCTTAGCAATGTAGGATCCAGGCTGTTTGACTGATAGTGCCATGAGACCCTCTTGGAGCTTGGTAGAAGGATAAGCATCTTCAATAACAAGGTTCACTGACAGGCCATACTGCTGTCGAAGACTGTCACTCGTGATGAGCTCATGGTGGTTTTGGTCTAGTAGGCTGAAAGCCTGGATTTGACCGGGCGTCGTCACTTCCAATCCAGCATCAGTGGCGTTGGCCGCCATGCTTAAGAGCCGCGGGTCTTCAAAGATTGCATTCACAGTGAGTGTGATACCAGCGCCTCGGGCTGAGGCAACCAGACGGATGGCAGCGATAGAATCACCGCCAATCTGCAAGAAACTGTCGTCACGGCCAATTGAATCCTCAGGAACGTGAAGGATGTTGGACCAAATTTGCTGAAGGCGGCGTTCCATAGCTGTTTCAGGGGTACGCTTCTTGGTTGCAAGTAGAGAGTATTTGCCCAGTTCCTCCTGACTGAGAGCTGCTACTTGCTGACGAAGCTCCTTCCTATCAAGTTTCAGAGATATGCCGGTTGGCATATAGCCACAGGGAATAAAGTAAGTCGGGATCATATAGCGCGGAAGAGCGACACCCAGTTCAGCCTGTAGGATTGCAATCCGAGTCTGCAAATCATCGTCGACTGGCAGGAAGAGACTCTTGTTATTATCATAACGGATGCCTGTCGTTCGGGTCTCCTCACTAAATGAGAAGTAAGCTACAAGATTGACGCCATTGCTGTTTTCGAACACATCAACCGCAACCTGGCGGACGCCTTCAAAAACGGTATGAATTTGATGCTCGATTTCACCAAGTTCCACACGTAAACCGCGAATTTTGACTTGGGCGTCCTTACGGCCGGAATACACGATAAACCCGTTAGCATTATAGAATGCAAGATCGCCGGTCTTGTAGAATTGGTTCCAGTGCGGTTGATCGCGGCGCGGTGCCCATTCTGGCAGCGAGGTGATTATGGCCGCTGCTGTTTTGTCTGCATCGTGAAGATACTCCCGGAGAAGCGTTGGACCTTGGATAACAACTTCACCAAGTGTGCCCATTGGGGCAAGACGCTGAGGGTCATTAGGGTCAACAATCCAGCCGAAGCCACCGACTGGGGTACCAATAACGAGCGGTGACTCTTCAATCGATGTCCACTCATGTACAGAGCTAAGAACGCAAGTCTCAGTAGGGCCCCAACCATTAAGTAGTCGAACCTTGCCGAACCACGTTTCAAACACATCTCGCGGCACGGCTTCACCAACGAGAAGAAGAAATTCTAGAGTAGGGACTTCTTCAGGCTTGACAGTTCGTGCCAAGGACGGAGTCATATAAGCCCCATTAACATCAGCCTCTCG
Source organism: Hypomyces perniciosus (assembly GCA_008477525.1). Classification (NCBI taxonomy): domain Eukaryota; kingdom Fungi; phylum Ascomycota; class Sordariomycetes; order Hypocreales; family Hypocreaceae; genus Hypomyces; species Hypomyces perniciosus. The sequence goes on from SPDT01000003.1 coordinate 3,527,203, forward strand.
AATAAAGCCGCTGAGGTCATTCATCCGTGAATATTCGGAAGGGACACAAACACAACCCCCAGAAATCAGTGTGCTGATGGTTTCACCAACAAACGCGTCGAAGACAAATGAAGAGAATTGTAGCATCCTGACATTCGGCCCAAGACCGAGTCGGTTGGAGATGGCCCGTTGGCTGGTGCATAGAGATTTGTGCTCCATCACTAGACCCTTGGGCAAACCGGTACTGCCAGAAGTGAAGAGAACATATGCAGAATTGTGTGGACTGACGGCAATAGCAGGTCCTTGCTCACAGGCCACGCCATTCTCTTCAAGCTGCTTGTCAAGCGACTCACTGACCTCAAGTACCGAAGGAAACAAACTCGAGCACATGGCAGCGTTCGCCGTTGAGCACAGCCCAAGCTTGGCCTTTGTTTGTCGGACTATATGCTGAAGTCTCTGGATAGGATGTGATGGGTCTATGGGTGCCCAGGCAGCACCCGCCTTATTAATGGCAATTATCGACACATGGAACCAAACTGATTTCTCAAAGCAAACATGGATAAAGTCATCTGGTTTGATGTCATATAGGCTGATAAGATGGTTAGCCAGACGATTGGCGGCGCGATCCAGCTCAGCGTAAGTGAACTTGCTATCCCATGCATGCATTGCGACGGCATCAGGAGTGCGGCGAACCTGTTCCTCAAATACGCGATGAAAGCAGTCCTCAATGAGCTCCGGTGGGTCTGAGTTGACATTGAGTGCCTGCTGGAAGTCCCAAAAACTGGCAACCGAGACGAGCTCAAGGAGCATTTCCTGTTGGGATGCCAGTTGCTGCATAACGTGGTCGAACTGGTGACATAACGCCACCATCTGTGTTTCAGCCAAGACATCTGTGTTATAGATCATTTCGAGTTTGATCTGATCATCATACAGGAAGACTTGGACAACGAGGGGGTAGCTGAAGTAGTTCTGTATAGCCGCATCCTTGTCGCCATCCAAGTTGATCATCGAGAAGACGGCATCGCCTTCACTGTCTACCTGGAACAAATGTTGCATAGGTTGAATTACAAGCAAACTGGAAAAGTCACAAGCATTCTTAGCGTCTGGACTGAGCTTGGCAATATTCTGCAAGCCGAACTGCTCAAATGCGACCATTTCTGTTGCTTGCTTCTGCACACCGTGTAGGAATTTCGAGATAGACTGCTCACGATCAATTGACAGTCGCACGGGGAGAGTTGCCATAACCGGGCCAACCATCTCGGTCAAGCCATGAACAGAAGCTTGACGTCCGGATACGGAAGTACCGAAGCAAATGTCGTTTGTATCGCAGTAACGAGCAAGGAGGACAGCCCATGTTGCGCGGAGCACAGTTGCCTTTGTAATGGCAGGATTCGACATAACGGGAACTTCAAGGGTTTGCTCCAAGATCTTGGTGCGATTAATTCCCTGTTTCTCAATTGTTGGAGGGAATGAGGCCCGCGTCGCGCCCTGGAGTTGACTGTTCCAGTATTCATTGGCAGAATCAACATCGAGTTCAATGGCGTGCTTAACGAATCGGGCGTACGGCTCAAGCATCATTGGGATCCGTCCCTCATAGATGGTGTGAAAGAGATTTATCATGATGCGCATAGACCAGCCATCGAAAGCGGCATGGTGAAGAGTCCATGCAAAGAACGTCTCATCGTTATCCTCAATAAGGGCGTAGCGCGAAAGCCGAGAGCCATATGACATTTCAGCGTTGTTTGCCTCTCTCAAGTACGATTTTAAGCTAACACCATCAGTGGGTTCCCATGAATAGTCATCTTTGAGGACGACCTGCACAGTTGTGTCTCCAGCGAGAATGATTCTAGTGCGCAGGTTACTGCACATATTCACCGTCTCTTCCCAAGCAGCCTTGAACCGATCAATGTCAACCTGACTTGAAAGCCGGTAAAGGTGCTTTGCGATGTATGAGCCAGGTTGTTTAACGGCCAAAGCCATAAGACCTTCCTGGAAGCTGGTACAAGGATAAGCGTCTTCAATTTCGAGATCCTGGGGAATGTTGAACTCGTTCCGCAGATCCTTGCTTTGAATCAGGCCTTCAAGAGAGGAATCCAGAAGGGTTAAAGGCTCAATCGGCTGTTCCATGATCTCATCTTCATCTTCTATTGTAGTGGCCTTCGCAGCAATAGCCAACAGTCGGGGGTCATCAAAAATATCCCGGACCGAGATGAGAATGTGTTCTTCTCTGGCGACGGCAACAAAACGAATAGCAGTGATAGAGTCACCGCCAATTTGAAGGAAACTATCGTCACGGCCAATTGACTCCGCTGGGATGTTCATGGTTTCGGCCCAGAGAAGTTGAAGGCGACTTTCCATGGGTGTCTGCGGCTGCGTCTTCTCCTCACTAATGAGAGAGTATTTAGAGAGTTCATCCTTGCTAAGCCCTGCAGTCAAAGCCTTCAGTTTCTTTCGGTCCAACTTGGTTGAAGTTACAATCGGCATATATTTGCAAGGGACAAACACAGAAGGAACCATATACCGAGGTAACACAACCTCCAAGCGACCAACCAGACTGAAAACCAGGTCTTGCGCGTCATGATCGAGTGGCATGAATAAATCGCTGCTGGCGACTGTGGTGTCAGTACCAGATACTTGAGTATCATCAGTGAAACAGAAGTAGGTAACCAAGCTGAGTCCTGTTTCGGTCTTAAAAACATCGACAGCAACCTGACGAGCTCCCTCGAGACTTTTATGGACGTGATGTTCAATATCGCTCAACTCCACTCGAAGACCGCGGATCTTGATCTGTGTGTCCTTACGACCAAAGTATTGAATAGTACCATCAGGGTTGTAGAGACCTAAGTCACCAGTCTTGTAGAATCGGTTCCATTGGCCTGATTCTCGTCGAGGAGCCCACGCTGGAAGCGAGATTACAGTAGCCGCTTCGGTCTTGGCTGGGTCATCCAGATATTCGCGGAACAGGTTGGGACCCTGGACGACAATCTCGCCAAGACATCCTAGAGGAGCCAGGCGTTGAGGGTCATTTGGATCAACAATCCAGCAGTAACCACCAACAGTGCGGCCGATGGTCATAGGGGATTCTTCAGCCGCCTTCCATTCATGAAAGGCTGCACCCACACATGTCTCAGTCGGGCCCCAGGCGTTCAACAGGCGAACTTTGCCGAACCAAGTCTCCAGAACATCACGGCTTGACGCTTCACCACCAAGGATCAGAAGTTCCAGTCCAGGAACGTCTGTCGGACGCAAAGTTCGGGCCACTGTTGGGGTTAGGAGTGACGCGTTGACACCTGAGCTTTGAATAAAGTCAGCCAGTGAGTTCATCTGCTGGTCCCAAGATGGAACGCAGACACAACCACTGGAAATCAACACTGTAAATATCTCAAATACGGAAGCATCAAATACAAATGACGCAAATTGCAACATTCTGGTACTAGCTGTTAAACCGAACTTCTTGGCAGTGTCAGTTTGAGATGAGCAGAGCGAACGGTGTGGAATCACAACGCCTTTCGGTGTACCAGTGGTACCAGATGTGAAGAGAATATATGCAGCATCGCTTGGTGATGTTGTGACAGCTGGGGGTTGAATACCAGACTTCGTATTCTTTGCCAACTGAACATCAAGCTCCGACGTTATTTCAACAACATTCGGAACTAGTCCGTATAATTTTGAACCGTTGCCTGGCGAGACCAATACCAAATTTGCGGCTGTTTGCTCAACAACTTGCCGGTGGCGTTGGGTTGGGTGGAAGGGATCAAGAGGAGACCAGGTTGCGCCCGCTTTGTTGATCGCGATCGTTGCAATCAAATGCCATGCTGATTTATCGAAGCATACATGCACAATATCCTTAGGCTGGACATTATAGACCTCGATAAGGTGATGGGCTAGTCGGTTCGCGGCACTGTTGAGCTGGCTGTAGGTAAACTGGCCATCCCATGCGTGGATAGCAAGCTTGTCTGGATGAGCAGCAGCCCTTTCTTCAATAATATTATGAATACATGAGTCAATGACCTCAGGTGCTTCACCATTAAACTGGGTAGACTGTTCAAGATCCCAAGTACCAGAGACAGAGATAGCACTGAGTAGCATGTCTTCTCCCTTGGCAAGTTGTGTGATAACATTTTCAAGGTGATGAGACAAAGCCTGGAGTTGTGCTTCAGGGAGAACCTCAGAATCGTAAACGAGAACAAGGTCGACCTTGTCTTCATACAAATATCCCTGAATAACCAAGGGATAACTGAAGTAGTTCTGAATCATATCCAACTGTCTCTCAGCTTCTGATCCAGGACTGACAAGAATGTCATCCTCGATGTCACTAAGCGAGGAAACTTGCATTGGCTGCACAGCGAGTAAGCTGGTGAAGTCACAAGCATCTCTAGCATCGGGAGAAAGTTTAGAGATGCTCTGAAGACCGAACTGCTCATACGTCACCATTTCAGCAGCTTGAGTCTGTATTCCATGTAAGAAGTCTAACACGGTTCGCTGCCGATCAAATTGGATCCGAATAGGAACGGTAGCTACTGCGGGTCCAGCCATTTCAGTGAGCCTTTTAACTGGCGCTTGACGACCAGAGATAGTCGTTCCAAAACAAATATCGTTGCTATCGCAGTAACGCGCGAGCACGATAGCCCAGGCAGCCCTTACAAGTGTCGCCTTCGTAATGGAAGTACTCGTTGATTCTGGAAGCTCGATAGCCTTCCTCAAGATACAAGTAGTCCTCGGCTTCTCGTGGGCAGATCGTCGGCCAGCTGAAGAGTGTGGGAATGTCGCTCTTTGCACGCCATGGAGTTGACTCCTCCAGTATTCTTCAGCAGCATCGTTATCGATATCCATAGTATACTTGATGAATCGGGCATATGGCTCAGGTGCCATCACCTGCATGCCGTGATAAGCCCTCTGTAAGGTGTGCATCATAATATTCATAGACCATCCATCGAATACAGCGTGGTGAACAGACCAAATGAAGTACCGCTCCTCATTCAGCTCAAGGAGAGCATACTGGGTAAGTGGTGATCCATAAGTCATCTCCGTAGACTGCATTGCACGTTCAGCCGATGAAAGATCATATGCTTGGACTCTCGTCCACTTTGCATCCTCTTGGATGACAATCTGGAGACAAATGTCACCTATCTGCACAATTCTTGTCCGCAAATTGGTACACATGGAAACAGTTGCCTCCCAAGCAGCCCTGAAGCGAGCGACATCAATATGTGTAGGAAGCAGGTAGCTGTACTTCGCGATATACGAGCCAGGCTGCTTGATTGAGAGAGCTAACAAACCCTCCTGGAGCTTTGTACAAGGATAAGCGTCCTCAATGGCCTGTCCAGGAGCCAATGCGCACTTGCTTGCCAAGTCCCCGGAAATAGCCAGGTCGCGGAGGTGATCATCAAGCAGACTGAATGGATTCACATAATCATCTTGCTCAACAATATCGGCCTCTTCTGCCTGAGCAGCAACGGCAATAAGGCGTGGGTCGTCGAAGATGGCCTTCACTGTGATCAAAATACCTTCCTCGCGAGCTGTGTTGACAAGGTGAATGGCCATAATTGAATCACCACCCAGTGCCAGGAAGCTGTCATCACGACCAATCAAGTCCATTGGAGTATTTAAAATCTCGGCCCAGATCTTCTGGAGCCGCTGTTCCATGAGGGTTTCCGGGGCTCTCTTTTTGGAATTATGGAGAGAATACTTGGCAAGTTCCTCTTGGCTTAGAGCAGCCGTATGCTTGTGAAGTTCTTTTCTGTCCAACTTGCTCGAAATGTTAATTGGCATGTAGCGACACGGAATGAAGTAGGTCGGGATCATGTATCGAGGAAGTGTCACAGTGAGCTTGGCCAAGACAGCCGAAAGACGGCCCTGCAATTCATCGGTAATTTCAGCAAATGGACCATGCTCGTTGGCCTGGTACGCACCAGTGACGGTCTTCTTGTCGCCATTAAAGTTGAAGTACGCAATGAGGTTTGTGCCATTATCAGTCTTGAACACGTCAACACCTATCTGGCGAACCCCATCCAAAGCGTTCTGGATGTGGTGCTCAATTTCCCCTAGCTCAACACGGAGACCACGAATCTTGATTTGGGTATCCTTTCGGCTAGAGAACTCAATGGTACCATCGGCATTATAGAATACAAGATCTCCAGACTTGTAAAACCTGTTCCAGTGTGACAGGTTGCGCTTAGGAGCCCACTGAGGAAGAGAAGTAACCACAGTAGCCTCCGTCTTTTTCCTGTCACCCAGGTATTCTTGGAGAAGCGTTGGGCCTTGGATGACAGCCTCGCCGATAGTACCTGTTGGTGCAAGACGATGAGGATCCTCTGGATCCACAATCCAGCAGAATCCACCGACAGGACGACCAACAGTTAAAGGGGACTCATCTGCTGATTGCCACTCATATAGAGTACTAAAGCAGCAGGTTTCAGCAGGACCCCAGCCATTGATAAGACGAACCTTCCCAAACCAAGTCTCAAAAACTTCGCGAGGGACAGCCTCGCCTGCAAGGAGTAGTAATTCAACGCTAGGAACATCTTCAGGATGGAGCGTCCGGGTAAACGAAGGGGTCAAATATAGCCAGTTGACATTCATGTCATGGATAAACTCTTTCAGGTTATTCATGCGGGTATGCTCTGATGGAACACACACACAGGCGCCGGTGATCAGAGGACCAATAATCTCGCCAATCGACAGGTCAAAGACGAAGGAAGAAAACTGCAGCATTCGAACATCGGGCGTAAGACCAAGTCTCTTTGCGATAGCTGTCTGGCTTGTAGAAACGGATCCATGCTCCATAACAAAGCCCTTAGGTATACCCGTAGTTCCAGACGTGAAAAGGACATAGGCGGCATGTCGTGCTGTCAAAAAAACATTAGGTGAATGAGAGCTGGGTTCAGTGTTGACAAGCTTCTTATCCAGCTCCAATGAAACCACAATGACGTTCTGAAGAATACTAGAACACAGGGCGATATTGGCTGGCGAGGACAGGGCCAGTTTGGCATTCGTCTGGGACACCACCTGTCGCAAACGCTGCTCTGGATGTGACGGATCGAGTGGAACCCATGCGGCACCGGCTTTGAGGACCGCCAAGATAGCTACAAAATACCAAGCTGACTTCTCGAAGCATACAGGGACAAGATCTCCAGGCTTGACGCCATGAGAATTAACAAGATAATGCGCCAGCCGGTTAGTGGTCTTATCAAGCTGGTCATATGTGAACTCTCGGTCCCAGCCACGAATGGCTGGTGCATTGGGTCGAAGAATAGCTTGCTGTGTCACCAAATCGTGGATGTAAGAATCAACAATTTCAGGCTCTTCAGAGTTAAATCGGAGAGCATTCTCCAAGTCCCAAGAACCAGAAAGGGAAATATCGCCAAGTGCGGTCTCGCCTTCCAGTTGCTGAGCAAGTTGCTCCGTAACATTCTCAATATGCTGCGATAGAGCCAGCGTCTTAGACTCAGAAAGGATGTCTGCGTCATAGAGAAGTCCCAGCTTAATGAAATCATCGTGCACCTGAGCCTGAACAACCAGCGGATAGGTGAAGTAGTTCTGCAACATACCAACCTCGCCCAGATCTTCCGGATCAGCAGATGCAAGAAGGGATTCTTTGCTCTCATCGCCGTAGGTTATGTGTTGCATAGGCTGAATAACAAGCAAGCTAGTGAAATCGCAAGCGTCCTTAACATCAGGGCCAATCTTGGCGATATTTTGCAAGCCAAACTGTTCATAGGATACCATCTCGGAGGCCTGATCCTGCACGCTATGCAAGAAGTCTGACACTCGTTGTTGCTTATTGAGGCGCATTCGAACTGGGACAGTGGCAACTACAGGTCCAACCATCTCCGTCAGACCATTCACAGGCGCCTGTCGACCAGAGATGGTCGTGCCGAAGCACACATCATCACTATCGCAGTAGCGAGCAAGAACAATAGCCCAAGCAGAGCGAAGGATCGTAGCCTTCGTAACGGACGACTTTTCCAACAGAGGGAGTTTAATATTTCTCTCTATCAGACGAACCGTGGTCTGCTCACGTTGCGATAATTCCATGCTGGGCGCTGGCGGGAACGTTGCCTTCTGTGCATCGCGAAGCTGGTTCCGCCAATACTCAATGGCGTCAGTGTCCTCGGCCTCCATCGTGTACTTGATGAATCTATTATATGGTTCTGGATAAGCAACCTCGTGACCATAGTACGCAGAGTGCAACATATCGAACATGAGACGAGAGCTCCATCCGTCGAAGATTGCGTGGTGCATGGTCCAAATAAAGTAGCTTTCGCCATTGTTCTGCTGAACCAGGGCAAAGTTGGAGAGTGGCGATCCATAGGTCATTTCCAAAGTCTGGAGGGCACGAATAGCAGAGGAAACGTCATGAACAAGAATTCCATCCCAATCGACGCTTTCCTTAATAACTGCCTGGATAGTGACACCGTTGAACAGGACGATTCTAGTACGTAAGTTCGCGCAGAGAGCAAGGGTTTTCTCAAAAGCAGCCTTAAAACAACCGAGATCGATGCCGGCCGGCATCTTATAGATATACTTGGCAATGTATGAACCCGGCTGCTTGACTGAGAGAGCCAAAAGACCCTCTTGGAACTTAGTACAGGGGTAGGCATCTTCAATTTCATAGCCAGGCAATAACGCTCGCAAGTTGTCCAATCGAATATTCTCATCAATCAAAGTGAATGGTGCGATGCTTTGTGACTCCTCGATCAAAGCATCAGTCTCCTTAGCACGCTTGGCCACGACAAACAGGCGGGAGTCATCGAAAACATCCTTCACAGTCAGTGAAATTCCTGTGCCGCGCGCCATATTCACAAGATGGATAACCGTAATAGAATCACCACCCAATCCCAAGAAGCTGTCATCGCGGCCAATCGTTCCCTCGGGGATAGACAAGACGGTGGCCCAAATCTTCTGGAGCTGAACCTCCATGGGAGTCTCCGGAGCCCGCTTTACTCCATCAAGAAGAGAGTACTTAGTAAGATCATCCTGGCTCAGAGACGCCGTACGGTTCTTGAGTTCCTTCCTGTCAAGCTTTGTCGAAGTACTGAAGGGCATGTACTGGCACGGAATAAAATAAGTCGGGACCATATACCGAGGAAGTGAGATGCGTAACTCGCCAGCTGCGGCAACAAGTCTACTCTGTAGCTCGTCATTCATAGGAAGAAACGGTCCATTGGCATCAGGATTGGCAACAATGTTCCTGGTCTCATCACTCAAACAGAAGTAGGCAACGAGATTGGTGCCATTTTCGCTCTTGAATACATCCACTCCGACTTGACGAACGTCTTTGAAGGCGACTTGGAAATGGTGCTCAACTTCGCTCAATTCGACTCGGAGACCGCGAATCTTGACTTGAGTATCTTTACGGGTTGAGAACTCGATTGTGCCATCGGGATTATAGAAGCCCAAATCACCGGAGAGATACAACCTATTCCAATGCTTGGAGTCACGACGAGGTGCCCATGGGGGCAGCGACGTCAGTGTAGTGGCTTTCGTTCTTACGGGATCGTCAAGATACTCGCGCAATACCGTCGGGCCCTGGATAACAATTTCTCCCACAGTGCCGATCGGCGCCAGACGTTGGGGATCTTCGGGGTCTACAATCCAACAATAGCCGCCCACGGGCTTACCAACAGTGATTGACGACTCGTTTACCGACTTCCACTCGTGTAATGTACTGAAGACACAAGTTTCCGCAGGCCCCCAACCGTTGATAAGGCGAACCTTGCCAAACCACGTGTCAAAGACGTCGCGTGGGACAGCTTCACCGGCAAGCAAGATCAGCTCGATGCTAGGAATATCGGTAGGCTTTAGGGTTCGAAGGAAGGATGGTGTGAAATAAGCCCAGTTGATATTCATATCACGAATAAAGTCTTTCAGGCCATTCATCCGGATTTCCTCAGACGGAATGCATAGGCAGGCTCCGACAATCAGGGGGGCGATAATCTCACCAACAGAGAGATCAAAAACGTACGCAGCAAACTGCAGCATTCTCACGTCATCTGTTAGGCCCAAGCGGCGGCTAACAGCGACCTGACTGGTGCAAACAGAGCCATGCTGCATCACAAGACCCTTGGGAGTGCCTGTGCTGCCTGAAGTGAAGAGAACATAGGCAATATTGACCGAGTAAACATTAACAATTGGCCCAGCTAGGCTCAATGCGAAGTTCCTTTCAAGCTCGTGATCCAGTTGGGGAGATACCTCGAGGACGTCCAGGCCTAGGTCGTTGCAGCTAGAGGTGCTTGAAGGACCTGTAAGAACCAGCTTGGCCTTCGTCTGTCGAACCACCCGCTGCTTGAACTGAGTAGGATGAGAAGGGTCAAGAGGGACCCATCCAGCACCAGCCTTATTGATAGCGAGAATTGCGACGAAATACCACGCCGACTTCTCGAAACATACATGGACCAGGTCCTCCAGTTTCACGTCATGGTGATTAACCAGGTGATGGGCCAGTCTGTTGGAAGCCTCATTCAATTGCTTATAGGTAAATGTCCTATCCCAGGCCTTAATAGCTGTCGCATCAGGTCGTCTCTCTGCTTGCTGCTCAACGAGCTTGTGGATACAAGAGTCAATAATCTCTGGCTCATCATCGTTTGTCTGAAGGCCTTGCTCGAAGTCCCATTGGCTAGCGAGTGACAATTCGCCGAGAGGTTTGCTTCCTTGGGTTACGAGTTGTTGGGCAACATGCTCGAATTGCTGCGATAAGGCCTTAAGTTTCCATTCGGTCAAGACCTCAGCGTTGTAGGTCAGGAGAAGCTCTAGGCGATCGTCGTACAAGAAGCCTTGAGCAACAAGCGGATAGCTAAAGTAGTTCTGCATGAACTCTTCTTCCAACTCGAACTCATGGTCGGCCGAAACCAAGATGTTTCCAGACTTGTTGCCCAATCCAAGGTGGGAAACAGGCTGGACAACCAACAAGCTGGTGAAATCACAGGCTTCCTGAGCGCCAGGGTTAACCTTGGAAATTCTGCGCAAACCAAATTGCTCGTAGGCAATCATGTCCATTGCTTGGCCCTGGATGTCTTGCAGGAAGTCTGAGACCCGCTGCTCTCGATCCAAGCGAACTCTCACAGGTATAGTGGCTACAGCTGGGCCAGCCATTGAATCCAGGCCAGGAACTGGTGCCTGTCGACCTGAGATGGTCGTTCCAAAGCAGATATCACTGGCTTCACTGTAGCGGGCAAGGACAATCGCCCAGGCCGCACGCAGTACTGTTGCCTTCGTGATGGAAGAATTGCCCAAATCAGGGAGCTTCACAGTTCGACTCATCATATGAGTAGAGTTGCCAACATCCGCAGAAGGAGTAGGTGGAAATGCAGCTTTTTGAGCGCCAAGAAGCTGGTTATTCCAATATTCGCTGGCGGCATCCTCATCGAGCTCAATCGCATACTTGACAAAGCGGGAGAAAGGCTGGGGAGAGACACGTTCGGTCTGATAGTAAATGCTCTGCAGCGTGTCGATGATGATGCGCTCGGTAAATCCATCAACGACGGCATGATGGACAGTCCAGAAGAAGTACATTCCATTAATGCCACCATCAATCAGCGCATATCGAGATAGTGGCGAGCCATAAGTCATCTCAGTGGCCTGGGCCTCGCGAACGGCTTGCTTGACATTCGCATTCGCATAAGTCTCCCACTTGATGTCATCTTGCACCACAACCTGTATAGAGTAATCTCTTGCAAGCACGATTCTGGTACGCAGATTGGGGCAGAGGTCAACAGTTTGGTTCCATGCAGACTTGAAACGCTCAATTTCAATGCCATCCGGAAGTCTGTACACGAGCTTCAAGACATAGGATCCTGGCTGTTTCGCAGACAGTGCCATGAGACCCTCCTGGAATGGTGTACTTGGGAATGCATCCTCTACAACCTGGCTCTCAGCAAGCCCACATTCCTTTCTAAGGACCTCGGCAGGATCCGAAGAACGGAGGGACTCGTGGAGAAGACTGAATGGCTCGATCTCAACAATTTCCTGTTCTTCTTCTGCCTCAATCTCTGCTGCCTGGCTGGCCACAGCCGACAAACGCGGGTCGTTGAAGATACCCTTGACGGTGAGCAGCAAACCATGCTTGCGCGCCATTCCCACGATATGGATTGCGGTGATAGAGTCTCCGCCAAGTCCAAAGAAACTATCGTCCCGGCCAATCGATTCGACAGGAATACGCAGAAGTTCTGCCCAGATCGCTTGCAGTTTCTTCTCGTTTGGAGTCTCGGGTGCTCGTTTCTTGCTTCCAACTAGACCATAGCTGTTGAGCCGCTCCTGTCCGAGCTTAGCAGCCATCTCCTTCAATTTTCTGCGGTCCAGTTTCGTGGAAGTCACCAGAGGCATATAGCGGCAGGGGATGAAGCGAGAAGGTACCATATATCGAGGAAGTTTGACGCCGAGTTCGCCCACAAGAGTGGTAAGACGGATCTTCAAGTCATCGTTAAGTGGGAGGAAAATATTAGTTTCGTCTATTCCATACGCTCTTTTATCGTCAGTGAAGCAGAGGTAAGCAGTGAGGTGCGAGCCGTTCTCGCCCTCAACCACATCAACGGCGATTTGGCGAGCATCTTCCAGGCTAGCTTGAATATGGTGCTCGATTTCCCCAAGCTCAATACGAAGACCCCTGATCTTGACCTGGGTATCCTTTCGTCCAAGGTATTGGATCGTTCCGTCAGGATTATACTGGCCAAGATCTCCAGTCTTGTAAAATCGGCTCCATTTGCACGAGTCGCGGCGGGGTGCCCATTCTGGGAGAGAGGTTACCATCGCTGCGGCTGTCTTTTCCGGGTCTGCAAGATACTCGCGAAGTAAGTTAGGACCTTGGATAACGATTTCACCAACACATCCCATAGGGGCCAGTTGCATGGGGTCATTTGGCTCAACAATCCAGCAGTAGCCACCAACGGTTCGTCCAATCTTCATGGGCGAGTCGTCAACTCCCTCCCATTCATGCATAGCAGCGCAAACACAGGCTTCGGTAGGGCCCCATTGGTTGATCAAACGGACCTTTCCAATCCAGGTTTCGAGCATATCCCGACCCGGAGCCTCACCACCAAGAATCAGGAGTTCGAGACCAGGAACCTCTTCCGGTCGCAACGTACGAGCAACTGTCGGAGTCAATGCAGCCCAGTTAACCCCAAACGTGCGGATGAATTCCGCTAAACCAGTCATTTGCATCTCATAAGAGGGAATACAGACGCAACCACCACTGATCAGGGGAGCCATGATCTCCATGATCGAGACATCAAACACAAATGCAGCATATTGGAGCATCTTGACATCGACTGTCATTCCAAGCCTCTTTGCACCGGTTACTTGGCTTGTGCTGATTGAGCCATGTTCGATAATAACTCCCTTCGGGGTACCTGTGGTTCCAGACGTGAATAGAACGTATGCTGGATCCCTTGCTGATACAGAAACCACTGGTGGCTTTGAGCTCAATTGTTTTGACAGCTTGGCATCAAGCTCGGGGGTTAGTTCAATAACGTCCGGAACGAGTTTGGAACACTTGGAAATATTGCCAGGGGAAACCAGGGCGAGCGTTGCTCCTGTCTGGCCGACGATTTGCTGGTGGCGTTGAGTCGGGTGTGATGGATCCAATGGAGACCAGGTTGCGCCAGCCTTGTTGACTGCCAGAATAGCGACCACATACCAAGCTGACTTCTCAAAGCACACGTGCAGTATATCGCCGATAGACACACCAAAGTTCTGGACAAGGTGGTTGGCAAGACGATTTGCTGCGCGGTCCAGTTCGCGATAGGTAAACGTCTTATCCCATCCTGCAACAGCAACGGCATCAAGGGAAATTTGTACTTGTCTCTCAACAAGCGAATGAAGACAAGTTTCCATGACCTCCGGTTCGATCTCGTTATACTGGCGCGCTTGTTGAACATCCCACTGGCCAGACAGTGAGAGGGCGCCTAATGGCAAATCTTCTGGGGAAAGAATCTGCTTCACAACATGACCAAAGTGATGGCAGAGTGCTTCAAGATGGCTTTCCTGGATGAGATCCTCATAATACATAAGATCTAGTTCAACGTAGTGCTTGGCAACATGAATTTGGAGTACAAGCGGAAAGTTGAAATAGTCACGCATCGCCTCGTCGGACAGAGCCTTTTCCGCGCTTCCTTGTTCGAGAACGGCATCAGAGGAGCTACCTGCTGTAGATGAAAGGTGATCCCTGGGCTGAATCACAAGTAAGTTAGTGAATTCGCACGCACTCTGTGTATCATGGCTAAGCTTCGCAATATTCTGGAGGCCAAACTGTTCATAGGCGACCATTTCTGACGCCTGCAACTGAAGCTTCTCAAGGAACTGCGACATCTTCATTTCGGCATTGAGTCGAACACGGACAGGAACAGTCGCGATCATAGGTCCGGGAATCTCATTCAATCCGGGTACTGGAGCTTGTCGTCCCGAGATCGTGGCACCGAAGCAGACATCATCAGAATCGCAGTATCGGGCCAGCACGATCGACCATGCAGCACGCAGGATCGTGGCTGCAGTCATGGAAGACTTGTGCTTGTTGGAAAATGGGATGATTTTCTTCATATTGCGGCCTTGAAGTCCTGTCGAAAGGTGAGTAGCAGGGAACGCTGAGCGCTTGGCTCCATCGAGCTCTACCTTCCAGTATCGACTAGCTCCCTCCGAATCGATGGATTGGATATATTTGATGAAGTTGGAATAAGGCTGCAGAGTTGTTGGAGTAGCACCATGATAGGCCTGATTCAACGCATCGAGAACAATGCGCGTCGTCAACCCGTCAAACACAGCGTGGTGCACAATCCAGACGAAGTAGATGTCGCCGTTTTCCTCCTCGACAAGCACATGCCGTGAAAGACGCTCGCCATAACTCATACCAATCTTCTGCGACTCCTTCAAATATGAATGTATATCAATATTAGTAACAGGCTGCTCCCATGCGGTGTCATTCGCGATCACAGCCTGCAGGGATCGGTTGCCAAAGAGCACCACCCTCGACCGAAGAGCTTCGCAGCGCCTAACAGTGGCCTCCCAAGAATCCCTGAATCTATCGAGATCGACATAGGATGGCACCTTGTAGACGTGGCGGAAGATGTAGGCACCTGGCTGTTTCATACCAAGGGCCATAAATCCCTCCTGGAGCGTCGTGCAAGGGTAGATATCATCGATTTCCTGGCCAGCAGAGAGTCCACATTCCTTCTGGACTTGCTTCTTGATCTCCTCCACCTCAATTTCTCCGATCAAACTAAAAGGCGCTGTATCGGAGCTATCGGGACTGTCATCAATCACTGCGACGGCAGCCATCTGCTCAAGCGTGGGATGCTGCATGATTGCGGCGGGGGTGAGTCGAATGCCATGTTGATAGGACAGTGTAACGAGCTCAATAGTCGTAATTGAATCGCCACCAAGCAGCAAAAAGCTATGCTTCTTGCCGATTTCTTGAGTTCCAACCCGAAGTACGAGGCGAAGTGCCTGGACCCAGACAGCCCTCAAGACGATTTCCAGCTCCGTTGACGGAACTTCGTCTTCCGCGAGGCCACCCAATGAATCCAGACGAGGCGCGTCCGCAACAATCCGGGCCCTCTTCTCCTTAGTCGATAGTTCCTCGCTGATAGACCCCTCAAGACTGTTATCATCTAAGCTGTACTCCTTGTATTCCGATGGGTAGTGAGGAAGTCCTTGAATCTCCTTGCCATCACCAAACAGGGTTCCAATATTGGACACTGCGGACACTTGCCAAAGTCTTCCCACAGCCGACAGAAGACTAGTCGAGTTGTTGTTTCCACGAGTTTGTGAGGATACATAATTGCATGGTTCGTTTTTGGCCGCACAGATCTGCGAAAGAGGTCCAGATAATGTTGAGTGAGGCCCAATCTCGAGGAAAAGGCGCGATTCTGATACTAGCTCTAGAATAGAGCTTATTGCTGAGTCGAAGCGAACAGTCGAGACCAAGTTCTCAACCCAGTATTTAGCGCCAAAATCCTCCAGTCTCTCAAGGGCCTCGCCACTGACACTTGATACAAAAGTGACTTCACCCCTTCCCTGCAAAGGTGCGATGGCCCCATCCTCCAGAAGTCGGAGGAACTCTTCGGAAACCGAGAGCATATGGTCTGTGAGTGGTTAGCGAAATGGCAATCCCAGCACATTTATGGTCAGGAGGGGTACATACGAGAGTGATATGCGACGTCAACCTTGAGTAGACGCGCAGAAACTTCTGGCTTCACATCATTGATAGAGGCGAGAACCTGTTCCAAAGCCACTCGATCACCAGAGAGTGTTGAACTCAAAGGGCTATTCTCACAGGCCACAACCACACCATCTTGCAAAAAGCCCTTGACCTCTTGAGCACCAATGCCTACTACTGCCATGGAACCATCAAGTTCAAGACCTTTCTGCGAACTTGCATAGCCATAGTAGTAAGCGATAGCAATGGCATCCTTAAGCGTCAGGTAGCCCGCGGCGTATGCGGCCGCGATTTCACCACTCGAATGACCAACAACCGCCTTTACTGCGACACCAAGTCGCTTAAAGTGATGAAACAGGGCAATCTGCAGGGCTGTGGATAATGGATATGAGAGCTCAGCTGAGTTGATCCTGTTCAAGGGATCGCTGGCTTCCCGTTGAAGCTCCTCTATACATCACGTTAGCAATCGCGATTTTCCCAATGCCACACATAATAATTCAGAAGTTACTTACCCTTAAGCCTCCAGCTCGGAGGAACTTTTAGTTTTCTTAATAATTCATCCATCTCATCAATATCCGCGCTGAACCGTGCATCGTCCTGGATAAGTTCCTTGCCCATGCCTGCCCATTGTGCACCTTGGCCGCTGAACACCAGCACAATTTTTGGTGGATTATTAGTAGCCGTCAAATGGCTTGAAGTATTGATCATTTTGGATTCATGAAGAATTGAGAATGACCGATGGCGTAGAGGCTCGCAGCGTAAGGCACAAGTGTGGGCGATGTGAGATGCGTCTGACTCGGGGTGAGCCTGAGCATACTCATTAACACGCCGCAGGTGTTGATTCAGAGATGCTGCATTATTGGCGGAAAAAATAAGCAACTCGGGTTTGCGTGAAGACAATTGGCCGTCAACGATGTTGTCCATATTAACGCTGCGCTCCATAGTTGAGTGCGAGCTTCCAGACAGAGAAGCCATGTCGGATACACGTAGACGGAAGTAGTTCTTTCGTGTGAAGGTATAATTAACGACGCTGAAAACAGCAACAATATCGTATGATGAGAAGTTACAATGATGTAGCTTCTTCCAGTGGCTCTGTCAGTAGAACAAACAATAGAGTATGCTTGCAGTGTGAGCGTGAACGTCGTGTAGAAGTTCTACTCTACGATAACCGCAAAACAATCTTGAAAGGACATGTTCGGTGTATGTATTAGAGGGAACTACGAGTATGTACACCCTTCGGCACTGGAAGTATTATTCAGCCATGTCCAGCCTACGACAAGGGTAGTGTGGTCACACTCGGTAAGCCTCGAGGCCTTTTGTCGCTTCTCAGAATACTCTTCAAAGTGGCTGTCAACATGTGTGGATGAATTCCGATGGCCCCCTGCAGCTCCAGCCTTCTGCAAGTCCTGGTTGCGATTAAGGGTATTACATGGGTACCAGATCTGGAAGACAATAGTCAGCCCGGGCAGCCCAAAGGGGCATCTTACATACACCGAAGAGTCGCCACAGTAGAACAGTAGAAGGGAGAGGCTGTCTATACAAGCATCTAGAACCAGTGGTGCCCCCAGGGGCTAGGTAGTGGAGGCCAAGGCGACTCCATATCTCCGGGCCGCATGAGTGATACTACAAGAAGCAAGACGAGGGTCATGTCTCACCTCGGCATACGGAGGTACTTGAAGTACGGTCTGTGCTTTTTTGAACATGGTACTCCGTATAATTAGGTCAGATTCATTGGGGGGTGATAGGTGGAGCGAGATCCAGGATATAGCTGCAGCCAAGCCCGTAACCTACTCTCCTCGTTCAACACCTACGCTTGTATCAACGCCGAATAAACCTAAGAGAGGTTAGAATTAAGTTAAGCACGGTCAAAGACGCACATCACTGCCGATGGCCTACTGCTGTTGCGGAAGTTGACATGGAGTTTAAAAATAGAGCGATCACCCAAAGGACCTAGGTAAGGGAGCCTCTTGCTGGAATCACAAACTGTGATCCACCTACACCATGTAGCACTATACTATTAGATTGAAGAACAAGGAAGACATGCTTGTATCACACACTTCGAGTAGACCATTCCAGACAATTCTGCAGCCGCATCCCAAAACAAACAGAGCTGGATGCATAGGTGCTGGGAGATCACAATACACCAGAATATTACTGGATGTGTATTACTACTACGCTGGCAGATGGCACTCCTGGTTTTACAAGTGCAATGGCGAGTACAGATCATACCTACATATCGACCCGGGAAATTATCCATACAATCATGGAGCTCTATTTTCACCCATCTTTTGCTGACAGAATCCTAGGTTGCGGGTACTCTGCGAAGTGATCGAAGTACGAGGCGTATCCTTGCAAAAGCATCATCCTGCCTGGTCCCTGATGAGCCCACGTCTTGTGTCCTTCATGTACTCCGTATAGGCCTTGGCAATAACTGGCATTCAAAAATGCCGGTAGGGTGGGGAACCCGATATCGACCATCATCTTCACCAGAGCAAGTCCCGTTATTATTCTTACATGACATGTATACCCAACGGGTAGCCAGATCAGGCAAGCCAGTGCCATTATGACTAGCTAGTCGCAATCCACTTCTCTCTCTGACATTGCCATGTCTCCTCAAGCGTACAGGGATACGGCTACTACTCTCCTCCTTATTTCTGTCTGTCTCTGTACAATAGAGGCAGGTTTCTTTCTATAAGCGGGGCGAAACGCCACACCTCAAGAGTATTTTAGCAAAGATCCAGGATTCTTGTTCCCGCATCTAAGCCGCAGCGAACGAGCGGCTCGGGAGCGAATAATTCTAGTCAGACAGGCATGGGTAGTCGACATGGGGTGGCGGCGCCACCGCCCTCCTCCAATTGTTGAAGCACCATGACACAACAGGGGTCCAGGTTGGGGGTCAGATTATTATTACCGTAGTGAAGGGTGGAAGGATGATATTACGTTGGGTTTACCTTTTCGGCGATGCGAGCCTTACCCGTTGCAGAGCGCAGCGTTGGCGAGATCCGGTTGGGCCTCATCTGAAGACAGGGATCAACAAAATGGCTTCGGGAGTACGCGATGATGTGCGAAGTACCGAGCAGAGCTGACTGGTACGATCGATATGATCAATTGCATAAATGGTGCTACACTGTCAGTAGAAGACGTGAATTTGCCCGAGATATCATTCATGACATGCGGTATGTCGACCTGGAACGGGGCTTTTTTGAGATGAGGATAATGCAATCGCCCATTTCATCAGATCGGCGATCTCCTCAGATTCATCAGATCAGACAATACGAGTAATAGCCAAGAGCTATCAGAGACAGAACCCCAATCGCATGCGCCATACGGTATACTTTGCACCACATGTTGGATTTTTTTTCCCGTCAGCGTTACAGTCGGTAAAGAATTGTCGAGTGACAGGAGAGGGCCATCTTGGAGGGCCATCTTGGAGGCCAACCTGTACTCGTAGATGGTTGTCGTGATGAGCGTGATAAATACGTCAAGGGATCTCGAACGGACAGCCACATCACTCCGTTTTCGCGACAAATTGCACAATCACACTTACTCACATTTGCGGGTAAATAATACCCGACTCCTCTAGCAAAACGGAGGCTTGAGACACTGCGCAGTAGGTAGTAATAGTTACTCCATGCAAGCTAGTCCGTACTACCTAGCACTTACATATGTACATGGCAAGCCGGCTCCCAATAGCAGTATTTTATGTTTATTTGAACCTCCCATGATCGAGAAGACGGCCATGATGGTGATTGTGTAGATTGTACAGATGGCGCATCCGTGATTTCTTCAGTCCTTCATGGGGTTCATGATGCAGATGTCAAGATTGATATCCTACCTTGATGCAGCTACATGCTCAGACCAACATGCTCTCTGCGTTTGGCCATCCCTGCCCGACCCAGTCGCTCGCCATGCGAACCGATCCTTCTCATATTATCCCTGGACTCCACCCCCATCAGCGACACAGATGCAGAGCCTCGATCAAGAGAGAGCCGGAGGCGTTCTGTGGCGAATCGGAGAAAAACTCCTGACTCTAAGCGGAGATACTATGACGGGATGCAATATCACGCTTTGATTCAGAACACGTAATAATGCATTCGCTCGCCATTGCGCAAGACGTTTAGCCTTTTTCTTCATTCGAGCCCCGAGATAACCTGTATAGACAAAGCGCGGAATACTGGATCCTACCACGACGGCGAAATGCACAGTTAATCAGTTTCCCGCGGGCCACTCCGGATACCTGACCCTATAACTTTATCTACGTAGCATACGAAGTAGTGTAGTGTATATGTATGTATGTATATGTATACTTCGTAGACGCATATCACATCGAGCGATGATCTAATCTACTAGGTATTAGCGTCTCCAGATTTACTGAACCCGGTGATGATGCACAACTGACAGGCAAGGTTCCCAAGGTAGCATACATGAAGAATCCATTATATATCCTTCTGGGGCACATAGATACGACGTTCCCTTTGACTGGGACTCTGGCAGCGTGTGTTGAATTGGGCAATGAATCATGGCAATTGTGCAAAGGGACCAGAAGCACCTCTGGCGATGTCCCACTTGCTTCTGCTCCTCTCTGCCAGGAAGGCTAGCAAGCTTCCCAGGGACGATGAGCGGTTATTGCCAAGCTTGCCCAGGCTTCGGTGAAGACAGGGAAGAGAGGCGGTTTCCTGACCCTCGTATCCATAATGATTCTCCCTTGCGTTGCGCATGGAAGCCTGCTGGCCAAGCTTAACCCCGCAACCACACCCTTTCGCCAACGTTACAATCGTCACATGCCGCATCATCTGCAGTAGATATCTACGGTAGTATGTCGATCATGATAGTAGAAGAGAATTATGAACAGGCCTTGGTCCCGGCATGATCGACACACGCAGAAGAAACCGGAGAACATCCCCGGCTTCTTCGGCCTCCGTTCCGTATATCCCCACAGGGCGATCCCACGTGGGCACTACTGCATTATTCTTACATTTCTTTTCACTTATGTATTGCAGTAGTAGCAGTGGTGACATTTGCTGAATAGCTATCCACTTGACTCTATCAAAGCTTTGCTGAAGAGCCGCAAGCTAAAATTCTACCTAACTTATTAGGAGTGCTCGAAGTCGTATTCGTCAGCGTCGACTCATCCACAGCAGCCGCTTATGCGGCTTATTCACGCCCATGCAATCCCTCAAGGATCCTGATCATTTCCCTAATATTAACCCATGTCCACCGAGCGCTTTCGTCGCCACTTACTCCGTAGGCGCCACCCACAATATTGAATGTGTTTGACACGTGTCGGGTGCGCAGCGACCGCGAAAAATGCCTCCTAAATCATGTAAGTGAAATGGATGAGTCACGGTAGTATTTCGTTTAACTTTCCTTCCCCGAGGAGGGGATCATTTGACCTCATCGTCCGTAAGCGTTGTGCTACCAAGTTCCGATTATTGGTAATACGAAACATGCGGTTTGCTGAAACCAATCGGGAGCAAAATGGCCAGCAATGGAAACAACAGGGAGTTACAAGATATTTTGAGTGTAATGGGTATTTAGAAATTTGAAAATCCATTAAATTGGCTCGACAGTGTTGTGTATTATAGATCTTGCTAGGCAACACATTCATGTGCAGTGTGATCTTTTTGTCCCCTCTCAGGTTACAATGAGGCTCTAGGGTAGTAGGTACTTCGTACCTAACACAAAACTCGGTTGCAATCAACAGCGTTCATTTACTTAGCGGTGGAAATAAGATAATAATATGGTAATGTGTCTGGATGGCTTCGTAGGTAATGTTATTGGAATGGCTACTGCATTCGGGTGCTTTCTCGGTTTCTGATTTCCGTTGGCATTTGGCGATATTCTTGAACCCTACCATGTATCTCGATACTCAATATTTTATGGAGTTGGCGCAAGGTACTCAAGATATCTTCTCACTTTTTGAGACAAATAATTGGTTATACTGAGGTAATTGTCATTGATTCTGATGGAATTACCAGTTAAGCTTTTCTTAATCAGCTAACGATGATGCCGCTATCCTCACCTACGCTGTCTGAAGGAACACCTGGAGACCCAAAGGATGCAACTCAGGTCCTAGCCGCCCCCCAACATCCCAGAAGCTGATTTTGTTGTATCTAAAGTGGAGGGGTTCTTCCAGAGGTTACAAGAACTGCCGCCGTACACAGCACAAGGGTCTCGGAATGCTGGGTCCATGAATCCTGGAATGTACAGGTCAGCCACTCGAACGAGAGGCCCGAGGTATCTGTGACCTCCACAACGATGACAGCAGCAGCAGTACCAACATGCTCTCGAAAATAAGATGTGATCGATTGCAATGGAATCACCATTGACTGGCACCTTCATTTCAATTCCTGGTCTTGGAACAAGTCATCAAACACTCGAAATACCAGCAAGTGCCTAGAGCAGTGGTTTGGGACAACGAATTACTGAGGGATCCCTTGGATAACTCTACGGCATTGGACATGCCGCCACAAATTCCTCATTCTCATCTCTTTTACCTGGGTACATTAGGTGCTACAGTCCGGATTGGTAGATGCAAGACAGTATCGAGATTGTGCAACGGCTTATGGGAGGGATAAGATACAGTTGCTTCAAGACCCAATGGGGACGCCAACAAAGAGCAGAAGTGTCTCCAGCAGAGCAGCCATGGCTTTGAGTACACTACTCTCGGGATTTATGGCAAGCTGTTGACTGACATGATGGATATCATGGAAGGCTGATGTTGGTGGCGCAATCACGACCAACGTGCTTGGTTCGCACATATTTCTTCTTATTATTAACTCCGCGCACACACCTCATGCCTTTGTCTCTCCTCGTTGCCACATATGCATGTCTTGAAAGTGCAGAAGCCCTGTCTCAGAAATTGTCAATAATATAGTTTTACGAGACTTGATATACCTTAGCTTTAATAATACCAGACTGCTGACTCTAAAATGTTTGCCCCCGTCAGTGTGGATGAGTGCCCCTTATTCTCCTCTCTCCATCTATCGATCACATTCCTTTCTCATAAAAAGCTGGACAAGTTCTCTTGTTTGCCTGTTGGTACTCAGCACTATAGCCACATACATACGTGTCTTATTATGGACTCGGACCAACCAGCGCAACGTTAGTAGTACTCGTATACGATGCAGGGAGAGCAGTGCTGTGATTCAAAATTCGAACAAAAAGGAGAGAGCCCTGCAGCTCAACCCCACCTCAAGCCACGAAAAATACTGAGTAATAGTTCCAACACGAAAGGTAGGAAGATGTAGTAGATAAAGAGCAGATTTTACAAGAATTGGTAAAAATTTTGGGAACGGGAAAAAGTAAGAGAAAGCCCCCTGCCGGACTCGAACCGGCAATCTCAAGATTAGAAGTCTTGCGCCTTAGCCATTAGGCCAAGGGGGCTCGTGACACCCAGGCCAGAAGGATAGTACTAAGAAGGCCTAGCATACCAAGCGCAAAAGTTCAAGAAGCAAACTGAATGCAAAAAGCCTTTACGCTTTCTCTCTCTGCCTTTGCATATACCACTCACTGTTTATACCGGGTTGCCCGTACCGTTTCGAAACCTGGCTATCAGTATTGCTAGGTAGTTTATGCTTGTGTCACGAACCCGATGTTGGGTGTATTCATCGTGCCTAGTTCCGTATTGCAGCGATTGTCCCTGTAATAATAAGGTAGTTAGTTAGTTGCCTTTAACGGTGGCCCAAGGGAGCATATAAGTCGCTTAACACATAGCTTTGCTCTTTCAATACTAATGACATTTGACTGTACGTGAATTGGATTGTTATGGCCATGATCGAATAAAATTTTACTCTTGCTGCCTCCTGTATGATGGGTATCTTCCCACCTTAAACTATATACAATGTTAATACATCCCTAACATATACAACTATTTACAAAGCATATGTCCCTTTGGCATCTATGCAACCATTTCCAAACTCATAACTTCATATCATAATGCAACCATAGCCCTTTAGCGCTCAATGGCAACACACTGGTCAAACACCTGTGCAGCCTTGGTGAACAGAGTCTTCTTGTTGGGCAACTGTTCAGCAGTTCCCCATCCTCCAAACACGTCAAACTCAACACCAGCAGTCAGTCCAAACGAAACAGATGCAACGCCCTTGGTGTTTCCGCAGGTAGCGCCGTTACTCCCTCCATTGGCCTTCACAATGGCAGTCAGAACAGGCGCCTGCAGCGCAACACCTCCAACAATACCCTTGCCGAAGAACGTGCCAGCAAGATTCAGAGTCACGACGGGTATGACCTGGGCCGTGGCTGACGCGGAGGAAGACCAGCTGGGCCCAATCCTGCTAAACTGGGGCTGCAAAGCGGGCGCACTCTTGCCGATGGCAACTTCTGAGCCGTCAGGGAGGGTCAGAGCGGCACCAAACTGTGCTTGCACCTGAGCCGTCAGGCTCTGGATATAGGCCTGGGCGTCGAAGTTGATCTGGGGGCCGATCTCAACGAGACCGCTAATGCTGAAGGTGTCAAGGTGGATGGACGCGAAGCGCACTTTGGGGGAGCTGAAGGGGCCGAATGACCCGGAGGCAGAGACACCGACGGCGAAGCGTACGCCAAAGGTGTTTTGGGACGTGAGTGAGGCCGTGAAGCCGTTGGAGGTGGATAAGGTCAGGTCAGCCAGCAGAGAGCCGGTGGTCTGGCAGTCGGCGCAAGTAACAGCCAAGTTCACGCCCTTGTAGTTGGTCGAGTAGATTTTGGTGCCACTAAAGTCATGAGCAGTTCTGAGGGTTATCTTCTTGCTGACCTGAGCCCGCTTATCCAGCTCTGAAGGGTCCTCCACGCCGGTGATGCGCAGGGTAGCGTGCTCAGCAAAGTCCTGCCATTTCGCGGCCTTGGACTTCATAGTCGCAGATCTGGCCTTGTCGTTGTAGGAGATGGACTTGATGACATAGGGCTGGCGGCCGTGCTGGCCACCGCAGGGGCCGCCGTCGATGACATAGACGGCCGTGTTAGCCTCCTGGTTGATCCAGGACCAGGAGGATTTGGCACTGCGGAAGGATGAGGCATCATGGAATTTGAGGGTGATGCTAGAGTTGGAGCAGGCGACGGACTGGATGAGGTCTTGGTTGTCCAGCATGCGGGCGCCGCTGGCGGGAGTCAGGGTCAGGTTGGCCAGGATGCCTAGGACTGTCAGGACTTGGACGGTATACTTCGGATCTTCGATGAATCTTACCTTCCTCTGCATTTGTCCAGAAGAAACTGGCCGTGTTGGACACGCCCGTCTCAGCGATCTCAACTTTGAAGTTGGCATTGGTGCTAGGAGCTGGGGCGGGCAAGAGAACGATGCTCGTAGCGGCGTCGCGGATGGCATTAATTGGGCTGGCAGAAACACCCAGGACTGCCATAAAGGCAGCCGAAACGATGGAGGTCTTGGACAACATCGTGTATGGTCTTGTCTTCCTGAGTCCTGTGACGCTATGTGACAAAGGCCTTGGGGATATGAGACGGTATCAGCCCCCCTTCTTATGCGAACAAGACTGCTGATGAGAAGCGTATGAGGCCATCTTGTCTGAGGATTCCGTCGTTCTTATATTAAGGGCCATGCCGTGGAATAAGACCGTGGAGCAAGACTGCCCGCCCCATCAAGGTAGTAGTTAGAATCTAGCCAAGATCCTTCCAGATCCTCACGAACTCGCGATGTTTCTCCCCGAAAGCGGATCTCTCCCATTTCCTTTGGCAAACCCCGCATTACACACCAAAATATGATACTACTATCGAGGTTCTGTGCGTTGCTCTTCATATTACTGTTCCGGGTTAGGTCCCCGTAACGCCAGTCTTGAAGAAGAGACATCCTGTTTAACTATCGCCCATATAGGCATGTACCTTGAAGGCTCCGGGTCCACGGCAGCACTGACATGGTTGAGTGGAAACGGTGCGCAAGGAAAGATTCGTGGAAACTAGCCTGAGCTCCATAGAAATGGCCTCAATGCGATACCGAAATTCTCCATCGCGGAGGGTCGTACAGCATACAGGAGACACGTGCGCGATCCTCTATCAAATCCCTCGGAAAAGAGGAGGTGCAATGTGCTTCGAATAGGCTTTCATGTGAGAGTATCGCCGCTCATGGGACTATGGCAGTGCGACATCGGAGAGGTTGGCGGTACGAGTACGAAGCATTGTTGGAGTTGGCGTCGGGCTTATGTATGAATTGCGGATAACATTAGAGACATCAATGGACACAGACATCCCCAACGAGAGTCAATGTTCATCAAAGGGCCCTTGCGTCCAAGCCTTGCATTAGGTATTATAGTAGTAGTAGTAATAGGAGTAGTAATAGTAGTAGTAAGATTAAGTAGAAAAATAAAATGGCGCAAGGTCATCATCTTATCAATCTCATCTACATTCGCTAGTGAGTGGATCATGGGTTCTAGAAGGCATGAGTAGTCCGTGTTCCAGTGGATGCTGATGACATTGAGTCAGACCATTATAATCCCGAGGGTTTTATACTACTAGTGATATTATTACCGAGAGGAGTTGTCGAAATTAATGCGGATTCAAGATCCGATCTTCCATCTTCCGCTCACTTATATGTTGTCGCACTAACACAATGTCGACAATGTTGATCTAAGGCAACTTACACATCGATCCAAACCCTCACAATCAAGGCCAAACTCTTACTTAGTAGCAGTGGCTGTGGCGACATGTGAATCACCTACATATATGA
This sequence comes from Hypomyces perniciosus, assembly GCA_008477525.1. Classification (NCBI taxonomy): domain Eukaryota; kingdom Fungi; phylum Ascomycota; class Sordariomycetes; order Hypocreales; family Hypocreaceae; genus Hypomyces; species Hypomyces perniciosus. The sequence continues at coordinate 3,553,998 of SPDT01000003.1, forward strand.
CCCCTGGCATATGTCGTAAATGAGTTACATCCAGACATCACCACCGTGCCAAACAAGCGCCCGCAGCTATTTCTTAACGCCGTCCTCGACTGCGGAATTGCTCGGCTCGTAGGCCTTTCGTCCGAACAATATACTATCTGCATATAACGCCGAGACATTCGCAGCTAGATAAGGGTTCGTTTGCATCCAATCCTGATGACCCAACTCCGACGATAGGCGGCCCGCTCCAATCTGGAGGGCGTATCGACGACAGTGGACATGCAACAAGGTAGAATCTGTTGGTCTCCACGAGCGGTCATCTGCATGAGGACTTTGAAGTAGTACTACCCAAGCTAATCGTCGAGTTGGCTCATAATATCAGCGTTGGTACCCTTCCAGGGGAAGTCGGTATGTCCCCCGACTCCAGCAAAGACACAATAGCTCCAGTCGCAGAGCACGCCAGCGACGTTGTCGTGCATGTTCGGTCATTTCCAGCATGCATTGATAAGAGGTAAGCAATGACTCTATAAGAATAATGAGCTTTTTGTTCTCATCTCAACCAGTTGAGTCGTTGGCAAGGTTCGTGAAGATGCCCACATAGAAGCAACATCAGGCACTTTTCATGCAGCTAATGCTGTGGACTCATAGTGGATATCCCGCTTCATGAGTATCTAACGCCCGGAATAAATTAATTTGTTGAGTACCTAAGTGGACTATTTGCCCATGTGAGGTTTTTCGGTGACTCAGATGATGGGCCCTGGTGCTGCTGCCAACGTACCAGAAACCAGAGGCTGTTCGCAAGGATCCGTTAATGTTTTCACCATAAGCTGCAACGACTCATTATACCCGATCGCTACCAGGAAATCCTCTGTATCGTTGGAAAGGAAACTGTAATGGTGTTGAAAAGAATCTGTGATGCCCACGTCCGATTACGGGGCAGGCAGACATGCGCATGGAGGGACAAGCTATGTCTAATTCTCATATTACAAATAGCCTCATCAAGGTCATAAAATTACACTTACTTGATACATCTCCATTCCAGTTGCTCTTCTAGACGCCGAGATCATGCTTACTGCTCATTCTTTTGGTGAATCAAACTTGCGCCGGTCTTTCCCTTATCAATAATCCAAGCGCCATGGCCAAAACCCATTCCTCATGTTGTCCTTTCTCTTTGGCTCTTCCACGGAGTTGAATCCAGTTCGTATGCTTCTACAGGCCCCGATTGCCATCCCGTCGCATACATACTCGGGGTTGCAGGGGAGACGATCGCGGTGCCGAGATGCTCCTTGCTTAGTGGCAAAGGCGACGGCCGATAGTCGGTTCCAGGACTTGGGAGCTCGTGAGATGCCGTTGGAGATTGGGGAATTTTGTACTCGGTGCTACCTTGGAGCTCCGATTTGGGAGACTGATAGGAAGGTGGCAGTTCGGAGAGTGGGACACCCATGTTTCCTTGTAACTCTTGCCTCTCTGAGCTGTTAAGTTCCGGTATATGTAGCACCTTGGTAGCCGTGTTGTCCAATTCTGGTGGTCCATCAAGAGTAGGAGGCAATTGCTCTCCTTTTGTTTGCTTCTGGTGTCTTCGTCGTAGGATGAAGGCAACAGCGCCGATTATAGCGATAATGACGACAGCGCCGAGAGAACACCCTACAATGATGGCAGTCTTGTTGGCTTGGTTAGAACCATTCCTGTCACCATCACCTTCGCCTCCAGCACCAGAACTGGCACCGCTTTCCCCTGTCTCCGACGGTCTCGAAGATCCGGATGCAGTATGAGTAGTCGGGTGAAGATATGATTCTGTAGCTGTTTCGCTGACTGATACAACAACCTTGTCATCGGCGGCGCTGCAGTAGTAGTCGAAAACGGCGAGAGCTGATGTGATATCAGCCGTGGCAGTGCCATCACAATAATACCTGATGTTGGAAACGACGGTGCTGGAGATTTTGCCGCTCATGCCAGACTTAAGACAGACACATGAGGCAAGAGCCTGAGGGCCAGCTGCGCAGTACACGGCCGTTTGCTAGAGATGGTAAGCAAGATATTGAAAGACGGTTGCGAAAGCCATTGAGTTCGAAAGTTGCAAGGAGAAACTCACATCGAGAATGGCAGATGAGACGCCAGTCTGCGCACATGATCGAAGAGCCTTGAACTGTGATAAGGCCGTGATATGATATGTCACTGGCGGTTGGTTGGTGTTAGGATCTTGGGACATATGCACCAGACGAAATAGACCAAAGAAAACGTACTATCTCCCGGAGGACCTGGGGGTGAACTGAACGTCGTGGTGCCCTTGTTCATGGCGCAATATTCGTTGTAAAAAGCCTGGGCGGCCGTGATGTCCTCGCCATTTGAACATGAAGATCTCACGGATCTGGTAAGTATGTCACTGACGGCTTCAGGAATGCCACCCTTGCTGCAGACACAGGGGGCGAACAGGTTAGCAGCTTTGGGGCACTTATACGAATTCTATGATTCAGGTCAATGCCAGTTCTATGCGTTTCGCTCCTATTGCGCGCTCGTCTGAAACCGTAGGGATTGTCGGGGACAAACGCACCGCTCCCATGACAGCATCATATACAGCTGACTGTGCGCATGGCGGCAAATACGATATCTGGGGAACATCCGTGATATAGGCCTGGATGATGTTTGTGGTGGGAGTCGAAAAGGTTATGGATGCGCCCGGATTGCAGTACTTTTGCATAACTTTCGATGCGCTTTGCTGATCGTCAGTCGCAGTGCTACCGCAACTGCTCGACACTGCAGCTGAGATGGCAGCTGTGATGCTCTTGAACTGATCTGCATTGGAGCAGGCACATGATTTTAGTGCTTGTTCTGAGTCGCCGCATTTCGTTGAAGAGTAGGTCAGCGTGACAATATTGTACGAGACGGCCTCGGCAGCACATGGTGCCTATAGTGAGTCGCAAGGTCAGTCAGTCAAAGTTTTCTCTATCAATTCCAAGAGAGACCCGGAATCGGAGCCTGATGCTGTGGTGCTGTGGTGCGCAGGGTGTCAATACCAGGAGAGAATATATGCCTATGTCTGTCACATAGAGAGCGTCGGCTGCCCTTGAGAGGGTCGCAAACCCTATTGCCAACGCGATCGATGTTCGATGTGACCGTCGCATTGTGAAGTATGTTTATCTGAACTGACTTGAGGAACAACGGGTTGCTTCGAGCTACAACCGAGGACACGCGACGAAGAAAGGATAGTAGAAATTCTTTGGAGAGACGAAATTCTGCAGCGTTTCACAGTTCCTTATAAGCATAGGGTCACCCTCCATACCCTATTCGCCATCGCGCATGGCACGGCTTCTAGAGCCGTCATGGGGAACCTGGAACAAGATAGCAGTAATAGCAGTAGTTCTCGCAGTGGACGCTGGCGGCTTGGCGACGCGACGATAATGGTGTAGCCCAGGCACACAGACGGCCAACGATTTGACGCTTGTCATGATGCCCCTGGCAGCTGAATCGAAGGTGCATAACGCCACGGCCGACTTTTAGGCTGAAGTCGCGGTGGAAGTTTGACCAACAGCGCAGAGAAGCCCTGGTTATTTGCCCACGGTATTGACTGAGGCTGAAAACGGTGAAACATGCTGTGTCGCTGTTCTCGTTAATAGAGTCGTTGTTAAGAGATATCTTTGTAGAGAAGAAGTTGAGGGGACGTGACACACGCTCATAGGGGAAATAGTAGTAGCAATAGTTCGTCTGAGGCACTAGGGATGAGTAAGTGAGTAAAACTACTTCATATACTCCGTACTTTATGTACAGGTCACAAACATGGCCCTGAGTTGGTGTCAAATTGCTCGTGGTTGAGAATAGACTCATCATTTGACACAGACCTAGTACGGAGTAGCTGACAAGCCAGCCAGCCAATCAGCTCTGTGCAGCCGGGGGAGAGAAATAAGCCATATGGTCCGTTCCTATCCACAACGAGAAAGAATCAAATTAACTAGCGAATAGTATATCATAATGCTGACAGATTAATGCATTAATGTTGTGGCCTGGAAGAGAAGCCCCGAAATCGAAGGGACCTGGTACTTAGGTACTACTTAAGGAACATTGAACTTGCGGCCAGCCCGACCCACTATTATTCCGTCACCTCCACGACGTATCGCAGAGCCTCATCAATCTCCACGCTTTCTTATCCGTACGTGCATTTGCCGACATTATGTAATGCAAGGTCTCAATTACAATTCCAGGTCTTGCGAACAATGTTCAATTGACAAATAACCATTGTCTTACACCCCTCAAGCGTCTTGACGAGAACGGATAAAAGCATCCTGGGCACGCCCCAAGCCCATCAAAGAACATGTCCAGCAAGCCCAAGTCTAGATGGGCCAACACAGAGGAAGACGCCGAACTCGAAGCGAAGCTCAAGAGTGAGAAAGAAGAAAAGCGGCGCAAGAAGGCCGAAAAGGCGCGGAAGCTCGAGGAGGAACGACAAGCTGCACTGGCAACCGCAGAGAACAAAGACGATGGCGATGACGAAGACAACGACGGACGGCCCTCGAAGCGACGGAAGCTCACGCCCGAGCCCAGAGACGAGACGTTGCCAGCTAAGCTGTTAAGATTCGAGGTTGATAGCTGGAAGCCGAGTCGGAGTGTGGAGAACTACGACAAGCTTAATGATATTGAGGAGGGCACATACGGCTGGGTCGCGCGCGCGACGGAGCTTGCGACAGGCAAAGTCGTAGCTCTGAAGCGGCTGAAACTCGAACCAAATGATCCCAATGGCTTGCCAGTTACGGGCCTCAGAGAGATTCAGATCTTGAAGGATTGTCAGCATCGCAATATTGTTACCATGAAGGAAGTTGTAGTGGGCGACGACCTCTCAAAGCCGGACAAGTGAGCGACTCTAGTCATCCTTCACTTCAGCTTCGCATGCTAATCAGCCATCTTTCCTTGCAGCTCTATTTTCCTTGTTCTCGAATTCGTCGAACACGACCTCAAGAGTATCCTCGAAGATATGCCTGACCCCTTCCTCTCCTCCGAAGTCAAATGCCTCCTCCACCAACTCACCTCCGGCGTCGCATACCTTCACGACAACTGGATCCTCCACCGCGACCTCAAAACCTCCAACCTCCTCCTCAACAACCGCGGCCAGCTCAAGATCGCCGACTTCGGCATGGCGCGCTACGTCGGCGACCCGCCTCCCAAGCTCACACAACTCGTCGTGACCTTGTGGTACCGCTCTCCCGAACTCCTCCTCGGCACGCGAACCTATAACACCGCCGTCGACATGTGGAGCGTCGGATGCATCTTCGGCGAACTGATGACTCGCGAGCCCCTCCTCCAAGGCTCCAACGAGGTCGATCAAATATCCAAAATCTTCGAACTCTGCGGTGTCCCCTCAGACGAGAACTGGCCCGGCTTCCGTCGCCTTCCCAACGCCCGCACCTTGCGGCTCCCCAAGCATGGTCTCACAACAGGGTCCGTCATCCGTGCACGGTTCCCTAACCTGACCTCTGCCGGCGCCTCTTTACTTAACGACCTTCTTGCCCTCAATCCAGACCGCAGACCGTCCGCCAAGGAGATGCTCCAGCATGAATACTTCCGTCAGGATCCCAAGCCTAAGCCTGAGAGCATGTTCCCGACGTTTCCCAGCAAGGCTGGTCAGGAGCGAAGGCGGCGACATGAACCCCATGCGCCGGCTCGCGGACAGGCTGTGGCCTTGGGTGATGTCGATTTCAGCGGCATCTTTCAAGGGCGTGATAAGGAGGAAAGAGGCGCAGGATTCACTTTGCGAATGGTCTAAGTCTAATGCTCTTTTTTCCTTTGCAAGGATTTACACAACTTCTACATCCTACCTAATAAGGCGTTTAGTTTATAACTTCATATAGAATTAGAATTGCAAGAGAGCGAGATCTAGAGCTACGGTTGATTCAGGAGCATTTCTAAAACACGTTTCTATCTTTTGTGCCACATGTAGAATCTCAGTGCAGTTGGAAATGATGAATGATGCAAGATGTCCAATGTCAAGGCTAGAAGCCTATTAAATTGTATACTAGATATGTCATTAGAAGGCTGTAGCTATTTTTGGGCCCCATCATCAAAAGTCATCCAAGCTGATTTGACAACCCCTGAGTTATCCAATCGAGTCGCAGGGGTGAACAGCAAGCAAACACCAATTCAAAAAAGAAGAAACGCCTCTGGAATGTCCCGCGATTACCGCCTTTATGCCCGCCATCGTATTTAGAAAAAACAAAAGCAAAAACATGCAAAACCCATGAACCCCTTTCCGAGGAGGAAAAGGGTCCGAGACCACACCAGCCATGCAATTAATTCGCATAGCAGTCGTGGTCCACTATTATTTCCTTTTGTTAATTCAGGCCAAGGCCAGAGACAAACCAAGTGAAGCTGAGCACTGTGACCAGACACATGGTGACGGCAAACCCAATAGCGTGGTGGTCAAAATTGGACAGTGCGCCGCTGCACGCGTAACACCTCCAATCAGGGAACGCTGTGTAAGGCTGGCCAGTGTAGAGACCAAAGTTCAAGCCGGAGAAGACACCAAGATAGCCAGGCTGTGCTCTATCGGTGATGGAGGCGTCGGAGTCCTTGATAAGAAGAGTATACATGGCAGTAAGCAGTCCTTCGTTGATGGAATTGGCCTGGACACTGGTATTCCAGACATAGGAAGCGGCAGTCTGGAAGGTCATGTTGGAGGTGAGAGTCCATGTTGCGGTAGCAGTGGAACAGCTGACAAGAACATCGACGGCAGTCGGAGTACCGAGCAAGTTGGTGTAATTCCAGCCCCATGTAATGTATTCGCCAATTCGGTAGAGAGCAGTGCCGGCGGCGGTTGTTGCAGGAGTCTGAATGACAACGCTTCCAGCAGGTGCGTCGGGAGGGAATTCGGTGGCTCCGGAGTCGTCGTCACCGGTTTGTGTGCCAGTTTGAGAGCCAGTCTGGGATGGCTTGGGCTTAGCAGTGTTGCGGTTGCCACCGTTCGCTCCCGTGTTGCTGGGTGTTGCCGAAGGCGTTCCGGTAGGAGTCTGTGTATTTTTAGGAGCCGTGGGGGATGGCGTAGGAGAAGAGGAATCTAGGGAATGGTGAGTCTTTGGTTCAACGCGGAGGGGCCGGTTCATGAGGCATACCATCGTTCTCAGCACGAACTATGAGAGCATCAACCTCGGGGAGCCAACCAGGCCATGCAGACACCAGGGGGGCGGCAGTGGAGAGGCAGAGAGCCAGTTGCAACAGTGACGCGGCGGGACGCATTATGACGATGAGACAGATGGGACTGGATTGCCCGTATGTATGTGTATGTGTGTGTATATGTATGTAGGTAGGTAGGTAGATGCCGACCTCGATGACAAGAGACACACAGATGCCGGAAAGGGGGAGAAGCGAAGGATACCCGATGTAGTCCGGACTTGGTAGCGATACGTATTGTTTGTTTGTTTGATGGAATTAATGAGGAGGCTGTCGAGTCGAGGGTATGGTATTGTATTGGATAGTATTACGCAGACAACGAACGCCTCTGTTCTGTGGCTGCACAACAGGCGGGTCGGTCGTTGGCCGGTGGACGCGAAACTCAACCAAGCACAAGAGCGAGCGGATGCGGAGGGAAAGCGAGTGACAGGAGGCTTCAGGACGTGAAGACACCTCCCAGAAGACGAGCAAAGCGAGAGACGAAAGAAGAAAAAGACGCACCGCGAGGAGGGAAAGGGGGCGTGGGTGATGGTGATGGTGATGGTGATGGTGAGGATGGAGCACAGAAAAGGGAGGAAAAGAGAGGATGGCGTGGAAGTAGCCGAGATTTCCTTGACCCTTGGCTGGTGTGCGGGCTGGCTTGGCCAGACGCAGTGATTTGCACGCCGCTAGTACGGGTGAGGGCTAGCACTCGATGCACCAATCTCAGCCTTGCCCAAGCAAGCTAGCGCAGGTATAAAAAAAACCACAGCCTGGGTCCCTACTGAGGAGCGGGGCAAAAATAAACAACCAGGGCTGCTCGCATTGGCTGGGCGGCACCTCATCATTCATCGTCATCCATGCCGAAGCGCATGTTTTCCGGCACGTGATCTCGTGTTTGTTGGTTCGTATTCCCAGCTCCGGCCCTGTGTGGGCTCTGTGTGTGGTGGTGGCAATCAATCTATTGCACCATCTCTGGGAAGTACGAAGTAGGTCTCACCTCACATGTGCATGTGGCAGCACAGCCATCATACTAAGTCGGGTTCACGGGTTGCCGAAATATTCACCTTTCACCTTTCTATTGCGCAGTGGACAACAACATGCTCATGAGATGCTCACCTCGCTAGTGTCAAGGCGTCGTCTGAGGCTTCTGCAGCCGCCCTGACACTGACACTGACACAGCTCCGGCATATCAGACAAGACAAAGCAAACTCAGCCCGCTGGAATTCAGCCATTCTGATTCCTCACCGACCCAGCTCTTGCTTCTTCCTCAGCCGGATGGCACAGGCCGCTTCCAATCGTGAACGAGGGTCCAAGGAGATGGAAATGGCACTTTCCCACAAAGCATCCTGGCAACAGCGCGAAACGGCGCATTTATGACTCCGTCCCGGAATTGCTCGCACTCGATGCCATTGTGATAAGCGCGGAACCATTTTTGGTAGAAATAATTAAATTGTTATGCCAAATCTCATATGTAAGCATGGTGGAATGAAAACGTGCGCTGACTTGTTGCAACATTCCATCTCGGCCTAGATAGCATGGCTTGTGTTGCTTCTAAATTACTTCGATACCTCAAACCTCTACCAAATAATCTGTTTCCTATACTACTGCATATAAACAAAGACGCCATCAACTTCAAGTAGCGAGCAAGATTAGTGTCACGATATTTACTTTACGGCCGACATTGGTAGGGTTACAACCCATTCTTACTAGACAACATAATACTCCATAGGTAAGGTAGTTGTAATAACAAAGTTACCAAATCATATTGCACCTCATCGGATTTGACAGCACTTTTTTGTAAGACGAAGATGAAACTTCCATCCATTATTATTCAATGAGCAATAATTGATGGAGCTTTATCTTATCGCAATCCAGCACTGATCAAGTTTGAGCGTTATCGCAATAGCTAGCTTACTTTTTTTTTAGCTTCATCTCTCTGGGGTAGACAAAACCACTTCTCGGTGCTCGCCAAGGAGAAAAGCTCCCGATTCCCGAATCAAGCCGATGCAAAGAGGCCGCATCCATAGTACCATTTTTCACAAGCCTCCGAAACACGGACGTCGGGTTATATACTATTGACAAGCTCCCGCCTCTGCCGAATGTCAGTGTCCGGATAATTGACATTGGCTTCGGCGCCACAATGAGACGAGCAATCCAAGCTGCAGTCGCCTCTACTCCAAGACAGTTGATCTCTCGTTTGCCGTCAACAGCTGCAGTTAGATCGGCACCATGTTCGTCCATCTCACGGCCCCGGAGTTTCTCGTCGACAGCCCCCTGCCGCTTCGAAGAGAGGAAATGGTCGACTCCATTAGCCAAGCAGCTCTATGAGGCGATATCTGTATGATTTCTGTCCCCTTTCTTACATGTCTCTCATTGGATTTTCCATCGTTTATATACAAATGTTGCTTCATAGACTTAAACTCACTCATATAACTCTCCTAGACTACTGGTTCTGTCCCCTTGGCTAGTTACATGCGCATGTGCCTGACTGGTGATTTGGGTGGCTACTACACTGGAGCCATTGGCCAAGGCCGCGACCAATTCGGCGCCAAGGGAGACTTTGTCACTTCCCCAGAGATCTCACAGATATTTGGAGAGTTGATAGGCATCTGGTTCATCGCAGAATGGATCAGCCAGGGCCGGCCCCAGAAGGGGGTCCAGCTTATCGAGGTTGGACCTGGTCGAGGTACACTTATGGATGACATGCTTCGCGTAAGCCACTTTTGCCCCTTCCTGAGAACTGAACACACTGTGCTCACCCATTCAATAGACCATTCAGCGATTTCCGGCCATGGCCAACAGTATTGAAGCTGTCTTCATGGTCGAGGCCAGTAGAGAGCTCAGAGAGACGCAGAAGAAGCTCCTCTGTGGCCCTGACGCCCCATCTACTGAATCCAAGGTCGGTTATTACAGTGCTAGCAAGTATAGTGAAAGTCCTATTGTTTGGACGGAGACGATCAAGTCCATTCCTATAGGTTTGTCTCTCAGCCCAACTGCAATTTGCGACACCAACTCACTCACAACCTTGATATAGAGCCAGACAAGACCCCTTTCATCGTTGCCCACGAGTTCTTTGATGCCCTGCCAATCCACACCTTTCAATCAGCCCCCAACAACAACAACCCCTCAACCACTGCCAACTCAAACGAAACCGAAGCCCCCAAACGAGACGCATCACCGACAATGGAGTGGCGCGAGATGATGGTATCAGTGACACCCCCCGGCGCAACCCACTCCGACCTAGGCACCCCTAAATCTCAACAACACGAGCCTCCTCCGGAGTTCCAGCTCGTCTTATCCTCCAACACAACTAGACACTCCCGTTACCTCCCTGAATCCTCCCCTCGCTACCGCAAACTCAAGCAAACCTCCGGTTCCGTCATCGAAATCTGCCCAGACACATCCCTCTTCGCCTCCGACTTCGCCACCCGCATCGGCGGCTCCGCAAAGCACCCCAAGTCCACCCCCAGCGGCGCGGCCCTTGTTCTAGACTACGGCACATCAGACACCGTCCCAATCAACTCCCTCCGTGGTATCCGCCATCACCGTATCGTCAACCCCTTCTCCTCCCCTGGTCTCGTCGACCTCAGCGCAGACGTAGACTTCACTGCTATTGCGGACGCTGCCACCCTCGCCAGTGATGGCGTCGAGGTCCACGGCCCTGTGCCCCAGGCTGACTTTCTTGAGCTCATGGGTATTCGTGAGCGCGCTGAGGCGCTTAGCAAGGCCCCCGGTGTGTCAGGTTCGGCCACAGAAGATATTGAAAAGGCGTGGAAGCGTCTGGTTGACAGGGGCCCGAGCGGTATGGGCAAGGTGTATAAGGTCCTGGCGATTTTGCCCGAAAATGACGGCCGCCGACGGCCAGTTGGATTTGGAGGCGACGTGACGGATGCTTAAGAGTCCCCCGTCAATGGCATGATGATGAAATAGAAACCACCAAAAAAAAAGGAAACAAAAACTTGGAGTCTGAATGCCAATGTACGATATCGTTGTTGGAACTTGTTCACTTGAGCATGTTGAGCATTCATTTGGGCCATGTATTATCACTGGGAAATACTATAACCAAAAAAGAAAAGAAAAAGAAAACCATTCCATGTTTTGAAGCCATTTGAAATATCCACCACACCGACGTATTTATGCCACATGTACCGCTGTTGCGAAAAACAAACCAGGTTACCACTGGAAGACTCCACTCCAAGGCCAGTTATTCCAAAATACGCTGTTATCAATCATCGCTTCCCCCGTACAAGTTTTGTGTTTTCTTCTTCGTCGCTCTCTTCATCGCTGCCCTCTTCGCTGTCTTCATCATCACTCTCTTCATCGCTCCCGTCAGAAGCCTTATCACCTTCCCCACCCACGGCAAATATTGTCTCCCCATCAAGGGATTCGCGTGGAATACTACGAACTGGCGCCTGCTGCTGGGTGGCACTGGCTGCTGGTTGAGCCGGCCCCGCAATAGTCACCCCATTCACCTGAGGCGCATGAGTGGATGATTTGCCGATCTGTGCTTCCTCATCGTCATCTGAGTCATCAGGCATACCGATATCACCAATTTCGAAGTTCCCATCATCATCCTGAGCAATCTCATCACTCATAGCAAAGCGGCGGTTGTTTGCCGTGGGGCGCCAGATGTAAGCGACCCAAACAACATCCGCAAAATAGACAATGTTGAGCCAGCCATCCAGGACGAACCATCTGGTCTTCCAGTGGAAGGGGACAAAGTCGGGATCGTTGACCGACGCAAAAGTAAGGCTGTTGAAGAAGAAGAACCCGAAAATGACCAAGACACTGATGAGAATGGCCCACCAGAGCTTCTTATACATGGCCTCTTTGATGTGCTGCTTGCGATCTCTCAAATCTTTAAGCGTGAAATTTAAAGAGTTAAGGGTCCAGACATAAAAGGCAGTCAGCGTTCCAGCAAGGGGCATCACGATGAGGAGCACAAAAGGTCCTATGAAGCTGTTGGTTAGTACGTTGAAGTCAAGACAGCAAATTTGAGTTTCTGCGACCTACCCGTATTCTCAGGTGCTACCAGCAGACTTGTAATAGAGTAAACGATGCCAAATACAAAGTGAGCGGCAGCCAACCAGCGAACGTGAACCATGGTACGGCCAAGGGTGGGCTTGACCACACCATAGCCCATGCAGACGATAAGCAGCAGGAAGAAGGAAAATGAATTTCGAGCTGCATTGAGGATTGCCACGATAATTAGGAGCGCTTTGCTTCCTACATTGGAAGTTCCATGTATATTTTGGTAATCTTGGGGGACGGCATTGTTAGTACGATACTATTTCCGGTCGTCTGTAATGAATCAATTTACCATAAAAGCCCCATGTCATGAGCATTTCAATGACTAGAAACACAAGAATAGCTGTGATGTAGTTTTGGACAGCCACTACCATGCGTTAGCGGAAAAGGGAGAGAACGATAGAAATCAGGCTGGCACGACGCTTACAGATATCGTGTCGGTGTTGGAAGTAGAGGAAGCCCCAGAACACAGCAACAAGGGCATACAATATTGTCATGCCCCCGTAAAAAGGCAGTTTTGGTATTTGGGTCGCTGGGAGCTCGCCGTAGGCATTGCGGAATTCGACAACAGCATTGTACTTGTTAATGTTGTAGCCTTCGGTGACCACGCAGTAGTAGCCAGTCTTTTTAATGGGATAGTGGATAGGCGAGGCTTTGTCAAGGTGAACGGCCTTGGTGAGGATCAAGTTGCTCGATTTTTCGGTCGCATTCGGAGCAAGAATGAACTCGCCCTTGTTGGTCGAATTGCAGCGGCCCTGTCTAACGAAGTCGTCGTTGCAGAGTGAGAGTCGCTGTCAAGCGTCAGCACGGAAAGTGTGAAGAGGGCTCGATGGTGATCGTCATACAGTGGCGTGGATATCGGGATCAGGTATGCCAACGAAGTCACCATCCTTCCATTCGAAAATCACCAAGCTCGCTATGGGATCTTTTTCATCCAAGACGGTAGAATTGAGGAACTTGACAAGAATGAAGGGATCTACTGGTCCACCCCAGGTAGTGCGGCTGTACATTCCTATAGGCTCGTTAGCCTTGGACAGGCGATGGAAAGAAAGGCGATTAACACACCCGTGCAGAACTGGCGATTGTCATCCTTCTCGTCCTATGGTGGAAGCCATTAGTAACGACATTGAGGCGCAGGGCCCGAGGAACCGAGAGCGTTTACCATGCCAACCTCCAGCGCATGGGCAGTCCAGAGGGACATACCCAGCGCGAGCAGCCCGAGAAGAGCCCTCATCATGAAGATGGGCTCGGGCCCAATTGATATTGCGTCGATTGGCGATAGATTGGGGAATCGGAAGAGTGACGGTTCTGCCGGATATCGAAGGGCAACGGCAGCCTCGTCGTCAGCGTGTCTGGTCTGGGAGGACTAGCGAGTTCGAGACCTAGAGAACCATTCCAGCAAAATCGTAAAATAGAAGAGAAGCCCGCTGGGTAAAGGGCTCAATTCGGGCTCGAGCGCAATGTTCGCCTCTGCATGTCATGAAAGATGATGAATCTGTGAACATTGGCGGCGGGTCAGGTGCGGCGACAACAGGCATCTGTACGAAGTAGCTAGGTACGGAGTACTACCTGTACTAGTACGAAGTACGAAGTACTCCGTAGCACATAACTACGTATTCCGCGGCGCTAGGTTGACAAGCCTCCCGATAACGATAAGCATCCATTGGATCCATAATATTTCTGGAATACCGCCTGCGCAGCTGCGAATAGTAGTGAACCTACCTACGAACGAAACACCATCACCGTTATTGAAGCTGAATCTTTTAGCCTCGAGCCATGGGAAAAGGAACCGACAAGCTCTATGTAAGCTCCATCTTTTCATATTCCTGGAAGAATCACCAATATCTGCCCGCGCGACCACACCAAACCAAGGAGAGGAGGACTGACTAGCTGCGTGCGCAACAGATTACCCATTCTGAATGGAGTTCATCGGACGCCTATTCCGCCAGCGTCGGGGCAAATGCGTCGTCGCGCGCTGGGAGGAATAATGTCTCCTTCCGCCAGCTCCCCTTCAACTTCTGCGCCGCGAGTCTCCAGCCCTTCAAGAATCCCGTCTGCACCCCGGCAGGTGACATCTTTGACGTCGAAGTGATTGGCGCATGGCTAGAGAAGCATCCGAACCAGAACCCCGTCAACGGCAAGCCGCTGGACAAGCGAGACCTGATACGCCTCAACTTTGCGAGAAATACCGAGTCCGATTCCCTCGGCGCTGGGCTGAGCGATGGCAAGGGCGATCTGATCGATCCCGTCACATACAAGGTGTTTACGGATAACACACATATTGTGGCAATCCGACATGGCACTTATGCCAATGTCTTCGCGTGGGAAACGGTGGAGCGCATGAATATCAAGGCCAAGATGTGGCAGGATTTAGTAGACGACCAGCCGTTCACGCGCGCCGACATCATCACCCTCCAAGACCCCCAGAACGCGGCGAGTCGGAATCTCGACCAGTTCAAGTACATTAAAGATGGCGAGGCGGCGCAATTGACAAGAGAACAAGAGGAGGAACGCAAAGCCGGTACCATCAATGCTGGGGCGTTGGGGAGCATGGGCGATAAGGTTCTGAAAGCCAAGGCCGCCGTAGAAAAGGCGCGCAACGTGCGAGAGGCAGGAGGCGACATCAACCGGAGCTCTGGGGCCCTAGAAAAGGCCAACAAGGCAGCACCGACTGCGGCTCGCCAACCCATGATACAGGAGAAAAAGAGGCTGGCTGCTAACTCGGCTACCTACACCACTGGCAAGGCCGCCGCAAGTTTTACCAGCACCGGCTTGACCCCGGAAACGAGCGGCGAAAGGGCGATACTGACAGATGAGGAGTTTATGCTGAAGCCTAAAAGGGTCAAGACAAAGGGCTACGCCAGGATGGAGACCAATCTGGGCGACCTCACCATCGAGTTACAAACCGAAACAGCACCAAAGGCCGTATGGAACTTCATCGAACTTTCCCGAAAGGGGTACTACAAAGGCGTTTCATTTCATCGAAATATACCAAACTTTATGATTCAAGGCGGAGATCCTACAGGCACTGGAAAGGGGGGCTCGAGTATTTGGGGCAAGAACTTTAATGACGAATTCGACGGTCCACTGACACATAATGCGCGGGGGATGGGTAAGTGCTTCGCCCCCCAGCTGGTTTGTTCACGCGTCCATTGTGCTCACTATCAATCGCAGTATCCATGGCCAATAAGGGCAAAAACACAAACTCGAGCCAATTCTTCATCACATACAAAGCCACTCCCCATCTGGACCGCAAACACACCATCTTCGGTCGCGTTGAGTCCGGCATGGATGTCCTCGCCAAGATGGAAAACGTCCCCACTGACGGCTCCAACCGGCCGCTCAACAAGATCTTCATCAAGGATATTGTCGTCTTCGTCGATCCTTTTGAGGAGTTCCAGGCCAAGAAGAACGAGCAGGAGCGCCTCGACCGCAAGCAGGAAGAGATTCGACGGCAGGGAGGTACGGAGGATGATAAGACAACATGGACAGGGAAGAGATTGCGAAAAGATGGCACATTTACAACGCCGAGGGAGAGTGTTGGAAAGTATCTGGATAAGAGCGCTTTGGGACAAGGGTCAGGCAGGACAGACGCTGATGAGGTTGACACATGGGGAGATCAGCCAGTTCGGAAAAAGGTGAAATCAGGTGGCTTTGGAAACTTTGATAGCTGGTAAAATAGAGGCGAGTTAGCCTGTATAATGATACATAGGTTCTATTGCTGTTATGCTGGGGGATGAAGCCGCAGTTCTACAATCCAACAGAAGAAGAAGAAAGGCGACCATTCATCATTCCTGATGACGAAAAGTTTCAGAAATATATACATTCAACACAAATGGCTGTCTAAACCATTACAGGGAGACAATCATCTGGCAATGACGGCAGACGCGTGGTCGGGATGCTAGCCCACGTAAGGGACTCAACCTTGCTTTGCATCATTCCCGCAACGACTCGAGCCTGCTCCAAGCCAGTTTCGCGGTAGATAGCCATCAGCCTGTCGACAATGTAGGTTCTGGTCTCATGAGTGCAAGACGATGACAAGCCCAGGGTGTAGAGAGGCCAGATGATAGTGTTGCTCGCTGTGGCCAGCGTCAGGAACCTCTCTGTATCACAGGCTCGGCCATTGTCTATTTCTGACTGTGTTGGATCAAGCAGTGTCGGCCGAGTTGCTACATTATCTTGCAGCCGCGTAGAAACAGGGGACATGTCATCACTCCGCCCAGCAGGCGGTAGCAATGGCGTTGAAAGAATTGTCGAGGGCTGTTTCTGGGCGGTAACGGTAGGCGTTGTGTCTTTGCGGCTGTTGTATTTGACGTCTCGTCGGCTGACGATACCAAAATGCTGCGGGACACTGGCAACGATAGAATCCCCGATCATACGGAGCAGCCGCATGGCCTTGACCAGATGAAATTGGTGGCGAATAGGGAGATTTGTTGGGTCAGAGACACTGTGGCAGAGTTGCTCAAGAATGGTCTCCTGAACCAGCATTCTCATGGTTCGCACGGCATTCCAGGAAGTAGCCTGGGTGAGGCCCGGGTAGACATGGCATGTACGGCCCATGACAGCTGGATTCGATCGTGTGAGTTTCACGTCACGATAATGCCAAGATGGGGGTAGCCCATTTATCAAGGTCTCAAACTCAGCCTCAACCTCAACCAGACTGTCAACAATCTCATCCACGCCAGTGATGCACCTATGCTTGATATCATGCCGAATCTGGAGAGCCCTGTATAAGGGGTCAATCACACGCCAAGCCGGCCGTTTGCTATCAGTCACCTTGCGCAGCTCATCACGCAGGTCCACAATGGCTTGAGGCATGGGCAGGCCGCTCTGGATACAGCTGATGAGGACCGAATGTGACAGCATGAGAAACATCCTAACACCGGCCTTGGTTCGGAATTGGGCCTTGTTTCTCATGCTGGCGAGGGCGGCAGCGCCGTTGATGTGCTCTTGCCAGGCGCGCAAGGTCTGTGGGGTGCGTCCTGAAATGAATTCGTACGTGCCGAGGATCAGGACACCAAGCATTGTATTATCCTTGACGGCTTCGACTGGATCACGGAGCGCGACATTAGCTAACTGCAGGGCGGTGCCGTAACTTTGCTGGGCGCGTAGCATGGTCTCCCTATCACAGGTTAGTTTGGAGAGACCAGCCAAACCGACAGCCGTCATGCCGGCGGATATGCAAGCATCAGATGCCTTGAGTGTCGGGAAATCGGAGTCGCCTGTGTGACACATGCTGGGGGGCTTCCAGACATCGTATATAAAATCGTAGTTCTGGTAGCATCCATGGTCTGTCGCGACATAGCGGGAGAAGAAGAAGGCGGTTCCGCGCTCTTGAAGAGATATAGAGGGCGCATAGGGCATGAAGACCAATGCGTCTCCGTCATCCCAATCGTGGCGAAAGACTTGCTCGTAGAAATCATCATCGTCATCAACGGGGTACTCATTGCGGGACCATGAATCACTGTAGCCGCTGCTACCGTCACAGGAGCTGACGAGAAGGGCGGAGAGAAGCGGAGACTTGTTTGAAGGAGTTGTAGAAGGAGTTGTAGAAGAAGTCCGGCTCTGCGATAGGGACCGAGGGCTGTTGCGCAAGACCATAACGCCAGAGGGCGAAGACGGCGGCAGTGGCGGCGGTTGAGGCGTCGTTGCTTTGGATACGGTGCGGACGCCATGTTTTAACTTCTTATTCCTCGGCCGCGAGCTGGTTGCTCTCTTGATGACGTGATTGCTCTCATCACGGAACATGAGATCGACCATGTTTCGGTAGCCGGGGCATTTGATCTGGCGTTTGACACATTGGCCGCAGCTCGGCTCTTTCAGATCGCACTAAGCAAAAGATAAGCAAGGCTGTGAGCGAGACTTGTCCTGCAGTGGAGAGAAGGGGAGAGGAGGGGAGAGGAGGGAAGAGAGGAAAGAGAGGGATCTAGCCTACTCGGATCTTGCGCTCTCGGCAGCTGGTGCAGCCTTTGGATGGTTTGCCACAATAGACCATGATGGCGGCGACCTGTTGAAGATGATGGGTGAAGATGAAGATGGAGAAAAAGAAGATGAACTCGAGAGGAATGACACTCGGAATTAGCCAGCCAGTTAGTTGATGGAAGCTCCGGATATTAGTACTACTAGTAGTACAAAACTAGCGCCTTTGTCTCCTTGCGATCTCGTTATTCGCCGGCCCGCGCCGTTTCCGCTGGAAGCATCAATCAATCATATGCTGAGGTCCTCTCGTCTCTCTTTTCCCTTTCGCACTCGTCTTTGCGAGTTGGGGGCGGTTGGTTGGCACTAAAGAGCGTGTGTGTGGCCAGCTAGTACTAATCGTAGTAATAGTAATTATAGCAGTAGTCCGTACGCATTAGAAGCTTGAGGATGGTACTCGGAGTAATAGCTGGAGATCCAGGGGATGGGGGGTCAGAGCTGAACAGTTCACACACTGGCAATAGACAAGGATGGCTATCCATCACGTTCTGGGCCCATGTAGCAACACTTTTGGCCCCCTAGAGACCAGGCTCGAGCCTCGAGATGACAAACGTTGCAGATTAAATTCAGCCACGATTGCGCCGTCTTTTGACATGCATGATCCGGCAGCCCATCCAACGCCCTTATCGCCGACTACCTTAACCTTACTCCGTAGTGGCAGATTCTTTGTCTCGGCCACCCGTTTGGCAACCTCTACAGGGTAGCGGGCAGCATGCTCCGTAGGGCTGGCAGAGTGTAACTCTCTCTGCCCATTCCAAGAATGCCCCCAATACGGAGTACATATTACTCCGTATACTACGCGAGAAAAGTTGTGTGGGGGGAAACTATTTGTACTCCGTACCTAGGTATACTATGTAGGTACGGAGAGATTACTCCATCCATGTCACACGAGTTAATACAGCGGGGCAAGCAGGCTACAACTACGAGTACAACTACTAGCTATTTATAAATCACGGCACCATCACTTAACAAAAGGCGTACCTAGGTAGGCATGTTAATACACTCTGTGTCCTATTACATGTGAATGTCTATATATACGATGTTGCTATATCATTATAATGTAATAATGCTTGAAATAAAAGTGTGTGTCATATTGTCGTTGTCAATTCACAATTGACCTCCACCTCTGCCCGCTTCTACAATCATTCTGTGAACGACGACTCTTAACGAGTTAATAAACGAAGCCAACATTGAATATGAGTAAAGGTCTAGTTTACGAAAATGATACCAAGCTGGTGAAGCTCGTGAGAATTTCGCTGCCAGCTGTCAAAGACAACTGCCTCCTCTCCCTTTACTCTGCTCTTCCACCCCGGTATCACATCAGCCAGTACCCGGGACCAAGCTGGCGTGGATAAACAGTCAGATCTAATAGTGGGCCAGCAAGTGTGCTCTATTTCACATTTCGGAAGCATAAGCTAATATTCACCCAAGAAACAAACATATCCCATACTCTATGAATGCTTGTCCAGTCTCCGATGGTCCGTCTGCCGAATAAGTCAAGGATGTCGTTGAAAGTCCAGCCACATCGTCAATGACAAGTACTCGGATAATCATATCAATACCTGTATTAGAGATTATGATTATAAAGGCGCGCCAACTCCAACAGTCAACAGCTTGGGATTTGGATCATTCAAAAACCCTGACTGGTCCTCCCCATCCACCGGCCCAACATCATCGTAGGGAAATGCATATCCCCGTCCCGCAACACTCGTCTCATGACAGATGCGCGAATAGTGATTCGTAACTCTGTCCTTGTAATACGTACTCGGCTGCTCACCATTCGGCTGCGTTGCGTTCGTCAACAATGTCGACCGATTCAACGCCGCCGCGATGCGCGCCCCGATGTTGAGCTGCTCTGCCGACACGTCCGCTCCCGCAGCAAACGGACCCGAAGAGCACGAGAAGATGTCTGCCGCTGAGGGTTTTCCGAATGAGCCCCCGTTGCCGTCAAAGGTCAGTTTGCCGTCGCTGCCCACTCGGCCCTTGACATCGCCCCAGGTGCCAAACTGTGTATTAACTGTGAGATCCGTTGTGTGGTACTTCTGCCACACGGCGTCCACGTATGCGGCGTAGTATCCTTCGAACAAGCCTTGGAACATGACCCGTCCAGCATTAGGGCTCAATGCTCGCATGTTGTCGCCGCTGGTCGACTTGACCACCAGCCTCTCCCAGCCAGCGCCATCGTCCTGTCCCTGGGCAATCAGCTTGTCACAGATGGTATCGAGAGCATCCTGCGGCATACCCTCCACCTTGCGCACCTCTCCCGCCGCATTCTCCAGCTGCAGCGACACCGGAATGCTGAAGAAGTCCACGTACGAGACATCCACGTACAGCTCATTGGCGTTGAGCGTAAACTCGCAAAACGCCCAGTTCAGGTTGTAGTTCGGGTCCGATGGATTCGTCGCCGACGGCTCCACCACGGCCGGCCCCGGATTCAGGAGGAACGTCAGCGGCCGATCCTGACAGAACCAAATCCGAGCGCCGGCCAGCCGGGGCACCGTCAGCGTCCGGGTCTGTCCGGGACCTCCGACCGCGACGGAGCAGTCCTGTGCCAGCGGCTGCAGCGTTTTGCTCGGCGACGTCGGGTAGTATGGCGTTTTGCCGTCTGCACCGAGGAAGAAGAGGCCCTGATCCGCTTGGCCGGTGATGTGCGCATAGAGCTTCGCGGCACTGGTGTTGTTGCGAATGACAATCTCAAGCGATGTCGGTGCCATGATGATGAAATTGCTGTGATGCTTCTTGTTCCGTTGATGCAAAGTAGTAAACCGTTTGTTTCTATTGTGTGTGTGTGTGTGTGTGCGTTTGCGTGTGCGTGTGCGTGTGTTGAGGCGCATCTTGGCTGGGCTCCACGCCCTCTTTTATCTCCGCTACAACGACCACCCTACCCTCCCTCCCTCCCTATGATTACCACATAATATGGGATCTTCCATCTGGGCCTTTACCTGAATTTGTTGCACGAGGACCACCTCCACAGCTTTGGGCTTAATCTTGTCTTATCCAAATATCCGGATGTGAAGCGTCACCTGTCCCCCTGCCCATCAGCCTTACCGTTCAGGTTAAAAATGATGTACTGCCGTATTGTATCAGATGAGCCAGAGGCAGCAGAACTTCGGTGCTCATGCTTTTCCCCGCCCCAAAAAGGGACAGAAACTAATGGCGACGTCCAATCAAAGCCTTTGGCGTTGTGTTTACTCGACTGTCGTGCATATCATCTGATGCACGATATACGACGTACATGCACCTCACTTGACTCCGCATCCACACCACAGCTTCTAAAAGCAAAGATCACCATTTGTTGCCTCGATAGACTCAAAGGAACTGAAAACTGCAGGCATGTGTCTTGCACATCATCTCCGTCCCGTCAAAAAGCATCTCTCACGAGCCACAAGCACATGTCAACATTTCATATCATCGTACGTCATTAGAACATTATTACCCTCCCTCCCAACTACAGCCAACCCATCATCAGCACCAGAAACGCAACGCTCATCACCGTCGCCCACGCTCCATCCGGACGAACCGTTCCGCTGCCGTTCTTTGGATCATCGTTTGCACTCTCGTTCAAGAAAATGCCTCCCGTGCTTGCATTCGCTGCAGTTACATCGGGGATGTTGCATACTGTGCTGTTGCTGTTGCTGCTGGCGGCGACGCTGCAACGCTTAGCCCAGTCTGATTGTCTGTCGGCATCAGATGAGTTGAAGTATGCCTTGACGTAGCTGACGGTGAGAAGGGCATCCTGAGCTGGCGGCCCCCCTGACCATAAGGGGTTTCCATTGCTCCAATGCTGTAGAATGAGGTGGCCAGGGCTGGAAGGAATGGTGCTGCCGTTCATCTCGGCCAGTAGCTGGCTGTCAGCATAGAACAAAATACGGCCCGGTAGGTAGTCGAAGCGGTACTCATGAAACCCAGCTGTTGGATCGAATGTGAGGTTAACCACCTTGAAGGTGCCGGTCTTTTCGGCGTTGAAACCTGCCTCCATAGAGGCCTCGGACTGAACTACAAGATTCACTGGGTACGTGTTTGTCTTTCGGTCAAACTCCCGGGACAAAAACTCCATATCAATCTCTTGTGTGTCGTTGAAGTACTGCACAGTTCAATCATCAGCGTCAGCCTCATGGCTACCGGGCGTAACACATACCCAGAAAAAGGCAGCACAGGTACCGTTGACAGCCGTGAGCTTCATGCCCGCGCGATATGAACCATAGAACAAGTCCTTTCTCGCCGTATCCAGCTCGGCCCCGGGCACAGCGCCATCTACAAGCGCACTGCCCACCCGCAGCTCAAGTCCCGTATCTTGATTGGCGTCAGAAACAGAACCCTGGGCGCGGTTGATGGTGTCGACGTTCCCCAGCACAAAGGCCTTGCCGTACTTGCCGCGTCCCGCCTCTGGCGTGACGTTGAACTGCTGTCTCGCCCAGTCTGCGTCGAGCGAAATGTTCTTGACATTGTTGAAGTTGCTTTCTAGACTGTCTGTAAACACCCACGGATCGCTTCCTCGGTTTGGGCCTCGCGCGACGTAGCCGCACTCACAAAGTGCTCCCACAAGGCGAGGCACAAGCGCCAGTAGCAAGTATAGCAGCAGGTTCAGGCCGCACTTGTTGTTGGCCATGTCAGCTAGTATTCGTATAAGCTAAACAGGGCAGAAGGAAAAACGAGCGGAGAGAGACCCTAAAAAGCAAAAGGATCATGAGGAAGCCACAGCATAGACATTGAAACGAACGGGTGGAAGAGAACGCACGAACCCTGTGGCGCCCATGAAGGTCACACTACCTAATATAGGTACTAGTATTATGTTGCAGCGGCAGTACTACACAGGGTAGTAGGGGCCTGGGCACACAAAGGACCAATACGAGTCGAATGCCCCGGGAAACCGCCATGTGGTTTCCTTGTCAAATACCACCGAGTGCCAACTCCCTAATGCTCCCTCCTCCCTACTCCGTACTGCTAGCAGAGCCAATACGAGGGAGAAGTTTGCTGGTCCAGACTTAACTGAGCCTAGGGAGGGTCGCCAGAAACACTTTCCCGCCCTTATTTAGCGCCATCGTGGCTTCCCCGTCATGCTATGCTAGGTATGCAATACAATGCCTAGGCAGTTCCTATTATTAGACGAACGGGTGAGGCGGAACTGCGAGCGACGCAGTTTGTCCAAGATCAAGATGCTCAGTTTCCCAAGGAAATGCAACAGCCTTGTTTTTTGGGTGCCGAGATATTAGACTACCTTGCCAACACAACCAACAGCATAAATCATCTCTTGGCATCTCGGCAAACCGCCTCGGACCCGCTTATTCCCCCACTAAGGTGCCGAAGGCCCATATGTACGATGTACTACCTACCTATTTCGTACGCGTGTCTGCTCCCTTGCAAGTAGTACTAGGTACCCAGTTCGCACTTCACTCACCCAAACCAAGTCATCTGACAGAGAACCGATTATTGAATTTAGGACTAGATATCTATACACAGATATACGGGAGATGCTCCCCTCACACTCGTCCATGCGCGGAATCCTATGGGCACATCCTCCAGCCATCAGGACGACCGCGCCGGCGCGTGCCCTCTTCCCGTAGTGCTAAGACCAAAAATAAAAAGAACAAGATCAAACAGCTTGAAAGAATGAAAGAATGAATGAAAAAAGAAAGGAAAGAAGAGCAATCTGTATATCGAACAAGGTATCTGAGAAGCAGTAGATAGCGAATAGATCAACCAGCAAAACTGGAAAGAAAGGACAACAAGAGAAAGAGAGAGACAACATAAACCAAGCAACAACTGTAAAAATTAACAACATAAAGGCCAATAGAGTCAATAGAAACAAAAGGGGGAAAGCAAAAGGCGGCGTCTCCGTCTTGGACCAGCCAATCAACCTGCCTTCGCAGTTATTAGCTTGCGCTACCGCTTTGTCGAGATCCAATATCCACCCTTTGGGCCCCGAAACCATGCGAAACGTCCGATCCATTATCCCACCCATATCCTGCTCCACCGCCTCTCCAGATTATTCCCACTGATCCTTGACCCATGATGAAAGAAACCACGCAGATGCCAACCAAGACCAGAAAGAGCAGAGACACGAACGCCTGCCCTGTCTCAGGCGTCGTCAAGGAGATAGTGAGATGAGACAAACCGAAATTCCAATCATACGCTGGGAACACAAGCCCAACTCCTTTCCGGACCACTCACGCCGACGGTAAAGCAACACCAACAAGGAAATAAAAGAGATACCAAAGTAAATCATACAGCAAAGAGAGGCATACGCTGAGGAAAGTACCAGGACTGTGGGTCCCCCAAGACAAAGTAAAGAAAAGTTCGTTTCGTCGTTTCAGAGTTGATTAATACACGCTATCCTCGTCAGCTCCCTGTGAAGTCATCGAAGGAGTAGACACATTTGAGGAAGCTTCGGGGTCGTCGACGTAGCCGACGAGGGCTTGTGAATGTAATTTGAATGACTCGCCCATCAGGCGCGTGATCCTATGCGACTTGGTTAGTATGCTTATTTCCCATACAAATGTCAAGAACTAGTAAAACTTACCCCCAAACCACGACCTCATCCAGCATTGAGCCCCAAAGTCGGGCAACCACAGAGCTCAGCTGGGTCATGTAGCTCTCGTCCAGATCCTTTGCAAAAAGCTGTCGAACCTTGTAGTACATAGCCACTTCCTCTGGCGTTGCTGGCTCCTCATCATGTTCCAGACGATACAGCCACAACGAAAGAATAATCATGAGATCCATGCCACAAAGTGGGTGCTCAACACTCCAGTTGGTTGGTGAAGTACGGGCCACCCATCGAACTCCCTGCACCACGGCCGTTTCAATGCAGTTGTAGCATTCCTCAATCACCTTGATCATCTCGCTTGAACGCTTTACGCGATCTCGGGCGTGGGACATGGCAGCCGCAACTTCGTATGAATCGTGGTATCGAAGAGCCTCCTGCACAGCTTTCAGGTCAACCTCCAGCCGAGCACGAGCGTTGCGGTACATAGCCTTGGCATTGAAGATCAAGGGATGGCCTTTGTGCGGGGCGCTGAGCGGTACTGCTACAGATTCGGGCTCACAGAGCTCAAGGGATTTCTCCCACGTCTCCAACGCGAGCCGAAGCTTGTACTCAGTGACCACGTCCTGCAGGGCCTCGGGGCTGCGCTTATGATACCACACCTCGAGGAACAAGGCGTTGATCATGACACGGGTGGAGAATGCACTATACTTGAGGGTTTCGCCCTGGAAAAGGTTGTCATGGGCTTCCATGAAGATCACGGCAGGTGACTTCTCTAGCTGCTCCAGCCATGCGGCTTCATCTGCAACCTGCAAATTCCAGAGTGCCTCCGTTGAGGGAAGCTGCAGGTCCTCAAACTCGTTGAAGCCAATGGCAGGTGTGTGATTATATGTGAGAGTCAGCAAGCCGAAGAAGATGTATACGGCATAGTAAGTACGACGGCAGCCTTCATCCTCAACCCATTCTGCGCGACTCGGCTTGGCGTTACCGCGGGCCTCCTGGCGAAGCTTGAGCTCGTATCGATTGCCGGCGACCATGTTAGCGAGAAGGCTCTTGATTGAGCACGCCCACTCCAAGCCCTTAGGGTCACCACTCCAGCTGGCAAAAATCATATTCAAAAGGGAGCTCTGCATCGTCCAGAGTGGACACTTGCGAGAACTGAAGTTCTCCTTGTTCTGAAGAAATTGGTTGACGAGGACCTTGGACCCGATGTGAAGCATGTATGCTTGGTCTTGATCAAAGGCATAGAGAGCGCCAATACTCAGCACAGCCAGTAGTAGTGGGGGTGAGGCCTGTGAGGGACTGAAGGACGCAGGATGCAGGAAGGGAAGATGATGATGGAAGAGGCCGAAATATGTTGACAAATATCGGTTGAGCGATCCCAGACCTGGCAGGCGAAAGCCATCAGGAATGGCGTGCTCACGGTCGGAATTGCGAATATTATCGAGAATAGCATTTCGCTCATCGTCACCTGAGACCTGAGGTGCCCTGAAGCCAGCTTGTGATGAGTCGACAACCGAAGGGCTCTGGGGAACCGGCGTGCTATGATCAGGGTTGGGAAGAGAGTTGATCATTGACTGGAGAGCTGGAACAAGACCGTTGCAATTTCGGCCACTGATAGGAGGCAGCTGGCTAGCGTGGCTTTGGAGCTTGCTTCCCGCAGCAAACGACGGTTGTGACTCGAAGGACCCCGACGTACTTGAGGTAATGGAGTGCGCTTTGGGCTCTGTAACTGATGGTGACATGAAGTTGTCCCACTGAACCTGGGGTAAAGCGATGGCGCCAGATGGATAGGTGACAGCAGGCTCCATAATGGCAGACCCGTGAGGAGAGTACGCCATGGATGGGCTATCTTCGTAGGAGCTGTCCTCGCCGCGCATAGCAGCAGTGGCCTTGTGATGTAGATCAGCAACAAGCATGGCCGCGGCCTCTACATCGAAAATGCCGTCACCGCTAGCCTCCATCTGCTCCAGTGTCGGGGGGTCAAGGGCAATTGTCGACTTGGAAGGGCCACCAATGGCTCGTGTCTTGGGACCAGCGCGACGCTTGCCATCACTGTGTAGGGGGATGCCACCATCCTTAGCATGGACGGTTCGGTCATGTCTGAGAAGAAGATCGCGGCGCACAAAGGTACTTCTGCACTTCATACATTTGAATGGTCGCTCTTTGGTATCTGGGAAATGGTAAGCAAATGCGCAATAAGCTAATCAAGATGACAAGCAAGATGATGGAGAATAGATGGACTCCAAATGGAGAAAATACGTGGACAAGACACAGGATGTTGGAGTGACGATGGTGGGATGAAGAAGAGTAAAATTGCTGCAAGAGACATACGTGATCGTTCGTGTCGACTGCGGTGTTCGCTTCTACTGAAGGCTCTATTGCAGAACTGGCATTTGTATTTGCGTTCTGGTGCGAGGGACGCCTTCCGTGAGGACGGTGTCGAGGCCGCCGGTGGAGGGAGAACTGCGACACTTGCGCCAGGCATCTCGACGGTTAAGTCGCGTATTGCTTTCGACGGATGAAGATGGTGACGCTGATGCGGCGGCGGCGACTAGGCCGGCTGGTGCTGACAGCACGATGGTTGAATATCGTGGGTTTCTCCTCTCTCTCTCTCTTACTCTCTCTCGACTCCTAGCTCCTCGCTCGCACGCGCTCCCGTGGGGTTTAAAGTGTGTCTACGGTGGACTCGGTCGCGAAGCTTATCATCGGAAACGGCGGTATCCTGGTCATGGAGCGGTTCTGTGATGGTTGGGTTGAAAAGGAGGCTCTGGACAGCCTCGTAAAATTTGGGGTCGGATCCGGAGATGCGGACGACAATCAGGAGTTGATGCGAAGCGCGGGCGCGATGGGATGGTGATGGATGAAGGAGGGGGAAAGATGGGGAGGGTTAGTAGAGATGAACTTTGAAGGAAGACCACGAGGGGGGAGGGGAAGGGGGTAAGAATTTTGGAGGGGGGCGCACAGAGGGAGAGGGAGGGAGGGAGGGGGGGCGGAGGGGAAAGCGAAGAGAGGAGCGCCGCCGCGCGCGCTGTTTCTCTTGCCAGTTATGCACAGCAACCTATTACAGGGCCTCGGGTGAGCCTGGGGCGTGCCAGTCGCGGTCACCCAACCAACCCACCATTTCAACGCAGCACAGCGGCATGGTGCGCTGGCCAGCGACGCTATAGCGGGGATCCCGTTAGCGGAAGAGGGGCGAAGCTGGCCCCTCCAAGAGAAGAGCTGGCACTGTAGGTACCTTATTAGGTAGGTACCTGACTGACCGATGAGCTGCACGCCTCGCGCGTGGTCGGAACGTAGCAGGCCGCAGCTCTAAGCTTGTATGTAAACACGCACCCACCTTAGCTGGGCACTACAATTATCCGGTAATCCAGCACGTTTCCATTGACATTAAGGTAAGCTCTGCTAGCGCGTCCTTCTGACATGAACATGGACAGTGTTAGGTGCGCAGTACTCCGGTCTCCTTGCTACAGGTACCTGGCACGCACCAAGCTGATTGCTGTTACTCTGTGAAAATTCTGTCAGGAGAACCAGGGACACACGTGTTAAAAGCGGCGCTGGAAGATGATGGCCCGCCTGAGTCGCGAGACAAGGGAGCCCGTCAGGCACACCCCGCGCCAGCGACCATACAAGACTGAATGGACCTGCATCCTCTTGCTCTGCTGTGTGGCGTTTGGTTCTTGGTATGCTGGGTTTGTTGCTTCTTGATGAACGTGTACGAAGTACATATAAGTAAGGTATGGCGTGCGATATGCGCACAACAGGACGGACGATTGCAACCCATTTTCCACCCCCACCATTTCAAACATTGGCGACAGTCGGTCAGCGCAACCTGCTGTCCATGAATGTGCTGTCCTCTCCCCACTGACAAGCAAAACCAGCAAAATAGAGCCACGAATCACGAATAGGAAAGGGGAGGGCTAATATATATAGCATAGGGTCTGATGGGACTTTCAAGGAGTCGGTCAGAGGCTTTGGAATCGCAGCCTAAGCCTTGAGGTACTACTCGTAGGTCGATGTTATTATCCCCTGTCCATTTCGGCATACACAACGCTTTCTATTTTCCCGATGGCGTTTCCGAACAATTACTTAAAAAAAATACATACATCAATAGATGTAGGGGCAACTAGGTACGTATTACCATGCCGAGAACATGAGTCTTGATCGTGCCTCTCAAGCGCATCATGATACTACTAGTACTACTAATACCAGCGATGATGACAAACAGACAGAGTTGTTTTTGCCTTGTTTCCGTGATCCGGCTTCCCTGGGAAACCCCAGCGCTCCATTATCATTACACATTGAACTTGGCCGCCTTGCATCCCGTGGCCCACTCTCAGCCCAAATGGATTGTGTCCTCTATGGATCCTACTTGTACTATGTACTACTATGTACCTAAGATTAAAAAAGGAAGCAAATCTTTTGTGAGCAGAATGACTCGTACAGTGCTAAGGGGTACCTGGAGGGTACGAGTCCATCATGTCCCGCCTTGCACCGCACTGTACTAGCGGTCACTCACCGCCTGTTAAACACAGTCTTACAGTGGAAGCAGCACTGCCCGCCGCTTCAGCGCCATCTGGAACAGGTAATCTCGCCGCTAATTTCACAAACATCTCGTTGCTATCCAGCCAAATTTGCTTTGTTG
This sequence comes from Hypomyces perniciosus, assembly GCA_008477525.1. NCBI lineage: Eukaryota > Fungi > Ascomycota > Sordariomycetes > Hypocreales > Hypocreaceae > Hypomyces > Hypomyces perniciosus. Next base: position 3,583,241 of record SPDT01000003.1, read on the forward strand.
TGTCTTGTTATACTACTCCTGCTAATCATTGAACACAAAAATGTTTCATTCAACCACCTTTTCTAAAAGCCATCCCGCTGATCCGCGTTCGCTACGGAGTAGTGAGAACTCGTACAGTATGTACATCTCCCAACAGGGCATTGCAAGGGGGTTATTGTGGATAAGCAAAGGCATGCTGGGAAAGACACAAAAGGTGCACTAACATCACACTGTACGTATATGTACTTTGGTGGAGGTAGGAAGCAACATCATGCAGAAGAGGTGACTGGCGGTGATGGGATCCTGGTCAAGTATAGACCGCTATTCACAGAAGTAACTTGACGTCCTTAACATGATGGTGCGCGAGAATCGATTCCCACAGCATTCCATGAGATGGCCTTGACGATGTACGAGTAGCGCGAGGCGCGATTTATCGACAAGCGGCGGACCGAACCGCATTTCATTATTTCCAGCTATGAGCTGCCGAGTTGGTACTACTATGTACTCTGATGTACATAGTAGTAGTACGGCCAGCTCTCGTCAGCTTTCCATTTAAACGAGGGGGGTGGAAAGACTGGTGGATGGTCATCTGGAAAAGAAGGATGCAAACAAATTGGTCAAAGACGTTTCCTGCACCCCACCGGGATAATCCTTCTAGTATTACTACTAGTACTAATACCTACTCCGTAGTATATGTATACTACTAGGTGGTAGGTATTACTACTACCAGCAAGTGGGGGACAAAAAAGAGAGATGAGATTGTAAGCACCAGTCGGATAACATAATCCATAGCAATTAGAGTTATCCGTACAGACCTGTATGGAGTACTCTGTACTTTGTACGAAGTACTCTATCCCTAGTAGTAATTAGAGTTATGCAAAGTATCCGTATGGAGTAGTACACTATATATGACTTCGTTTGTTGGTTGTGGTGTGGTCTTTGTTGTATTATTGCACCCTTGCTCACCTATGTACATCAGATATCGCACATTTTCTCTATAAACGACGTTCATAATTAGTCCTTATTTTTGGCCATGATTCTGACTGTCCATGAAATGAATGGCTGATCAAGTCAATTCATCCACAGGGGTGCCCTCAGAAAAAGAAATCACATCCCTTACTAGTGCTACTCCGTATAAAACAGTGGCTTGGTGCTGAGAAGTTCGTACTAATGAGAGTACTAGTACTAGTATATACTCCGTACGAAGTACACTACTACTCGTAGTAGTCGCCGTATCTTAGTACTCGTAGGAGGTATGTACTCCGTACAACTAACGGATGTCCTCAAGGATGTTTGTTTGCCTTCAAAATCAGGCGGGCTTTCCATTCTGTCCTTTCTTTCGCTTGGACGTTCAGCGCGCTCCTCCGGGCCACCTTCAGACATTCCGAGGACTCCATAAAAACCCCGCAACTGGACCTAGCGAAGCCAAGATGCCGGGCTCAGCTTTCAAATTCAGAGATGCCTACGAGTACGGAGTACCTGCTTGTGCTGCTCATGCGCACCTCACACGTACGGCTTTAAGCAGAAGAGTTCGACAAGAATGCCAATGAAACATCGTTATGTATTCTTAGTACACAGACGAGAGGTTAGGGATGAATAAGTGCCAATTCGAGTGCTTCGTACGAAGTAGTGCACGAGCAGTAAGCAATAAATTGCAATCTAGTACTTATCGTACTTCGTACCTGTACATACCTACATACGAGCTTTCCTTGGACGGGGTGCAGTTTTGCCGAAACTAGTGGATTCCTCTGTAAGTACTCCGTAGGATGCACTCTCCAGCGCCGTCGGTCTGCCTCGGTCAGCAGGTACAACATCATGCTATATCTGAGGCAAGATACTCCAAAATAGGAAACTACAGTGTTAATGATCGCAATATCGCATATAAAAACACTGTATACATGATGTACGAGGCGGGTCTAGGGGAAAGCTTCCGGTGTCTGGGTCTTGGGACCAGCCCCACGTGGTCTTACGGCGGGTCTCTGTTCGTATGGGGGGATGAGATGCGGCCTCCTTTCTCCTGGAATAAATTGGCAATCCACTTTCTATTGCTCAGGGAGCAGACCTACTAATAGTCCGTGCTTCATACTTCGTACACCTGAACCATCGCCCGTCGCAGTGCTTCTTCGTACTACATGAGTACTTGGCTGTATGAACGAGAGTTCTCGCACAAGCCGTTTGTTTGCTTGCATTGGCATCGGTTGCCACGACAGCTCAGCGCAAGTTGTCGTTGCTTCTCTTGGTGGATACAGGATACATACATACCAAGTGAGATCACGACACACACAGCATGAGCATCAAGTTTCCGTTCAATTGATCCGTGCGACTTGCATGTTTGTCCGTTGATACTACCACACGCATCAACGGGATGAGAAGAGAAATGCCGCTGAGATTGCGCTTCGACACGTTCCTGCAGATGAAAGTGGGTTTATACTTAGTCGGACTAGGTAGTATACTATATACATTTTCACCCAAAGAGGATCCGGAGACTCGGATCTGTAAATTTCGCTCGACGGATTTTGGCCTACCATTACATTATTCCGCCAACCGGTCGCATTTCTGGTCACAACTTGAAGGCGAGGGCGCGAAACCATTGGCGGCCAGAAATCCACGGTCTTTCTTCGCCCAAACGCCTTTCATCACTCACTGTCCACCATTGGTCCTGCGACTATCGTTGCGGCCCTTGAGCAAAACGACGCGATAAATATTTGGTAGTTCTCTAATTCGTAAAAGGAGAAAAAGCCTGTACTTGGGCATTCAGAAACCTGCCTATCAATTCGTCAATGTAGGTAGTAGTACGAAGTAGTAGATAACATCTGCGCTCAGTACACTAGACTAGCAAATGGAGTGGAATACTACCTACCTACTACATACTAGGGAGGTTAATGTCAAGAGCAGTAATAATCTTGCGCTGGGCGTCCAAGTCTCGATTCTTCAGCTTCTATCCATCTTTCATCAAAGGTCTTTGCCCGGTCTCTACTTCGTACCCTGACCAGGAATTGTTGACCTTGTGCATTAGAGCGGCTTTGTTGTGGATTTAAAGGCTCTTCTGGCTTAGGTTCGTCGACACTCCCCGCCGGCCGCTGCCAGCTGTTAGAGAGGTTTATGCGCCGTCTCGCCTAAACTCACGAGTGCCTGCAACGGTTTAGCACCTTGTTTCGTTACGAGAAGCCCCTCTGCAAACTGAAAGGGAAGATCTCCAACACCACCCCATCACACCTCAAACGCACAAAACACGACGGCAGCCATTCATCGTCCCCGACCTTTTCGCGCATCTTCAGGGCACGCTTTGAGGACGGGTGGCATGCTCCTTGTCATCGGTCCAACGAGCGCCGCCATCGGCTCGGGACAAGGCTGACTCGCGGATCTGTCGACCATGTCCTGCGGTGATTTTGTCGCCCCATTGTCATCGTGATACTTCCGCTGGCACGGATTAGCCCTTCGCGCAACCCGTTTCGACGACTCTCGATTAGTACGCTTCTGCACATTCTGCCTCGCTGATCATTTCTCGCTCGAGCCCCTCCTCCCCTCTCTTCCCCTCCCCCGCGCGCGCGTTGACCATGGACGGCGTCGTGGGCACCGCGCCGCCTGGCACAATGTACGTTCGCGCTCTTTATGACTATGAGGCCGACGACAGGACCAGCCTCAGTTTCCACGAGGGCGATGTCATCCAGGTCATTACGCAGCTGGAAAGCGGCTGGTGGGATGGCGTTATCAATGGGGTGCGTGGCTGGTTTCCCAGCAATTACTGCCAGATCATTACTAGTTCCGACGATCTTCCCGACGCTGGCCAGAATGGCCATGGTGACCACGTGGAGGACGATGTTGAAGATGCCGACATATACGATGACGGCGCTGAACAGGACGAGGATTCTGAGGGTGAAGCCTTTGGGGGCTTGCCTCTCGAAGGCACTGATACTGGCGACAAATCGCGGGCTGACTTTTGGATACCCCAAGCCACTCCCGACGGTCGACTTTTTTACTACAATATGATGACGGGCGATCGCAGTATGGAGCTGCCGCTCGAGTCGCCCGTCTCGTCGACCGAGACAGGCCCTAGGGATCGCATGAACGTTACAATGCCCGAGAAGACGAGACCACCTCCAGAAATGATGGCCCGTGGACTGACCCAGGATGAAGACGACGACTCGGCCACCTCGGCTTCAGAAGCTGAGGGCGAGTCTCTGAGGTTTGCATCAAAAGGATCAATGGTATGGGCCCCCATTTGCTATGCAACGGGCTACTGAATCCGCTAATATTCGCCTTCCAGTCTCGCAATCGAACCTCTTTCAGCGCGGTCTTGTCCCCATCCACATCAATGGACTCTATCAACGGAACCTCGCCGGGAAGGCGAAAGAGAACCGATACCTTTGCCAATGGGCATGCGGCTCCTGGCCAACCGCCCAATATGGCATCCGCGACATCTTTCACTAGCACTACCTACAATCTCCCCACCACTGCCAGTGTTCCGCGATCCTTCTTCGACGACGGATCAACCCCTCCTCTCACCTGGAGCCTCCTCGTTTCCAACATGAAGCGCGCCATCGACCGATATCGTGATGCAATTACCAACAATAGTCGCTCCGAGTATGTCGCGAGAGCCGAAGATATATCTGACCACCTAAGACTACTCCTTGCTGCTGGCTCTGGGACAACCGACAACCACTCCGGTCAACCCTCCATCATATCGACAAACAAGGCGCTTTACCCACACTTTCGGGACATGATGTCCAAATTCTCCAAGCTCGTCATTTCTTCTCACATTGCGGCTGCCGATTGGCCCAACGCCGAATCTGTTCAGAAATGCTTGCAAGAGGCCGACGGTGTTTTGCTCGGTGTCTTCAGCTATGTTGAAGTAGCTAGACAGCAAAGGGGTGAGGATATCCCACGACTCTTTCCGGGGTTTGTCATTGGCAGTACTGCTGGAGGAAGCTGGCAGAGTAACGGCTTAGGACCACGCGATCTTCTCACACCCAACCTCCTCGAAGATGAGGAAGGTTTTTCTGAGCCCACAGTGATTCTGGACGGTAAACTTCTCGAAAGACTGGACGATCACAAGCGAACGCTTGTGTCTAGCATTCGTGAACTGGACAAGAACCTGGTGGCGCCAGATAAGATTATCACACCTTACCGCCATGAGGTCATTGGCAATAATATCTGCTCCTCCGGCGGGAGGGTTGTGGAGGCGTTCAAGCCCTGGATTGCAATGATTGAGTCTATCGACTTATCTTCCCTCGGCAACAGCTTTCAAACCCCGCAATTGGCAGATTTTAGCATCAACAAGCAGTCACTGTATGACAACATATCAGATCTCATCTTGGCCTGTCAGGCTGTTGCTGGCCCTTTGGCAGATGAATGGTCTGAGGTACGGGGAGAGTCGCTAGACAGCCGTCTGGAATATGTTCGCCAGTGTTCCAGAGCACTAGAAACCAACTCGTCTCATATAGGCTTCTCATTACAGCTGCTATCCGAGCAGGTCCTGATTAACATCCAACAGCAGCAGATAGAGCCCTGGTCACGCGGGGAGCAAGTGTTGAGAGCACCACTGCAGAGGGGTGAATCACTACCTTATGACCGACTACACCAGCGATCAGATTCAAGGGCCACAACAGTACGGCCGCCGCTAATTACCGCGCAATCCTTCACTGAAGGAGACACCCTGGCCGGTGGTTTTAGGAAAGACAACTACTCCAAGCTTAAGAAGATACTTGGAGAGGATCCATCACCACAATCCACGCTCCAAGCTGACGATGACACGCCTGATTTCTTATATCTAGATTACGAGAGTGATATATCTTGGGATACAAAGGCTACACAGCCTACTGTCAAAGGAGGATCGCTACTGGCGCTGGTGGAGCAGCTAACGCGCCATGATAAGCTTGACTCTAACTTCAATAACACGTTCCTTTTGACCTACCGGTCGTTCACTTCAGCACGAGAACTCTTCGAGCTTTTGGTGCAGCGGTTCGGCATACAACCCCCCGAAGGCCTTACACAGCAGGACTATGAAATTTGGCGCGATCGCAAACAAAAGCTCATCCGATTCCGCGTGGTAAATATTCTGAAGAGCTGGTTTGATAGCTTCTGGATGGAGGAGTATAATGAGGAGTCAAAGCAGCTTATCCGCGATGTATTCACGTTTGCAAAAGATACCGTCAAGTCAACGGAGACTCCCGGCTCTGGGCCACTGATGGCGGTTCTAGATCAAAGACTTAGCGGGAAGGAGGCTGGAGCCCGGCGTTTGATCCAAACGGTCAACCAAAGTACCCCGACGCCAATCATGCCCAAGAACGTGAAGAAGCTCAAGTTCTTGGATATCGATGTGATGGAATTTGCCCGACAACTGACAGTCATCGAGTCACGGCTGTACTCTAAGATTAAGGCAGCAGAGTGCTTGAATAAGACTTGGCAGAAGAAGGTCGGCGAAGGCGAGCCTGATCCAGCACCAAACGTGAAGGCTCTGATCCTTCATTCCAACCAGATGACCAATTGGGTGGCGGAGATGATCCTAGCTCAAATGGATGTCAAGAAACGAGTCGTTGTGATAAAGCATTTTGTTGCTGTTGCCGATGTATGTCCCGACGCTGCGTTTTATCTGACCTGTTAACTAATACTTGTCACAGAAATGTCGAAGCCTTAACAACTTTTCCACGTTGACATCCATTATCTCTGCGCTCGGTACCGCACCAATCGCTCGTCTGAAACGAACGTGGGATCAGGTTCCACAGCGGACGCACAGCGTCTTGGAAACAATGCGACGTCTGATGGCCAGCACCAAGAACTTTGGCGAGTACCGCGAAGCGCTCCACGTCGCAAATCCACCGTGTATTCCTTTTTTTGGTAGGAGCGGATCGGCCTGAGTAACTCAGAGTGCAAATCTGACAGGAGTACAGGCGTATATTTGACTGATCTCACTTTTATCGAAGATGGTATTCCCTCAGTCATCAAGAAGACAAACCTCATTAACTTTGCCAAACGAGCGAAGACTGCTGAGGTAATTCGTGACATTCAACAGTACCAAAACGTGGGATACTCGTTGCAGCCAGTTCCCGAGCTGCAGGACTATATTTTAAGCAACATGCAAGCAGCTGGAGATGTTCATGAGATGTATGACAAGAGTTTACAGGTTGAGCCCCGTGAACGTGAGGATGAGAAGATTGTGAGGTATGTGCATACTACAGGATCAGACGTCAGTAAAACTAGCAACCGAGACTCCATCGTCTCTTGCAGAGTGAAGAAGAGGGATGCTGACACGTGTTTTCTTTCTACAGGGTCTTAGCGGAGTCGGGCTTTCTTTGAGCAACCTCACCGCAAGGAAGCGAGGTTTGACAACATAACTTGAGGCTCCATCCACCTACAAGGCAAAGGCTCTGGTGTGTGAGCCATGAGCCGTTTCAGTATAGGGCATGGTTCACCGCTACTATCACACAGCAGGGCAGCGGTTGATGGTATAAGCGAACAAGCGGCAAGAGTCGGGGGATAGTGCCTAGCACTAGGATCGAGCACGTTCGGTGCAAGAAGCCCATGCAAGGCGACGATATGGGTCTGCTATCTGGTGGCCCAGACTGGTGAAGGAGCTCGAACGTGCTCTTTCGGGTGGAGCTCTTCCAGCAGTTCGATTTTGGTTGAGACTGCATGGCACTGACTCTCAATCTTCGATTGATGGGAGAAAACAACACCGCTCATTTTGGTCAAATCCAATCCAATACCTGCCTACCACATGCCCGGAGTTGGGCGGTACCTATCGCCAAAGCATCAATCACTCAACTCGGGACGATGTCAGCGATAGTTGGTTTTTGTAGCTGGAATGCGTTATGACATTGTATGTTTTTATGCACGCATTTGGCGTTATCGATGATATTTGGAAGCAGAGATATACTTGCGGTAACGAATGGGCAAGGCTGTCTCTACGCTATATTTCCTTTCATTTTGCGCTAGATAGATTAGGCTGGCCGGATGTGTATTATTCGGACATCTCCAGCCATGCGGATATGAGATGAGAAAAACGATGTATGTATGTACTAGTATGTACCTCTATGAACGTATCTATAACTTATAGAAAGCTCTACTGGGCTTTGAAATCAGAAACCAAGGGCAAAAGGGTGGCGATCAGGTCTGTAAGAAACATAGCACTATATTCATCAAGGCGTTAACAGGCTATCTAATAGTACATTGATTCGCGTGGACATCATTTTATAGCTCAGTGCTTGTGGAGCTTATGCTTGATGCGTTCACCAAGACTCGGTTTGTCCTTGCCATGGCGGTCACCACCTGCAGCTTTGTCACCGTCGTCCCCACGTAAACCTTTATTTTCCATCAATCCTAAGAGGAAGATTTAATAAGTACTCTTCGTTCGCTCTTATGAAGGATTTAGGTGTCAAGGTGATGAACTTACGATCAGCTTCCCGGCCAGCACCGGGTTTGGCGGCATCAAAATCGCCTCCGTCAGCGGCCAGGCCAGTGGTCTTGACATACTGCTCACCCGTTCCTTTATCGTCCGGGTCGGCTTCTTTGGCGCCCACGGGAGGAGAGATGTCTGTTTCGTTTGTCCTAGCGGCGGTGGCAGCATCTCCCCCGTTTTCCCGGGCAATGGTTTTGAGGGGCTGAGGTCCGTCTCCCGGGACGTCCTTGAGGTCTCCGGCTCCGGGATTTACGTCGGTGCTCTCTGTCGACCCTTTGGTCTTGTTGGCGTCGAGGAACTGTGTGTCGTCCGTGACAACTGTGGTGTCGCGTTGGTCATTCTGGGCGCCGCCAGTGGGGGGCGCATCCGTTATCAAGTCTTCACTGCCGTTCAAAGTGGATGCTACTTTGCTTTGGTCTTCGGCGTCTGAGGTTTCGTGTCAGCCGGTGTGTTCCGGAACGGTGTGGGGCCGCGACCGGGTTGCCGAAACGGGAGGGAGAAGCGAGCCAAAGAAAGGAAATATTTACCCATGTTACCGGCGTCATAAGGCTCGCCCTTGGAGACATCACCAGTGGCGCCAGAGACTGGCTCCTTGTGGGTTTGTTCGGAAGTGTCTCCTTCTCCCCAGACGGCCTTGACGGCGGCTGATGCCATTTGGTTGATGGTTTCCATGCTGGGTGGTTGAGATAAACCAATCAAATTATAGAGATGACTGTTATTGAAACTATTTTGATATTCCAATGAATAGCGTAAGTAGTGATACAATTTGATTGAATAGTGGTTTTGGCAAGAAGTTATGGTGAGGAGAATGAATTCTGTTAACAGATTACCTGGTGGATTGGAAGCTTTAATACTCCTCAAAACAAAAGTGTCATTTTGGTCGACCTGGCTCTGACGTCAATGGGAGGGGCACAAATACCTGTTAATAGTTGGCTGAAGGACAGAAAAGGATTACAGGACGGATCGGCGCAGCCTTGGGAGCTTGAGCAAGTTAGGCCTCTAGGAACGATTGTGATGTATGCTGCCAGGCGGCATACATCATCCAAAGCAGCACGACATCACCGACCATCACACACAATCAATATGGTGTATGCAGAATGTACACACACAGACGGCGCCGTTGGTTCGAGGTGTGGGATCTGGGGAATGACGAATTCACAAGGCGATGACGCAGTTGTTGATCCAGAAGCAGCTTTTTTTGTCTGCGATGATTCGGGTTCGATCAATAGTGGGACTGACCCGACGATCCTAGCATTGTGGGGATGAAACGGTCGGTATTTCTTTAGTGCAGAGACCATGGATGCAGTTCTAGTTGGCTGAGCGCATGGATGACGCGTGCTACTGCGTGATGGTGCATCCCCGTGACGCTTTTGATGATAGTACTACTCATAATACGAAGTACGTACTTCGTACTAGATGGTGGATGGTGGATGATTCTTTTAGAAACCCAGGGTCTCCTGGAATGTTTGGATGTACAGAGTACGAAGTAGGTAAAACTATGCATACGGAGAGTTATTCGGCAACTGCCAAAGTAACCGGCATCAATCTATCTACTCCGTAGACTGACTTCGGAAGCTGGCATTAAACGTGTTGACAGTTTGTTGAATTTAGTAGGTTTTCATGTTCATATCTGTGGGGCGATAAGACTCCTGGCGAGTAGGAGCCCCCAACTTCAGCACATGGACTTTATACCTTATCTGTACGGCGCAATACTATCTACAAACTACTCCATGCTGGTATACTATTAAACATTGAACGAACCTAAGGTATGCATGCGTGATCAAGCTGACGAGGCCACAGTCCTCGTCTCTTTTAGGCTTCCATTTCTTTCCTTTCCTTTCCTATATAAATCCCGTGATACGCCCATATCAGGTCCCCAGTCAGGGGCCTGTTGGCGGCCATCAAGGGTACATGATCCAACGATTCCCCTAATCTCGCTGGTTAGGCCAAGGGCCATTCGATGCCTCCTCCCGCCCTATCCCGCGTCGTTCCCTGACAGTGCCCGCTCTTTCGTCGTTTTTTCTTCCATCATACAAGTAGAGTCTACTGGACCAGTAGCAGCAGCATGTGGCAGTCCTTGGCCCTCGCTGCCTGGTTGCTGCTGCTGCTGCTGGCTCCAACAAGGGGCTATGGTTTGGTCATCAAGTCATACCGGGAGAATCATATCTGGCAACAGTCCCAGCAGCATGTTATAGGACCACATTCAGGCATGTCAGGAAGTTTACACGGTTTGTCCATCGTGCCGCGTGCTGACCAAGATTCAAGTAGACTCTCCTCTTAAACTTCCATCTCGCCCAGAGCCCGTCTTTCCTCGTCGGCCCCGCCACCCTCCTGCTGGCTTCATTGCTCTTGGGGACTCCTATTCTGCTGGTATAGGCACTGGACTATTCAACGGCACCGAGGACGATTGCCGCCATGGTTATAATGCCTATCCTATGCTGGTCCACGGCGATCTTGTTTATGGCCACGACGATGATTCGCCCTCGTTTCAGTTTCTCTCCTGTACAGGCTCTACGATCGACGATATGCTTGCAGGCGCCGAACACAGTCAGATAGACGAGTTTAATACAACCTCTACCGCCGACTTCGCTCTCCTGTCAATCGGCGGCAATGACCTAGGCTTCTTCGACATAATGAATAGTTGCATCTTCCGTTTCTACAGCTTCTACTCTGGCACCTGTGAAGCCGCCCTCCGTCGAGCCGATGAACAAATGGCGGGCACAGAGTTTGAGAACCGGCTTCGTCTAGTCATCATGGAGATTCTCGACCGCGTTCGCTGGGAGAAACGGCCCTGGTTCACTATTACTGTCACCGGATACGCCCGTTTCTTCAACGCCGATACTGAGGAGTGCGACGATTACTCTTTTGGTATTTGGTGGCGCGGTCCGAAGCTCAAGCGCGAACTTCGCCAGCGGATGAACGACATGGTCCTTGCAGTGAATGCTAAAATCCGGCGCTCAGTCGATGCTATAAACGCCACTTTTACTGAGCCGAGGGTCTTGTTTGTGGACTATGACGACGCCTTTGAGGGGCATCGCTTCTGCGAGCCAAACATTGTTGAACCTGACTACGCGAGAAACGAGACGTGGTTTTTTCTTGTTGGGGGCGAGGATAACGCCCCCGGAGGCATGCGACGGCTTGCTGCAGCCCACCAGGATCGGCCGCTTCCCCCAACATCTCCGTTGATTAGCCCCGGAACCTGCCTTGAACCTGCCCAGAAATCCGGGGACTGGGGAGAGCTAGCTCTGTGTATGATGGCTATGGCTGCCAGCAAAGATCCAACTTTACGTACGACAGGGGGCAGGTTTGTGGCGGAGAACTCCATGTGGTATGTTCCCACGTATTACGGGAAAACATTTCATCCAGTGAGTCCCTTTTGGTTCCATCATCGTTAATCTGCCTCGTACTATGAAGTTGAATTTTAACCTGGCTTGACATAGCGGACACTGGGCCATATGGCTATAAGAGACCGAGTTTATCAACTATGGCAAGAACGGACTAATCCACAGGACTGATGATACTGATTGTGTATACGATTTCTAAGATGTTTCTTTTTTCCGGTCAACAAACTCTGATCCAAGTGCTTTGTATTCACACATCAGGAATAGCTATTGTGATGAGGAGACAATGACATGCTGGCAATGAGATTATTGAGTCGTATAAGCAAGCGCCAAGACGTTTTTAATAGAATCCTATGCTCAAGAAAATCAATTGTTTAAACCCTCGTTTCCGAAATATTTTCCGTTTCCAATCCTCTCACACTTCTACCATCCTACAAAAAGCATAAAGGAGAGAAAAAAGGTTGAATTGTTTCTCAACTTGTAAGTTCAATTGAGCCAGGGTTATTCTCCATGGGGAACGTGGGGCGCGCTACATAACCCAGACCAGGCTTCCGGAATATCTTTGTTGCCTTGTCCGTTGCCTATTCCGGCGCCATACACGTTAATCACCTCTGGACATCAGCCTCGCAACCATTAAGGTTATCTATCACTAAACTGTCAACTTTCTTTCCATTTTCCCTCCATCGCGCGACCAGGACATACAACGAACCTCAAACCCGCGACCGGAATAATCTCGATACCCCCGGAGCAAAGCGGGGACATAGCGACATCATGGCGCCGGAGGCCGAGTCGCGGAAAGGTGCGCCCATACAACAACAAACTGACGAAGCTCCGAGTCGCTGAACAAATTCTACTAGGCGATGACCAGACCATCAAGGTCGCTTCCAAAAGGGATACGAAGACGGGCACGATCAAGTTGAAGAAGCCAGCACCGAAACACAACAAGCCCGGGAATTGGATGGACGGCAGTGTAGTTGACGGTGCGCCTGATCGCCGACGTGCCAACTAATAGTGAATTCTATACTAATTCCGGCTTAGAAGAAAAGAAGAAGAGCAGCAATTCACCATCCGTGCCGCCATCGCCAGGTCCGGTAGTGAACCTGCTAGACGAATCAGCGCGCGAGACGTTTGCGACCGGCCGGCCCCTGGAAGACGCTCCCGACCTCCAGCAGTGTAAGCACTGTAGGAAGAGCATACTAAAAACGGCGGCGAAAGCGCATATTGCACAGTGCCTTAAAGTTAAGAAGGAGAAGGCACAGCGGAAGAAGGAGGCACGAGAGGCACGAGAGAGAGCTAAGGAGGCAGCTAGAGAGGAAGAGGCGAGGAAGGCAGACGAAGAAAACGGAGACGGCAAAGACGACGACAGCGACGGAGATGACGACAAGAAGGGCCCTGCTAAGAAAGCCGCGGGCAAGAAGCCTGGTGATGATAAGGGTGGCAAGAAGCGCAAGGCTGAAGGCGACGCGGATAAGGGACCAAAAACAAAAAAGAAGAAGGATGAGCCAAAGGCAAAGGTTCCTAAGCCAAAAGGTACTTGCCTCCGTCGCGTCTATAAAATCTTGGTGTGGAATAGTTTTGTGACTGACAATCCCATCTAGGACCTGTCGACGTGGAACGACAATGCGGTGTTATCTTACCCAATGGCCAACCTTGTGCCCGTTCATTAACATGCAAGAGCCATTCCATGGGCGCAAAACGTGCGGTGGCGGGACGATCTTTGCCATACGATATGCTTCTTGCCGCATACCAGAAAAAGAATCAAGCCAAACAGCAGAGTAAGTCCCCCCCCCGATTTGCGGGCAAGACCGCTATGTTCATGGAGACTAATCGTATCATTCAACAGAGGCCGCGCTTGATGCAAACGCACCTCTTGAGGACGATGATGACGTCAACAACGGCCCGGTAGACTCAGATGAGGAGACTGGCGCCGTAATGAGCGCTTTAGCCCACTGGAATCCACAGCCCTTGATTCCGCAGCCCATATTTACTCCCATCAAACGCCAATATCAACTCGCGAGACTCCATGAACAGCTACAAATGGCCACCAACGGCGGTCGCACAAACATTTTCAAAGTAACGGGATATGGGGCACAGAGACTGCCTGAAGGGCACCCGGGGCTGCTGGAAAGTGAGGATGCGCCGGGTGAGCCAGACTTGGAGTCTATGGGCATGCCAGGGTCGGCACGGTCAGCGAGCTTCGGTATGCCGGCGCCGCCACAGAGGCAGGCATCTGTGACGAGCAGGGGATGAACGTGAAGCACATGAAGAGAAGGTTATTTTTTTTCAACATTACTGGTCAGTCTAGCGCAGGGTGCATGGAGTTTTTTTTTTTTTTGGCTATAAATAGGGCTCGAGATTGGTTCCAAAGGTCAAGGTTGGCTTTGATGACTGAATGACGAATCAATATTCATGGAATGGGCTTACGGATCGGGAGGAAACAGTGAGATGATTCAATACCACAGCGTGTCGGCCTTGTTTTACTTGTCCATATATTTTTACCTTTGTATCTACGATGATAGTTTCAGCAGCAGACGAATGATATCAGCAACACAGTCGATTGATTGGTTCTACAAGTAGATGAAGTTAAAACCCTTCATTTAATAGTTCTATCAAATGCTTGAACAGCTTGGACTCAGTTCACATCGGATAGATAGGCACGTGGGCCGAGGTATGACGTATTGTCTCGATTAGGAAACTAGCAGCATTGCTAGTCCTACTATTCTCAAGCCTGCCTCACCTCAGACCTCGATCGTGTCCGAACAAACTTCTCAACTCCTCCACATGGTCTGGGCTATCCAGTCCAAGATTTGTATTCAAACGTTTTTCCTCTCCGTTTTCTCGGTCTGTGCCGCTGGACTCAAATTCACATCAACAAACGCCAGAGCGCATTGAGTTACAGTTCCTCTCTCAAGAACCGCTTCTTTGCGCCTTGGGAATTTTTCTTTCTCCTCGTCCGTTTCCTTCAAATGGCGCCCAGGCCAGCTCTGATCGCCATTGGCCATGCGACATCTGGGTCAATTGGCACGGCGATTTCGACGGCCGCCCTCGCTCCTCTCGACCTCGTCACGACGCGCCTCAAGGCGCAACGGCATCTGGGCAGTCAACAACAGTATGACGGCATCCGAGACGCATTCAGGCGCATCGTAAAAGAGGAGGGTGGGGCGTCGGCCTTGTATAGCGGACTTGGCTCAGATGTGTTCAAGTCAATTGTGGACAGCTTCTTATTCTTCGGCTTCTACAACTACCTCCGCCGGCTTAACAAGCGTCCTGGCATCCTGAGAGAGCTCGCCAATGGCGCCGTGGCAGGAGCGTGCGCCAAAGCTTTCACCACACCACTCTCCAATGTCGTCACGCGGAAGCAGATGTCCTCGGGCGACGAGTCTCTGCTCAAGATATTTTCCAACATTATCAAGGAAAGTGGCATACTCGGCCTGTGGTCTGGCTACTCCGCCACCCTCGTTCTCACATTAAACCCGGGGATAACATTCTTCGTGAACGGGCGACTAGCCTCACGCATCATCCCAGCCCTTGAAGAGGAGGACGTGCCCATCGCATGGGCTGCCTTCTTATCAGCGGCAACAAGCAAGGCTACCGCCGTAGCCTTGACCTACCCGTTTCAGGCCGCCAAAACGCGACTCCAAATGCCTAGCGATTCACCAAGAGAGGAATCGTCAGAGCAGGAAACGGGTCTCGAGAGCCAACGCCGACGGAGAAGATCCCTCGTGTCATGGTTCTTTAAACTCTGGAACATGACTATTTTCGGTGTCGTCTATCGAATTCTAAAAAAGGAAGGGTTGCGGGCCCTCTATGACGGCCTGCGAGGCGAGCTTCTCAAGAACTTCTTCAGCCACGGCCTCACCATGCTCACTAAGGGCCTGATACACCGTTGGGTCATTCACCTCTGGTACCTTGCGCTGCCTTATCTGCGAAATAGAAGACTCGTAGCCAAATGATGTGAACGATTCATTCAGCACCCCAAGGCACGTGCTCCGCCAGTATGATGCCCCTTTTCAGATAAGGACATTAACTATCGCACCGTGACATGGTTAAGGAGAAACCATCTAGCATTGGAAAGCAACCCCTGACTTCTCGACGGTGTTTGATCCCCGAGCAGAGAAGCCTGTTCCCTCAGATCTGAGTTTCACAAGTCCCACTGGAAGTGCGTCTTTAGAATCTGACCTTTTAGAGGACTTGATAGCGACAGGCATGTCGCAGACAAAGCACATAACGGGTGGCTCCGAGTCTGCATCCTGTTGCTTCCCTGGAGGGACGAGAAACTTCTTGACGCAGCTGAGACACAGGACGTGGCCGCACTTCTCCGCCATTACCGGGCTTGAAGAGTTTGCAAGTACTTTTCGACATGAAGGGCAAGTCCTGCGCTTGTCACTGGTAGATGTCTCTGTGTCTTCATTGAATAAGATGGTCACCAGTTTCTGCAAAGATAGTGGATGAGGGTTATCTTCTGTAGAGGCAGGGCATGTGGGCACCGTCTTGCCCTTCTTTGAAACAGGCGGTAACTTGCTATTTTGCACGTCTGGGGTGAGGGACGGCGTCCAGAAAGAAGGCAGAGATGGCTTGGAGGCCTGCGGATGGTGGTGATCAGCATGAATGCAACTTTCCAACTTAGACTAAAGGGAGGGAGAAAGAAAACCGAGCCTATACCAACCTTTTCATCCTCAATAGCCTTTCTCGCCTTTGCCTTATCTTCCTTCGCAATGCGGCTCAATTCGTCTTCATCTAGTGTGAATTTTCGTTTCGTCCCCACACGGATAGTTGAGTCATCATTACTATCTTGTTGTGTAGTGGTTTCAGGAGCTCGCTTGCTGTTGCTGTTACCGTTGTCGTTTGCTAGTCCAGCCTGGGTCATCTCAAAGTCTCGGATCGCCCTCTCTCGCTCCTCCTCGTCTTCCAGGGCACGTATCCTGGCAGTCTCTTGCTCCGCATTCTGGAGTGCCTTCTCAGTCCGCTTAAGCTCCTTCTTCTGGGCTAGGAGGTTCGCCAGAGCGCATTCCCGGCAGAAGATATCGCCTCGTTGGCATGCG